>OX392542.1:5277624-6527624 GCA_947623455.1 Mimachlamys varia | reverse complement strand
TGCTGACAAATCTACCAATAAATAGATAATTTAAACAAAAAACCCACCTCTTATATAATTGATATGTAACAGGAGAGGAAAAAAGAAGCCTTCCGAACTTTAGATGGACACTCAACCGATTTATTATGTGGTCGTCAACGCTCGACCAGATTTATTACACTATTACATCTACGTATACATACAGGTGATTAATTTGACGGTGAATCATACATAGCGGTGCATTGCACACAAGATAACGCAACTATCGAGGTCACAGTGGTACAGGTACCCCTGACATTACCAGGGATAAGCTGCGGCTATGGACAGGTAAGACAGGTTTGTTTAGAGACTATCTCAATAACTACCGGTAAGAATGTTCCACTCTTGAGTAAGAATATCATGGCTTGTTGTTATGGATATAATATCACAATGAAGCACGGGTGTTTTGCTAAAGACTTCTTTCTTGTATTTCTCTAAAATCAAGCTAGTTAATGAACGTAAATATTGGAAAAAAGTATTCGGCTTACAGTCCCTCTAAATTGCTAACATATCACTGATACGCTATAATGTGTGGTAAAAAATTTAGACCTCAGAGCATTATCTAGGTTTCTGAATAAAAACTGTTTTATATGCGTTCACCCTACTCGGAGACATAAGCTATGCAGATGAAATCATTGAGAATGCAACATACAATATTGTCGTATTTCCTCAGTGTAATCTATATTTCTACTGCTTGTAATGCAAACTGTAATATCTGATAAATCTACAGTGAAGATTTTGTCTATGCTGATAACTACAATGTGTATTTACATGACTGTGTATATACAGTATACTGGTTGATAATGATAGGACAGGTTTGTATGCAGTTTGTATGTGTTATCTCCACAAAGAACTATTGGTTTGATATTAGCACAGGTGTTTTAGATAGTGGTGGTTCATGCTCCCACATACGACTGTAAATTTTGATTTGATGACCTAAGAGATATTTGTATCATGTCACAACTCAGTTGGGGTTTTGAAGTTCCAGTACAAGACTATTTGTTAATAAACGTTTAATAAATATTTTGTTGCTTACATCGGCTGATGAAGTCAAGTGAACCTCACGCAAATGAAGTGAACTGCAAAACACTCCATGTACCATTTGCACGAAGTTCACTTGACTTCATCAGCCGATGCATGCAACAAAATAGACATTCAATCCTTGTATTTACGTTAACTATTTTAATTTTTTCCCGCCATTCGCATGTTCTTTCGGCTGCCGGTGTCACACGGTGCTTCACTTTTGTTACATTGTTGCTCACTTATCGTCATGTATGTACATACGCGGAACAGCCGATAGTTAGCTTCATTCATCACTAGGCAACGGAAAAATGTAGTCCAGAAACAAGATTTTTATTTCTTTATTTCTATATGTGATTAAATCATACTTCTCAAACTTTTATTTTCATTACGAATAGAACGAAATACATTTCCAGTATAAAATGGATTACGAGAGTGTTTTAGAGCCGTTTGCATCGCGTAGCAGTAAACATAACGAAGTCGTGATCTGTTGAAGCGAGTCGAATTAAATTGTCGGAAGTCGGATTTCGGTTAGGCCTAGGAAGCATATTGAAACGTCTCACTAACAGTTGAATTAGAAAGAAATTATTGACAATAGTATGATGAATTATATTGGTGATATATAATCAACTGGGTTAGTTATCGGACGATTTTTAATTAGGCAGACGGTACGGTTATGTATTTTGACAAGATCACAGTTGCCTGAGAATTCGGTACATCTAGCTTTAGGCCTAAATTGAGGTTTTTAGAGTATGTTTACACTTTTGGAGGCTTAGACCAATTTCCGATAAACATACCACCTTAATCTAAACTCCTCAGAAGTATGAAATTATTGTAGACACTGTAGTTTTAGGTCCAAACATTATGCTGTAAGTGTAACAAATTATCGGGCCCCTATGAGCAAGGTAGGTTAGGTCCTACAGTAGCTTATCTAGATTATTAATATCGTTAACAGGTTTCATCTGTCGAATAATATAATCTAACGTATGTAACTTCTTCAAAGGAAACGGATTCCTGTGACCAATCTCAAACGTTTTATTTTAGTATCGGACATTTGCATTTCGCACGATCATCGAGGGAACCTATGAGGGATTTAGGACCAATATAATGTATCTTGCTTTCGGAAATGTCAGTATTTTGTCAGATCAAGTATTATTAAAGCTATGTAGCTGCTATATGATACTGGCATAACTCATTGGCATGTAAAACAGTTGTTTACGTGTGTAGTACACCCGTATTGTAGGCCTATACAACGTTAACGATGCACTGTAAACAAATGTATTACTTCACCGGGAACGGCGCGTGCCCCACTTAATTCATCGGGAAATGAAGTGAGTAGGATTTAGTTTTGTGTCAGTAACGGCATCACTGGTTTAATTTCATTTCTAGCAAAGGAAACATGACATAATGGAATAATTACCACTGTTCGATTGAATGTTATATTCACATAAATTGTCTTTTTATAATCTTTGATGCAGATGCATCTGATTGTTTCCCCATCAAATGTCTAATTAATCTAGTTGGAGCCCCGTCACATGCAAAGTATGCGGCGATTGTTTTAAATAAAATCACTGTTTAGTGACGAATGTAGGAACTGAACTGATTAAGCAATACACTTGATTTATATTGCATAATGTTGAAAACAAAACAAAACAAAATTTCTTTTTGTTTTTGAAGAGAGGATTTATCACGTGACCTTGAGACCAAAGGTTATTCTGTGGTTTCCGGTGTGGTGACGTCAGAGGAGTGTGACAGTTACATCCTGCAGTACAAGGACTGGCTTGCCAAGTTTGGAGACGATTTGCCCTTCAGTCATGATTCTCTTATGCACTATTATAGAGTAGGTCACTTTGATGCGACATGGAGGGTGCGACTGAAGGCCAAACCAATATTTGCCTCTCTGTGGAAGACGGAGAAACTCCTGAGCAGTATGGATGGTGTAGCTATCGGGGTACCGCCTGAACTCGGTAATGACCACTATCTTCATTTCCTACAACTAATTGCTTGTTTTTCATAGAGCTGTTCAAATTCGAAAGTTAAAAAAGAATGCCAGTATGGTTAAAATAACAGGAAAGGCCGTAGCTGAGACATTCAAAATATGATATACATGTACAAAAATATCAATCAAAGGAAAGCTGGCGAGCAATAGAAAAATGAATTAATTCAGTTTTATTAAGTTAACAATCCTATAAAATGTATTGAATATGTGTTCGTTTCATTGCTTCAAACTAACTTGGTGCCAACGCCAATTATCATTAAGTTTCTTAACGTGGTTGTTACTCATATGTAAAATAAGTTTCATTTACATTCTTTGTATTAAAGACCTCGTTACCAATGATCCAATACTGTTAATAATGCATTTGAAACCATTTAAAACAGGATGGTTTTATTTATTTATTTTTGTTTTTATCTTTTAAAACATACAACACCTGTAGTTTGCGGAACTTTTGTAAACATAATAACGCGCTTTGCGAACTTTTGTAATCACAATAATGCGCTTTGGTTTTAACAATGCAATAGGATCAGACAAGGATTTGAATATTAGATCTCCCTATTACAGTACATGTTGAATTGTCGCCTTAACAAACAGAGATTCTTGTCAACGGCAGAACGGTGATCTTTGATCGCACTACAGTCATAACGATAATAACATGTAGGGAGAGGAAACTTTACGAAAAATGTTAATCTGCAGCGGAACAAGGGTCCTTTATCATATCAAAGATAACTTTAAATAATCCTGAGACATATAGTGAACATACATGTATCACCTTTACGGTATAGTTATATTTATTTCATTCTATTGGTTTTACTTAAAACAGCTAAAGGGAAATTTAGACAGGATGGAAATGGATGGTTTCATCTCGATCAAGGGCGAACAAGAAAAGGCCTTCATGTATACCAGGCAGCAGTTTATTTAGAGGAAACTACTGAAAGTGATCACTGTCTGAGAGTTCTTGAAAATTCTCATCTTTACCACGTTAAATTCCAAGAGGCTTTCCCTGATGCTATGGCACTTGACGATGAAGAAAATGAAGAGGAGTTCTTTCTTTTCAAGCCAGAATGGGTTGACTGGTACAAAAAACAGGGCTGCACAGAAAGAATCCTCCCCGTACCAAAGGGTGGAATGGTGATATGGGATTCACGTACAGTCCACGATGCCGTCTTTCCAAAACGAGATCGGATTCACGCCAATAGGTGGCGCTTTGTCGTTTTTGTCTGTATGGCACCAGCTATTTGGGCTACAGACGAAGATTACAAGACGAAGCAATTTGCATACGATAATTTTCGTAGCACTGCCCATTGGCCTGCACAGAAGAACATTGTGTTCAGATCTACAACAGGAAATCCTTATACGAAGGATCTAAAGCATATCTACGCGGTGGAAACAATGCCAGATATTGCTAAATCTAGAGACGCGAAGCTACTAGCTGGTCTCGAACGTTATGATTTCAATGACGGTTCTCCGAATGATCCTGGCTGGAGACCCACGTGGGACGAATCCTCTGTATTCTATCCCCGGTATAGTGGTACAGCATAACATTCAGATTCCTCAATGGTTTGGAGAAAATCCACACTGCAGCATTACACCAGGACGTTTGTCCGATCCGGTGGAAGTCAATAAGTTTTTTTCAAGTTGTTTTGTAAGAACAGTTCTGAATGCAATAAATGGCGTCTCGATCAAGGTATCTTAATTATTTATCTTTTTATGCTTTCTTATAATCATTATTTGAAGAAACGTCAAACATGTATTGCTTTCCATGTAAACGCAGTATTTTGACCGTATTAGATACTTTCTGATTACATCCAGTCGTTATAATTACCTTTTTTCAGTAGAAGTTTAATGATGATAGATGTTCACTCAATGATTGGCTTAGGCTGTTGCGAATCAGAGGTTGTTGCCGCAGTAAGGACAACTAATGTAATTGCAAACATGATGACTGTCATGAGCAAAATAAATATGAACCGAAAAGTTGCCTAGGAATTATAAATCAGCGATAGGATACTACTTTTGCCGGATTAACTGGAGTGATTGGATATTTAATTACATGTACCAGCCAGTGCATCAAAAGAGATACTTCACGATCGGACAATCGAAATCGTGAAGGTTATCGTATAGCTTAGACGTGGGTCATAGTTTAAAAAAAAAGTCTGAGGTCAGCAGCTGATGAAAAAGAGTGTGTTGTGCCCTTTATTTCAAGTTCGGAAGGGTATATACGATCTACGTAGTCAGCAAACTCCTTGTTATTTATAGACAATACATCATCAAGTGAAGTTTAAAGCTTTGACAATTTGTTTTTTAAACCTATCCTGACTTTCTCTTCCAAAACCTCAGCCTCGTATGAAAACAAATACAAGTCAGCAAAGAGTGGAACACAGTTTTATCCCATTGGAATGCCAACAGTCTGCAGGAAAATATTACTCAACAAAAACATTGTCAAACAAGGTTTTCATGCAACAGTAAATTTCGTTTGAGGTTTTTTAGATAACTTACAACTGTATAGTTTTACAGTCGCCAACCAAGCCCTGGTAATGAGAGATCGAAGACGTTCTTTCAGCTTGGTATGAGGTATGACAGTGTACAGGGTGGAAAAACAACAGGTGCTCAAGACTTTTCGGAATCCA
Source organism: Mimachlamys varia (assembly GCA_947623455.1). Classification (NCBI taxonomy): domain Eukaryota; kingdom Metazoa; phylum Mollusca; class Bivalvia; order Pectinida; family Pectinidae; genus Mimachlamys; species Mimachlamys varia. The sequence goes on along the minus strand of OX392542.1, from coordinate 6,521,963 downwards.
CATTCCGCTATTTCCACTTCTGGAGTAAACAGTGTCACAAGCAGACTTTAGCCCTGATTTAATGATTCTAAGAATTGTAGTAAGAAGGTTTGGTTGAGCAATTAGCAGATTCAGCGATAAAACGTATAAGAAAACCAAACCAGCTATTGATAGTACGATGCATCATTATATGGGTTTAATGATATTAAACGAAGTCTTTTCTTATTAAATGCTATCCACACTGATAACTATCCTGGTGATTCTTAGTATCGACAGACTAATACCTTGATTTGAAAAGTATTGTTCAGTTCAATATACTGACAGACCGTGGTGAAGAAAAAAAATCAGAGAATACCAAAGCGTCAACAAAACCATAATCCGAACTCAAAATCGATTAAACTAGGGGCAAAATATGAACAAAGGAATGATTTACATGGAGACTCTCGTAAAAGCACAAGAGAATAAGACCAGGTGTTCCGGAAGAGTAAGCGTCTTCTGCTTCATCGACGACACCCGCCATGTAAATCTTGCTCACATCCAAGTAAGCATCAATCCTCAAAATGAGAACCGATTCATCATTGTCATCACAACAAGTAAACACACTAACAAGCATAATCAAAAACGTCCATCTTCATATCACACAAAGATATATATCACTGTTGTCTTTAATCTCAAGTTCAGTAGGGTATATACGATCGACTAGGTCAGCAAACTTCTTGTTGTTTATAGACAACACATCGTCGATATACCTGAAAGTGAAATTGAAAGATTTGGCAAGGTTTTTGTTACCCGTCCTGATAAGCCCCTCGACAAATTCAGCCTTGTATGAAAACAAAAACAAGTCAGCCAAAAGTGGTGCACAGTATATTTCAACCTAGCTTTTGTTGTGTTTTTCACAAAGTATGCTCCAAGATAGCTCACAACCATGTATTTGTATCATCGTTCACCTTTCTTGGAAAAGAAAGCTCTCAGAGAGAGACCAATGAGAGACCGAAGACGTTCTTTCAGTTTGGCATGTGGTATGGTAGTGTACAGGGTGGAAAAATAAAATGTTTTGATGGACGAAACATTTTTGAGAAGGGGGTGCTCAAGACTGATCAAGAAGGATACGCCTAACAATCGGGGAAACAAGAGAATATGCTAAACTGCATTTGCTCTCATACTGAATTGAACCTATAAAATCCTATGTTTTAAAAAACAATGAACAGCATACAGTACAAAATGAAAACAAAACAAGTGTCATCGAAAGTGAAAGGCGGTTTGCCTTCCGGAATACCAGATCTGAAAAAAAATTATTGCGAGAAAATATTGCCTTTTGTTCACTGAATCGGTTTTAAGGTCTCACAAAATAATTACAATATTTTGTTTATTTGATCAGTTTTAAGGTCTCACAAAATAATCACAATCTTTTGTTTATGTGATCAGTTTAAGGTATCACAAAATAATCACAATCTTTTGTTTATGTGATCAGTTTTAAGGTCTCATAAATAATCACATTTTTTGGTTTATTTGATCAGTTTTAGGGTCTCACAAAATAATCACAATCGCAATTATATTTAAACGACTAGTTACAACAAGACAACAAATCGACATCCCAGTCAATACCTGATATATAATTATCTATGCTCAACATATGAATACCTGTAGCTGATAACTTTGACAGGTGAATTATTTTTAATACACAAGATAACGCAACTAACTATACCACAGTGCAACCGGTATCCCTGACATTACTGTGAGTCGGCTGAGGCTATGGACAGGTAAGACTTGTTTGTGTAGATACCCTCTCAATAGCCAAGAATGTCAAGCCCTCGAGTAATCATATCCGGACACGCAATTACCAGGTAATATCATGTCCAAGCCTGAAGTCCGTTTAAAAGCTGGCCTTTTTTAATTTGCTTAAATCTATCACAAATCTTGTCAGAAATCGAAGTGTAAACATTAGAAGCAGTATTAGCATAGTCACTCCAAGTTGCTTTAATTCTGATAAAATATTATATTTGTTTGTTTTTCTCTTTAAAAGGCCATTTTTTTGGTGTAATCATGAGAACAGTTTCATGAAAACACACCTATGTGTTCACCATGTCCTTGGTTTTGACGGGACAACATGAAGACTGCAGTTTACGACAGTGTCCTTTTTTTATTTTTGTTTTCCCTTTTCGTAGTACTGCTTTGAACGCTGGCTTCGAAATTCGATACAATTGTTGCGAAATTGCATGGTAGCTAAAGCACGATCTCGAGGATTCTGGGTAGCTCTTACCCGGAAGGCCTTGTATTTATCCATAAGTAGTGTTTTAACCGTCAGTTATCGTAAGACCCCCGTGCAACACACGTTTTTCATGTGCTGCGCTGTCTGACAGTATCGTCATACAGACAAGATAACTCACTTTCCGTATATTTACACCACTCGATTTTACAATACAATTATTATTACTATCCTTGTGTGTTGGTGCTGCAGTGGTGGGTTTTTTTCTATGCCTATATTGCACTGTAATTGTTGATATAACAGAGTGTTTGATGCGTTATCGCTACAAACGATTACTGGTTTGGTGATAGCATATGTTTTGTATAAACACAACTATCACCATCCTCGGTATCCAGAGGTTATGCTCGCCTACGCTCTCTATATCTTGGAATATGTCATGGCAAAACTGAAGGCCCCGTGTTTGCCATCTTGTTGATATGGTAAGATGGCTGGTTCGACCCTTTGATGTACAAAAGAATCTTGTAATCACATATTTGTAAAAAATGACAAAAACTTGAAGACTTCAAAAGACAAGACATACAGCCTATTGATTGGTTTGGCGTTTTTACCTGAGCGTGCCTTCAGTTTTGCCAAGACATATTCCAGAGTACAACGACCGTAGGTGAATGTAACTCCTGGATATTGAGAATGGACATGCTTATGTGATGACCAAACCGAAATCATTATAATCATCATAAAGACACTGAAGCTTAATCACATGCTGAAATCATATATTGGTATCATGTAACAACAAGGAGACATTATATCTTTATTTTTATGGTAAACAAATGCTAGATCCGCCAAAGAGTAATCAACAATTTATTTATGATTGAAAAGTTTATCGTACTATTTCTACAACTGGAGCAATTATAGTGCTGTTATAATTGATAAACAAGCAGTAACTCTGCTGTATAGAAATTATTTATTTTTAAGTAAAACTACCACGGTTCATTTATATTAATGACGGCATCATCTGTGAAATTCTAATAGCTAATTAGATATTTAACGAGACAAAAAAAGACATTCAAAAAATACTTTTAACTGAACTTTGATAACAACTTTTATAATTCTATTGAATGCAGATATACAAGTAGTTGGTTGTAAGTCTCTTAGAAATGTTCTAGTAGAAAGGTAACAGCTAGTTGTTACACTTCATTTTGGATCTAACCTAGGGTTTTTAGACTATTTCTACACTTTTAAGGTTCAGACCAAATTTTGTATTAAAAGCATCACCTCAATCATCATATATAATAAAAAGTGGTACGCTTCCGACGCTGAAATTTTGATCCCACCTAGCTTCCTTGCACCAAAGGCAACATTGTTATCGTATGAAGAATTGATATTTTTTTTTCAATTAAAACCTGTTATATGTACGCAAAATGTATTCGTCTGAGCTCATAATCTCTCTTCCAAAATCATATCTCATTTTCAGAATTCACAGTTTTTCACAGTCAGCGTGCCATTTTTGTAATTGGCCACTGCCTATGCAAAGCATAACACGCCTGGTTAAAGTGACTTCGAAGTTTTATGGTCGCCATTTTGGTCACATTGAGAAATATTTTGTATCCTTGTATGATATGAGGGTGGACATTTTGAAATATGCTCAATGATGTGACTAACGCTTACTATTCTAGAACACCCGGCCTTACTCTCTTGTACTGCAATTTTTCAATGGTCTCCGTGTATATCTTTCCTTTGTTCATATCTACTCCCTGTTTAATTGATATTGAGTTCTGATCATGACTTTGTTGACGCTTTCTTTATCCGAGCTGGTTCAAAAACGCAGGCATGTATCAACTTATTTATTAACATATTCAGTTAATATAGCATCATAAAACATGAGGCCAAGAAGCGAATATATGCCTACAAAAGGCCATTAACTGCTATTGCTATCATAATAAAAACCTTTTTGTTTTGGTTTCTTTGAAGAGATACTTTATCACGTGACCTTGAGACCAAAGGTTATTCTGTGGTTTCCGGTGTTGTGACGTATGAGGAGTGTGACGTTTACACCCAGCAGTTCAAGGATTGGCTGGCCAAGTTTGGGGGCGACTTGCCCTTCAGTTATGACTCCATTATGCACTTCTACAGAGTAGGCCACTTTGATGCGACATGGAGAGTGCGACTGAAGGCCAAACCAGTATTCGCTTCACTGTGGAACACACAGAAACTCCTGACCAGCATGGATGGAATAGCTATAGGTGGACCGCCTGAACTCGGTAATGGCCGATGGCTTTATTTTCTTTAAAATAAAACAAGATATCTGTCCTGTTCTTAAAGTTGGCGAAAGTTGATTGTTGAAATATATTTACAACCGAATGATAAAATGTTAATAAAATAAAAAGATAATCGATGAGTCATGAACAGTTGTATGCAGAACCAAAAATAAAAAGCTAAGCTACATGTTGCAAGGAACATATCAAATAAATAAGAGGATACCGAAGTGTTAACAAAATCTTAATCCAAACTCAAAATCAATTAAAACCAGGGGCAAAATATGAACAAAGGAAAGACTTACATGAAAACTCTTGAAAAAGTTCAAGAGAATAAGACCAGGTGTTCCGGACTTTCAAAGTGCTTTTAGAGGGCTATGGTATTCATGACTTAAACCAAAAGATACAAAAAATACAAATTAAAATACATACTGCGAAATAACTGAGAATAAGACCAGGTGTTCCGGAAGAGTAAGCATCTTATGCTTTAAGTGTGCGACGTTTTCTTTTAATATGTTCATAAGTATGCCTACTTGTGATTCAGAATAATTCCTCATCTTTTGCTTTGGAACGTGAAATTTACGTGAATGTGACCTAGGCTTACATGGCGGGTGTCGTCGATAAAGCAGAAGAGTTACGCTTACTCTATCTAAACACCTGGTCTGATTCTCTTGTGCATTCTCAATCGTCTACTTGTAAATCTTTCTTTTGTATATACCCATATTTTGCCCCTACTTTAATCGATTTTGAGTTCTGTTTATGGAATTGTTGACGTTTCGGTATTCTCTTATTTCTTCTTCTGTAACATTACGGATAAAAAATGTAGTTCTGAGACGTAGAGAATAGTTCTTAATATAACACAAAGACGTTTTGATCTGAATAAGATTTTCAGACATCGTGTTTTCCATTTCCATTGAAACTATATGTATTTATCTTTCCCATTTTTTTTTCTACTGAAAACAGCCAAAGGAAAATATAGAGAAGATGGAAACGGTTGTCTTCATCTTGATCATGGGCGAGCCAGAAAGGGGCTCCATGTGTATCAGGCAGCCGTTTATCTAGAGGAAACTACTGAGAGCGATCACTGTCTGAGAGTTCTTGAAAATTCTCATCTTTACCACGCTAAATTCCTAGAGACTTTCCCTGACGTCATGACACTTGACGATAACGAGTATGCTGTTTTCGAGCCAGAATGGGTTGACTGGTACAAAAAACAAGGGTGCACAGAAAGAATAATCGCCGTGCCAAAAGGTGGAATGGTGATTTGGGATTCGCGTACAATCCACGATGGTGTCTTCCCAAAACGAGGTCGGATCCATTCCGATAGGTGGCGCTTTGTCGTTTTTGTCTGTATGGCACCAGCAATCTGGGCTACAGACGAAGATTACAAGACGAAGCAATTTGCATACGATAATTTTCTAAGCACTGCCCATTGGCCTGCACAGAAGAACATTGTGTTCAAATCTACAGCAGAAAGTCCTCATACAAAGGATCTAAAGCATATCTATGCGGTGGAAACAATGCCAGATATTGCTAAATCTAGAGACGCTAAGCTACTAGCTGGTCTTGAGCGTTATGATTTCAATGACGGTTCTCCGAATGATCCTGGCTGGAGACCTACGTGGGACAAAACATCTGTAAACTATCACCAATACAGTGGTACGGCATAAAACCCGGACGCCTCAATAGCTGGACACTGCAACCATACATGTACAGTATGACGTCATTTGGACATATCTTGGTACTTTTGTTGGAACACTAGAGTGGTATACTTTTACATAATGTGTCTTAATAAGCAATATGTTTAAACTGTTACCTATTTTATCGGAATTATGATAAACAGTTTTGGGCAATCTTTTTCACAAAGATTTATAAGGAAAACATGATTAACATGATTATCGGCAGCCAAACAGAGTCATGACCAAACAGACTACGTACAAATGATAATTACAATATAAAAATGTTCATACATTTTTTTTTTTTTTATTATGATTTTATTGATCAAAAATGATTTACCTGGTTTTATTGTTTTGGTTGTCGTATCTTCTGTAGTGTTTGAGTGTGCTCTAAATAAAGCATGTTTTAGATAAATATCTTTCCCATGTCTATTTTCATCTGGAATGCCTGTGGTCCTGTATGAACGTAAAGGATGCCATATTCTTCTCTCTTACATGTTTTACGTAATGGTCTCTTTAAACACTGTCAACACAGTCTCGCTCGCCAGAATGATTTTACCAGTTAATAAAGCCGGTGTGATGTTGGAAATGGACCCTAGTAAAAAAAACAGGGGTCAGTTTTTAACGTAGAATATGTAACCAGAAAGGCATATTGAAATGTACATGTAACCGTAAGAGATTACGTAACACACACATATGCCGCACCTTTTAAATTTAGTAATAGATACAGTGTCGAAAATTTGAATAAAACTGCATCATACAGCTGTTTCGTCCTTCCAGGACTCTTCAGTGATGCTAAAGGCCAAAAGGTGTGAATCCTAAATAAGCGTATTCTTCATTTCTTGAAGTATGGACCCTGTTGAAAAGCAACCCTATATACCGGAGACAGTATGTAGTACCGCGGTACATGTCCCTGCAAGTCTCTTTCCATTGCCCATACATTGTACTTCCAGTCTTTTCGAATTCCTTGGCCTTTCTCCAGAATCATCAATTTTGCGTCCTGTTCGTCCCTTCCTTCATGCTACATAAAATGTGTTATCCTTGCCGTCCTGAGCAAGTTAAACTAGGACAAAAATATACAGGTACTCGTAAACTCTCGTTGCCGCCTCCCTTCCTTGCCGTCCTGAGCAGGTTCATCTGGGACAACAATATACAGGTACACATATGTACTCGTGAACTCCCGTTGCCGTCTCTTGCTAATTTGCAGTTTATTGCTTCCTTCCTGTCCGAATCTTGATCTCTGTCTTCCTTATAATTATCCTGTCACCTTTCCAATATCACTGTGCTCTAACCAGTATTCCTTCTGTGACCTTGAACTTCTTATTTTTGAAGACAGTGGAAGCTGAGGTGAAGATATCAGCGATGACAGGAACTGGGCGGGATTTCAAACCACCACCTACAAATGTAACTTGATAGATCTCTCCATGGCTAAATTTAAAGGAAGACCACCATCCAATGACAGCAAAAGACCAGCACGCGGGGTGACGTCAACCTAATGAATATGTAACGAAGTGGCCTGCAAGGCGCGACAGCTATGAGACACGGACATTTTGCGTGTTTTTAGAGGAAATGGAGTTTATTTCTGCGGAAGGAGGATACTTTTGACTTGCATTTAGGAGGTTTATGAAATAAAAATTATCCATCTTTCCAACGGTACCAAGCGTTTTTTCGTACCTCAACTAAAAATGTAATTTTTGATGCAAGCAAGGTAGGTGGGGGTCGATTTTTCGATCTGGTAAGCTTGCCACCCTTTAGCTTTTATGACCATTGAGGGGCATTTTTATCGAAAATTGATCTTAACCCCCCAAATGTGTAAAATTACTCTAAACACCCTATTTTAGGTCCAAAACTAGCTGTAACAAATTCTCAGGTCCCTGTGCTAGCTAGCTATAGTTTAATCATAATTTAGCGAAATGATTTCAGCGCTAAAATCGGTACAATAATATCACCATTGAAATATTAACTGCGATACTTTTACAGTCATCTCATATATAGTATCAGAGGCCAAATATGAATCGACTAAGGGGCTGTCCATGTTGAAAGAATCTTGCCTTACAGTTTATTTATGTAGGCCTCCTCGATACCCCAAGGGTCACCATCACTTTCGTCTGCGACCCTGCCACAGACGATCGACCCAGTCCAAATTCGGTACATCATTTTTATCTAAATGTCCTTGTATCGAACCTGGTCCTAGTCCATTTTTGTTGTCGTCTTTTCCACATTTTGTTATATTAGAAACCTATTCAGTGCCGTAGATTCAAGAAGTGAGATGTATGCACAATTTTTATCATAAACCAAATTCGGGTAAGTTTTCAACCAATACAGATACTTTTGTATGTTCAGGTTTAGTTGTTAAGTGTAGGAATAGTATGCTTTGTCTGTTGATGTTTACAGAATTCAGCCTATTAGAATATTTCAAGATAATTTTTCACAACTGAAAACTGATGAAAAGACCAATCCGCCATCACGTAACGTAAAAGGTAGTGGAATCACACTTTTGATTGATAAAAAGACACAAACTTTGGAAGAAAAAAAAAACCCATCGACTTAGATATATAATCTAAGTCTGTGGTCATTCACATTTAACTACTCTATAGGCCTAACTACAAATCAACTGTATGTGACAATGAACATCAGGTTTGAAAAATAAAAAAAAAAATAAAACATAGTGTGTTTACTTGTTGTGATTGACAATGATACTCGGTTCTCATTTTAAGAACTTGATGTTTACATGGATGTGACAAAGATTTACATGGCGGGTGTCGTCGATGAAACATAAGACGCTTACTCTTCCGGAACACCTGGTCTTATTCTCTTGTACTTTTGCAAGGGTGTCCTTGTGGATTTTTTCTTTGTTCATATTTTGCCCCTAGTTTAATCGAATTTGAGTTTGGATTATGATTTTGTTAACGCTCGGTATTCTCTTATTTTTTTTATTTATTTTTTGTTAAATAAATGTTTTTCCTTTTCCCACAATTTACCATCGTCGGAAACCCACGGCACTTTTCTGACGTTTGTATACCGTATGCAAATGTCAGAGAATTGTACCGTGGGTTTCCGACAATGACAATTTACAAACAGTAAATACTGTGCAGGTAAATTGCATTACAAAACTAATAAAATCAAAGCTAGTATGTGTATGTCTTCAATAAGCTACTTTGATTTTTACATATTTTATTTTTTTTCTGCCTTTTTGATTTCTATGTTTATTTCATTCGAATTTGTTCATTTTCTTTATATGAGCAAAATTGTAAACATGTTTTGTTTACGAGAGAGAAAATGGAGACATTTTCGCTTAATTTCGTGCAATGAATAACCCAACATCTTGATTTACATCTGCGATGTTATTTCAAATCACAAAAAAAATTGAATATCCGGATATAAAACTGTGTATCGATTTGAAATTTACACACAACCAACATGGCGGCCCCCATGAAATTGTAAATCGACCGAGCCAGATAAAGCGTCAAGATGACAGAAATAAAAGTAACGCCACTAGGTAATTATATCGTAATATTTTAGAAATATGTGTAAAGGTAATTTGTGATAAAATATCTAAGTGACATGTGGTAAAATCTCTCCTTTTCTGGAATTGAATTTTGTGATGTGAAACCAGGAGCAAACCGCCAACTAATTACGGATTACAGTATCTTTATCTCATTGATATTTTATTAATTGTATTCACTTGTCATAGCTGATCTAAAAAGCAGGCTCCTAATTTTTGTCTCTTTCATTCAACATCACAGCGTAAAAGCAAATGAGAAACTTGAAAATTAATGAAAATGAACTAGAGAATCTTGCCATTCTTGGTCCAGCAAATAGAAACTGATGTGAATTCTCTTCTTTTGCAGGTGCTGGACAGGGTATGTAGATTGTTGTGATCGAGGATAAAGAAAACTTACATGGCTAACATCAACTTAAAACAGTTTAAATTTACTGTAACCTGGTATACGTCACTTCAGGTTCAATATAAATTATAATGTAGTCTCTTTATAAGTCAGTCAAACTTGAATTTTTTCAAAGAAAACTGGTGTACTATACTATCAAGAATTTCAACTTCAAATTCCATTATATGCCCTTTACTCTTTAGTTTATAATTTCCGTATTGGTAAAAGGATGTATATAAACCGAATAAGATCCTGCCATCAGTAGATCACTGTTGACTATCACACACTCATGAGAATCGGAAACTCTGGACTTTTATACACATAATTACAACCGAAATCAAAAAGCCTTTCCAAAACCCTGTTACTTAACAATGGAGTTAATATACTTTAAATGAAAGCCTAAAACCAGGAATTAATACAATCAGGTACTCATATGACAATCCCAACTGAGTGTAACAGAGGTAATTTTTTTGTTAATGCCTCTGCTAGGAGTCGAACTTCTGGCTCCTAGTCTTACACTCAACAGATCGAGCTAAAGAGAAGATCTCTCTAGCCGAGTGGTATATCACAGCTAGTATTTACAAGGGTTACACATATTCCCCCTCCAGGAAAGAACTTGTCTCAGGTTTTCCAGTGATCATAGCGATTCCCTTGCAGATATCGCTGAGTATCAATTTCGGACACCTATGTGGACGCTATATGTAACATTGGCCATTATTTTGTCAATGCCTCTGCAAGGAGTCAAACCCAAAAATCTTGCTGCTAGTCTTACACTCAACTGATCAAGCTAAAGAGAAGATCTCTCAAGCCCAGTGGTATATTGCAGCTACATGTAGTATTTACTAGGGTTACACAAGGATAACCACAAGGTAAATACATGTAATATAATAAACAAATAAATTCCTTCCTTTAACTGATATACAAATACAAATTCACTCGCATATATAGACAACTGGTCAATAACAGGTCATTTAATGCTTTATGCATGCATGGCTTTCACTCCTTTCATACATGTAGCCAATGTAAGCATGTTCTAATTCAGATGTGGGCCGAAGTTGCATCCTGCTTTCCATTGGTGGCAAGAACATTATGTTGGATTGTGGAATGCATATGGGGTACAATGATGAGGTAGGTGTGGTATATAAGTAGCTAAAACTAAAGAACAAACAGTGTGAGGTATTTTACATTTCTTTGTTTTCAATATAGAAGTGTGATATGAGAAAGAAAAATGCTCAGCCAGAACAGGTCCTCCGAATTATGGGGGTGATTGACCCAGTCCAGTTCTGCTAAACTTCTCCTCCTCTTTGTTAGTCTTTACCCTGAAAATACAGCTATAAAAAACCCAGATTCAAGTTACCATTTTGCCAAGTCTTCACCAAGTATTTGAAATAAGGGATTACATACATGTACATGCAATGACTTTAAGGGGAAAATAGTGAAGTTGGTGATTTTTTTGGGGTGAGAATTGGTTAAAAAATAGTAAGGTGGCAGAGACTACAGTTCATAACGTCTTTAAACAAATTATTACTTTTGATAACCAGTAAATTACAAAAACTAATTTTTTATTGTTTGGGTTATCACCCTTACTTTGCTTGTAATGCATCCCAGGAAAACATCCCAGGATGACAATAAAGTTGTTTTGAAAAATAATCCCCAAGTATTATTTCCAGGCCCTTAATTGTGTTTGTGTTCAATGTTTGGTCAGTCATGTCAGTGAGTCATTGACAGTAATACTTGTGATGAGGTGTTTCTTTTTCATTTGTATGTGCTGTAGCGACGGTTTCCTGACTTTACTTACGTCACAAAGGAAGGGAGATTAACACAACATTTAGATTGTGTTATAATAAGGTAAGAAGTTTGAAACTATAAAAGAAAGATACTATTTTCTCTTGTTTCAAAGCCATCATTCACATGCATTTACTTTATCTTGTCTAGTAGCTTTATGCAATGTAGTTATATTGTCTACTACAACATTTTTAAGCATTCCTGAAAAAAGTTCTTATGTACCGATGCCAGATATTTGTTTCAATGAAACAGGTACCCGGTCTAGGCCTACTAAGATTGGGGTTGTCACAATTCATTTCCAGCACACATGCAAACATACTCACACATATGGAAATAATAGCCAGGTGGTATAGGACTAGTAGTAAGCGCCTGAAAAGGCAGCTCCTGCGAACTCCTCAGAATTGTATATAATAGAACTTTATGTGTTAATTGTATTGATTGTATGAGAATAAACTGCTTCCTGAAACTAATTATACTCTGATGCCACTCCGTATCATAGATGATAGAAAAATTAATTTCCTTGAAGCTTTCAAGTCCCGAAAATCATATATGATTCCCAGCCCCTTTCCTGTAGTAACCCACTGAGCCTGAATATGCATGTCAGTAACAAAGATACCAAAGAATTTATGTTAAAAGTGAAAACTACATGTAATTACCTGGTATATAATAAATGTGTAACCAGGTTCAAGTCGTTCACAAAGATAAGCAACTAAGACTGAGGATACTTACTGTTTTTAATATGACTAAATGGACAAAATGTTTTAGAGTTTGTACTTCTAAGGGACATCGTACGTGATCATTAGAAAAGTCGCTTGCTGACATTGGTGAATATCTGTTCTAATAGCAAATGTTTGCAGTAGATATTACTTGGTTGAAAACTAATGTTTATGGCAACATTTAATTAGGACGAATATCTTTTCTAATCGCAAATGTTTGCAGTAAATATTACTTGGTTGAAAACTAATGTTTATGGCAACATTTAATTAGGACGAATATCTATTCTAATAGCAAATGTTTGCAGTAAATATTACTTGGTTGAAAACTAATGTTTATGGCAACATTAAATTAGGACGAATATCTTTTCTAATAGCAAATGTTTGCAGTAAATATTACTTGGTTGAAGACTAATGTTTATGGCAACATTTAATTAGGACGAATATCTATTCTAATAGCAAATGTTTGCAGTAAATATTACTTGGTTGAAAACTAATGTTTATGGCAACATTTAATTAGGACGAATATCTATTCTAATAGCAAATGTTTGCAGTAAATATTACTTGGTTGAAAACTAATGTTTATGGCAACATTTAATTAGGACGAATATCTATTCTAATCGCAAATGTTTGCAGTAAATATTACTTGGTTGAAAACTAATGTTTATGGCGACTTATAATTAGGACTTGACGTCATGTACAACACCAATGTTTCAGTCACTTCCACCTGGATCACTGTGGAGCACTGCCCTACATGTCAGAGATGGTGGGATTTGATGGCCCAATATACATGACACACCCAACCAAGGCTATTTGTCCAATCCTGTTGGTAAGCATCGACTTGTACCCTGATAACCTGCCAATCTTGAAGTTTTACATTTTAGCATAGTTGAAAATTTTGTGAAACTTCAATGGTTGAATGATTGTTTAAACAGAGATATAAAGCATTTCTGTATGGTATTAAGGTTATTTTCTAAGCACCATTAATTAACTGGTGAGCTTAAAAATGGCCTTTAGTGTCATGTTTTCCTAAGCTTGAATAAAAAGGTGATTTGAAACTAAAGCTTGAAAAAAAGGGTTATATTTGCAAATATTCTGATTTTTTTTTCAGGAAGATTACAGAAAAATAACAGTAGAGAGAAAAGGAGAGACAAATTTCTTCACTTCAGAAATGATTAAAACTTGTATGAAGAAGGTTATAGCTGTAAACTTACATCAAACTATGCAGGCAAGTATCTGCAGAGTTGTCTCCCTTCAAACCTTTCCAAATTATTAGTTTCATTTGAAATTAAGAATCCCAGTTGTATGTACTAATGTGCAAAAATTGTGACTACCTATCGGGTATGTGTTTATTGAAAACTCTTTCACCTGCATGACAATGCATTGTACTTCGTTAATCACTTCTGAAGTAATAAGTAATAAAGTAATAAGTAATAAGAAGTAATAATTGCAATGGTGAATACATATGTAGGAAGATTTAATACTGTACAATGTACATGGATACCTGTTAATTTAATTTTCCACTTCTCATATAGTTGTTATTTAAGATTTCCTTGTCTTAATGATTTGTTATATTAATGTTTGAGTTAAGGACACCGGGGCCTTTATTTAAGATTTCCTTGTCTTAATGATTTGTTATATTAATGTTTGAGTTAAGGACACCGGGGCCTTTATTTAAGATTTCCTTGTCTTAATGATTTGTTATATTAATGTTTGAGTTAAGGACACCGGGGCCTTTATTTAAGATTTCCTTGTCTTAATGATTTGTTATATTAATGTTTGAGTTAAGGACACCGGGGCCTTTATTTAAGATTTCCTTGTCTTAATGATTTGTTATATTAATGTTTGAGTTAAGGACACCAGAGCCTTTATTTAAGATTTCCTTGTCTTAATGATTTGTTATATTAATGTTTTAGTTAAGGACACCGGGGCCTTTATTTAAGATTTCCTTGTCTTAATGATTTGTTATATTAATGTTTTAGTTAAGGACACCAGAGCCTTTATTTAAGATTTCCTTGTCTTAATGATTTGTTATATTAATGTTTTAGTCAAGGACACCGGGGCCTTTATTTAAGATTTCCTTGTCTTAATGATTTGTTATATTAATGTTTAAGTCAAGGACACCGGGGCCTTTATTTAAGATTTCCTTGTCTTAATGATTTGTTATATTAATGTTTTAGTTAAGGACACCGGGGCCTTTATTTAAGATTTCCTTGTCTTAATGATTTGTTATATTAATGTTTGAGTTAAGGACACCGGAGCCTTTATTTAAGATTTCCTTGTCTTAATGATTTGTTATATTAATGTTTGAGTTAAGGACACCGGGGCCTTTATTTAAGAGACTTCTCATGTCCAAACATGAATTCTGTCCTTAACTCATTCGCCCTTGACATTTTGTAATGAACTATTCCAACCATTGAAATGAAAGAATTCAAATGTGTGTTCAGGGGTGAATGGGTTAAACCAACTTTTTTGCAACTCCCTTACGTCATGTGTTTTTGTACAAAAATCAAATGTAAACTCCAAAACAGTATTCACATTAAAGCCTTCTAAATCTCTTATAGAAAGAAACAAATTATGTTTTTTACATTAATATATCACCTACACAAACAATAGGACCTGATCACAGAATCTTGGTTTAGGCTTTAGAGCAGTTTTGTGTACACAGGCCTTGAAAGTCACATCTTTGGAACTTTTATATCAACTTTTATGCTAACTTTGTATCAAAACCTTGTTATTGTTCTGTCTGTGTAGGTGGATGATGAAATGGAGATCAAGGCGTATTACGCTGGTCATGTCCTGGGAGCAGCCATGTTCCACATCAAGGTTGGACAACAGTCTGTTGTGTACACTGTAAGTTTATATAATTATAGACCTCAGGTTAAGTAGATTTTTGAAAAAAATGCCAACAAACCTGAAAAATGTGAACACAGAAATTAAATCCAGCGGAATTGATCATTGTTGTAATAAAAAGAGACTATGAATTATTCTTTTTTTACTGTAACTAATATTGTTTCGCTGGTGTATTTACACATTTTGTGTTTTTATGATTTTATTTTTTATTCCCGTGTCTTTAGTTTCGTCATTGTACAAATGAGTCTTTGTAAATACCAGGTATCAGTAACTGTATGATTCCTGTTTTAGTCTAAAAAATAGATTAAATGAATTAAGGTAATTAGTTTGATTTCCCTAATATGAAAACCATTGCATGCCATAACAAAATTAAAGAATGCACTGTTAACCCACTCATTTGTTAAATGTTGAAGGAAATAAGGAAGTCAAGCTTCATTGATTGAATCAGTAAAAAAAAAGTCATTATCTAAAAACATTCTTAAGTTTCCGAAATTCTGATAAATAATTTTAGATTTAAATAGGGTTGAATTAAATTAACTTTTCTGTCAGTCAATACTGATTTAAAGTTTCTGACCCTATCTCAGACTCTATTGCAATTCATTAGCCTCTAGTGTTAATTTGTAGATATAATGTGGGGAGATGAGGTATGGCTTCATGCTTTGAGTTAAATTCATTTTATGTCTGTTTAGGGCGACTACAATATGACTCCGGATCGACATCTGGGGGCAGCTTGGATTGACAAATGTCGTCCTGATTTACTCATCACGGAATCAACCTACGCCACAACGATCCGAGACTCCAAGAGATGTCGAGAACGGGACTTCCTGAAGAAGGTTCATAATTGTGTAGAGAAGGGTGGAAAGGTAATTGTCATTAACAAGACAATATGTAAATTCAGTATCATTTTGTCAGTGAGATATCCAATTCTATCAACAAGATATAACTGATATCATTTAAACTGTTAAAGATATCAAAAGTGATTTCATTTTATTTATTGACCAATCAAAACACAACTTTTTATTCACTGCATGTGAAGCTAATTATTTCCTGTTCAGACAAAGATGAAGAAAAGTTTGGAAGAATGGTTGTTTTGGTCTCTTTGCTACAAACAATAGTGTTTTTCACTAATCTATAGAATTGTTAACATCTTATGAAATAAGCACTTTTAAAATTCCAAGATAACACTATAAACTCTATGCCTAATTATCTGTTTGTGTGTAGTGATGTATTCATATTTGTAGGTATTTAAACAGTTTCTGATTTCCCATTGGACACAAAATGCATTATTCAACATGTATATAGCAAATATATAACATTTATGTAAATTACCATGTTGTCTGTTATAACCAGGTGCTGATCCCCGTGTTTGCCTTGGGCCGTGCCCAGGAGTTGTGTATCCTATTGGAGACGTACTGGGATAGAATGAATCTCAAAGTTCCGGTCTACTTTTCCCTGGGACTTACAGAAAAGGTGAGTTTCCAACACTCAGAAGCCAGTCAAACTTTCTATCGTCAATATAGATATAAACTTCTCTCACAAAAAGGTCAGTCTAATTGAAAGTGAAATATTTAATACAGGTATTCACAAAATTGTGTATAGGTTAGCATGTGTGTACATGTATGTTTGATTATATTTGATATTCCTCTGAATTATTGAAATTAGTGCAGTTCCAATTATTTTAAAGTTCTGGGCCTGTATTCATGAAACCGTTCTTATGCTCAAGCATTGATTGTGTGTTCAAGCCCAATTTCGTGATCCGGTTATAAATGAATAATGAATTAATATTTTGTAAAAGATTTGGAAGTAATTTAAAGATTGATGAAGTAAAGTACTGTTTTCAATGTTAACATTTAACTTTGTTGATCATTTGACATGATTTAAGTAAAAGAAGACAGCTGACTTGAGCACAAAGTCCATGCTTGAGCATGAGAATGGTTTCATGAATACGGGCCCTGATCAAAGCTTATCCATTAAAAAGTTCGATGTTTAGTTTTCTTTAAATCTATTTAATTAAATTCTAAAAAATATTATGTTTTATGACAAAAAAAAATGGTTGTTCAAACAGTAATATTTGACACAATTCAAAACATTTCATTTGTAGAGTAATTCTGTTGTTATACACTGTTACTTAAAGGTGATTTACGACAAGTAATATAACTCCAGGAGCTACATCAGAGATTGAACCAGTATCATTATGTTACAGTTTGACTTGAAGTCTTAATGTCTGAAATTTGAATAGGGTTTTCTCCAAAAAGTATTGATTATTAATGAGATGTTATCATCAAAAATCAATGCTTACTTTTCTTTGACAGGCAAATCACTACTACAAGCTGTTTATTACATGGACGAGCCAGAAGATTAAGAAGACGTTTGTACAGAGAAACATGTTTGAGTTCAAGCACATTAAGGTTGGTTTTACAGTATCTAGGTCAAGGTCACAAATAATCAAAGTCAAGGTTACAGATAGTTAATGTCATGAGTTTTCAAGGTTAAAGATAATTAATGTCAAGAGTTAATTGTCAAGGTTATAAATAGTTAATGTCATGAGTTGTCAAGGTTACAAATAGTTGATGTCATGAGTTGTCAAGGTAACATATACTAGTTAATGTCATGTGTTGTCAAAGTTATAAATAGTGAATGTCATGAGTTGTCAAGGTTACAAATAGTTAATGTGATTAGTTGTCAAGGTTACAAATAATTAATGTCATGAGTTGTCAAGGTTACAGATAGTTAATGGCATGAGTTGTCAAAATTATAAATAGTTAATGTCGTGAGTTGTCAAAATTACAAAAAGTTACTGTCATGAGTTGTCAGGTTACAAATAGTTAATGGCACGAGTTGCCAAGGTTATAAATAGTTAATGGCATGAGTTGTCAAGGTTATAAATAGTTAATGGCATGAGTTGTCAGGTTACAAATAGTTAATGTCGTGAGTTGTCAAAGTTACAAATAGTTACTGTCATGAGTTGTCAGGTTACAAGTAGTTAATGTCATGAGTTGTCAAAGTTACAAATAATTAATTTCATGAGTTAACGTTGTCAAGGTTACAAATAGTTAATGGCATGAGTTGTCAAAGTTACAAACAGTTACTGTCATGAGTTGTCAGGTTACAAATAGTTAATGGCATGAGGTGTCAAAGTTGCAAACGACCAAAGTGACATACAGTTCTGATTACATACAAATATAGGTAGGTTTACAATGTTACAAATTGTCAGAGTTAGATGTAGTTAAGGTTATACAGATAGAAGTGAATATCAGCATTAGAAGAAGCACTATGAAGGGACAAAGATAACTGTATGTCACACTATGGTTAGTGTTATACTTCTGTTAGTAAGTGATACTGTGTGACAGTCCAGTCTGTGTGCATGAGTTGTGAGAATGTTTGACGTTCTCTATCTGGTAATGGTAAATGTTGTTTGTCTTTCAGCCATTTGATCGGGCCTACATAGACAATCCTGGACCAATGGTGGTGTTTGCCACTCCTGGAATGTTGCATGCTGGGCTTTCACTGCAAATCTTTAGACGCTGGGCACCAAACGAAAAGAATATGGTTTGTATGACTTATAACCTTGGATCTTTTTCCATATCTTGATCAACTGGTTTGTGGGTCTTAAAATGCAACATTTTTTCGGGGATGGTCGACACAACCTGTCGTATGTTAATGCAGGTCCTGTCAAGCTTTTCCAAAGCTCGTGTGAAAGTAGCATCAGATAATATACAATTACTAGGCCTAACCTTATTTCATTAATAGTCTTAACTCCTTAGCTACTGTTTCAATTGTGAAAAATTAATATTTCTTCAAAACTTTGCAAGTTCTCAGATTAAAAAATCACTGTACTGTTCGGTTTTGACACATTTCTCATTGATGACAAAATGTTTAGCACATTCACTCCTGAGATTTTATAATAGGCTATTCCAATCCTTGATTTGAAACAGTTCATGTGTCTTAGGGGTGAATGAGTTGGTTAATATTATTGTCATGCTTTATTTATTTATATCAGGCTTTATTCTGTGTCTCTTTGTAGGTGATCATGCCTGGCTACTGTGTGGCAGGAACCGTAGGACATAAAATTCTGAATGGCGTCCGTAAACTGGAAATGGAGAACAAACAAATGGTGAGATAATACAGTAGAGATGGTGATCTGTTATTGATTCTAAGAGGAGTGTCAATTAACTCACAATTAGTCAAAAGTTAAAAATTGGGCTTTTTTAACCAAATTCAACCTTTGTTTATAGTGTATTATGTTTGATACCCAAATACGGTGGTACTTTTAAAACACAGCTTGATATATACCTTCTGTTTTAATTATATTTCTGGAAGAAATATCAGTAAATATTATCTGTAAGAAATTTCATCTGTAATACAATCTGTAAAATAAAATGTTTTTGTATATAAAATAAATCTTGATATTATTGTCATGTTGAAAAATCAAATGGATAAATACCTAACGGAATAAAATCAATTCAAATGTTCACCTTTAGAAAATAAATACATAGGTAGTTATAAAATTTTGGTTTGGTTGTCTCCCTTTGACCTTTGGCGCCATATTTACCATTTCAGCTGGATGTGAAGTTAGCAGTGGAATACATGTCATTCAGCGCTCACGCTGATGCCAAGGGTATCATGCAACTTATAAGCCAGTGTGAGCCTCGCAATGTCCTGCTGGTTCACGGGGAGGCAGTCAAGATGGAATTCCTGAAAACAAAAATCAAACAGGAATTTAGTAAGTCAGACGTAAAAAGTCTGTTGGATGACAAGGTCTATAAAGTTATACTCCATTGTTCTGAATTTTAAGTTTCTGATTTTTAGTTGTAAGAGAGATAATTTAGCATTCATTTCATCATTTAGTTTTTCTGAGAGTTAGTATGGAGTTAATACCTAAATACTTGAAATGCTGGTTTACAAATGTTTCATGGACTATATACACAAAGTCATGCTTTTTGTAATGCACTTAAATTTCAATGCATCATTCGTGAATTAATTTGGTCAATCGTGTAATCAGCATGAATCTGGTACCAAAAAAAATACGTTAAAGAAATAGACAAAAATATGCATGTTTAAATCAATCTTGATTATTCAACTGTACTATTCGCCACTGAATTGTATTAATCCGTCTCCATTGAATGTTATTGACTTGCTTTGAAGGTATTGACTGTTTTATGCCCGCCAATGGTGAGACAGCTGTTATGGAGACAAAACATAATATTCCTGTAGATATATCGCTGTCCTTGTTAAAGAGAGAGTCGTCCAAAGTCGGTACGTATTACTGTACACTGAGTACATGTACTAGGACTTTTCTAATGCAAACTTAGATTTAGGGTTATCAGGTATACAAACTCAGATTTAGGGTTATCAGGTATACAAAATTATAGATTTAGGGTTATCAGGTATACAAACTCAGATTTAGGATAATCAGATTGTTTGGTTTCAAATGATTGTACTGTTTTACATCAACTGATTACTCTGAATTAACTTCAACAATGAGTATAACATCCACTTATAGTAACTATTAATAGAAGTTACAACAAACATGATTTGTATGACATCATTTTTTACTGATTCTCATGGCGAGCAATTTTCTTAATGAGTTTGTCTTGTAGCTTAAGTGTCTTGACTGAGGAATGTCCATATCAGATTTAATTATTTAATATTCGGAAGTGGATTCGTCATGTTTATATGAATAGTAAAATTTAAGTGTTCTTCATCACAAAAAGTAATAGAAACTATTTGGGCAACAAAAAACAGGCAAATCCCTAATAAAACTGTCAATAAGAAAAAAATTGTCATGCTTCCAATTGCTTAAATATCCAGATCAGTGATGCAACTGTTCTCTGTTTACTGTTGATTTCAATTATTTATTCATTTGAATGTGGAATTCTTCTGTATGAAACTTGTTCCCTCGACAGGTCTGTTGCCCCCTGATGCAAAGAGGCCAAGGGTTTTACACGGGGCCCTGGTGATGAAAGGAAGTGTAAGTTTATACATCATTATCACTTTATATCACTTCCTGGTTAATATCAGGTTGCCTAGCGACACTTGTTTCTCTCTCTGAATGTTATCTTTGTTTAGTGTCACTTGTTTTAGTATGATCCCTAAATATATATACTATCACTTCATTTTGACAGTAATAATAATAATAATAAAAAAAAATACCACTTCATAACATACAGCTTGATATCTTGAATGAAAAATAAGCCAAATTTTCATATTTTCATATTGATCACAAAATGTATTCACTTCTTGCATACAATTTTAAACAATGGAGGCCTTTTGGTCTCTTTTTGTATTTCATGATTTTTTGTTTGATTGAATAATGAATAAATAGCTTCATTCCATAAGGAATAAACAAAGAAGAATACAGTCACGTATATACATTATTTTGTTACACAGAAACTCCAGTTGATTGATCCGGCAGATGCACTCCAGGATTTCGGCCTAGCTGAGCATCAGCTTAGGTTTACCTCCACACTAGCTTTTGATGAGGAAGGCCCGACAACACAAACTGCTGATAAAATTTATCAGCTGGTGAAAAGGTAAAACGAAAGCATCATTTATATGCGGTTTCTTTTGTTTTACGTCCTTTTAACAGCAAGGGTCATTTAAGGACGTGCCAGGTTTTGGAGGTGGAGGAAAACTGAAGAAAAAACACCGACCTACAGTCAGTACCTGGCAACTGCACCATGTGGGATTCGAACTCGCAATCCAGAGGTGGAGGGCTAGTGGTAGAATGTCGGAGCACCTTAACCACTTGGCCATAACGGCCCCTAGATCATATACTTGATATCTTGAAATCATCAGGACTGTTGGAAAAATGAGTTATCTGAATATTTGAGTTTAGTGCATTCAAATATCTCGTGTGAATTTTGGCAGGGGCTGATAAAATACTTTGAATAAACAAGTTTTGAGTTATGGGAGTTGGAGATAAAGAGTTTGACTGTAGTTACTCCAGTAACATAAGAGGCCGCTGGTCGACAATTGCTCTGCTCGACAAAATGTATCTCATCGTGTAAAACCTCTAATATTGTTGGTGTAGATCGTAGAAAGCATGTCTTTTCAAGTAGGATAAATATAGATTAAAATTGATGCTTTACATGTGTAGTTACAGAATACCATTCTATCTAGTAATGACTATTATTCCTCATATTAAGTCACTATAATTACGATTGGTAATGGGGTTTCAGAAATAATGCCTTCCACCCTAGAGTTTGCTCTGGCCCCGACACCATATCTAGCACAAATGCCTATCGAATCATGGAATTTGCCAATACCAAACGGTATTGGGAAGTGACTAATTTACAAAAAGATGCCTTCTGGAAATCTTCTGATTAAGAATATTATCTTCCATTTTCCTCGATCAGTACAGTTTGCTATTTAGTCACCCCATGGTAAGCTTAATTACGAGGTAAATACATGGAGACCGGGTAGTTGGAAAATTTCAAATGTTTGAAAGCCAAGTACTCTACTGATGGAATAAGGAGCTGTTGGTAATAATCAGAGCTAGTTTGGGTCAATAAATAATTCATTTATCAATATATGTGAAGTAGTATCGTGTCATAGTCGATTTTTGTTGTTAGCACCTCAAAACTCTAAGCTTCTAAACGGTAGTGGTGTGTCGATGATTGGAAATGTTGGATTAACGCTTGATTTTTGTTTACAGATTATTATTATCGATCATGTTTTGTATAATCGGTTAATCGGTGTGTGAATAATATGATATAATGTCGATTTTAATTGATATCAAAACATCCAATACATAATACCATTGACTATAATGTTATATGTGCATTTTCATTTTCTAGTAAAATGAAATAACAGGTTCAAAAACACAAATTTGATTATTGATTTCAATACAATGATTTTATTTTGGATATCAATAGTAAGTGAACAGGTTTTAATTTTAAATTGCCTTACTTTATATGATTTGATTCTAGAATAACGAAAAAATAGTACACAATAGTGCGCCATGATATTGGGCCAAAACCGAAGATTTCTTATATCATCACTAGTGATGATATAAGTAGTGATGATATAAGTTTTATCAAGCTGATATTTTCTGATGTTTCAGCGGTAAAAATGTAATAAAATGGAGAAATAAATAACATACCATCACATATTTCCCTCTTTTTTTACAGCCAACTGAAGGACTTTCCTACCCACTATTCCTCAGATGGTAGTATCACCATTTCATATGTTCCCCCTTTATTACAGCCAACTGAAGGACTTTCCTACCCACTATTCCTCAGATGGTAGTATCACCATTTCATATGTTCCCCCTTTATTACAGCCAACTGAAGGACTTCCCTACCCACTATTCCTCAGATGGTAGTATCACCATTTCCGATTCTGTCCTGGTCCAGGTATCTGGAGACGAGGAGTCCAAGTCAGTCTTGGTGTCGTGGTCCTATCAGGTATATCTAAAGCTTAACTTATCTTATATCTTTACCCTGGTTAACTTAGAGTTCCACAAACTATTAAAAAAAATGCAAAGCTGCTTTTTCTAGAACAACTACAACCTTGATAAATGGTATGTGTATCTAAACAGAAAATAATAGCCAATAATCTTTGCCTACAAAATTAGCCTATACGTAGCTAGCAGTATCACAGTTAGAATCGCATTATAATATTGTCACTGAGGAGTCAGTGGTGGATATAGCATATACGTAGCTAGCAGTATCACAGTTACAATAAAATTTTAGAACAGCCTATGATGTAGACAAAGGTATTGTTAATATTTTTATATCCCACCATGACACAACTAGGGGATATAGTGTTGCCCTTGGCCATGATTCTGTTGTTCCATCAAAATTCAGTTTCCACTCATTTACTCTTTACCGGATTGAGATATAAAACTGTAATTTGGTATGTAGTTGCAGGTCAAGTTCTGATTTGTTGACGATCGATCTATTTTTCCAAAGTTAGTCATGGCCAAACTTAACTTTGAAATGTTAAATAAAATGGTCTGACTGACATTAGTTTGAGAGACTTGTCTAACACCAGTAAAATTTTTTTAACAAACGCACACAATTATTGTCCCCCGCTTCCGGAGGAACGGGGGATATTGATTTGGGTTTGTCCGTCCGTCCGTCCGTCTGTCCGTCCCTCTGTCCGTCCCTCCGTCCGTCCCTCTGTCCGTCTGTCTGTCACACTTCGTTTCCGTGCTCTATCTTTTGAAGGAATAATCCGATTTTCATTAAACTTGGTCAGGATACTTATCATCCAAGTACCTCGGATGAGTTCGATTTTCGTGAAATTCCGCGCATATTTTATGGAGTTATCCCCCTTTTATCACCAAATATAGGCATCATGTACAAAATGCCATAACTCTTATGTTTTTTATTTAATTCACTTTAAATTCTGTAGAATATTATATAAGGTAATGATGTTTAACATATATTACGGGTTTGGATGTCGTATCTCAACTTTCTTTGGAATCCGACAGAGTTTTGTCCCTTTCATTGCCAAATGAGCCCTAAACCAGTATTATGTACAAAAATGACTTCACACACGATATTATTTGCTCTAATTTCCTCATAACACAGTCAAATGTTTAATGCATAAACGGCTCAGCCAATTTCCATTGCCAAATTTCGCACATGATGTTTCCCCCCAAGTGGCCCTGAAGCGGGGGACATAAATTCCACGAATTAGCTTGTTTATCTCTGTTTGACATACAGCAGGGCCGATCATGTCACACTGACAAATCCAGCTGAGTAAAGACTCATACTTAAACTAGTTTCTATATTTACAGCACGTTTCTTTTTTCCTTTATGCAGGATGAAGATGTTGGAAGCTACCTCTTGCAGCTGTTAAAGTCCGAACTTGTGACCTGAAGCAAACCTGATTATAATGCTATAGTGTATATTTATATATATTATATATAAAGGAAGGCAGATGCGGTCTTGGGCCGATCCGATACAAAAGCACTTATCTGAAGTGAAACGTTTTTGTGCTGCCATAAAAATGGCTTGTGAGTTGAAAGGGAGAAAACTTGACTGTGGTCGACTCTGGTGAATTGAGACAAGGTGGAATCGACTCTTATTGAGTGGAGACAGAGTAAAATTAATTCCTGTTAGTTGAGGCAAAGGAAACATTGACTCTAATGAATACGTCGTGTGAAATTACTCTAATGAATTGAAATCTTCTCTGGTGAATTTATACAGAGTAATTTGACTCTGATGAGTTGAGACATTGGAAATTGACTATGGTTACTTGAGACGGAGGAAGTTGACTCTAGTAAATTACAAATGTAAGACTCACTAGTGAATTCACTCTGGCGAATTGAGACATTGCTACAGCTATTTGTGTCCAGATCCAACACTTGCAAAGGAGCAGAAAAGTGGAATCACATTACACAAGACATGGGACATGGAAAGTCTAACTTTCCGAATGCAGATGTTTATGTACTTGACATATATTTGTATTTGTACAACAGTAAATACAGGTCAATGTTTGAAGATCTGAAAACCTCTTTTTCTTTATTTTCAGATGTAAATATTGAGAAAGAAATATAATCGTAAGAGAATAATCTGAAAACAGATTTATCATCCATTTGAAAATTGCATTTTACCTGACACGTGGCTGCTAAGTAAAGAAATAGTACAAAATTAAGTCCTGGTAACAGTGATATCCAAGTGTCCACGTCAACATACAGGGATACCTATCATTGTTGTGTCAAGATAAAATAACGCAGACCATATAGACATGTGTTAGTTGATTTTAAGGTTTTCACAGCTGGAAGTTGTAACTGAGAACTTTGAAATATGAGTATGAAAAGGTCTTAACTGACGTTTTTGACCGAATTGTTATTGGAATACACTCTTTTCCCCCGCCCAACAAAGAATATTTTAAATGCAATATAATTCTATATATGCGACAAATATCTTAAGGATTCACAATCAAAATAGTTGTTTAAACTTATTGGGCCATTTGTTCAGTTGACCTGGAGCATTGGAGATTGGAAATGTGTGCGGATCAAACTACTATTTAGTGAACCTGTTGGTTAGGACATTTAAATGAACTTTGACAACATCTAAATGTCTATGAATAGATATCTCTGATAATAGTTTTCTCCATATCAATTTTTATTGCTTATCAAGTCTAAATCATACCAATCGATGTACTGTGCAATATTGCCATTAAACATAAATGAAATAATTTATATTAAATGAACTGGAAACAATAACTTACTCTTTTGGGAACTCATTAAATCCACGTCCAATAAAAACAGAGTGCATGGTAAATGCTAACAAGGGATTTGGTTACTACAAGCGTTGACATTATAGCTGTCATTTCCTGTTTTTATGGTAACTGGTGAGTGAGACAGACAATTGACTGTTGTGTTGAATCAGAAGATGAGTTGAGACGGAGAAAAATGGCTCTGATGAGTTGAAACGAAAGTGAACTAACTCTGGTTACTTGACACAGATAAATTGATTAAATTATCTCTTGTAACCTGAGAGATAAATGGACTCAGGTTACATGAGAGAGAGATAAATTGACTCTGGTTATCCGTGACAGAGATAAATTGACTCTGGTTACCCGAGACATAGATAAATTGACTCTGGTTACCTGAGACAGAGATAATTGACTCTGGTTACCCGAGACATAGATAAATTGACTCTGGTTACCTGAGACAGAGATAATTTGACTCTGGTTAACTGAGGCAGATATAAACCGACTCCGGTTACCTGAGATGGAGATAAATTGACTTTGGTTACCTGAGACGGAGATAAATTGACTCTGGTTACCTAAGACGGAGATAAATTGACTCTGGTTACCCGAGACAGAGATAAATTGACTCTGGTTACCCGAGACAGAGATAAATTGACTCTGGTTACCCCAGACAGAGATAAATTGACTCTGGTTGTACCTGAGACAGAGATAAATTGACTCTGGTTACCTGAGGCGGAGATAAATTGACTCTGGTTACCCGAAACGGAGATAAATTGACTCTGGTTACCCGAGAGAGCGATAAATTGACTCTGGTTACCCGAGACATAGATAAATTGACTCTGGTTACTTGAGACAGAGATAATTTGACTCTGGTTAACTGAGGCAGATATAAACCGACTCCGGTTACCTGAGACAGAGATAAATTGACTTTGGTTACCTGAGACAGAGATAATTTGACTCTGGTTACCCCAGACAGAGATAAATTGACTCTGGTTACCTGAGACGGAGATAAATTGACTCTGGTTACCTGTACAAACCTTTGCATACTGACGACGCATACTCCACATGCGGTCTTACTAAAGATTATTAAAAACTTTGAAGTGTTGTTTTGCTCATATGGCTGAATGTTCTCCTAATAACTCCTTAAATTATATTTGCTTTTTTTGACTGACATTTAGATATGTGATGGAAAAAGTTAGTCTGTTGTCGACCATTACTGCCAAGTCTTTCTCTTCAGACACTTTTTCAATTTGATTTCTGGCACCCACAGACATATTGTAAATTGTGCATGGTGTTGGGCCAAGATGTAGACATTTACATTTTGCAGAGTTTGATTGAATCTGCCAATAATTTTACTACTACCAGACTATAGATGTCATGTTGGAAATCATATTGGTAACTTTTGACGTTGTTACATCCATAAAGATTGGTATCATCAGAAAATATTTTCACTGCATTTTTCTCAACCTATTCTAGGTCATTGAGATAGACGAGGAAGAGTACATGTCCAAATACACTCCAATGGGGGATCCCACTAGTCACTTTTAACCAGTTTTGTTTTTTACCATTTAAAACTGCATACTCCTTGTTTATGTTCGTTTAGAAAGTCTTTGATCCACATAAGGATGTTGCCATTGATGCCGCAGCCTTTTAACCTTTTAGCCTGGGGTTTTGAGGGGGGGGGGGGCAGCTGTATCGAAGGCTTTTCGGAAGCCAAGGTAAAATACATCAATGCTATATTTCTCGTCTAATTCCTCCGTCCAATTGTTGAACACTGACAAGTTGTGTTACACAGGCGTGACCCTTTTCTGCATCCATGTTGATGTTTGGTGAATACATATAAATGATTTGACTCCATGTGGTCCATAATTTGATCCCATATAATTTTGTCCAAGTTTTTTTTGTAATCGATGTATGGCTGATAGGACGGGGTTTTTGGTTCCCTTTTGTGAATGGCGATGTCATTGGCTACTTTCCCAAGGGTTTCCGGAGTATTTCTGTGAGTAGTTAAGAGTGGTTAACTTTTTTGTCTTAAATCTATTGTTGATAGGCTTTAATATTTGTTTTTTGTACATATCTCCAAAATGATCTCGGACCCGTTTTCATATTTTCTGCCAAATTATCTTCACAATCAGCCGCGGCGTTTCCCATTGCTTTATACTTTTTGATACGCTGTACAGACATTTAAACACTTTAACTGATCATATATTGTTTGGGATTGGTTAAAGGTATCCGTATGTATAGAGTTAAAACTGGTAAAAACTTCCCTAATAAACATGGTTGTTGTTGTTAGCTTAAATGACACTAACTTCAATAATCCAGATTGGGCAACAGGGCACTACCCATTTCCCAGTGGGTTATGACTGTACGATTGAGCAGTTCTATCCATGATGGTGGTGTTATTAAATCATCACAATGTCACCACAGGATGCCGTGAGCTATCTTTGGACATACTTTGTGAAAAACGCAACAAAAACCAAGATGAAATATACTGAAGATACTGAATATGCTTGTTAGGGTACTTACTTGTTGTGATTGACATTGATGATGGCGGGCGTCGTCGATGAAGCAGAAGATGCTTACTCTTCAGGAACACCTTTTCTTATTCTCTTGTGCCTTTGTAGGGATATCATGTAAATATTTCCCTCTTGTATATATTTTGCCCCTATTATTTTCATAGCCTAGTTGGATCTACTTTCCATTTCTTGATAGT
The DNA here is from genome assembly GCA_947623455.1 of Mimachlamys varia. Taxonomy (NCBI): domain Eukaryota; kingdom Metazoa; phylum Mollusca; class Bivalvia; order Pectinida; family Pectinidae; genus Mimachlamys; species Mimachlamys varia. The sequence continues at coordinate 6,492,727 of OX392542.1, read as the reverse complement.
AACATCCCTGCTTCTCCATCCTATGGTGTTTACATGTCACAGTTGATTCGATAATCTGGACTTGCTCTAAATATCGTGATTTTCGTGAACGATGTCGACTGCTGACAAGCAAACTAAAAAACACAGTGATTCGAGAGAGGCAGGTAGATCAGAACTATGAGCAAGTTTTATGGTCGCCATCTTTGTCTCATTGAAAAACATTTTGAAGTATTTTAGTATGCTTACTTGTTGTGATTGGTATAACTCGGTTCTCATTTCGAGGACTTAATGCTTACTTGGATGTGACCAAGATTTACATGGCGGGTGTCTTCGATGAAGCAGAAGACACTTACTCCTCCTGAATACCTGGTCTTATTCTCTTCGACTTTTTTTCAAGGGTATCCATGTAAATCTTTCCATTGTTCATTTATTAGATTTTGAGTTCGGATTATGATTTTGTTAGCGCTTCGGTATTCTCTTTTTTTTTCTATGACTAAAAGAAAGGTTGTGGGTTCTGTTCTTTGTCGACAGCAATATATGTTGGCGAAGCCATGCAAATTATTCGGGACCGAGACACATTTGTGTGACGTCATCGTTCATACACTGTACTGTTCCACCTATTCAAGGCTTCGCTTTAACGCAATATACATCGTGCTCCATTGGAGTTATGGCCTTATCATCTGAATAAAGGTTAATCCTTAAATATACAATATAGGTATGTTTATTGATTTCACAGTTTCTGGAAAACAATGGAATTGTAACGGAAAAATTGAAATGGTAAATATTTTAATATCATAGCACGGAATGTCTTAAATGGCAGTTGTGACCTTTATTCCTTTAAATCGATCATAGTGTACATATTGGAGATTATGATGAACGTTAAAAGATCTGTGTCAGCACAACACTTAATACGTCATACTTAAGATTGTTTATCTTTGATAATAGTTTCCTCCATATTCATTTTTATTGCTTATAAAAAATTTAACATACGTATCCACGAACTGTGCGAAACTGTTATTAAAAATGAATGAAATAATTCATATTAAATAAACTGGAAACAAATTATCACTCTTTGGGGAATCTACACTTCATTGAATTCACTAGCCATAAGAATTAGATCCCGGTAAATGCTAGCAAGGGTTTGGATAGGGTTTCTACATATATTGATAGAACGACCTGTAAATCTTTAAAACATTATAGCATGCACAGTTTCATGTCTCTCTGGTAAGCGACACTTTTCTACCTGCTGTGACTATGCTATGGTTTGTTGAGATGCTATGGTTTGTTGAGTAGTACAGTGACAAACAACCTAATCTACCCTATCACAAGGATCTTAGTGTAACACAATCTAACAACACAAGCAAACATAACACAAAATAAATTTTACACTAATTAAGAAACAGATTACTTGTATATCAACTTATATCAACACAATAGTTCATGCATTATGAGAATTTGAAAAAGTACAAATATTCTTAGCTGATTTTGAATCTCTATTAGATTTGCTGTTAATCCCTTTTGCTTTTAAAAAAGAAACTTTTATCTTCGGGTTCTGTAATGGAAAAACAATGTAGATAATCTTGTAATTCTGATTATAAAGCTATATATTCATAAGGTAGATGTCAGCAGACTAGCCTATCGGTTCCAGTATTGAAAAAAATAATTAGGGAAATGCATAATACTCAAAAGTATATCGCTACAGGTAAAGGTGATACTTGTCTGAATAACTTTAATACTGGCTGGAGAAAATGGGATAGATTATTGTACTCTACATGAGTTCCTGGTAATAAATATCTAATTATATAGGGGTTTTTTCACATATAATACATATTACAAAAAAATGTTTATAGATATTTATTGTTGTCATAAAACACCATATCCCTCTTCCTTTCTTCATCTGCTTTTCCTATTTCTCTATCTCTTTCTGCTAAAAACAGTACATACAATGGTATTTAATACGAAGTGCTATTTAAAATAAAAGATTTTGTCATGCTTTAAAATTAAAATAAAAACATAGTATTAATCTTTGAAAGAAGATATGAGTGTGTCGATTCGAAAGTATGCTGCATAATCTTGTGTATATAAGTACTGTAAACATTCTGAAAAAAAAAGAAATATAGCAATCACTCTCATCCGGATGTTAGCGAGTGGCGGGGGTCTTATGGTGAGAGGAAACTGGAATACTCGGAGAAAACGTACGTGGTCAGGCAGTTGACCCCTTTCCTTTTCAAGTTCGATCGGGCATTTGAACCCCGGACGCCTTTGTGTATGGAAGGTGCCCTCTCCACTTAACCACCCGACCGCCCTCAGGCCACTAGTGATTAGTTCTAGGAAATGCATAGATAAAATCTATGTCAATACAATTCAAGATTAAACGGGCTTAGAGGAACATGTCAATTATAACCGTGATCTAAACACTTTACCTTTTGGTCATTTTCCTCATAAGAGAACTACGTGTACATGTACCAGTATAAACACACACGGTACATTAACAGTAGACTAACTTGGGCAAATCTCGTATAGGCCTACAGTTAAATGTATTTGCAGGAACACCAGAAAGATACATATAATGAATTCTCTTTAGTAAAACATTTGAAAAAAGCTCGTTAGGCGATGCAAATTAATTAGTTTCAGCGATACGGTTGTTTGTAATTAGCACCTGGGGACCAGCGAAATTAACTTTTTATGGTACATGTAAACATGTGTCTTTTAGCACAGTCAGTATTTACAGTGTACCTACCTGTATGTCTGACTAGTGCGACATGTACCACCCGACCTTCATCAGACAAATGGTCAGCAAAGCCTATGTATACTGAAGTGTGAACTAGGAGGGACTTGGACATAACACGCCGTTTATTCCTCTACAGTAAGATGCATTTATTAGGAAGCTGTGTAATTAATTTATTAGTTAACTGATTAATAAATTGTTGTTTTAAGGGTAGGAGGTGCGCTAAAAAGGATTTTATGGTGTTAATTATAAACAACAAAGGCGTTGTTTTGAACTAAATTCAATAGGAAGCATGTCATTAGCTCTTTACATCAAATACACATACATAGAACCACAAGGATATCTTTAACAAATAAAAGTTGATAAAGATCACATATACTCCATGGTAAACATCATGCATTTTTCAAGAATTCTAGAGAACTGAAACATAAAGTACACTACCGAGAATAAAGCGTTACAGTGAGACTAACGAGGCCGAAGACAATAGTTCTCTGTATTAAAACGAACCCCAAGAGTACCGTAAATGATGGGCCCTGTACAGAAAACCATGTTGATAATTAACCTTTCTAGGACGTTAGTTATCTTAAGTAAAACGAGTTTTAAATGAACTCAGGGGAACCTTGGATTTATTTATTTATTTTAAAGAGCATAAAACAACGGGTCTCTACAGGGAGACATACTCACCAAGGAATAACAATAATTTGAATGTAAGCCCAAAACATACACTTTACAAAGAACAAAATACATTATATAATTAAGCTATACACATGATCTAAAGGGACCACTTGGCTTTCTCCGAGTACTTGGTTTCCTCCTGCATAAAGATCCCCCTGCGTGCTAACATTCGGGCGTCAAGAGTGGTTATTGTAAGATAACTTGTTTCATAATTGTTATAGAATATGTAAAATTAACAAATGATATGCGAATAACACATGTACATTTATAATATACAAATGCATCTCCTAAAGTGATGTAGGAATGAAATAAATGAAAAAAAACCCAAAAAGCATACATTGTAAATGTATCCCCCATGTGACCTAGGAAATAAGCTTACTGGATAAAGGATGGAAATATGAATTCACCAAGTTATACTATAGCGAATTAATGTGACCATTTATTTGTTATAAAAATGCTTTAATGTGGGGTGCAAAAGAAGAGAATTGTATTGCTGTTGATTAAGATGTATTACATAACGAACTGATGGTCACTGTGCTACAGAATGTACAGCTTGTTGAAAACTATGAACACGTTTTATGGTAATTTTCTTTGTCTCACTGAGAAATACAATGTATCCTTGTATGATGTAACAGTGGGCGTTTTGGAATATGCTAATTTTTGTGGTTGAGAGATGTTTCCGTTTTCAATTTGGTGACGTGACATTTATTTGGATGTGACCTATATTTATATCATGACAGGTGTGTCTATGAATTAGAAGACGATTACTCTTCCGGAACACATGGTCTTGTTAATATTTTCTGGTATTTTTTCAAAGGTCTCCGTGTTATCTTTCATTTGTTCATATTTTGTCAACAGTTAAATCGATTTTTGAGTTCGAATTATGGTTTTTGTTAACCCTTCGATATTTTTTGATATGTTGACGAACGATACAGATGGTTATATGATTCGGCAATGTTGGTAAAATAGAGTACTCAGCCCGCAATAATGAGTTGATCTTGTTAAAAACATTCCATTAATACGCGCCTATGTATTTTCGCACTTTCGAAATGTTCACAAAAGAGGCAGACTGTTCTTATTCACTTTTTCTTTCTTTTATTTTAGAATACTTGACATTGCTCCCTTAGAAAGAAGCCGTTGTAAATAACAGAGTAATAATGCGATATCGGGGATGGTATGAGACAGGTGCGTGTATACACTTTTTGTGTGTATGATTTGTGTACAACTTTGATAAAGTCCACTACATTATCGATCATTATTTCAACTTGCAATCAATATGGTCTCGTAATTGTTCAGAGGAGTATAGGTACAGATAGAAAGATTTTTTGTTTGTTTTAGAAGTCGTGTTGAAGCCTTTGACCATACAACCCTAATAGAATAGAATTACTATTGACTCGTTGATATTAGCAAGGTGATGTTTTGGCGATTACACCGCCAAGTTGATTTGGTTTGTTTTTTTCTGGATGCGGTACGGTCCTGTAAGCCTCCTTGTGACAGTCCGGCCTCCAGCGGAACATCCCGCCCGGTCACATTATACTGACAACGGGTGAACTTGTCGTTCCACCCCAGGTCAAAGTGTTGGGTGCCAAGCAGTGAGTAGTAGCTCCGTTGTTTAAGACTTTTGTATGTCTCGGCTACGGAAAAACACAGTGAGGTAGTGTCAAGAAAAACATACGTACCTACGTAGTCCTCTTCGTACCTGTGTGTACACAAGGCCACCAGCAGGCCCCGGTTTCATCAACGTTCCTTAACTTAAGTAAATTCCTTAACTTAAAAATCGCCATAGGAAAGCATTACCGAATTCAAGGAAAGTTCCTTAGCTAAGGATTTTCCCCTTAAATTCTGTAATGCTTTCGTATGGATATTTTTAAGTTAAGGAATTTCCTTAAGTTAAGGAACGTTGACGAAACCGGGGCCTAGTAGCTCTCTCCACAAGTGTCTTTCCTTTGCTTTTCTCTCTTCCCCAATCCTCCCTATCCCCAACTCTTTCAGTTCTTTTTCTACTATTCGCCTCCATGTTGCCTTCTGCCATCTTCTTTCCTCTTTCCGTCTGGTGTCAAATTTAGAAAAAAACTCTTGTTGTACTGGTCTTGTCTCATAACATACGGGAAACATAGGGTAGGAAAAAGTTGTTAAGATTGAAGAGAAAAGATAAGATCACAAATTAAGTCGCATCTTACGACCATGCAATAGAACAACAGATATAGTTCTTATGCAGGGTATTCGCTAAAATGGAGACGGAAATGTCGTAACAAGCAACTTTTGTTAGATCAATCACAGAATTCTAGGTTGTCTTCGGTGAATTCTACTAAAAAGAAAAGATAGCAGTTAATCAGCTGATTACATTACAGCACCACTGATCTTTTTGTTTTCTGTCTTACTTGTACTTGCTATTTTCCCTATCAATTTCAAGTTTCTATCAATCTCGTTGTTACAAGGAAAAAGTCACATATGCATGTTTGTGGTTTAGTTGTTTTGCCCCAGCATCACTGATAGACCCGGGCCCATATTTATGAAACCGTTCTCGTGCGAAAGAAAGAATTCGGTTCCAAAGTCAGCATTTGTGAAACAAATCTAAATTATGTCACAAATAAAAAAATAAGTGTTTTTATTAAATAGAGTACACAGTGCATTACTGAGCATGATAACGTTTTCATGAATACGGAACAAGATGTATGATGCAGGGTAGCTCCCCTTTTGGCATACAGTGTTTTGAAAATGTACAATCATGTGTTTCTGTTTACCTCTATCTCTGTTTATCCCGCCACTCCTGTTAGCTGCCTGGCTACCTCTAATCTTCCTAGATACTAACTGGAAATTAACTGCACTTAATATTGGCGCAAGGGTACTGATTCTCATCCAATGAAACCTATAAAATTGTATAGATCTTTTTGTCTACAAACTCAAGGTACAGTATTGGGAGATAACGTGACTCTAGTACGTTATTTTATATCCCCAAAACAACGTTGGTGGTGATCAAGATATTTCCGATAACTACGATATTAGTCACAGTGTCTATGGACTGAAATGTCAGAGTTGAATTGATAAACGTAACAAAGGTATTGACTCGTTAATAATTTATATAACCCGTAAAAAGACCCTGGTGCAGTTATTATGAGCAAGTAGCAATACTTACTTGATTATTTCTTCGTATTCACATTGAACATTGTTTTGTAAAAGAACACTAGGGTATGTTTTATTACCTACCATATATATATAATTTGCCGATTCTCCAAGGTATTTTTTTATGTACCTTTTCTGTCGCCATGAAGTAATATACATTCTTTGTAGGTGCTACTGACAAACAGTTACCATAAACTATGAACCTCTATTTGTTCTAGTCCTGTTTCTTTAAAAACTCTTCTATAAGACACCCCTACCCAACCACAAAATGTTTTGATCTTATCTTGATAAACACTAAGACAAACTGTATTGCATGAGATTTAAAGTGAATGTACTGATGCGTTACTGAATTGGATCCAAGAAACGTCGCTAAGTAAGCTTGTTGTGGTGCCAAATTCCTTTGTCATCTTGGAGGCATTTTTCAAGAATAAAGAACTGCTGGGGAAAGCTTTTTATTTAGCGTTCCCCTAAAGTGTTACTAAACGTTACGGCATATAGAACCTGACGTAGGCATACAAATCAAACAGATCCATCACGACGTAACGTTTAATCGGGTACCAGGGGCTGTAATTACATTTAAGAAATTATCATTTTGGTAATTAGTACATATCGTACATGCACACACCCAGACTTGGGCTACTATTAATACAAACATTCCTACATGGAAAATAAACAGTATTTTACAAGGAGCAGAAATGAAACTAGTGAGACGAACCGGGCGCGAACCTGGTTACGAAGCCAGCACGTTACCACCAGGCCAAAAGGTCCGAACCAGTTGACCTGGTTTGTAATTTTCAGATATTGTTATGCATGGTCGTGTCTCCACGTAACAAAAGTGTCTGCCCTTTTAAAAGGTGGAACTCTTCTCTATCAACTTTAAAATTGAATATAAACAATTCGATCTTGCGTAAGATCAGTCTGTTGCTCTCATGTTCATGTTTGTTGTACACGTTTAGTTTTCCTTTGCAGGGGATATCACCACTCTATATGAAGTTAACTCATGTAGGAACATGGAATATGCTTTAATAAGCTTTAACACAGGCGTACTAGTGATAGGTTTTAAGCTTATGGGGTTTAGTGCCATGGTAAAGCGATCGTCGTTCGTTCGTCAGAAACAAAGTCGTTTCCGCTCCATAACCTTGTGATCTGCTATAGAAGAGCAATTAAACTTAGGATTGTTAACCGGTCATTTGGTCATTTTGACCTTCACACAAATTTGTAACTACCTTTTTGATTATGAACTTGCGTGATCTTAGGCTATTTAGGGCTTCATATCGACCTATTATTTTATTAGTTTTCCCTTCTTTAGGCTCAATAATAATTTAGATTTTCGAACATATTCTTTATATATTGATTTTTGTTGCGACAGTAAGGCCATTGGGGATGGTTTTCATCTATCTCCGTGTCATGTAGTTTACTCAGATCACGAATCTCCAATCATCACAACAACACTCTGCCCAGTATCCATGATAGTAAACCAGCCTTGATGTGGTCATCCCAATATCATATCAACATGTGTTTTGCTTTTTATCTTTGAAGAGCTTACAAAATATACTTTATCATGCCCCAGTCTAAAAGACTGATCCATGGGCTATAAATCAGTAGCTGTGGGGGTTAAAGCGATGATGTGGTAGACCCCGAGGTCAATTCTGATATCATGACTGTATCCGTCTCTTTGTCCCCGGTGATTGTATATATCGGTTTGGAAAAGGGAGCTCATGGGATACCAGAGATCCCAGCCCAAAAACTATATATATACAATGAAGACAAAAGCAATGATACTACTAGAACTGACTAGGTGGAAACAGATGAGATTCAAACCCGATAATCATTCACACAGCTGCTATATGCTAAAAGTATTTGTATTGGGGTCTAGTCCTGTTCCTGCGAGCTGCTTAGATATTCAGGTGAGCGATAATGTCCTCTGGGCATTTTGTTGTTAAGCGTTCCGTGTAGTCTGCTACAATCTCTACCAGTCTGCTATTTTTAGAAAAGATTTGGAGCGCAACACCTGTAATTTCAAATGTATCGATATGATCTGTCAGAAGTTGAGATTACTAATGGATGAAGCTACCTCACATCCTAATCAATAAATGTTAGTTAAGGTATAATAACCAATGTTTGCTGTTGGCATTTTGATAAATGAACACAAAAGTGATATTGTCTTTTTTGTATTAAGGCGAGACTGAATTCTCAAGGTCAAAGTCTACGCTTCAATTATTAGTGTTGCAATGTTCATCTAGAGTTGTCTCAAAATGTAGTGTGCTGTCCGCCTCTACAACAGATTGTGGTAAAATATTTCATGTGTAAATAATTCTTTGACTAAAAAGTTTTTCATTTAATTTAGTGAAGTTTTTCATTTAGTTTAGTGCAGTTTAATTCATTTTCCGGTATACTGTATCTATTACTAAATTAAAAAGATGCAGCATATGTGTGTGTTACATCATCTTTAATGATAGGGAGACTCTGCTGGTGGATGTTTTAGTCCCCGAGGTTTGCTGGAGCCTCCATAGCCACAGTTAATCTCATTTTCGTAGTGGCACGTACATAATATACATATTTCCGTAGTACACGATTTGAAATTATACAGAACTAGTTTTGTTTTTACTTCTAAATTCATAAATTAAATGGGAGTTACGCACCTGACTCTTCTGCTTCTACATTATTTTAGATTCCCAACTTATGGCCTTATGCATCACTAGGAGGACGAAACAGCTGTGTGATGCAGTTAAATTCATTTTTTGGTATACTGTATCTATTACTAAATTTAGAAGGTGCAGCATGTGTGTGTGTTACATCATCTTTTCTAATAAAGACGGCATTTTTTTTGAATTTTGAATTTCATGACTTTAACATGGTAAAATAAGGCCCAACAAAGTCATATATAAGGCAAACCTTTCGATAGCAGCGATATGTGGGACAAAGAAGTGGTAATAAGCATTATGACTAAAATTGATAGCTAGTTTCACTTAATCGTTTGTGATATACTTTGAGTTTTTGGAAACTAACAAGACTAAAACAAGGAAATTTTAACATTGTTGTCCAATTATTACTATCTTTCCTGCCTCTGCCTTTCTAGTCGTCAGAATAACGTGCCCAGACGGGATATCATGCTATCAAGCTATAACTCTAGACCAGCACTCTACCACTGAGCTACCTGGTCGCCGATGATCGACCCAGTCCTGTTCCGCTACATTCTTACCTCCTTTTCTCCAAGTCTTCGCACCCGAAGACATCTATTTTTAAGTTCGTTTATCCCATTGCTAAGCGTTCTCTCAATGCTTTACACAAGGGTTGGCAAGCTCGCCAATTTTGTAAAAGGAAAAAGGGAAAATGTAGCGTCCAGACCAGGGTTCGAACCCTGGACCTCCGAAACTCTAGACGAACACTCTACCACTGAGCTACCTGATCGCCGATGATCGACCCAGTCCTGTTCCGCTACATTATATCTTGATTTGCTGGAAGATCATTGGACTTTGGCCAGGTTTTATGTATGATATGATCACCACTGCTGGATTCAGCAGCTACAAGCATCTAATTAATCTGCAAACTATGAGGTGTGAAGTTTTATAACATGCCTCCTCGTGATTACCTTTAATAATTGATCTAAAACCAAAAGCGTATCTACAACAGATTAATATGCATGAGGTATATTAAAGTTATATAGACTTGTACTAAAATAACACAACCGAGAACAAAGCACCAGGTCTGTGATGTTAAAGGCGAACTAATAATTGGTTTGTTTGCTAGATGGTTATTATTGCAACGTCTTTGACACGGTCCATTAAATAGCAGCGTGAAATCGAGATTTCTTAATAATTGGATGTTGTGTATCATTTTTATCAGTTCGGTCCTTTGAACTTTTTCGTTGCTTAACCAGAACAAGTTATTGCATCGATGTTGTTGCAAATTGTCAGCACCAATTATGAGTACGTATTACAGAGAGATTCAAAATTTAACGTTAAAGCATCGTATTTCCAATTCTATCGTATGAACGATTTATCATTGGTGTACCTTTTTCAGAAATTTAATGCAACATGTTTATTTGTATCGTGAAACCAATTGTACATCATGTACAAGTATTCATGAAACCGTTCTCATGCTCAACTTCAGATTCTGTGTCCAATGTATTTTCTCATGTATTCTATTCATAAACACTAAATGAGCAGGATTCAATCCTTTAAAATATTCATCGGCATAAAAGTCCTCAATAGTTTCTGTGGAAAAAAACGAGGAAGGAAATACTGTTTATACGTTACGATTGACGTCATAAACAAATACTGACCTATAGATTACCAACACATTACCGACTTTAACGTAATTATAATGTAATTAATAAGCATGTAAATAAATTGAATTCTTAAAATAAAACTTGTTCATGTTACAGAGCTGTAGGTCGTATAAGGGCAAAAAAAGGTTTGATTACCGTATTTATCTTAGTGACTTTTGTACAGTTCTCCTTCAATATAGTACATGTGTTTTGATATATTAGCACTTTTTCTAAGCGTTCATTGACATAATTAAAACATAATCTTACATAATAATAATAATTAGCTCGTGTTTGGACCAATTTCTAAATGAAATACATTTTCTGAAGGCAAATGTTATTCTTAGAAGGAAAATCAAGGTCTCAGTTGTGTCAATTGACCGGAAAGTACCTTAAAACGGCATTATTCGCTAAATTTGGTGCGTGTCTGCTCAATTTCGCCGCCGCCATTCGACTAATTATAGGTGTAACAGGAAATAGAATAGTGTGCTTCCACCTGGGATCGAACCCTCGATCTCCAGGTTCCTAGTCGGACGCTCTACCACTGAGCTAAAGGGATATTCCCTCTAGCTCGAAGCTAGAAGGCGGCCTAAATCCTATGTACAATTCAAATCTGCCACATAGGAATCTCAACCTGGTACGACATGAAACATTTTCTATATTTTTCTTTAACCTTAACAGTTTAGATTATCAAGAAATAACATATTTATTCAATATCAAGATTTATTACTTAGCACATCAGTACCATAATTATATTTTTATTATCGTTTTCTATGTTAAAAAACATTTGTGATGTTTTCTTGCGAATCGGCAAGGAACCGGGAGCAGGATAGTGGTCACATGATTCGAAAAAAATCACGTGATTTCTCGTATAAAAATAGAACGGGAAGCGCAAATGTCAGGTAGCCGCGATAAACAAATATTGGCTGACGAAAAGAGAGTCACGCGACTGGACAGGAAAGAAGCTGAAAGAGACTATTGAAAGATCGAAACAGATGCATCTGATAAAAAAACAAATACGACACCATTAAAGAAGACGAAGAGCATGGTTTGACGGACGAATTGTGGTTGAGTTGACAGTGCTTTCGGAAAACAAAAACGGACAGCTGATACGTATACGAAAATACATTCTTCATTCACGTACACTGTAAGATTATGTTCGGTAAAGCTTGTTAAAACATAATCTTACATAATAATAATAATTAGCTCGTATTTAGACCAATTTCTAAATGAAATACATTTTCTGAAGGCAAATGTTATTCTAAGAAGGAAAATCAAGGTTCCAATTAACCTGAAAGTAACTTAAAACGGCATTTTTCGCTAAATTTGGTACTCGTCTGCTCAATTTTGCCGCCATTCGACTAATTATAGGAATCTCAACATGGTACGACATGAAACATTTTCTATAATTTTTTTAACCTTAACAGTTTAGATTATCAAACAATACTATATTTATTTAATATCAAGATTTATTATTTAGCATATCTGTGTCATAGTTATATTTTTATTAACGTTTTCTATGTTAAAAAAACATTTCTGATGTTTTCTTGGGAATCGGCACGGAACCGGGAGCAGGACAGTGGTCACATGATTTGAAAAAAATCACGTGATTGTTCATACAAAAATAGAACCGGAATCGCAAATGTAAGCTAGCCGCGGTAGACAAATATTGGCTGACGAAAACAGAGTTGACAGTTGCGTTCGGAAAAGAAAAACGTACAGCTGAAACGTCTACGTTCTTCATTCTCGTACACTGTAAGATTATGTTCGGTAAAGCTTGTTAACAAGTCATGAAAATCATAAACCCATTATGACTAAAAGGCATAGATGCGGTGAAGTTTTATATGTTGTGCATTTTAAACACATGTTTATTCAGCCTCTAATGTCGTGTCTGAGGCGTCACGCAATAGCTAACACTGAAAAATGAGGATTTTGACTTTGACATTTAGTTCAACCACAAATGAAATGAATCATAAAGCGGTGCTACACGTATAAAATATTGTTTTCGATATATAATGAGCCACTGTCACATCGGTTCATTAAGGATAGAAAGTATATCAGAAAGCTCCCAAAGTTTACGATCCTATCATTTACAATGGTAATTTTTAATAAATGGATGTCACAAACTATCTATACATTTGTAACTATGTAATACTCCACAGAGGCCAAAATTGCTTAATGTATAATAGATTTGATGCACGTTATACAATTGAATATAAATATCATACATGTGTACAAATTAAAATTACTTTGTCAAGCGGTAAACGAGTGATTGATATATCATTATAAATCATGTATTCCATTTATTTTGACAGTACTATAAAACAGTCGTGTCCATAACAACTTAGAAAAGACATGTCATATTACTATACTTTCATGTCAACTGTTACTATATTTGAAGGAACACAATATAATGCAGGCCAACATTCCCCGTACAGGATTTACGCTGTGACTTCTGTGGGTTTTATGCTCTCTCGAGAGTATTGTGATAAGTTATAAATTAATTATCTGCTCTGATGTAATGGGGCATAACGTCAGACGTTAAAGCCTGATATATATAATTACACAATAGCAATACAGACAAGTATTCAACATAGATCTCTTTATTGTTTAAGTACGTTTGTTTATGTAGATGAATGCATGCCTGATTATCCTTCATAAAAGTCGAATTTCTTTCATACTTGTAAATCATTATCAATTATACATGATAGAAGATGACTTTTCACTCACACAAGCTGCACCTTTTTAATTTAGTAATATATACAGTATGCCGAAAAAGAATTAACTGTATTATACAGCTGTTTCGTTCTCCTAGGACTCTCCAGTGATGTTAGGGGCCAAAAGGCGGAAATCCAAAATTTAAACTGTAATAGCAGAAGAACTTTGTTGTGTAACGTTGTACCAAAGAAGACAAATGTATGTCAGGTTTGATTATTCTTACTAATAGCAAATTATATCAAAATAAAAATAATCACATTTTTTTATTGATTTGACAACCAATATTTCCATGCAATTATTCGTATCAAATGCAAGACTCAAATTATTGGTTTTGTGGTGATGTTTTGTTGAAACCAGCAATAACTTAGTTATAAATCCTATGTACCATTGCCATTTGTGAAAACTGATTCCTTCCAGCTTGGTTCCTTAGCGTTGATAAACAAAATTAATTTGAGAAAAACTCATCTTGCATGACTTTCATTAAAACATACAATGATGGAAACAATAATATCATGACAATTAAAAGAAATTAATCCATCCAAACGATGTAGATCGATGTAAGTTTTACTTGCCTACGTTTAAAATCAAAGCAAAAACAAACAAAAAAGCAAAATCGATTAAACTAGGGGCAAAATAGGAACAAAGGAAAGATTTACATGGAGACTCTCGTAAAAGCACAAGAGAATAAGACCAGGTGTTCCGGAAGAGTAAGCGTCTTCTGCTTCATCGACGACACCCGCCATGTAAATCTTGGTCACATCCAAGTAAGCACCAAATCCTCAAAATCAGAACCGAGAAATCATTGTCATCACAACAAGTAAACACACTAACAAGCAAACTCAAAAACGTCCATCTTCATATCACACAACGATACAGAATATTTCTCGATGATATTAAGATGGCGACCATAAAACTTGCCCATAGTCTGCATCAACCTGCATTTCTCGAATCCCTGTGACATAAGATTGTCCGTCAGCAGTCGACATCTATCACGAAAATTGCGATATACAGAGAAAGCCCTAGAATATCGAATCAACTGTGACATGTAAACACCATAGGATGGAGAAGCAGGGATGTTACTATTAAGAAAGGGAAAGTTCACGATCGGAAAATCGAAATCGTTGCGTTGATCATGCAGATTAGTAGTAAGCTGCCCATGTTGGTCATAATTTAAGTACTGATCGAGGTAAGAAGCTGATGTAGGAGAGTCTGTTGTGCCTTTAATCTCAAGTGCAGTAGGGTATATGCGAATGACTAGGTCAGCAAACTTCTTGTTGTTTATAGACAACACATCGTCGATATACCTGAAAGTGAAATTGAAAGATTTGGCATGTTTTTGTTTCCCGTCCTGATAAGCCCTTCGACAAATTCAGCCTCGTATGGAAACAAAAACAGGTCAGCAAAAGTGGTGCACAGTTAGTGCCCATTGGAATACCAACAGTCTGTTGGAAAATCTTTCCTCCGAACTCAACAAAGATATTGTCAACCAGGAATTCAATCATTCGTACTATATCTTCCTCAGTATATTTCAACCTAGCTTTTGTTGTGTTTTTCACAAAGTATGCTCCAAGATAGCTCACAACCATGTATTTGTATCGTCGTTCACCTCTCTTGGAAAAGAAAGCTATCATAATGAGAGACAGAAGACGTTCTTTCAGTTTGGCATGTGGTATGGTAGTGTACAGAGTGGAAAAATCAAATGTTTTGATGGACGAAACATTTTTGAGAAGGGGGTGCTCAAGACTGATCAGAAGATCTTTTGAGTTTTTTCAAAATCCACATCTCATTAATGACACTAGAGTATACAGTAACACAATAAAACTGAAGCCCTGATTTAACGGTACTAAGAATGGTAGTAAGAAGTTTTGATAATAGCTTGGTTGAGCAATGAGACGAGCCAGCGATAAAACGTTGCTTATAAGGATCCTTGTGTAGTTTAGGTATCCAAAATAGCCGAGGTAAGTCAGCGTCTTTATCATTAACGGGTTTTGAATGATTATAATACTGATGTATGATTGGAAAGTATTTCATCTTTCGAAAAACCTATTAACGCGTAAGTAGGGTTACCTTGGTTATCAAGCAGGCCCAGTTCTTTTTGCAAACAATAAATGCAATAGTGTTTGCAAACTAGGATCAGATTATTAGATGCCTTGTCTGCAGACACAATCACATATTTGTCATGTAGGTCGTTGAGTGTTGTTCGAACATCGGGGTCAAGAAAGATCGACTTGTGTCATTTTGTATTGCAAACTGCTTATTCTTTTCTGAATAGAGGACCTGATAGATTTAACCCACTCTGAAAGTGAATCCAATTCAGCATGTTCACGTTTAGCCCATGGGCTGGCGTAATCTTCTTGAAATTCACAATCCATTTGATGGATGGAGTCTCGCGATACTTAGGACCTTTCATGAAAAGCTCCCGTAGCTTTTTGTTGGGGATGATTTCAGATTGCCAGTTACTATGTGTCCAGCTGGGCCATAGCAATATGGGGATGAAGAACATGAACATGCTGAAGGAGGGGGTCATTCTAAGGTCATCTATGTTCAACTGCAGCAGTGTTTGCTTGTAATTGAAAAGCTTCGGTGCAATAGGTACAGAATAACTGTAGGAAATGATAGGTGATCTGTGACAAAGATGTGAACAAATATAAATAAATGAATATTTAAAAGGAATATGTCAGAAAAATACCAAAGTGTCAACAAAACCACAATGAAAACTCAATATCGATTACATTTTGGGTTAAATATGAACAACGGAAAGTTTTGCAAGGTGACCATTTAAAAAACACAAGAACATAAGACCAGGGCCCAGTTGTTCAAAAGATGATTAGCTTAATCAGTGATAAAAGCAAATGTTATTGATTTTCCTGTAACTTTAATATGAAACCATAAATTTCTTTATAACTTTGCAGATATAAAATAACTTATTTAGTAAATGTACATACAAAAATTTCAGGCTGTAACTTGTATATTGACAGATTTTTTCAAGTTTGAAAAATGTCGTTAAATAGAAATTAAGCTAATCACCCTTTGAACAACTGGGCCCAGATGTTCAGAAAGAGCAAGCGTCTTCTGCTTCATTGGCGACACCCGCCATATAAATCAAGATGATCAATCAAGATTCTACAATCCATTTAAGTCTACCACTCAACAATGTACAACAAACGTGTGATTGCACAACACTATTGTTTAATCAAACATACTGTCATTCTGTGATAATAAGCTTTAATAGTGGCTTTATACAAGGAATTACATCTACAAATATACAAAAAACTTCAAAGGTATTAAAGGTACATTGTGTGTATTACAGGTTGGCTAATTAAACGTTTTAAACTCATTAGGAAGATTATGATTTAGTAGCCATTAAATTCATCGCAAACTGTAGTAATCATTCAGTCGTACTATCCCTTTTCACCAATGGAATGCAAAATAAGACTAATTATTCATTATCAAAAGAATTGAAAATTTAAAATTATATCACCAATCTATTAAATTCCCAAATGGGATGTTTTGTGAAGTGCTATCTAGCCTTATTATCGTTTTACCGTCATATAGAATTTTATTCTGTTTGAAAACATCTTTAATAATTTATGATTATATTCACTTTTATTATTTCATGTGATGCTATTGATGCATTTGGTCGAGAATAATCCTCGGAGATTGCTATAATTTGAATTGTGCAACACTTACCTAAACATCAATTAGATACTATTTATAGAGAAGTGTTCATGAACACATGATGTCTATAGTGTCAGGTAATACCATATCAAAACGTTAACGACGAATGAGACACATTGTCTCAGTATCAATATTGTGTAATAGTCAGTCATTATGTCACCTGTCAGATACTTAATGTACCTCTAGCACGCCATGGCTTTGTCATACCACACTTATATTTTGGAATAACGAAAGGAATTGTTTGAGAGTTTGACCCGGTAGGATGGAAAGTCTAGTATTCTCAGAAAGTCTTCCCGATGGTGAGCTAATTTCCGCAGATTTGAGATACTTTGATAGGCCTAAATATTTTTTAAGGTTTATTTTACTTCAGTATGCGAGTGCTAGCATTTTTTCTTGTATATAAATCATTGGAATTTTAAGACTAAGAGTATTTGGCAACCACAACTACCGTAAATATGTTATTCAAATCCTCAGATAGTCCACCCTGGGATATTGCCCGCGGGTTATCTGATTCATAATGACTGATCATAAAGAAAAACTAGCTAAACATGAATTCTGCTGTCGACGTTAGGCACTAAAACTATACTAAATCTATATTAAATCTATACTAAATCTATACTAAATCTTTACTAAATCTATACTAAATCTAGACATTTTCACTCTAGGAATAACTCCGAGTGTCATTACGCTGACATTTCAAACAGTGGACGAATACTGTTTTGAATTTAGATGTTTATTTTTAAATGCAAATTCTTCAGATTATGTTTTATGTTTGAAAAATAAACGATTTCAGGTTGGACTTTTTGTTTAGTTTTTTGTTTGTGTTTGTTTTTTGTTTTAGGAAAACATTTTATCGCATAGCCTGCTTAATCAGAAAGCCTGATGGAGGCATTTTTGTATGTTTTAAATCGCATAGTCCGCAGGCAATACGCAGGAAATTACGGTACACAGTAGGGTATTAGCATATTCGACCACCAATTGGAATTTACCTTCCATGAAGTTTATCATCGAAATGAGTCTACTTTCCAATTGAGTCTACCGCCAAACGCAAAAAGTAGAGTCTATCATTTTAGCAGAGCCCATCATATAATATATCCAACATAATTTATTACCAAACTTCATAATTATCACATAAAGTCTCATATACCATACCACTGAACAGAGTCTACCACCAAACATAGTAAATTATCAGTTAAAGTCTACGCCAAACATAGTCAGTTATCACATAAAACATTTACCACCAAACATAGCCAATTATAGTCATAAAGTCTACCATACAACAGGGCCTACCATCCCATAATCTCCATTCAAACAAAGTCTACCACTCAACAAAGTCTACCACTCAACAGAGTATACCACCAACCATAGTGAATTATCACATAAAGTCTACCATTCCATATACCCTACCACATGTGTGGTTGCTCAATACTTATGCTCAGTTAAACATGCACCATGTGCAATGTTTCGTCATTGTAGGAATATTGTGTGTTTGTAGTTACCAATCAAAGTGCTGAAATTACTGTTGCGTTAAAACTGAGTAGTTCAAAGCTATTAACTTAGTTTATTCTGAGCGCAGGCATTAATTGCCTCTCTATTCAGATCATCGTCCATAAAATATTTGAATAAAAAATATAACAATGTTTATGTTATGACGTTACTCCAAAATTTGTCCAAACGGTTTTCAAAACTGACTAGGTTTGGTACTTTAACTACATTTTCTGGAAGAGAGTTCTAACTGTCTACAATTCTTTGCGTAAACGAATATTTTCTCATGTCCAACCTCCTTCTTGATTTAACTAAGCTCAGTGAATGTCCCCGGGTCCTTCTCTCTTAATTTATTGGCAGAAGTCGGTGTGATGCTGTTGCATCATAGCCTCCTTTCAAAGTTTTAAAATCTTCAATCATGTCGCCCCTATTTCGTCTATGGCGTAACGACGGGAGTTAAAGGCGACGCAATTTTGTATCGTCGGCAAACAGTAGGGCTGTGGCATCGACAACTTCTGGTAGGTCATTGATGTAGAGAACAAACAAAGACGGCCCTAGTACACTACCCTGTTGAATACCACTGGTGACTTGGTTCCATTTGGAGGTGTGACCATTAACAGCAACTGGCTGTCGTCTTTTCGACAAAAAATCTTCTGTCCAACGCACTAAATCTTCTGAAAATCCATACAACCATTTAGCCGATAAACCTTCTGCGTGGAACGGTGTCGAACGCCTTCATAAAGTCAAGATAAACAACCTCAATACCCCTACCTTCATCAAAGGTTTTAGTCCAGTCATCCATGACTTTCATAAGCTGGAGTATTGTAGATTTACCTTTCACAAATCAAACTGCTGAGTACTAAGAAGATTGTTGTTTATTAGGTGTGCCATATTACGATTCCTTATAATTGTTTCCGGTAATTTACGATACTTGTTAGGTTGACAGGTCTATAGTTACCGGCATAACGCTTATCTCTTTTTTAAAAATAGCAGTTATTTTCCCCGCTTTCCAAGCCGATGCCACAGAGCCTTTGCGCATTGATTGATTGAAAAGTATTTGGAGTGGCTTAGGTATTACAGGTTTTAAGCTCTTTTAGCACTTTCGGATGAATGTTGTTTTGTTTGAATTCAGATTTTGTATTAATTTAGCAATTTCCTCTTCTTCAATTCTTTCCAACCAAAACTATTTTCAATATGTTTCATAGGTAGCATGGGTATGTCTCCTCCTGGCTCTCTTGTAAAAACACTGCTGAAAAAATCTGCCAATAAGTTTGCATTTTCACTGTCGCTTTTCGCAATATGAGTTATTTCACCATTTTCCTTCATGTGTAGTTCAGATATTCCGGTCCTAGGTTTTGCTTTAGAATTTGCATACTTCCAGAACTTCTTTGGATTGGATTTTACCTCCTTTGCGATGGTTTGTTCCTGCTGTTTTTTTAGCTTTCCGTACCAAGTTCTTCACTTTGTTTCTATCCGTTACACTCTGCATACTTGTTGTGATCCTTTGATTCCATGAATTTTCTCCAACATCTATGTTTTTTCCTCACTGACTCCACTGTCCCTGATGGTTTCAATGAATTTCGTTTCAGCCTTGTTTTGAATAAAAGTGAATCTTGGACTAAAAACACTGAAACTGTGATAACATATCTTTAGATAGCTAAAAGCATTTGGCATTTAACGATTGTCGGTTACCATTGCGCCAATGGAGAACCACTAATCAAAGTAAAAATAACTTTTAATTGGGAATACATTATTTAAAAAAGATTGCAGTAATGTATTTCTTGCTTTTAGTTTATGTGGCAATTTTCTCAAAAACGCAATACAATTTTACCAGAATCTTCAAAGATAAAATACATGTATGTACTATTGAATGATTCACATGTGCATGCGCACTAACTCGTTCCAAAAGCGTTCACGTCTGTAAAATGAACAACCCTAAAGTTTTCTTCAATGACGTAAATTAGGTTTGGCGGCTGTGGAAATTTAAATACATTTACTTATAAAACATTTAAATGAATTCTGACTGAGGCCACTACGTTACTCTTCTTTTCCATAATTTTCTCATCGTTGTATCCACAATGATATGCATATGTTGTTCATTTGCATCTTCCATGAACATGGCCATATACGCTTTTCACTGTGAGTTTGAGGGCTATAAAAAGTGTAACGGTTTTCCGTCTACACTTCCCGTTCCTCCTGCGCCCAGGTTCAAGGCGTAACCATTGGCGTTGGTGAAAAAACAACGTGACAATCACTGTGCTTAATTAATTATTTATTTTTATATTAGACAATGTAATCGTGTGAAACACGGCGCATTATGTGGATACACGGTGGTATAGCTAATTTCTACGACACTCAGTCCTGTGAGGATGGCCCATCGTAACTCCTGGCGTCCTGTATCCTCTGTGCCAACTCCCTGGTGCCACCGACCACCCGTTCCCGTTACTGCCCGTCACGGTCTACAGGGTATCCTCACTTCACCTAGCGTCTCGCTTATCGGTTCCTCGGCACCCGCCTTCACCTGTTTCCAGGATCCTGTACGGTCCGCTGCTAGAGAGAGTGAGCCCCGGGTCAGATCAGCGGTATATATACACGTGCGCTCGCCCACATAATAAGCCATGATCCTATGCAGGTAACCCGACAGGTAATGCACATTTAGTACAAACACAGGTACACGTTACATAACACTAAAATAACACTACAAACCGTCATTCATTACATAACCCACGCTTCAAAAGCATTGGTCGTCCCTACCAAGATCACAAAAAAAAAAAAAGTTAACAAAGGGCCTGTTTCCAGTAATGTTAATGCTCCATAGGAGCCTGCCCCCGTATAATTTCTTATCTAGCTCAAATACAGTTTTTTTCTTTTCCGAAGAATAATTTTACACCTTTCCGACACCCAGATTTCGTAATTTCAGTGAAAATGTATTTTTATAAAGTTGTCATTTTGAGCATCAAAGACATAAGGTCGTAAATAAAAGGTTATCTCGAAATTGTAATCAGCAATATAGTATAAATATCTTTTGATAAATATTTGCAAAACATCGTGTTTATTCATAAAACATAAAAAAAAATCTCGGATGAAAATGCACTTGCAGAGACACAATTAGGAAAAAAAATACCATAAAATTGCACTTTTCTCCCGTTATATAGTTTTGGATGCAAATTTCCATCACAAAATCGGATAGAGCTTAACGTGTTTCATATGTGTACCAAAAATCAGCTAATTTCATGTGGTGGAACGTTCTCATATCTCCGCCTAAATGTGGTTGTAAATAGAAAGAAAAGGGGAAATGAGTAACAACCTTGTCTGAAACCCTATTATATAGCTTATTATATACAAAATTTATATTGAATATCAGAGCGAATATTTTTATGATATCTAACGACTAAATAAACAGTATCGATATAAAGATTTACACTGATGACACCCTGATACATGAATGCTGTTCTATCTCAAGTTGTCCTCTTCTGAATTTTCTGATCGTGTGGCCTTCCTTATTTTATTGTCCCATCTTCAAAGCGTTGTGGCTCTGTCAGGGTTGGGACCCTGACTTGTTTCACTTTCTTTGTGCCTGCTGGCCACGCCACATCGATTGGATAGATTATCCATATGAAATACTTTATTTTGTTCTAAGTAATCAATCATTTCCTTATTATCACACATTTTCGCATAATTGTACCACACTACTAAGTATTAGCTGTTTACAGCAATCATCGGTGGCTTGCTATTTTGTTACTTTATCGACGCTTCATAAACCAATCGGTATTGTTTCAAGATGGAGGGTAAATGTGTTGGAGAAGGCTGTCAACTATACTCCAAGAAACGTAGTGGCAATAAGAACAGAAGTGCACGCAATGTAAATAGTTCACAATATAAATGGCTCCTAGATACGCTGGTGCAACAAGGATTGATGTCAGCAAAGGAATAAGCACTCATTTGCCAGAAGTGCTACATGAAGTATCTTCGGAACAAAAATCAGCCTGAACCTGAACCAGAGCAGAACCAGGAAATAGAGGAAGAAGACGACTCCCCGTCCCATATCCTGCCGTTGCTGACCCTTCATGATCTTTTGAATGGATCATCTTCACACAAAACAAAAAATGCTGTCTCTGTCTTGTTACCTTTGCAATAAATGGAACAAAATCATCAGTCTTACCAAAACGTGCAAGACATCACCTGATCTATTCACAAAATCTGTGGTGTCGCACCTCGTCCCGCGTCTGCTTCATTCACCTTATTGGTAACGACTTAGATCCGTCTTCAGAGGTTGTCCTTGATGGTAGAGAGTCCTTGGAATCTCAGTTACCAACAAAATCGTCCGAAATCATTAATGACCTCCTAGAAGTGTCGCACGTCCTTTCACAGAACCATTCTGCGTTTGCAATAAGCTTTTCTTCTCTTGATGACTCGGCATGCATGGCCTGGACAGGTTGGTCCAAAGATCAGTTCCTCGGAATCCACTCGCACTGTTACCCATACCTTTCATCTGGTAAATATACCAAGACTACACGCGATGCTCTACTACTGTTCTGGGTAAAACTGAAAACCGACATTTCCTGGAGTCAGTGTTCTTCTCTTTTTGGAATTTTCAAGTCAAGTGTGTCCAAAACTTTCCACTCCATAGTACAGGCATTAGACACATCGATAGTCCCACAATTTCTAGGTTCGGGTCACTTGACAAGAGAACAGTTGCTCGGGCACAATACTGTCTTTTCAGAAGCATTTTTTGGAGATAAAGCCACTTCCATATTAGATGGCACCTATATTTATATCCAGAAAAGCTCCAACCACAAGCTCTAGAGAATGTCCTACTGTAGCCAGAAGAAGAGAAACTATCTCATGAGCATCGCCTTACCAGATGACTACATTCAGGACACAGTAGGACCATTCACTGGCAGCGAAAATGATGCTACAATTACAAAAAAAGTCATGGACAAGCTAGTTACTTGGCTACAACCAGATGCAAATGTTGTCGTTGACCGAGGTTTTAGAGATGTCCTACCAGTTCTCGAAGCCTCTGGCCTCAATGCTAGCATGCCGTCATACCTGAAACACGTGAACGGTCAAAGTCAACATTCTGACGTCCAAGCAAATCTTGACAGAACTATCACCAAATCGAGGTAGATTGTGGAATCCTATCATGGTCGTCTGAAACACTGGACGTTCTTCTGAACGCAATTGGTGTCTAACAGCTTTATCAATGTCATCGAGGCTTTGCTTCGAACCGTCACAGCCTGTCTGAATGGTATTAGAGGACCGATCTACCAGAGATCTCCAGAGAGAGATGCCAAAGATAGGCTAATGGCTGAACGTATGAAGGACCGTTTGACAACACCGAATGGTTTAGCTCAGAGAGTCAAGACAGATCCGGATCTATCTAGACGGGCAAGGTCCGAGTTTGTCAAGATGGATGCATCTTCCGAACTGTTTCCCCATCTCGATCTCGATTACTTGAGAACCATCACGTGTGCAACGTATCAGATATCTCTGGCTCCTGGTTACATCGCCGAACATTTAAGTGATGACGGAGATTATGAGGTGTGGCTTTACCAGCACTCCCCAGACCTTCTCCAATGTCAAATACATTCTCGATACAAAAGCCAAACGAAATATAACGTTTGGATACGGTTCACCGTTTCACCCGATGATGAGGCCCCAATAAAAGACTACTACTGCCAGTGCCCAGTTGGAGAGAGAACGATGGGAATGTGTGCGCACATCTGCAGTATCTTGTACTACCTTGGGTATTACAGGGCGCTGGAAAACCTTCGACCATTACAACCACAGGTAAAGAAATTCCGACAAAAGTTGAAATAGTTTTCCATGCGGCAACATAGTGCTTATGTCAAAAGTATGTTTGGGGCTCGATATGAAAGATCCCCGTTACCATGTGACTAACCAAACTTATAAATATAGGTATTATACAATCGCCCGTAGCTATGAACACTCCCGTAAATGCAAAAACCAACCAAAATCATAAGGAACACGTTTTGTTTCTTGTTCTGTCTATTTGTCAGCCAATGTCTTCAACCACGGGGACTTGTGAAGTAGCCATCTTGGATTTTTTTCATGAAAAAGTGTTTCTCTCACTTTTTTTCATATCTGTGTACATATTCTCAACATACCGAGCAAATACTCCCGTGTTTTTGTTAATTATCTAAAGAAAGTCGAAAATCGGCAATTCAACCATAGGCTAATTCAACCCAAGATTTGAAAATGTTCCACCACTTACATTTTGATGATTTTTCCTCTCATCAATAGCATATTACGTACTGTTTAATAGGATAAAAATTGGTTTGCATCCAACGCCCATAAAAGGGTGTATTCTCTAAAAAACAAAGTTTTTGTGTCTAAAATGTTGTCATCGAAAATGGCATTTTTGATATTGTTTCTTCCATAAAACAGCCAAATGGCGCGATGGAATCATACTTTTTTGTCACAATCATGCCATGAATGTATTCTTTACGGTGACTATCATTTGATTAGATTTTCATTAATATTGTACATAACATGCACATTTTATCAACACTTAGACAGCTTCTGAAAGGTACAACTTTGAGGAGCCATAAAAAACAAACCAAGTGACCTAAATCTTTATACTTGCTTTAGATGCTTTAGATTTGTGACCACAACGGCATGGGCAATGTACCACCAACAGGAAATTTGAATAAGAGAAGGGGCCATTTTGGAAACAGGCCCTTTTATACACACAAATATGTCCATATGATTCAAGCACCTTTCTTACCATCTCTTTTCCAAAATTGCATAAAGTATAAACAATCATTCTCAGCTTATATTACAAACATAATCACTCACAAGGCATAATCAATAACATTAATACCTATATATACACATACAATTATTATACAGAAATATATACAAATCATGATAACAATAATACATAACGCTTAGATATATATTCCCCCTCCCTCCCTTAATGATGGACGTCCCGTCCAACCCAATAGGAATTAAAAATGTCCAATACACAGATGTCTTTTTCCAAATTATCAAGTTCCCGCGTCCCGCGTGTTGGCATATCCCGCGATTTTGCTGTCCGTGTCCTGGGATCACTCCAACTCCTCCCACTCAACGACGTGGCACGATCGCGTAACTGTTGTCTCTCCATCCGGTCCTGTCGTCGTCTTCATGGTACTCTCGTCCCGGCGATGCGGCTTAACCTTGATGAGGTCACATTGGACGGACACATCGGTGGCATTGACATGTCGCTCTTTCCGGTTGCCATTCTCCTGGTTCCCTGTCTCCTCCCCTTCCTTAGGGTCCCCTGCCCGCTTAACTGGTATTCACACTGGTATTCACAATAAATGCCCCGCAAGGATATATCGGGATCTGTATCGATTAACATCTCCGCCGTTTCCCCAACATGCTGAGGTTCTGTCGAAACAGTAGCTGCCCGTCGTAACCGTGACTGCGGAAGCTAGTGTGGCATTCGCTGTCTTCGTTGGTGTGACAGTTGCATTCGTCTCGACAGACGTAGATGAGGACGATCTCCGTTTTCTGGGCGGAGTAAGGTCAATAGCCTCGGATGGATGTTGTCGTTCTATGTGGCGACGCAAATTCCCTTTCCCTGAACCTTTTGCTTGTTGTATCACCTGTGCTATCACTCTTGCTCCTTTCCTCCCTACCGGATGGTTTGATCCCGAGGCCTCTATTTGCCCGATCACACCCCACGATGTGTTGCTGCAGTGCCGCCATGCCATCCAGATACTTCGCACAGGCCATGCACCAAAAGGAATCAGACGATCATGATATCTGTAGGACATGTCTGCAAATAGACAAAAAGGATGCATAAGACTCCCCATTCAAAATTGTTATTTGTCTAATACAATGCAAAATCATCATATCTGCGCGGCAATATTCGTGTACGCGTCTGCCTACATATTTTCTATATATAAACAACCTTCTTCGTTGTAATCTTCTTCGTGCTCTTCTGCGATGCTGCCTTCACCAGGGTTAAAACCGCCTTGTCGAACCTTTCGTGGTTTTATACGGTCACTGTGCACCACTTGTTTCCGTCCCCCTGCAACAGGCTGTACCTCGTACGTCACGTCCGAAACTACGCTTGTGATGGTTTACGGCCCGCGCCAAAACGTTGTTAACTTGGGTCTTGTGCCGACCTTAACCGTAGGAAAGTACATTGTATTCCCAGACAACGTCTTTTGGTTTTAGTTTTTGACAGTTTGTACGGGTATCGTGATATCGCTTCCGGCGTAGCACCGCGGATTTCATAAAAACCCGGACATATTTATATGCCTGCTCGTCTTCCACCCACTGACTTGCACTTTTCCTTTAATCATCAGGCGTTCTTCCCATCATTATATCTATCGGCATGGCCAGCCGACGACCAAGCATCAGAACGTTTGGTGTGAAATTCTTAGTCTCATGGACAAAAGACCGATATGCCATCAACAAATATGACAGATGCTGATCCCAGTCATTCTGATTTTCGTTTTCGAATGAGCTGAGCATTTCATTTAGTGTCCTATTAAAACGCTCAACCATACCGTCGCTTTGAGGATGATAGGCAGTGGTTCTAGTTTTACGGACTACAAGCATTCGGCACATTTTGGAAAACAACACACTCTCAAACCTGGTCGGAGTGAATGGATGACGGTGTGCTAAACCTTGTAACGATTTCCTCTATCAAAATAGTAGCGATTGTGATTGTCTCTTGATTCAGCATCGGGAAGGCCTCGGTCCACTTTGTTAAGTAGTCAGCCACTACTAAAATGTACTGGTTTCCGTTTTCACTTTTCGGTAGAGGTCATCTGATATCAACAGCGATTTGTTCCATGGGCATGAAGAATTTGCATCGGCGCTTGTCGTTTGCCATTCGTTTTCTTACCCCGGTCACATTTCTCACATCCAATGATCCATCGGCGAATATCCTTCTGTAATCCAGGCCAATAGTATTTTGACGAATCTTCTTTGAAGACTTGCGAATCCCAAGATGACCCCCAGTTTTGGCGTCATGTATCTGTTGCAGTAGTGTGCTCGCATATCATTGGATGTGAGAAATTTGACCGGGGTAAGAAAACTAATTGCAAACGACAAGCGCCGATGCAGAACCTGTTTGTTGTTCCCTGAGGTAAGGTCGAGAAATACTGATGAAGTGTTATCTTTAGGATTACTAGAAATGAGTAATAAAGTCATATCTCAAGCATTCAACATGCAGCATAATTTGGTCATTTTCTATCTATCTGTAAGCGTTAAACTGGCATATAATTTCAAGATAACTAGTAGACTTTCTATCTGTCTGACCAGACGTTTTTGCTCCACCAGAGCATGGGGCTTCAACCTACCAACGCATATGCAGCAGCGAGTGATATTTCCACTGTAAACACTCTACCTGGTATAACCGTTACACCGCGATATGACCTTACTATTAAGTCAAAAGTTGCCGAATGGTCAGAATGTAACACAAAGACTACATTACGGAAACATATTGAGAAGTGGAAATTATTCAAAGGAGAAATTAACTGCCCAACAGTTTGTATTCTACATATTTTTCTGTGTAGCCAGTTCATACACAACAAAGCTTTGGTTTTGTTTTGAGGCCTCCCAAGGGAAAACTCTGTCAGTCCTCTGTTTCATGAAGTGCGTGTGTTATTAAATTAAAAACGTGTTTTGTAATATTCCATTTATAACATTTCATGTTCGAGTAAACCGGTATGATATAATTATATTGCTGAAAAAGACCTTTTCACAGACAAGATATAACGTATCGAAAAAAAAAAAAACATTTGTTTACGCTGTAAGACAGAACGTGCGACCGAGGTATACGGCTTCAATTCGGACAAAAGGAATCAAATGTCATCATGCGTGGCAAAAATGATATCCATACCCTAATCTATAAATTATGGAAGTTACAAATGTTATCGGGTTGCAACCCCGGTATTGAATTTGAAACGGAAATATAAGCACAACCGAAGTCATTATTTAAAAAAATCCATTTATGTCCCATACCTGCAGTTGTGATGAAAATGTCAATTTTCCTTTACAAGACGATAAAACATTAATTTGATTCAATAAATTAATGCACGGATTTTGTCTCTGTTTCATCAGACTATACGGGGATTTCCCGAGGAATGCAATTTTGCAAGTAGTCAACTTAGACATTTTGAGCGGAATATTGGAATAGCAGAATTATATAACAGATAGTGCATATAGCATTTACATTAAAGGAATCACACAACTAAATAATTTACTTTATATTATTTCTAAGCTTTCGAGCTAATAACTTTAATATTTGAAGTTCAACACTTTCGACAACTGCCTAGATTCATACATGACTAAGGCTTCAAATGACATTTTGTGAGGAGTTTACTGGCATTTTATCTATCTACAGGCGTTTGCTTCGGACAACAGGAGATTTACATGTCAAACCAGTGAAATGGGATGCGAACACCCTCTGACTCTGACCCCATATCAATCCGCCATCACATATCAAAAGTTACCAAAAGTGAATATTTTTGTAAAGTTAAATATCTACAGATTTCATTCAATGTAGAATAGGTTAACAATTACCTATTTAAATTACTCAAAATCACTGTACTTAGTCGGAACAAATTTTCAGTAGGGATTACAAACGTATGAAACACTTCGTGATAGGCTGATTTAGTTGTGTTAGATCTAAAATGCTCCATCTAGGCTTTAGCAGGATGCTCCTTTAAGTCCTACGTTGTACTTCAAACTGAACTACACAATATTATTGCAATCTTTTTGCTACTTGTCCGTTTAGGTGATTGAATTCAGCAATTGAAAAGCAATGGGAAATTTAACCAGCAATTAATATATTTAGGTAATACAAGTTTCAGTAGACTAACGCTAGTATACGTCCCCTGTTCAGTATCAATTCAATGCATCATCCAAAGATGCTTCAACAGGTAATCGTTCTACATGCAGATGGCCAAATGTGAAGATAAACCCGATTGTTAAATACGGTACTATACGCACCAATATGTAGGCTATAATTTAGCGTGTAAATCGATTTGCTCAAAGTAACTTAATACTGGAATTTCCTCTTTCTAAGTTACATATTTTCCGTTATAACAGGTTATGATGTGATCGGCACAGTTGATCAGTAATGAAACCAATACCATTACTGGTGACGGAATCGATGGAAATGAACCAGTTTAGCAAGAGGAAATACGTTTTCGGTGGGATACTCAAAAGCAGGTAAAAGATTGATAATAACACATTCCAATCAACATACTGTCTCCCACTAGCCCCTTTCAGGTAAAGGCGTTCTATTTCTCCAAAGTTCCAATGTATTTGTTACCTGACATGACGTCAGTTCGACTGATAGGTATATATAGAAAATGGCGGACTTCCGATTGCTGCTCATCTAAGAGAACCTGGCTCTGGTTTAACAAACATTCTTAAGTACATCGTCATTCTCAAGTTTGAGAATGACCAATAAAAAAATAACGTGTTTTTATATAACGTCTTTTTTGATAGGTGGTTCCCAATGCGAATGAAAACGAACTTAAACATCAATGTGATACCGGGCCTGTTTTCTGGTTTGAAATATATCAGACTTTCTTTTCAGAAATGACGTGAAATGTACTTGGAGATGCACTCTTGGTCAGTTGGGATGTGTTGCGTCTTCTGTTACACCATTATATCTTTCACCTGATGCATTTGACACAAGGGAAATCAACCATGCTTCGAACAACGCCTCGGTCCAGCCAGTGGAACGGCTTTTGCATCAAAATGGCACCATAAACATACATGCTTTATGAATAAATAAATTAACAAGTTTTGGTTATACTAGATGGTTCAGATAGTTTAAGCTGAATTTAGAATCTAAATTTGTTTGGAGGTTTTGAGATGTTTATTTGTTAAACCGAGGGGCAATCGTATTAGCATTTTAAGATACATGTACCTGCATGAAAGATGACTTTACTCCCCATATTACCCTTAACTTATCAATATTTACACTTCATTCACCCCACTGTACGCAACAAAGAACATTTCATATTCTTGAATGAACATTTTTTGAATGCGACGTCAATTCCCACGTTATCAGTACCCTATTCACTTATAGTAGATAAAAACTGATTCCGAAAATCATGAATGAGACCTGGCCTTGAATTGGCATAAGACTAGTTTCCTGTTTGCTTTTTTTGATGCATATATACATAAAATGTAACTATACAACGTACCACCAACTGCTATATTTATACCCCCCGCAACGAAGTTAGGGGGGGTATACTGGAATCAGCTTGTCTGTCCGTCTGTCTGTCCGTCTGTCTGTCCGTCTGTCTGTCCGTCTGTCTGTCCGTCTGTCCGTAGAAAAATGTTGTCCAGACAACTCCTCCTAAACTACTGGATCGATTTCAATAAAACTTGGCAGTATTGTTGGGGACCATGTGTAGATGTGCATGCAGGGTTTCGTTTGTCAAAATTTTGGTTGCCATGGTAACCAGGTCACTATACACATGTTTCCATAATAAAATGTTGTCCGGACAACTCCTCCTAAACTACTGGATCGATTTCAATAAAACTTGGAAGTATTGTTGGGGACCATGTGTAGATGTGCATGCAGGGTTTCGTTTGTCAAAATTTTGGTTGCCATGGTAACCAGGTCACTATACACAGGTTTCCATAATAAAATATTGTCCGGACAACTCCTTCTAAACTACTGGATCGATTTCAATAAAACTTGGCAGTATTGTTGGGGACCATGTGTAGATGTGCATGCAGAGTTTCGTTTGTCAAAATTTTGGTTGCCATGGTAACCAGGTCACTATACACAGGTTTCCGTAATAACGTGTTGTCCGGACAACTTCCTATAAACCACTGGATCGAGTTTAATGAAACTTGGAAGTATTGTTGGGGACCATGTGTAGATGTGCATCCAGAGTTTTGTTTGTCAAAATTTTGGTTGCCATGGTAACCAGGTCACTATACACAGGTTTCCATTATAATGTGTTGTCCGGACAACTCCTCCTAAACTACTGGATCAATTTCAGTGAAACTTGGCAGTATTGTTGGGGACCATGTATAGATTTGCATACAGGGTTTCGTTTGTCAAAATTTTGGTTGCCATGGTAATGAGGTGACTATACACAGGTTTCCGTAATAACATGATGTCTGGACAACTTCTTCTAAACTACTGGGTCATTTTCAATGAAACTTCGCAGTAAGTAATGTTGAGGATTACTATACACAGGTTAAAATTTGTCCGTTTGGCTTTTAAAATTCTGCTGACTGTTGACATTATATAATGCATGTTATATACAACTTGTACTACATCATGTTTTTTTCAAAAACATGTCAGACACCTCTAATAAGAGGTAGCGGGGGGGTATTAGTCAGCCATCGGCTTACAGTTCTAGTTCTTTTAAGGTTTAACAAGCCCCTAAATAGAGCAGTAGCCACCCTTAATGGCAAAACCCAAAATGAGTCTTTTTCAAAGACCTTAACTAAAATCGGAACTAATGTTTGTAATAAGAATATATTTAACTTGTTCATTGGCTATGAAACAATTACATAGGTAACTTAAGATACTTTAAAATAGTCCATCGGATTTATAACATGTTAATCTATTTTGCGACGCTTCTGAGTGTTGAGAAATGACATTTAATCAAAGATTCAGATGCCCAGGTCACGCGGAGCTTTATTTCTCTTTCACAAGTTGTTGAGAGGGATGCTGATCATAATAAACATAGCTGTGGCCATGTGAAACTACTAAAATCATAATAAAATCAAATTGTAATAATTATTTTTTTGCAGAATATAAATAAGAAAACAAAGGTTATGTAACTTAGATCGATTAACGAACATAATATAACACGCCATTTGATAACATTATGTGATGTTATGAAAGAGCTAGACATGTTTTAATCATTTGTTCTAAGGAGTACTATAATGTTTATAAAATGGCTAGCTTCTCTAAAACAACATTAACGGTTAAGAAACAATACTGTATATGAAACTAATGTAATTTATATTGGGATGAGTTTATGGTTTTTCACACATAAAATCAATACAATATGTTTCAAGGACGTTTTACTATATTTTGAACATTCCCTTAACCACCTGCATCTACGTCTTACCTCGGTATGCCTCTCCACACCAAGTTCAAAAGAAATCATTTTCCACATGACCTAGGTAAACCAATAAAATTATCATAATATGTCATGTCATAGCATTTAGCGATGAGTTAATTTATGTATATATTTAATTATTTCGAATTAATTCTGATTTTTTTTCAATAGAATTTTTGCTAGTTACTGATTTTTGCTCACACTTTTGAATTTGCAAAAATTAATTAAACATTATTAAATTATTAAGAGTATATTTCCCTTGCGTGCTGAAGATAAATATTTTTCCTTGCAGTAAAGATGACGTAACACACACATATGCTAGATATCACGGATATGAATAACAGACTTTAAATGGATGTAACTATGAATATTAAACCAACTGCGTCATGGATGCAATATATTGACACTATGGGTAATTTGATTGTCAACAACTTCAGCGCCGTCCATTGTACTGAAAGTGAGAAGAATTTAAGAATAATTTCCAAACTACATGATCTGAATGATGTGGAACTGAATGTTTTGGTAACACATTGCCGTTAACCAAAGACCGGTAACTATATTACACTAAATAATTCCACTTGGCCAGCATGGTATACAGCATATGCACTCATCTAGCTTTACCGATATGATGTAGAACATTATTTGTCACTTAGACAGTATAAAAGTCCGGTGACTTGACTTGGTAAGAAAGTGACATCATCATTATCATTTGATTAGTATTGTAGACAAATGACTTGAAGTATTGATAATTGACAATGCAAGGAATAATTACACGGCGGAAGACTGTTCTTAGTGTCTATGGCAAAGCAAAAACGGTATCAAGTCCGCGCTAACCACACACACACCTATATCGCTTCTGAGACACAATACACCGACATATCATACACATGGAAGCACGCCCTTAAATGGCCCAAGCTGCTGGTACATTAAACTCTACAACCTAACATTAAACCAAGACCAATTAGGGACGAGATTAAAAATAATAACCTTCAGCCTGACTTGTAAACTGGAAGTTTGACTATTTGACCGCTATGGTACATTGGTCCTTTGAACAATGTACAAAATTAATGAAGCAGATTTGATAGTGACCATGTTAGCAGTATGATCGACAGTTAGCACATGACCTCTTCGGTTATATTGGATGAGTATGATACACAAGCGACATGGTCATTTGACCAATATGAATAATCTGCAACTTGTGACGCATTTACATCAGTCCCTCTTATTAGTATTAGTTGCCTACCAGTGCCTCATTATGTATTGTAGTTTGACTTACTAAAGTCTAGTTGTGCACCTCATTAAATAGATATTTCTTGAAAATTTCAAACAAGCATGTAGCAAACAAGAAGTATGATGGAAAAGTGATTTGGTCACTTGGGTATTTGGTCAGTATGCTAAGTAAGCGACTGGACGGTTGAACAGATTTTTGACTGACCTCGCGACCTGCGTGACTATACCCAGACGACACTATACTTCCATACGGAAGATTACAAATGACCAACCCTACAGTATTATATACCCGTATAAGCTATCGTGCATGTCTGTTATAACGTGTGTAGTGATCATAATCAGGCTGAGAAGGAATATCGATTTGTTTTAAACTGTTGTCTGGTACTTGATAGTGTCTTAACCGTCTTTAATGAATTAGAGCAAGCGAGCTTATCTTAATGCGGCGTCTCAACAAGCAAACATCAATCACAACACAGACAATTTTAGATGGGTGGTGCACTTTGTACCCGCCCTCTCGTCTAAACAATCATTCATTATTCATTGGTGTTCTTTCTAGTACACAGAAGGAAAGTGTTTGGCTGTAATGAAAAGAATTTGACATGTCTGTAGGCGATATCTTGGTAACGATGAGATCCGTTAAGAGTTGATATATACATGTATATACCTGAACAATATTTCAGTTACATGATTTTCCAGCTTGTTAAAGGATAGGCAACAATTAACTCACATCGTTGGACAACCATTATAAACGTAAGTTTTGTTTCCCTGACTTATAAGAAACTATTTTTGAAATCGTGCACCAATATTCACAAATCAGCTGTGATAATTATCGGGATTTAACTAATTTAAGCAATATTTGATACAAACGGGGAAAATTGTCAGAACATTTGAAGGATAATTTCTCTTCACCATATTGTTCAAACGGACGAAACAATAGCCAAGCGTGATGGATGTTGACAGCAATGTAATTGTAAATGTAAGCGGTACCAGGTTCGAAATATCAGCTGACACATGGTTATGCATCGAAAGTACTTTGAGAGAAACGCACGGTTCACAGGACGCCACGAAGTTGTATGTAAAGTTACCTAACGAATATTTCTTTGAAAGACATCCTATATGTTTTTCGGTGGTGTTGGGCTACTTTCAGGACAGAGGGTTACATATGCCTGGATCAATTTGTCCGATGGAGTTTAAAGAAGAGTTAGTTTTCTGGGGAATCGACGCGAAAAAGATGTCGAATTGCTGCTACAGCCGCTTTGTTGGTTTCTTTGATGACCAGAAAATGTTGACCATGTTGGACACTGACCAGTCCAACAGGAAAAGCGAAAAAGAGTATCTGGAGCGTCGACGACAGGGTCGTGACTGGGGAGCAGTTCAGGCAGGGGTATGGAGCATCCTGGAGGAACCATCCTCCCGAGACATTGCCAAGGTAAGTCTGATAGGGATGTTGATGTGGGGATTAACACATAATTATTTACGAATTTTGACTTTAAAACGTAAATTGGTTGAACATGGCTGTACTTAATGGAATGGATCCAACAAAGGAGTAACGTGATCTGTTATTTGAAGTTTATTAAGTTTAATACATATCAAAAATATTAAGGAATTAAAAACGAGCTCAAATGAAATCACACTTAGTCAAAACATCAAGACATTTTACTTCCACTAAAACTATTTCACATTTTGTTTTATTTTTTTCTGCTATTTTTTATTGATGTTTTTTTTTTATTTCAATTAAGTGGGTTCCGACAACATCCAAACATCTTTGGTTTGTATTGTATATACCAGACAATATTTGCATTGGTGGTATTTACTTATCGTTTGCAGAAAGTTTTATCAGACAATTTAAAAGTGCATTGGAACTTTATAGCTCAAGGTTATCGCACGATCTCATTCAGACAAACGACAAATAACTATGTTTGAAAATATTTAAATACTGTTGCTCGGACAATGTAAATGATCGATTGGCATAAACATATAAATAACAAGGTAGTCAGAAGAATATTCTCAGGTCATTTTTTTCCTGTATTATTTAGTTCGAAAAACAACTGAAGTTTGCTATTGTCAAACAAGTATTCCGAACTGTTCCATAGACTAAAAACAAATTCAATTCCAGAGCTTCGTTTAAATATTTCTACGTAAACAATATTGTCCGTCATTGAATAAAAACAATGATATACTTCAAAGTGTAAAGTGTATTTTGTTTACAACATTAGGAGTAAAAATATATGTTAAATATACTTTTGATAAGCAAAACGGAATTTTAAATCAAAAGTACGAGTCTATAACCTTTATTCCAGTGTGAACGAATACATATCTTTGTGGACATCCGCTAAATGTTCAAGACAC
Organism: Mimachlamys varia; assembly: GCA_947623455.1. NCBI lineage: Eukaryota > Metazoa > Mollusca > Bivalvia > Pectinida > Pectinidae > Mimachlamys > Mimachlamys varia. The sequence goes on along the minus strand of OX392542.1, from coordinate 6,456,417 downwards.
GCCTCGCACAGTGGCAAAGTATAGGTTTCACTGTCTGAAGTGTTTACACCTCGTTTGGGTCATGCAAAGATATCCTAGCTCTCTGATACTCAGATCTCACTTTGTCACCTGTGGTAAAGTTTCCGTTAGTACATAGATTAATTTAATATACATTTGTATATCCGAATTGTTATCTCTTAAAACCATTAACGTAAAGTTACTGTCATATGGTGTCACGTTTTTGTTCCAAGATCCATTTTACAACCGTTTTCTAGTGTTCAACACGTTTTTTTTCCTTCAAGCCTGTTTGACCTCTTTTGATCAGATAACTAAAAACTCATTTCCCCCCAATTTTGGTGAATCTGAAAGTAAAATGCAGTTTCCGATGTTTGCGTCTCACTATTGGATTTCGTCGGTAGATATTGTGGGCACGGGTATAGTAATGTAAAATGATTTTGATAATCTATTTTATCAATTTTTTACCAGTGAAAATATCGAAAATTATTCATTCTTTAAAAGTGATATTTTTCACAAGAGAAAAACAATAGGCAAAATGAAAACTTTTGGTAAGTTTGATATAAAAATGTAATAAACAGAATATCTAGTCATACTGAACATATTTCACTCGTGTGACTAATATTTTTATTCAGTATATTATTCACTCTAATATTATAATCTCGGTCTAAAACAAAGAATCTCTGTCTGATATTAATGTCTCGGTTCGATATTATAGTCTCGGTTTAATATTGGAGTTTCGGTTTTATATTGGAGTCATAGGAATATTTAATCAATATTCATTTCATTGTAAATGAAATGCTTATCTTATAAGTAGAGAAAAGATTTCTTAAGCAAGCTAGGAATTGTATCGTTCAATAAAATTGCGGGAAATATATACGTGTCCGCGTTGATTCCTCCAACATTTATTTTAATGACGTCAAATTAATATGCACATGGTAATTTCATTTCTTCCGCCGAAATATGCTTTTATCATGGTGACGGAATCTCGTCACGAACTTTTGTAAGGCAATGGAACGCATTTACGAGCGATACATGGTGACGCATTACAATTGAAAATGGGTGATTTAGTCTTCCCCACGTCCAGTTATCAACTTAAAGCCTGGCCAAAATATGGAACTATAATCCCCGTTTGTTCAAATCAAATAATCTGTGAATGATTCATAATATCTCATGGACGAATATATATGATTTATTTTAAACAAATATATATATGGCACAGCAAACAAAATCTCCTATTGAGTTCTGATGAATTCCTGTTTTATCGACCCCGATGGTTAATACGCTGTAAACTATGCCCGAAGGTCAAACCCGTCAGCAACTGTTAAGGTGTGTCTACGTGTGTCTACTGACGTCGTATGAACTCGGGAGGATGTCCAGTACGTCTTATAACTTCTCGCCTTCTGCACGAGTGCGTGTTTGTCTAAGGATTTTTAACAAATCTCACCTGTCCAACCTGGTACACAACTCAGGAAATCACCATATAAGGACAATACAATATCATCACCAAACAGACAAAAGCACCAAATATGGACATACACGTAAATGAACGGACAGTAACGGATACGTACTAATTAGACAGGACGATTACAGTAGACATGGAGATTTCCAAACAGGGCAGATGTGCTAGACAGATATTAGCACAAGGCAACCGATATATGATACATTATCAACCTTATTATACACCCTGTGATATATTTATGTGAAATTAAAGTTTTAACAGGAAATTAGAAATCCATTAGTCTTAATCACTTCCTTGTTCTGAGTAACGCAATGTCTCGTTTGATTGGAGAAAAATATGATACCTCCGCCCACCTCTATTTTTTATTGAAACCACGAAAGCTCCCCACCATCGATAGTAATATAACGGTATGGTTAATCTAGTTTACGGGTGCAAAGCTTGTTAAGCGTGTGTCAATGTAGATTGTAAATATTTCATTACAGCAACTATGTTTTATTGATTTGAGTTATAATTACGGGGTTGTTGACTCTTGTGGTAGTTAAGTATTCTGGTATTCTCAAGTGTAACATTTGGTGTGTGATTCTGATGATTTATTTTTCCTTTTCTGTCCTCGAGGACACTACATCTAGTACAATACAACATCCTAATTCTCAGGGTTAGAGTTAAAACTGCTGAAACCAATCGCTCCATTTCTTTGTTGGAAACTCCCCTTTATAAGCGACATATTCTCATACACTATGACACAATTGTTTTTTGTATCTATTTAATTATATATATGGATAACTAGCTAAATGTTCATGTTTTTACATTTCTTCATGTCTTGCTTAGTCAATGAGTAGATATGACGATTACCTTAGTATCAAAGCAGACCTCCCTGTCCCAAAAACCCAATATATTCTTACCACAAAACTTCCAACCTACAAGCAATATCGATATCCTCTCTCTCTCCCCAATTGCCCCCTCCAATTTGGCAGGATTGTTTTTCACATAAGAGTAATTATTTTTTTAATTTATTACATCTATTATTTATAATTCCGTCAAAGTTTCTCATTTTTACTTAAATATACATCAATTATCTGATACCTATAACTTGAAGGCTTTGGTTTACTTTATTGATCGTAGGTACCCTCTTGAATTTGATGATTTCGATTTTTATGGCAAGCCTACATTATTCAAGGAGCAATATCGATGTTGTATTTTATCGAGTTATGTGAGATATCATATATATCTTATGAGATATCTTATATACTATTTAAGCATTGAACTGTTACCAGATGTAGTATACAGTCGATATGAATACTATTTATCTGTCACCCAAATTGTATTCATATCGACTGTATACTACATCTGGTAACAGTTCAATGCTTATATTTACATTTCCTGTAATTAAAAAATAAGCCTGTATCTATTTCTTTGGGATATAGTCGGTAAACGTTCTTCATTTTTCCATGTGTGTTTCTTTACCGGAAGAGTCTGATTTAAATCAATATCATTTGAGCTATTGACTCAAAGCCATTATTCATGTTATCTGAGGCGGAGTGCAAAGCGTTGACATAACGTAGTCCAACATGGCGTCAGAAATGACGTCACAATGGCCTGATTTACATCAGTGTCATCTAAGCGATTGATTTAAAGCCATCATACATGTTATCTGAGACTGAGTGCAAAGCTTTGATATAACATATTCCAACATGGCGTCAGAAATAATGTCATGTGATGTGGATGGCAAATTGTAGTATACTTAAGCATTGAACGGTTACCAGATGTAGTATACAGTCGATATGAATACAATTTGGGTGACAGATAAATAGAATACCGGGCGACATGATTATTTATCTGTCACCCAAATTGTATTCATATCGACTGTATACTACATCTGGTAATAGTTCAATGCTTATATTTACATTTCGGATAATTTTAAGATATACCTGTATCTATTTCTTTGGGAGAAATTCGGTAAACGTTCTCCGTTTTTCCATGTGTGTTTCTTTACTGGAAGAGTCTGATTTAAATCAATATCATCTGAGCTATTGACTTCAAGACATTATTCATGTTATCTGAGGCGGAGTGCAAAGCGTTGGCGTAACGTAGTCCAATATGGCGTCAGAAATGACGTCACAATAACCTGATTTAAATCAGTGTCATCTGAGCGATTGATTCAAAGCCATCATACATGCTATCTGAGGCGGAGTGCAAAGCTTTGATATAACATAGTCCAACATGGCGTCAGAAATAACGTCATGTGATATGGATATGATATGTCTCATAGTGTACTTTATGTAAGGGTGGTTGAGGAGACATAGCTTGATAAATGTAATTTTAATTTGAAGTGATTGGATCTTAAGAGGTTCTCGTGTAGTTACAAGCCGTTTTCATTTAAGCGGTTGAACCGGTCCCACCCGATCATATTCAATAAGGTCGGACCTATTAACAGGCGAACCGTGAAAAAGCCATGAAAGTTCTGCATAAGTATTTGCTTGCAAACGTTATATTTAAAAGCAGTCAAATCGAACGTCCCAACGTAAACCCCTGAGAGATTCCGGACGGGGAGCTTCAAAATTTCGACATTTTGTTAAAGTATCGTTCCTATATAAGATATCTTATATAGTACGAGATTTTGAGTAAATAAGATATCTTATATAGCTATAGTAGATATCTTATATAGTAAATGAGATATCGTATATAACAAATATGATTTCTTATATACTATATGAGTTATCTCATACTGATATATTGTTTCTGAAATACATAATCGACATTGCTACTTGAATAAATGTTAAGTTGGCTTGCCATAGATTTTGCCATCACGAGTGATTCCTTTCTTGGTATTTTCATTCCAGGTTCCAAACTTGATGATGTTTTAAAATCAAATTTGGAACTCAGGATATCATGGTTTCCGCGATAGATGCCGCCTGTTGACAAACTAGCAATACATGGCATGCAGTCTCAATCATAATCTCTTCAGAAATATATCATTTAAATGTGAACCATCAATGTTTGGTTAGCTTTGGAGTGTTTTGCTGTCCGGAGAAGAAGGTTAAGATTTAGGTCACCTGAGTTTTGCTCAATTACCAATTCCGTTCGCTTTCCGCTTGTCGTCGTGCGTATTTTTTTACATTTATATATTTTTTATTCTAGACTTCTTCTCAAAAGCCGTTGAAAAAAATCCTTCAAAAGTGAAAATAAATTAGAGAATACCGAAGCTTTAACAAGATCATAATCCGAACTGTAAATCGATTAAAGCATGGGCAAACTATTAACAAAGGAAATATTTACATGGATACCTTTGTAAAAGTACAAGAGAATAAGACCAAGTGTTCCGGAAGAGTAAGCTTCTTCTGCTTCATCAACGACGACCGGCATGTAAATCTTGGTCACATCAAAGTCATCACAACAGGTAAACACACGTACAAGCAAACTCAAAAACGTCCATCTTCATATCACAGAAAGATACAGAATATTCTTCGATGATATCAAGATTGCGACCATAAAACTTGTCCATAGTCTTCATCAACCTGCATTTCTCGAATCCCTGTGCCATAAGTTTGTTCGACAGCAGTCGACATCCATCACGAAAATCGCGATATTCAGAGCAAGCCCTAGAATAACGAATCAACTGCGACATGTAAACACCATAGGATGGAGAAGCAGGGATGTTACTATCAAGAAAGGGAAAGTTCACGATCGGAAAATCGAAATCGTCACGTTTATCATACAGCTTAGTAGTAAGTTGCCCGTATTAGTCATAGTTTAAGTAAAGATCGAGGTAAGAAGCTGATGTAGGAGAGTCTGTTGTGTCTTAATCTCAAGTTCAGTAGGGTATATACGATCGGCTAGGTCAGCAAACTTCTTGTTGTTTATAGACATCACATCGTCGATATACCTGAAAGTGAAATTGAAAGATTTGGCATGTTTTTGTTACCCGTCCTGATAAGCCCCTCGACAAATTCAGCCTCGTATGAAAACAAAAACAAGTCAGCCATTGGAATGACAGTTTAACAGTTTGTTGGAAAATCTTTCCTTCGAACTCAACAGATATTGTCAACCAGGAATTCAATCATTCGTACTATATCATTCGTTTGTATATTTCAATCTAGCTTTTGTTGTGTTTTTCACAAAGTATGCTCCAAGATAGCTCACAACCATGTATTTGTATCGTCGTTGACCTTTCTTGGAAAAGAAAGCTCTTATAATGAGAGACCGAAGACGTTCTTGCAGTTTGGCATGCGGTATGGTAGTGTACAGGGTGGAAAAATCAAATATTTTGATGGACGAAACATTTTTGAGAAGGGGGTGCTCAAGACTGATCAGAAGATCTTTTGAGTTTTTCAAAATCCACATACCATTAATGCCACTTCTGGAGTATACAGTGTCACAATAAGACTGAAGCCCTGATTTAACGGTACTAAGAATGGTAGTAAGCAGTTTTGATAATGGCTTTGTTGAGCAATGAGACGAGCCAGCGATAAAACGTTGCTTATAAGGATCCTTGTGTAGTTTAGGTATCCAATATAGCCGAGGTAAGTCAGCGTCTTTATCATTAACGGGTATTTTGAATGATTGCAATACTGATGTATGATTGGAAAGTATTTCATCTTTCGATAAACCGGTTAATGCGTAAGTAGGGTTACCTTGGTTATCAAGCAGGCCCAGTACTTTTTGCAAACAATGAATGTAAAAGTGTTTGCAAACTAGGATCAGGTAATTAGATGCCTTGTCTGCAGACACAATCACATACTTGTCATGTAGGTCGTTGAGTGTTGTTTGAACATTGAGGTAAAGAAATATCGACTTATGTTTAGTTTTCATTTTGTATCGCAAACTGCTTATTCTTTTCTGAATAGAGGACCTGATAGATTTAACCCACTCTGAAAGTGAATCCAATTCAGCATGTTCACGTTTAGCCCACTGTCTGGCGTAATCTTCCACAGAGTCAATAAGAATCTTGAAATTCACATTCCATTTGATGGATGGATTCTCACGATACTTTCATGAAAAGCTCCCGTAGCTTTATGTTGGGGATGATCTTCAGATTGCCAGTTACTATGTGTCCAGCTGGGCCATAGCAATATGGGGATGAAGAACATGAACATGCTGAAGGAGGGGTCATTCTAAGGTCATCTATGTTCAACTGCAGCAGTGTTTGCTTGTAATTGAAAAGCTTCGGTTCAATAGGTACAGAATAAATGTAGGAAATGATAGGTGATCTTATATATCGATAGTACGGTGGTATGTTAGCTTGAACAGACTTTTGATGCAAGATATTGCTGATGTTAATGGCATCAATACCCTTGTTGGCAAATTCAACTTTCATAAAATGTTGAGTCGCTGGTGGCTCATGGCCGTCCGTTCGTACGGGCCTAAATAGTCAAATTTCTGCCACATCATCAATTATCTTATGGAGCTTTGATGCTAGTTTCCAAAGGTCATCCGGAACAGTTTTTGTTTGAGTGGTTTGCAGTGTTCTTAACACAGTCCGAGGCAGTGAATATAGTGTGGTACGTACACGATAAACATCCAATGGTCCATTTAAAGTGACCATAAGGTCTTCAAATTTTACACTGCATTCTGTTGGACTGTTGTAATGCCGGTGTCCATGGCTACGAAAACGTTTCCTTTGAGGAGTAAACAAAGACATTACATTAGTTTGACTGCATCCAGGACAGGACAAATTTCCCACCGAGTCTATACGAGTATTGCACCCATATGGCATAGCAGTGCCAAGAAGTCTTATATAGTGTTCCTCACGCTGTCTACGGTACGGAGTGCTGAGTGTGGGATTATTAGTAGGGTGATAGATTTTCTCCAGAATACGGACAGCCATAGATAGAATTGAATGGTCAGGGAAATTGAAATGCTGATATAAACATTGATTCTCGTCCCGGTTTACTGTCGAACGGTGACCGTTCATTCTCTGTCGCAACTGGCATTTTGTTTCACCGATATACGGGAAACCACACAGAGAACACGCAATACCGTACACAACATTGGATGTTTTACAAGTAAAGTTTTCAAAACTTTTCGAGTGAGGGAACTTTGGTATCTCTTGTCGGTAATCAGTATACCGCAAGTCTAACAATTTTTTGTTCCACATTTGGAAATTGTATAAAAATCTGACGTGTCAGAAACACCAAACAAATCAGTGAGACTGACTTTACATGGTTGGACACGAACAAACAGAATTTTTATAAAAATACTTACTATCTAAGCTCTGTACATAGTTCGATGAGAACCGAGTATCATTGCATATAGATTGCATAGAGAAATAACGTGTTTTGGTATAATTTGTTCATTTTCAATATATTAATTTTGAGAAACATTTTTTAGAGGAAGATAACGTTAATTTTAGAATTGGGTTTCCTGTTCCTATACTTCTGAGTTGTGTAATTAGAAAACAAAAAACAATAGTACACAAATATGTTTTTTCCAGACTGATATGTACGCGTGGATAGAAAGATTGTGAGGTGTGGATAGAAAGATTGTAAGGTGTTTTATCAAATTGCAATTTCAGTACCCCGGACCCCTTGTTGACGCTTTGGGAAGTGGTAAAGTTGACTTAGTTTATATAAGACAGGGAATTAACACTTTTGTGTATATCTTATTCATTTTCAGCCGTTGTTATGATAAAATACGAGGGGTGTTCCAAAAATAATGTCATCTGTGCTTTATATCGCGGAAATCGTGCAATTTATGCACAAAACCACCTGGTGTCGATTGAGTGATCACTGGCTCGTGACACAGGTAAATATCTCGTCCACACGTTCACTGGCCTCGGTACAGTGTACATCGTTTCATAGCCTATTCGTTAGACTAGACAAACATGACAGGAAAACGAACTGAAAATGTGCTTGAAATTAGGGCCTATATAAAAGGTAGGTCATTACTCGGCATAAAGGCTGTAGATATTCACCGCGAGGTGTGTGAAAGTTATGGGGAGGGCCAAATGTCTCACAGGACTGTTTGTAGGTGGGTAGGTAAATTTAGTTCTGGGCAGCAGCAATTGAAAGATGCTGCTCACCCAGGTCGTCCTGCAACAACTATGACCAAAGGTAACATAGACAAAATCCGAAATATCCTCAAAACTGATGCTCGATTCACCGTAAGACAATTGGCTCGAATGACAAACTTGTCGTTAGCAAGAGTTCATGCAATTTTGAAGAAACACCTAAAAGTTAGAAAGATAAATGCAAGATGGATACCCCATTTCTTAACGGATGAGCAAAGGAAGACGCGTGTAACAATGGCAAAAAAACTTCTCAAAATGTACCCAAAATATAGTAAAAAGGCTTTTGATAATATAGTCACTGGTGATGAGACCTGTGTGTATTATTTTGAACCAAAGCGGAAGGTTGCCAACCGAATATGGGCCACTAAAAATACCAGATGCCCAAGTATTGCCAAACGAATACGAACGGTAAAGAAGATTTTGTATGCTATTTTTTCACTTATAAGGGTCCAGCTATTCAAATCCCGGTGCCAAAAGGCAGAACGGTCACAGGCAAGTTCTATAAAAACGTTGTTCTGAGAAAGTTGAAGAACTACTACAAAAGTCGCCGCCCCAAAACAGGACTTAAGTATTTCCGACTTTTGCATGATAATGCACCCGCTCACAAGGCACGTATTGTGACTGACTTTTTGGAGTCAGAGAAGGTTACCGTCCTTCCGCACCCTCCGTATTCGCCAGACTTGGCCCCCTGCGACTATTTTCTCTTTCCAAAACTTAAATATCATTTATCTGGAAGGAGATACAATTCGATAAATGCCCTTGGATCTGCTGTTCATCAGTGTCTGATGGGTGTACCCATTGAAGAGTATGAAAAATGCTTCCAAAATTGGATTGACCGGCTAAAAAGGTGTGTTCTGGCTGGCGGAGAGTAATTTGAAGGGCAGAGCAAATTAAAATGAACAAAAGCACTTCCGCTATATGAGCACCGATGCAAGTGACATTATTTTTGGAACACCCCTCGTAGCAATTAAATAGTATGAAAAATAAGAGCATGACCACAATGGATGCAATGACTGATTTTCAAATCAATCCAGTTTTCATATACAAGATTTAAGTTTCTGCTTTGACCGAGAATGCCCTTAGGCACATTGGATATACTGTAAGGGTTATTACTCGTTGGTCATCAGTTCTCTTTGCATTTTGGTTAGTATAGAGAAATATAACACGCCTGAATATATCTTGTTTATTTTTGGTAAGAAATCATTTAAACTTCGTCGAAATTCAAATAAATTAGTATCAAAGAGAAAAGTTGGCTAAACGACAATTGTGATGATATTTCCCAGTAGCAAAATGATTCCAGTGAATAGTTCTCATAATTCTTATTTATTGGTAACATGTTGTATATTATTGTCTTTCACTATTTTGATAGTTTTTTTTCCTACCACATCTCAACAATAAAAATGATTCCAGTGAATAGTTCTCATAATTCTTAATTATTGGTAACATGTTATATATTATTGTGTTTCAATATTTTTTATTTTCCCTACCACATCTCAAGAATAAGCTGAGTGACCCACACCTGTAATTCACTAAGGCCTTTGAACTTCTTGCAACATATATTGATTTGAGGATGATACACCATCGCTTATTCACCAGTTGTTTGAAATAGTTTAAAGATAACCTACCCTGTTCATTGTACCGGAAGCATCTGATATGCCTGGTGCCTCCAGAAAACTAAATGCTTTATGCACTAACATGGTAAGTAAATGGTTATATTGCCTTGGCTTATTATATGTAGTCCTTGTGTATAACCGCATGTATACTTATCATAAACATGTATCCGTTAATATGTTAACGTATCAAATAAACTTTATGCTTTCGCTGCGAAGTTTGAACTTTTATGAACTTTACATTTTCTATATACTCTTTCGGTGAAATATATGCATATACCGCTTTATTCCCTGCTTCGTACAAGCATATAGTTTTTATGCTATTTTTTACCTGTATAGTCGACAAATTACCTTTTATCATATGACTGCCGTTATATGCGGTGTAATAAAGCCATTACATAAATTTTCTATATTACACACGTGTAATAACACCTTCCGCTTCACTGATTGGCTGGTTCCTGTTAACTTTATTAATACGCACGGGAACGGTCTACTTCTTTTTACTACGATGCGTACAACTTGCTAGTAGAATGATGAAGTTCAGAGTTGCCGATGAAGTTAAGGTTGACAACGAAGACAAGAGGTTGTTGAAAGCGTAAATAATTACAGACATGTAAACAGTTCTAGGCCTTATCTACAAAAAAATATATATCGATCCGAGGATCCTTTCCCAACAACGGTATAAACAGGATAAGATGACGTCAACAAACATGCCCTACACAATCCAAAACACTGCTAACAAATCTACCTCAAACGGCGTCTTTTCAAGATGTTTGGACAAAATGTTCATTTGAAACATTTTAGGTGCACAATCAACATCACTGTTGATTCCCGCGATGAAAAGGATAATTCTCCATATGTAGGAAAACGCCACGGTTGCGTACGACAGTGATAGCTAAGCGGCAACGAACCAGTCATTGTCGCGCCAAATGACGTCACGATATCGTCACATCCGGCCGGATTCGTGAATGGAATACCAGAGGACACTCGTCCAACACAGTCACACTTTAAGTTTTTATTCATTGTTTCTAATCACTAGGAACGATTAACAGTCATGATATTAGTTGAAACCGTCTGAAAATTTGTAATAAGGTGTCTTTCTTTTATAAAATGAATCAATTGCAAGAGTCAATTGTGTTGGACTACTTCTTCGTTCGCCGGTATATTTGACCTACTTCGAAGGTATGGGTTATTTGGTTTGACATATTGAAATCAGTTGGCGAGAACGGCAAAGACAAAATCTGTTTATGACGGGGAAAGACGATATAACGTCATATGATAAAAATAATCTGTCATTCGTTTCTCTTCATATTAAATTTATGATACTCGTTTAGAATTTTTCATTTTTACTCGTCAGAGGCTCGCAAAAATGAAAAAAATGAAAACTCATATCATAAATTCAATATGAAGAGAAACTCATGACAGATCCTCTATATATAAACATTTATCTATATTCTGTTTTATTTCTGTTTTCTGAGCATTTGTTTGCTATTTTATTGAATGTGTAACTTGCTAATACTCTTTTCCTTTCCGCTAGTGAGAAGGTAACTATTTGATTGCTTTTAGAGATATCACATGACTATTTCATACAAATCTGTAACTACGCACTCGTTTCTGTATTAAGTCGTGTAACGTCACCGAACAAAGCTTTCAGACAACAACAACAACATCAAAATGCCACGGAGACCGATATTCAGCAAAATGGTGCAAAAGTCATGCCAAGAATAGAATAAAATTAGTAAAGCAACAAGCTGTAAATGCGTTAGGAAGCAACTTGAATGAAAAGGGACAAGATAAAAAAACATGAGTTATAAATACCATGGTAACAGTTGTATAATCTTCCTCTCTGTTGCTTTCTCATCAACATCTTGTCAGCTCAAGATGTCCAAATAATATAACTGCAATGACGGTTAAGAGATAACTACTCGTGTGATTGCATGACAAATATGTTCATGCCCGTGTTGGTCAAAGTTTAAGTAAAGATCGAGGTAAGAAGCTGATGTAGGAGAGTCTGTTGTGGTTTTAATTTCAAGTTAAGTAAGGTTTATACGATCGACTAGGTCAGCAAACTCCTTGTTGTTTATTGACAACACAGCGTCGATATACCTGAAAGTGATTTGGCAAGGGTTTTTTTACCGGTCCTGATAAGCCCCTCGAAGCTATAAGTTACTAGTATTTTATCTGTATATTATGCTAACGTTATGTATGCTCTTTTCCATGTACTATCCTTCTTAAATATTCTGTATACCTTGAAGTACACTTTTTACAAAATCTTAATTTTGCGACGCTTGCGAGGCTTCTTGCCGATGTCGTATCACATGTTGTAGTGAACCTATGAGACTGTATATCATATTCATTATTGATTAGCGTTCGCTGTGGGGGTTAATTGACATTAACATTATTTGGTTTAGAAATTTGACAAAGTGTTCATCTCTTTCACTATGAATGGAAAAGCAATAATTGCAAGAAGAAAAGCACATGAACATTTAAAATATATCAATCAAACTAGCTGCGTTGTTCTCAAGTCATCGCAAAGTACTGATAATCAGGTTAATTGTATGCAAGAAACGGATATTGCTATCGCTCAATACAATTCCAAACCCTTTCTATTTTATTTATTGAACAGGTGTATTTGCCCCTTTTGTGTTGCTTCTTTTAAGAGGTACGTGTATTGCCTCTTTTATTTCCAGAATGAGCTTTTTTCTTTTCTTTACATTTTTTATTGGATTTGCTCCGTTTGCGTCGATTTATTCTTAATCATATGATACCTTTTCTTTTTTTGCACACCTCTTTAAACAAAAGATTGGCAGTCCCATTGTTGAACATATTTCTCTAAAGCCAGCACTTAATTGTGCCATTGGGTGCGAGACAGCAATATATCAACTTTTGACTATAAAGACATATATACAATATACATATAATGTGGAAAAGAACTCCTGGTGGTCCTATCTATATGAGTCTTAGTATCGAGATACTCCACTTTTTAATTATTACAAAGGGCGCACTTTCTACAATAAGGAGCCCCGTACTTTGTTTTTATTCTTAGTTTGATCATTTATTATCTGAAATAAAAAAAACAACATTGGAATATTGGCATGCATAAAAGAGTTTCAGATAATTCCAGAGAGAAGAACAATAGAAAAAAAAGTCGATAGATAAGAGCTAGAGTGGTAAGCAAACACATCTGTCAGTGTAGCATTTGCTTTTCGTGCTACTGTGAAATTAACTCAGTTTGGAAAGGATTCTCATACTAATATATATAATCGAAGCTTGGCTATTTACACTTTATTCATTTGTTTATTGTTTCTCCCTTTTTTCGACGGGGTCTTAAAATGAACTATCATTTGATCAAGATTTACATTGGGGTATGATCAATAGAGGAGACGATGTTAACCCTTTCGGAACACGTGGTCAGATAATCTTTGTGATTTTTAGAGGCCTTTGCTACATTCATTTTAACTTGCCTCTGGATTCATAAATTAAAGGGGTTTTACGCACCTGACCTTTCTGCTTCTGCATTAGTTTAGAAATTTTGGATCCCCAACTTTTGGCACCTAGCATCACTGAAGAGTCTTAGGAGGACGAAACAGCTGTATGATGCAGTTTAATTCATTTGTTCGGCATACTGTATACATTATTAAATTAAAAAGGTGTGGCATATGTGTGTGCTATGTCATCTTTCAATATTGATTTACGTATAAGGTATGCTACAGTGTAGTTTATATATAAGAATGATAAAACGTTTCAATAATCGTTGGGGAAGGATTGACACAGAAATCCTTGAAAAGTACAAGAGAATAATACCAGATGCTCTGTCAATCAAGGTCACATCAAAGCAAAATTCCAGTCCTTGAAGAAGACGTAACACACACATATGCTGAGAGATTAAAATGAGATCTTAGGCATCATTCTCAATTATAACAAGTAGGCATACTAATGATTGCAGTTAAAAACGGCTACCTTCATATCAAACAAGGGTATATAATATTTATCAATGATAATAACATGGTGGACATATCTATCCTAGATTTTCTATACTGTGGACATGGATTGCATTTATTATGGACATAGAATTTCTATAATGTGGATATCGATTAATTATATAGTGAATATTAGCTATGAATTGAGCGTGACTGACGACGGGTTCTGTAAAGTATCACTAACGTGGAATTGTGAAGCACACAGACAAGTCGAAAGGTCAAAGACGACAAGAACGGATCAAACAGCATGGAGTAGGACAAATAAAAACAATTGTAAGCGTCGGATAGAAAGGGTAGGATGACGCGAGGACGTTCACGAAAAGAATGAAATGTATCCGTGTCAGTGCCTAGACACTTCGTGTAAAGTGTTGCTTTATACATACCCAATAAAAATGAGATCAATACACATTTACTACTGTGGTAAATTAATCATTTCAATTATCTGGCTTCATCTTACTGAGATGATGTGACATATAATCCCATTAAACACCCTAATGGAGCATATGAATTATTCCAGATTTGATTTAATAACAATAAGTTTACTACCTCAGACAGGAAATGCTTCGTGGTGCTAATGTTATATGCTATAGACAGTTATAATCCCATTGCCGATGTCGCATATCAAAGACAGGCAAATCTGGCGTCACAATTATCAGCTTTATCTAATATCTAATAAGATAATTTCATCTTTTCAATTAAAAGACTCATTAACCCTATGTCCTTATAAAACTGCACAATGCCTTATGAATGCACCAGCAACAGCGTTCGAGAAACAGGATAACACCGGATGAAAAATTGATTTCTTATCTTATTATTTAAATAGTATTTAGTCCTTATAAGTACACTACCTCAACTTCAATCTTTTTGTATATAGGTTTATAAGATAATTTGTAATTTAATAAAACAAATCAAATACTTATCATTTTCTTACTTAAATGTGAAGAAAAGTAATGAATAATTATTCAGAAAAATAACTTCAAACATACAAATGAAATGTAATTGATATGAACGATATTTAATTACAACACATCAGTGTGTTGTTGGCCTCTTACGTATGACGACGATAAATGTCGTATGCAGAGATACTAAAATTTCGAAATCAATTGCAATTAGATCATATCCGTAAATCGCTTTGGTCTGGTTATTTCATGTAATTTACTAATATGTCATACAATACCTTTTCATTTAAGCGTATAATGACTTACAATAAAACATCTTCCTCCCATTAAAATATTTTTGTATTTGGAAATTACTGAAAAAAACTGAAGCAATTAAATTCGCCATTTAATCTTTTGTAGATCACAAAAATGTATAGTTATGAATTAATTTATGCATTAAGGTTGTATAATTGAAGACTATTAAATAAAAATCTTATTTTTTAAATTAAAAAAATCGTTTTTGAAGAAAGAGACTCGTTTAAGTGTCGATCCGATGTGGAATCACCACCTGAAGTATTATAGTGCTAGAGACAATTAAGACTTAACTAAATCTACCACACGATTACCATATATATGATTGACTAAAACCCTGTGTAGTATTACCTATCAGCCCTGTGATTTGTAAAAGTTTTCATTGTTTTTATTTTAATTCCATGCCCCCGACAATGACGTGGCGTTTTACTTTTCAGTGTTGTGTGAAAATTGTCGCTTTTAACGAATAAATGCTACGCATTTTGATGATGTGATTGAAATTGTCTTACACTTGCCAAAGGCTTGCTAAATTAAAAATTTTGAACTACTTCTGAGTCATTAATTTCAAATCAATGTTTGTTGTAACAGTTTAGAATTGAAATATATTCATACTAAGTAGGGATTTGCTCGATGCATTATAAGCTTCAATACAAGAAACCTTAACTTGGTCTCATGAATAAAATTGTGTATTGATAATGATTGCAGATATTCAACAAAATTATTTTGCGCGCGCGCGTGTGTGTGTCTGTGTGTGGAAACCAAATAAAAACCATTTGACAAAATTCTTATTTGAATATCAATGAAAATAATCTGTTATTATCATTCATAGAGAGGATAGTAAATTCAAGGGATCTATATGTGTATTCTTCTGAATGTGATCAGGCTACGAACCCGTGCTTCTTATCATACGCCTACGACCCTTTAACTGTACTTGTGCCAACGCAAATGATTGGCAATGACATAAAGAAATGTTCTTTACTCTATAGATGCGACACATTCAGCGGATAAACAATGTGTAATCGTCTGAATGTGATCAGGCCAATAACATTATCATACGTCCAGACCCTTTAACTATATCCGTGCCAGTACTAATGATTGAGAATGACATACTTTTACTCTATAGGTATGAAACTGGCGTCATATCGACTTTATAACCCTGATCAGCAATGCTTTCTATATGATACATAATTGATCATACAGTCATAAATGAGCCCTGCGCACACTTGAAATGATCATTTCGCCACTATCTGTGTCCTGTGACAGATATACGAATACGAATATGACATCAACTTAGGGTAGAATTCGTCTATTATAAGTTTGCTAATATAGTGTTGAATAGTCTTCAGATGTATGCCCATTTGTGAATAATACTTGTGAATAAGCACAAACTAGTAATCCTTATTGACATCTTTGCTGTGAATTCCTATAACAGACGTACTCTGTGTTGACATTTGTCGAGTTCATCTCTCGAAGAACGATTCCTATCTCGTTTATCAACTGGTGTGATACGGACAAACATTGAAAGGATTTGTTTTGATTTAACACGTGGTAGTAAGGAAACCTTACAAACAAACGGAAGCGTTATTTTCACATGAATTTGCTAGTCTATTCTATTATTACAACGAGGACTTGATAATCACATTAGACTAGTCGTAAACAAGCATAACACAGCGATAAATTACATAATCACATATATTATAGGAAGATATCGAACATGGAGGATAACGAAAATATCACAGTTAGCATAAGCGGCACAAAGTTTGAAATCTCTAATGACACTTGGATTACCATAGAAAGTAACCTACAGGAAAAACATGGCATGAAGGAGACTTCCAATCTCTATAAGGTCACCAAAGCTGGTGACCTTTTCTTTGAAAGGCATCCTATCTGCTTCTCCGCGGTGTTAGGGTACTTCCAAAACAGGGGACTGCATATGCCATCATCTCTGTGTCCTTCTGAATTCAATGACGAAATAGAATTCTGGGGAATCAATCCGGAAAAAATGGCAAAGTGCTGCTACAGTCGATATATTGGATTCTTTGACGACCAGAAAGTTTTAAAAATATTGGACACAGACCAAGCTGCCAGGAAAAATGAAAAACTGGAAATCGTGCGCAGACAGCACGGAACAGGATGGAAGGCTCTTGAGGCAAAAGTATGGAGTATCCTAGAGGAGCCATCGGCAGGCATCTTAGCTAAGGTATTGTTTTGAAAACCACTTAGGTATCGCCGCTAATTTGTGTAGGCTTATGAAGTTAATTCAAGAACACAGCAATTCTTAAGCAGCAAATAAGTATTACACATCCGAAAGAAGAACCATTAAAGCTAAGATAGAGCCAAACCATTTAGCAGCAATCTATTAAAACAAGATAAATATAGGTACTTAGGGAACTGGAAAAAATAACCATGTAAAACAAGGAATTACTTCATCTAGAACATTCTGCCAAAGTCTGTAGTTTGAAAAAGAAATAAAATTATATTTTGCCAAAAATGTTGTACGAACTTGTTCACCAGTCATTGCTGTATTGCGTGCATACATTTCATTGAAATCCATTTATCGGTTTCCTTGCCATAGCACTGTGCTGAAAATGGTTAGAAAACGAATAGAAAATGTTGGGGGTTATGTACAGTGTAAAAGCGCTCTGTAAGTTGGAATTGGGTGTCAAAAATATACATAAGATATATGCTGTTTATTTGGATAAACAAATGTCATTTTCCACAGTTTATAGATGGTTTACTAAATTTCATTCTGGTCACTAATTAGGGAAAGGTATACCTTACTCCGGAAGACCAAAATCAACGGTTAATTACCAAACTGAACGTCAACAAAATCATTGAGAAAGACACGCGTTTTACGGCCAGACAGCTAGCACGAATGATAAACTTGGGTTTACATCCATCTGCTATGTTCATTTCATCTGATGCAAATTTTGAAGATTAGGAAAATCAGTGCGCGTTAAATCCCACATTTACTCACTGACGAGTAGAAACGTACACGGGTACAAATTGCTAAAGAACTGCTGGAGAACTACCCAAAATATCACAAGTATCGTAATGGTTGATGATACATTGGTGCATGTTATGAGCCCAAAAGGAAAGATGACGTAACACACACACATGCTGCACCTTCTGAATTTAGGAATAGATTCAGATGCCAAAAACAAAAAAAACTGCACCATACAGCTGTTTCGTCCTTTAAGGACTCGTTAGTGGTGCTAGGGGCCACAAGGAGGGAATCAAAATTTTCTGAACTAATGTACTGTAAAAACAGAAGGGTCAGGTTATAATTTATGAATTTAGAAACAGAATTAAATTAGTACTGTAGAATTTCAAATCGTTTATTACGAAAATGTGTATATAATGCACCGTGCCACTACTCAAGTGAGATAATTTTGGCTATGGAGGCTCCAGTAAACCTCGAGGACTAAAACTCTACCAGCAATAGGCTATGGGTTTTGAAACATACAGAAAGACCCAGTATTGCTCAACGAACACTGACAACAAAAATGTTACACGCAAATTTTTAGAAATGGTGGATCAATCATGCAAATTGCTGTTCCAATAGCAAGGGTGTGTCTGGAAGCTTCTATAAGAATGTGGTTCTGAAAAATTACGAACACAAATGAGAACAAGAGACCCAAGGGCCTTAACGGTCACCTGAGTTTTGATGTACTAGTACCAATGACTGCAAATCTTGATCTTTAAAGGGGCATCCCGCGAAAGCCTAAATGTCTGTTCTTGAATATACATAGCGTCTGCACTACTAATTATACTTTCCTGTTATTCCCATATTCAAAGTGGACTCAAAATGTCTATTATGACCACTTGCAAAATCGCATTCCTCGGGAAAGCCCAGATAAAAATAGCGGGAATGACGCAACGTGACAGGTGTGCCGCATGTTCCCTGATCGGTTTGACGGAAGGGGCCACACGGGAGGGGACGCGTAATGTATACGGCTGATGAAACAGAGACAAAGTCCGTGTATAAACTTATTGAATCACATTCACATTAAAATAGACATCAATTGCACACATACCGATATTCAAATGAAGAATAATTGTCGGCATATCGGCACCATATATCGACACCAGGAATTATCTATATTATATTTACCTGACCGAGGCCGGTACACGGGTACGGAATACGGCCATGGTACAAACCTTAATTTATGTAAAAGGTAATATTCACGAACCCAACTTTTCAGATGATTTCATAAAATGTATGTAGCATGCATTGAAAAGTGCGAAATAAAATGACATGAAATATTTGCGATTTTTTTTACAACTCAATGTCTTCAGGATTTTTTTTCAAACTTTCTATATATATACAAGATACATTCATATTCATTTAAAATCTATCCAACTTTCAGCGTCTTCACACGTTAACACGTATCACGGAATGCGAACATTTAAGTCCATACACTCATATAACGCACCACACACTAAGCATGACTACATATATCAGATTTGGAACTGTTAAAACACTCCGTTATGAATATGTTATGATAATTCCGCTTTCTTTTTACATCTTTTTTTTGTCGTCTTGTAAAGGGACGGTGACCTTTTTTAAAAAAAGCCTGCAGGAATGGAATATACATATAGGTATATATTGCATAACTTTGGGTTTTTTTTATTCCCCCCCCCCCCCCCCCCCCGTTATGTATATATTTTCGTATCAAATTCAATACCGGGGTCGCAACCCAATGATATTTGTACCTTCACTAATTTACAGATTAAGTATGAATATCACTTTTTTTACGTGTGAAAACATGTTTTTTTTATTCCTTTTGTCCAAATTGAAGCCGTATGTACCTCGGTCGCACGCCCCGTTTTACAACGTAATCAAACGACTTTTTCTGTTATGGTATATACTGTATTTGAAAAGTCTTTCTATCCAGCAATAGAATTAGATCATACTGTTTTACTGGAACATAAGATTTTATAAAGGGAATATTATAAACACACTTTTAAGTTTCATATTACACACGCATTTTATGCAACAGAACACTGAAACAGTTTCCCCTTGGGTAGCCTCAAAACCAAATCAAAGCTTTATTTGTGCATGTCACCGTTACCCAGAAGAAATATGTTACATACACACAATAGAGCAGGTAGTTTCTCCTTTAAATACTTCCCATCTTTCAATATGATTCCGTAACGCAGTCTTGCGTCATATTTTGATCATTCGGCAACTTTTCGCTTAGTAGTTAGGCCTTATCGTGGTGTAACGGTAATAGCAGATAGAGTGTTTACAATGGAAGCGGCGCTCGCTGCGCATGCGTTGGTAGGTGGAAATCCCAAACAAAGCGTCTAGCCAGACGTTCTGAAATTCCACTAGTTATTTTGAAATTATTTATTTTATGAATACATATATGCAAAATCCGATCGTCGCAGTCCATAAGAATACCCACTCGATATGTGTATGTAATATTTTGAAAAAAAAATATGAAAAAAAGCTGACTTTCGCGGGATGCCCCTTTAAAGCAGAAGATTGTTGAAATTTTTGCCAATTTGACCTTTTTGAGCTCTACTGCCCCGGGAGTGGACCAAAGTCAAAATTCTTTCAACGTCAAACCGTCATCTGTTTATAATTCTATTCATATTCCAATTATCACCAAATGAAAATGAACAAAATATATCCAACAGTGTCATTTTCCTACATAAGCTAAAGAAAACTACACACCCTCTCCAAAGGGGGGGAGGTGAGGGGGCTGAAATATTGGGGGGCTGAAATTCACAATTTTATTAAAGTACCTTAATACCTTTCCATTGGTGAAGAGTATTTGATTCCAGAATGTCTGGGTCTGGAGAAGAAGATTTTGTATTTAACTATTTTGGCTCCTCCCCCAGTCCCCTAGGAGTTTAGGACCATATACTTCACAATTTTAATGCGTCTTTGGCTAGGAAAATGTCTTGCTAAATTCATTCAAATTGGTTCATGGGTTTTTGAGAAGAAGTTGAAAATGTATATTGTTTACGGAGGCACAACGCACACCGGACGGACAAAAGCAGGTTACAATAGGTCACTTAAGACTTTGTCTCAGGTGACCTAAACGTTCTTTTTTAAACAGGTCTCTGACATGTCCAATTGTTACATGACAATGTCCCAGCCGACAAATCAGCAACTGTAGTCCAGTTGTTTTTATCGGAAAAGAGGTGTATGGAAATTGGGTCAAAAAAAGGATTCTAACATTGAAACGGTGTGTTTAAGTTAAAGGGGGAATTTTTGAATGTAACTAGACAAAATGCATTCAGATTTCAAAAAGCGTTTCTGAGAAAACAGGTAATTTGCAAAAGAATAAAAAAAAAAACACCACTCGTATGTCATCGTATGATCGATATCAGCCATTTTTATTATCAATATATATATTCAATATGTGCTTTGTAATGTTCTTAGTTTTAATTCTTGCAAAAAAATGGTTACTCGGAAAATTGTTTTAGGGGGGGGGGGGGGGGGGGCGGCTGCGCCCCCTCTGGATCCGCCTATGTTTTATATGAGATGCTGCTTTTCCTTGCCAGTGTTTGTAGTTTTAACGGATTTGACTTGTCATTAATAAGATAAAACGTATTTAATCACATCGATTGGTTTTAAATATCTATTGTAAGCAATTTAATATGTGCCTCAAATCCTGGTCAATGAATGCAGGGCAAACCGTTTTTGTAGAAAGATTTTATTCAAAAACATATATGGCAATAAATATGTTATATGATTATTAGCGAGAATAAAAGTTCGTGCCTTTTGTTATCAGAAAACGCAGGTGAAACATATTTATCATTTCTTTTAATAAAAATGTCTCAATAAACAACATTTGATTGTTTTCAAACCTAGTGCAAGTATTTAAACAGGGAATGCATTGATCACCAATAAGAGGTGGACAACAGGCAAAAACAAATTTGTCATATTAATTTATTAAAGTGTTTTATAAATTGATTTATATAATAAATTCTAAGCTTTTAAATGCTTTTTCCTAATCATTGCCGTTGAAAGCAGATGAAACAAAGCATGTCAACAGCAGCTGTATGCTTCCGACGGAGTTGAGAAATATAATAGCTGGTTACAAAATCCCTTATAACGACGAATAAAGAAACTCGTGAAAGATTTTGACACGACCGTTGACAAAGGTTGTGCCAAAATAGTATATACAATGTGCGAACTTCAAACTATGATCAATATTGATAAACCTTTTGAAATAATGGTCTATGTAGAGTTTGGATCGTTATTAAACGTAGGAAAGGTTGTTATGTAACTTAGGATTGGTTGCTGTGTAATGTAGGAATGGTTGCTATGAAACGAAGGCATGGATGCTATGTAACGTAGGAACGGTTGCTATGTAATTTGGACTATCTTATGAAACGGGCTATGTGATAAAATGCTTTCCGTAAACGCCAAAAAAAAGAAATAAAAAAAATGCGGGCTATGTGATATCTATCCAATTTGACATCGTTTACTTTTCAAACATTAAAAATATTCTGACGAAATTGTTTTTGAAGATAAACATCTAAATTCGAAAAAGTGTTCGCTCAAGGTGCACGTGGTGACACTCGGGGTTATTCCTAGTGTAAAAATATCAAGTAAATATAACTTACATGTAAAGATTCAGTGCTTGCAAACGGCAGTAGCATCCCTGTGATAGTTTAGCTAGTTTTACGTTTTATTACCAGTCATTATTTGGCAGATAGCCAGCGGGCAAAATGCCTGAGAGGAGTATCTGAAATTGCCTGAGAGGATTAACTGATGATTTGAAATCATGAAAACGACATTTTGGGGTGGGCAAGCTATACAAAGGAGTGGCAATACGCAGGAAATTACGGTATACATTTTTGTATTATTTTTTTCTAAATATAGGTTAATGAAATAGAATGTGCTAGGTACTTACAATGAGAAGATACCATCAACTTAAACACTAAAAGCCACAAATATAGCCAATATACCTACAGAGCGTAAAAAACACAACTGCTGTATCAATACCCCAGAGAACGTACCTTTTCTGATTTCTATTGGGAATCGTGAATAGGTTTTATAATAGCATTTTAATGGGAATTGCCTATCATTTTATCTATGCTGATGAGCTATATGCTAATTACATATGAATTATTAAACATGAAATCGCATTGCATCTACAAGGGCCTCTTCCGCTTTGTGTATTGTACATTTTAGTTATACATTGTAAGTAAACGCTGCAACAATTACATATAGATTATCTTAGAATTTCCCTTTCCCTCTCCATGTTCATTTATTCAAATTTATATTGCTCTAATCTTGCAAAACAAGTAGTAACTGGCAATTTTAATATTATCGAAAGCATAAGGCTATGGGAGTTTTTCATGAAAAGTCCCGAGGAAAGACTGGCAAGAGAGACTCATCCACCAAATTGAATGTGAACTAATTCAAGATACCGATGGATGTTTTGGAAGATTATGCCAAACAATGAGCAAAACACAACCTAGATTCATTTTTAAAAGTTGATTGAGTCAATCAGGTCCTCTATTTAGATAGGGATATGCAGTTATCGAAACAAAACGCCGACTAAACAAAAGTCGATATTTCTCGACCCTCAATGTTTTAACTGTTCAACAATTAGATTTGTCAACCCTTAACACTTCCATACCTCATACCAAATTGAAAGAACGTGTTTGATTTCACGTTATGGGAGCTTTCTTTTCCAAGATAAAGATAAAAATATATACTGTAAGGTGTCTTGGAACATACTTTTGGGGAAAGACGAAAACAAAAGCCAAGAGAAAATTTACATGAGATATCATACGAATCATTCTTACGATGTCGTTGTTGAGTTTGGAGGAAAGAGTTTCCGACAGACTGTTGGCATTTCTATGAAGAATAACTGTGACTACCTCAACTGAATTGTTCGGGTTTTTTTATACGAGCCTGGTAACTAAAACCTTGCCATATCTTTCTATTTCACTTTGAGCTGTGTCAACAATGAAACCAAGTAAAGTTTGTATATAATCAATGCGTCTTTACAAAAAAACAATAATTTGCCATCAACATTTTTGAAAAGTTCGGCAAAATATAACATCTCTCTCGCTGGATGGCTTTGATGACTGGATGTGTCCATTCTATAACCCTTGTTGTTTAATTGTCATTTGTTTCTTCATGATCGGGTTTGCACGCTGAATGACATCACACACACCAACGACGTATTTCGAATCACGAATCACCTTCATCAATCAACAACAAAAAGGATGCATATTGACGTAAAAGAGAATATAATGTATATTATAAAATAAAGAAAGACAACATTTCACTTCATTGTCTTTTTCAAACAGAAGATGACATTTCATCATGGAGCATGTTTTCTTCTTAATAGCAGAAATTACGATCTCGTTACTTGATCTTGTCTAAAAGGGATGGAAGGCATGGAAGGCATCGGAAGTAATTACTAAAAATATACATTAAAATATGAAACTTAAAGGAAGAAATTAAGGTAGGTTCGTTGTGCATTAATATTACATCAACGATTACCAGACCATAATGTTTATGTGGTGTCTTTACTTTGTTTAATGGTCGCGGAAGTAATTACTTAAGATCCATTGAATGTATCGATGCAGACGAAAATCGATATATGTATCACGCATGAAAGCTGAGTCCTAAGAATTGAGAACACATCTTAATTGACACGGGTATGTTTTTAACAAACTTACTTTAATGAACTCCAAAACAATAGATAACACCGAAGCGTCAACAAAACCATAATCTCAACTCAAAATCGATTAAACTAGGGGTAAAATACGATAAAAGAAAAGATCTACATGGAGAACCTTGTAAAAGTACAAGAGAATAAGACTTGCAAATATTGACAAAACAACTTTTTCTATTAGTTTAAACAGATAAAAGAAACTAGGTTTGAGCGAAAAATGCATGCTTGAGCATGAGAACGGTTTCATGAATACATGTTCGGGTGTTCCGGAAGAGTAATCGTCTTCTGCTCATCCATGTAAACGAGAAAGTCCTCGAGATGAAACCGAGTCATTATTGTCAATTACAGCAAGTAAACAAACCATAATGAACATACTCAAAACATCCATCTGCATATGACAAAAAGATACAGACTATTTTTCAATGAAACAAGGATGGTGGCCATAAAACTTGCCCATAGTTCTGATCAACCTGCATGTCTCGAATCTTTGTGTTGTTAATTTGTTTGTCAGCAGTTTATCGATCAAAAAACAAAAATTCCGATCTTTAGAGCAAGCCATAGAATAACGATCAACTGCAACATGTCAAGAAATGGAAAGTTCACTATCAGAAAATTGAAATTGTCACTTGTATCGTATACCTTAGTAGTAAGCTCTCAATGTTTGTCATAGTTTAAGTAGAGATCGAGGTAAATAGCTGATATAGAAGAGTATATTGTGTCCTTTATTTCAAGTTCAGAAGGGTTTATACGATTGACGTGGTCAGCAAACTTCTTTTTGTTCATAGACAAAACATCGTCGATATTACAAGTTAGTGGTTTGTACAACTTTTCATTTCGACCAGTAACTTTTTATAGACTATTAAAATAAGATAGTAAAGCTACCTAGATAGAAACATCAACATGAAATACTTTGTAAAATAGGTACAAGGCGTGCAAATGTGTGTAATCTATTCGTTTTTCCCCACAATTATCTTACTTGTTTACATTGTGTACAACGCTCTTTTCTTTTCATATCATGCAGCCCCAATTGGTCATAGGTATAATGATCAAGTGGCGAATTTGTTACTTTGTTGTAAAACTTGTGTAATGAAAACATAATTACATTGAATTCCTTTTTTTAAATTGTTCGTATTAACCTTTGATAATATTTTGATAGAAATGTCTCGATGAACAATTGTACAATGTATATTATATCCAGAGCATTGATGATATTCCTGCAATCGAATTTTCAAGAATATCCTAGAAACTTCTTATCTACTGGACACTGGGAATCATTGTATCTACAGCTCTATACGTTTACCATTGATTTACTCATCACATTATCGAGATGGATATTGAGTAGTTCCATTTCATTGCTCATTCAGTTATCTCTTTGTGACTTATGCTGGCTCTACTAAGGTTATATCTGACCGTCACATAATTATCAAAATGACTGTATGTATAACGGTGACCTGAGTTCGAATCCTGGCCTGGCTATTTTGCATACTTACTCATTTTTCTTGAAAGGTTCGTTTGAAGAAGCCGAAAAATGTTTGCAAATGAAAAAAACCTAATACTTTCGAGGTAATAGAGGTCAACTATTGTTAAACATTAAATAAACTTCCTCTGAAACACCGAAACGCTTCTGATATGATATGTATTTGATAGCTGTCGTGAGAGAATAGCATTGCAGCCCTAATGGGTCTACTGTTACACTAAAATACAGCAACGTTCATACAGTGTTTTACTACTCTTGACAATGTTTTCAAACCCATTGATTTCTAGCCCTGTAAGTATTGGTGTTTGAATGGGGGTTTGTTTTGAAAACGAAACCTATCCAGTCATGATTATTCATGTTTATTGATTTTTTTTGTAATTATGTTTATGCCTCCTAGGTCCTGTCACAACACAACGAAAAATTGTGATTGAAAATGGACACAATAATTATTGTTAATAATCTAGATTATGCAATAATAACATAGCATAACAAAAGCAGTACAATATAACTAAAGAAAGAAACATCCCAAAAGAACAATGGCACAACAAAAGCCTGTTTGGTGGTTGCCAAACCCCACACAATATAATGAGTTAAATTCTGTCCGATCCACGCGAAAGTGTATAATATATACGAATTCCATCAGAATTTATACAACAAAAATTAAACTTTGTTGACAATTCTTTCAAAATAGTTAGATTACATGAAAAAACACTGCTGAAAGTGCCGAAGAACATCTTTCCACGTGCTGTACATTCGCCCAAAAAAGGAAAACTGGCAATCCCTAAAAACAATGTATCTTGATAGGAAAGGGCAGTTTTTGTTTTGTGACAATATACCAAGTAACATTTACCTTTACTACATGCTTGAATCTAATTTAGTTGTTAATTTTGTCGATGTTTCACCATGCCTCTAAGCCAGGCATATGAATATCTAAACAAAAGTGAATAGTTCAAAATGGAGGGAGTTTATTTCGCTATATGCAACGGGAAGATGTTTGATTTAAGAGATCTGACATAATGTAATAACTCGTCATACCGCAGACGGTAAGATTTTTGTTTTGGCTATGTGGCATGCCATATGAATTTGTCGATTGTCGATGAAGATTTTTAAAATTTGATTCAGATATGATCGGTGTTCAGAATGTGCGTAAGTTGCCGTTCTTGTGACGAGTGCGTTCTCTTATTCTGCAGTTTTCAATTGAAAGAGAAATTTATTAAAAAAAGAAACAAAAATGATATACATTGTTTTTATTATCTTTCGCAGTATTCTTCAAACATGCACGCGTTTTTAGGCATAACAAGTTTTGATAAAACACATCCGCCATATTGAATTGTCCTGTACCTAGTCCTAAAAACTTGGAATCACGTGTTTACAAATTGTTTATGGCGCGCAGCAAAATCCTTTGCTGCATTTACATCGCGACGTAATTGAATTGACTAACTTAAATATTAGTTAAAGGGAGACAAATCTTATATTAATTATAATCATTGTTGTAATCAAATGTTGTGCAGGCCCCAAGGGGCATAAATTAAGCTAAGTGTTTTGCTGCCTTCCTTATATGGTTCATACATATTTCATTGTACATTTTTCAGATACTCATTTATTTTTTTTTCGTTTCAGATCTACTTCTACGTCAGCGCTGTTTTTGTCATCGTCTCCATATCAGCACTGGTTTCAGGAACACATAAAACGTTCAAGCGACCACTGAACTTGGCAGAATGGCAGGAGTTTTTCGGAGATGAATACTATATGTACAAGGCCCACTTTGACGGAAGTGACCTCACTAATACTACAGTCCCTCCGCTTCCGAAGACAGCAACACATCTGGATTTTCTCATGTATTTAGAATATGTGACTGTCACATTTTTCACAGTTGAGCTCGTCATGAGGATTATATTTTGCCCCTTCAAGAAGAAATTTTTCGTTTCTTTTCTCAATTTAGTTGATATATTCGCACTGTTGGTAATGTATTCAAAATACGTTGTCAATGCGATTAACCCAAAGGACAAGTACCAAGCGTCCGTCTTTGACATCGTACACTGTTTACAGATCGTCCGAGTGTTTCGTCTCTTCAGACTCGTCAAGAATTACATTGGGTTCCGCGTGCTGCTATACTCCGTAAAGGCCAGTGCTGTAGAGGTGATGCTCATGTCTATGTTTCTAGTGGTGGCCATGCTGATGTTTGGAGCATTTGCCTTCTTTTCTGGCGACACCGTGTTTGAGAGTATACCTGACGCGTTCTGGTGGGCCATCGTAACCATGACAACTGTTGGATATGGAGATGTATATCCCACCATTGGTCTGTCCAAGCTTGTGGGGGCCGTCTGCGCTGTCACAGGGGTGTGTCTCCTTGCTGTCATTATTCCAATATTTGTTAACAACTTTCTTCTGTTCTACGCCTACTCTAAAGTGTGGGGATCATCCACAAGTGAAGACGGAAATGAAAAAAAGAAAAGCATGGCGAGTGTTTCTCCTAGTGAAGTCAATGTTAACTCGTCGACATCGTTACCCGCAAAAACTGATAATGCCAACGGTAACAATTAAAACAAACATGTCCAGCTCGTATCAACCGATATGTTGATTTAACAGTTCAAATGGATTAAAATGTTACAATTTTCCCTCTTTTTTATTGCTACATATTTAAAGCAAGTACGCTGATTTGAATTGATTTTGTTTCGTAAAGTCGTTTAGGAATCAATAATAAATTTTTAAAAATTTCATATTTTGAAGGCTTATACAGATATTTATTTACAAAGAAAGAAATATTTCTTAATATTTTGAAAATAGCGATCTCGCAATTAAAATGAAAAATACTGATTCTGTCAAGTTATGAATTTTGTTAAAGGATTAGGTTGTTTATAAAAATTATGAACATTTAGTGAACAATACTGTCTATAGGCAGTTTCTGGACCAAAACAGTTATAACATCTTTTTTTTTCGTTTCTTATTAATCAGTTCATCATAAAAGTTTTGTAAAAGAATAAAATAAGTGTTTCCATTTATGAGAATGAAAATATTTTTTATTGTGTAAACCATTCAAACTAGTGGCCAAGTAGTGTTTTTGTTATACAGTAGTTTTATCTGATAGAACGTTGTAATGATGCTGTGTGCTTAATAGATAATTAAGACAGAAACACAAATGAAGAAGGTACATTTTCACTTGTGCTCCGACTTGAACTTACGATCTACGCCACTTCATCGCCTCGCCAGAACTATCCGCGGCTGTTACTACTCGGCAAATTCGATATATACATACACAATTGTACATATTTAGTTTGAGGAAAAGATTTTTATTCAGAATGAAAGTGGTGAAGAGTTACTATTGTTTTTCCAAGACGAAATTAAACAACACCATCCGAATTGATAATAATATGAATGTTCGTTTAAAAGTAGAGATCGATTTTTTATACATTTATATTGAATAATCAAGAAAACCATGCATATGATGACCTATTTTACTTTATAGAATCATAAATTCATCGTCTGTGCAAACTGAAAGAACAATAGAGCAATATTTTCACAAAAACTTTTGAAATGATAAACAATCATATCATATTCATAATCAAAAACGACCTTATCAAACATAAATAATAATCTTTGTTTAATTTATTTCCAGTAAGAATAGCACGGACAAAAAATTACTACCAAGTATATCAAAATAGGTTGTTTTTTTTCATTATCACAGCAATTGTTTTTGTTTATCGAGAGAGTAATTTTCTGCTGGTGTGCGAAACAAAACATCGTGCTTATTAGATTTATATAAGATGGCGCCATGAAATGTTGTTAGTTACCAAATGAAATAGGTCAAGTGGTTTTTTTCTTTTGTAATTTAAACACGTAGCATATGTTGTAATGTAACGAAATAGAGGAACATCGCCCGCCGTCTCTTTCATGGTTGTTTGACCATCACGAATCTCGATTGTCTTTCAGCATTTTATTGTATCACATCTATCAGTGTTGTCTAATTTCATTTCAGAATAATTTGTCTCATCAACTGGCTTGTATGAAGCTGATTAATGCAATCACATAAATAACGTAAATAAGCTTGATACAGGTGAACCGTCGCATTATCTTCTCCTACAGAGGGGAATATCTCGGGTGGATGGGGTAGGGGTAATTGTTCACTACTCTGGAGATACAGAATTAATGATGACCTTACTTGCTTATTGCTTTGTGTATTCACTGTCATATATCCTTATTTTAATAATGACCTTACTGGCTTTATGTTTTGTTATTATAAAATCGTTGCATTATTGACATGGCGTCATGAAACTTATGACTTCAATACAGCTTGTTCGCCTTTTTGAGTTAGTGCGGGGAATTCAAATGTGAGAGAACGGATTGGTCAAGTGGGTAACACTCTGGTCTTCTATGCAGGCGGCCGGGGTTCGATCCCCGAAATCGTCATACGCATGGACTATTCAGAGAAAGTGTTTTTCTTCTGCCAGGTGGTATAGGACAGGTAGTTAGCGCCTAATAAGGCAGCTCCTGCGAACTCCTCAGAATTGTATATGAATCATATGTGTTAATTGTAATAATTCTATAAGAATTATATATATATATGTACTGAAAAGCGCTTTAGAGTGGCTTATGCTGGCTTAATAGGGCGCTTTATCAAATGTTGTATATTTATTTATAGGCGGATTAGTCGAGTGGTTAACACTCCGGCCTTCGATGCAGGCGGCCGGGGTTCGATTCCCGAAATCGTTATACACATGGAATATTTAGAGAAAGTGTTTTACTCCTGCCCACACATCTCCAACAACCCAGGTGGAGTATAAAATGGTCTAGGGTTGGTGCTGCACTATCTGTGCTGTAGCATTCACGTGAGGTGGCACTATAAAAAAGATGCCGTTGGAAACACGGTCCGACTACAAACAGAACACAATTTATCTCCAGCACACACGCATACATACACACATATAGGGAGATATTAGCCAGGTGGTATAGGACAAGTAGTTAGCGCCTGATAAGGCAGCTCCTGCGAACTCCTCAGAATTGTATATGATATAACTGTATGTGTTAATTGTATTGATTGCATAAGAATTGTATATATGTGTACTGTAAAGCGCTTTAGAGTGGTTTGTGCTAGCTGGATAGGGCGCCACAACAAATGTTGTATATTTATTTATTTTATTTAACTACTCTTGAATAACGAAACTTCGGTCTTACTCGCCTGCCATTATCAAAAGCATATTATGATGATAGTGTTACAGACACTGATACACTACAAGTATTGACGTGACGTTGATGAATTGATACAATGAGGTTTCCTTGTCTCAATACATGCCCGAGATATCTCGCACCCAGAAAGGCCCGTCAATGGAAGTAGATCAGAATACAATCAAGTTAACAAGACTGGGGACATCTACACATATGTTAACAAGACTGGGGACATCTATAAATATGATAACAAACCTAGGGACATCTACAAATATGTTAACAAGACTGGGGGCATCTACAAATATGTGAACAACTGGGGGCATCTACAAATATGTTAACAAGACTAGGGGCATCTACAAATATGTTAACAAGACACGGGACTTCTACAAATATGTTTACAAGACTGGAGACATCTACACATTATGTTAGCAAGACTGGGAACATCTATAAATATGTTAACAAGACTGGGGACATCTGCAAATATGTTTACAGGACTGGGGATATCTACAAATATGATATCAAGACTGGGGACATCTACAAATACGTTTACAAGACTGGGAGCATCTATAAATATGTTAACAAGACTGGGGACACCTACAATATGTTTACAATACTG
Organism: Mimachlamys varia; assembly: GCA_947623455.1. NCBI lineage: Eukaryota > Metazoa > Mollusca > Bivalvia > Pectinida > Pectinidae > Mimachlamys > Mimachlamys varia. Next base: position 6,424,260 of record OX392542.1, on the reverse strand, counting down.
GGGACATCTACAAATATGTTAACAAGACTGGGGACATCTACAATATGTTAACAAGACTGGGGGCATCTACAAATATGTTAACAAGACTGGGGACATTTACAATATGTTAACAAGACTGTGGACATCTACAATATGTTAACAAGACTGGGGACATCTACAAATATGTTAACAATAGCGGGGAAATCTACAAATATGTTTACAATACTGGGGAAATCTACAAATATGTTAACAAGACTGGGGACATCTACAAATATGTTAACAAGACTGGGGACTTCTACAAACATGTTAACAAGACTGGGGACATCTATAAATATGATAACAAACCTAGGGACATCTACACAAATGTGAACAAGACTGGGGGCATCTACAAATATGTGAACAAGACTCGGGGCATCTACAAATATGTTAACAATATTAGGGGCATCTACAAATATGTTAACAAGACTGGGGACTTCTACAAATATGTTTACAAGACTGGAGACATCTACACATTATGTTAACAAGACAGACTGGGGACACCTACAAATATGTTAACACGACTGGGAACATCTACAAATATGTTAACAAGACTGGGAACATCTACAAATATGTTAAGAAGACTGGGAACATCTACAAATATGTTAACAAGACTGGGAACATCTACAAATATGCTAACAAGACTGGGGACATCTACAAACATGTTAACAAAACTGGGGACATCTACAATATGTTAACAAGACTGGGGGCATCTACAAATATGTTAACAAGACTGGGGACATTTACAAATATGTTAACAAGACTGGGGACATCTACAAATATGTTAACACGACTGGGGGCATCTACAAATATGTTAACAAGACTGGGGACATCTACAAATATGTTAACAAGACTGGGGACATCTACAAATATGTTAACAAGACTGGGGACACCTACAAATATGCTAACAAGACTGGGGACATCTACAAACATGTTAACAAGACTGGGGACATCTACAATATGTTAACAAGACTGGGGGCATCTACAAATATGTTAACAAGACTGGGGACATTTACAAATATGTTAACAAGACTGGGGACATCTACAAATATGTTAACACGACTGGGGGCATCTACAAATATGTTAACAAGACTGGGGACATCTACAAATATGTTAACAAGACTGGGGACATCTACAAATATGTTAACAAGACTGGGGACACCTACAAATATTATACATTTATCACATAATTTGACCACCGTATGTGTTGGAAGAAAAAAAGGAGGGAGTTCCCCATATTTATAATGTATGACATCGCGTCAACTAGATAAAGATACAAAGTCTTATATAGCATCTTAATAGGGCCATCAACAGAATATGAGAGAAAAACTATAGTTTCAAATCGGGATGGAGAAGCGGAAACTTGTAACAAAGCTTGCAATGCGTTACCAAATTTATAATAAGCTTTCCCACCCAGAGGGAGTAGAAGTGTATATCTGTCTCCTACAGCTTCGTTCCCTTCTGCCAATTAGTTGATCGCGAGATATGGAATGATACCATTAATAATCCCCTTTCATGTGTTGATAGAATAGTTCAATTCTCGATTAAGACCATAAAAATGTTTACAGGATGGTGACCTTATCTTATCAAATGTAAAGTATTCATTTCGTAAACACATTTTCTTTATAAGATGTATGAATTTTAATTGAGAGAGTTGTTAAAAATAGGTTTAAAGTACACAATACTTTTTTTTTTTTTAATTTTCTATTAGAAACTATTTTGTATAATTTTCAATCCCTGAATGATCAAACAGAAAATAAATGATGTTTACCCCGATACTATCTCTTGTAGTATCAACGTTATCATTATTATTTCATATTATACTTACTATATACAGTATAAATTCAGCAACTCATATATATTTGATGTATGATTTGTACTCGTTATTCATTTGTTATATATTTTTATTACTTGTTTTACGTATGACATTTCCTTTTTTCAATTTTATCTCCCTACTACCGAGACAAAGGCTAAAATTTGACAGCTTGATATCAATTGATAATTTTTACCATATACATGTGAATTCGTTTTTCAAATTTTCAGTGGTATTTTTCACATTTCTGTTCACCCCACTTCATTATAGTGGATGTTGTTTGTGATAATTACTTGGCCTTGTTCTGACATTAAAAAAGTCTTGTTCACAGAAATTATACATCCACAGTAAGCTTTATTTCTCATATTTAAAATAGTTTTATTTACAGTGTAAATAAATGTTACTGTAAATGAATGTTTCTGACATCATTTGTTATCTTATTCTGTGGATATGATATATTGAATTTCCCATACCTTTAATTTGTTTCTCAATTTCAGAGGTCTAAAAGTATTTCAATCATTTAATCTAATATTCAGTAATTGTTTCTTTTTCGAAACTATACAAATATAATTATTTTCATATCAATGATTATCTTGAGATTATTGAAACATGTCTGAGGTTGTTAATAGTCTCAGCTTTGATATCATTAAATGTGTCATTTCCGTGACATTAAATGTGTCGTTTTAAGGTCATCGAATATGCTATTTATTAGATCACCACATGCATTATATTTGAAGTCATAAGTATATCGTTTCAACATGCACAACCATCATATGTTTCATTTCCGAGGTCATTTGACATGCTTTTTCTTTGGTTGTCAAATGCGTTATTTCTAGGGTTATCAATAATGTCACTTCAGAGATCATCGAATGTATCATTTGCGTGCTCATGAAATATCAACGTGGACAACGGGTTGATCAGAATTATGTACAAATATGGTCGCCATCTTTGTCTTAATGAGAGATATTTTATATCTTTGTGTGATATGACGAAGGGCGTTTCTGAGTGTGCTCATTATTGTGCTTACTCAATGTAATCGATAACGGTGACTCGGTTTTTCCTTTGAGGACGTTTACTGGCATGTGGCCACGATTAAAATGGCAAGTGTCGTCGATGAAGCAGAACATGCTTGCTCTTCCGGAAAACCTGGTCTTATTCTCCTCTACTTTTACAAGGATCTCTATGTAAATAGTTTTTTTTCATATTTTGCCTCAAATTTAATCGATTTTGAGTTCGGAATTTGGTTGTATCGACGCTTCAGTATTCTCTTTCTTTAAATGTCATCTCTTGATCTCTTGGCTATATTGAAACTTAAATGCTATCATAATTTTCCTTGTTATCATTTTGCATGATCTTACCAAGTTATCAGAACATGTTCTCTTTTATCTAAATAATTTATCGTTATTAGAATATGTTCTTTGTGATCTAAATAACTCTTGTTATCAGATAATAATAAATAATTTATCGTTATTAGACCATATGTTTTTGCTCTCAAAATAAGCCTTTGCTATCAGATAATCATCTCTAGTTTTTAATAAATAATTTATCGTTATTAGACCATGTTTTTTGCTCTCAAAATAAGCCTTTGCTATCAGATAATCTTCTCTAGTTTTAATAAATAATCTATTGTTATTAGACCATGTTTTTTGTTATCTAAATAAACCTTTGATATCAGATAATGTTCTCTAGTTTTTAATAATTAATCTATCGTTATTACACCATGTTTTTTGTTATCTAAATAAGCCTTTAATAATAGATGACCTTTATTATTCAATAAATAATTTATCGTTATTAGACCATGTTTTTTGTTATCTAAATAAGCCTTTGATATCAGATTACCTTTATTATTCAATAAATAATTTATCGTTATTAGACCATGTTTTTTGTTATCTAAATAAGCCTTTGATATCAGATTACCTTTATTATTCAATAAATAATTTATCGTTATTAGACCATGTTTTTTGTTATCTAAATAAGCCTTTGATATCAGATTACCTTTATTATTCAATAAATAATTTATCGTTATTAGACCATGTTTTTGTTATCTAAATAAGCCTTTGATATCAGATTACCTTTATCATTCAATAAATAATTTATCGTTATTAGACCATGGCTTTTGTTATCTAAATAAGCCTTTGCTGTCAGATAATGTTCTCTAGTTTTTAATAAATAATTTATCGTTATAAGACCATGTTTTTTTTTATCTAAATACGTTTTTGATATCAGATTATCTTAATTATTCAATACATAATTTAACGTTATACCATGCTCTCGGTTACATAAATGATTCATCGTTATCATACCATGTTCTTTGTTATCTGAAAAATTTCCAGGAATCATATAAATTTCTGTGTTGATCGTCTTAATTCCTTGTTACTAGACTAAGGTCTTTGTTACATGTATCTATGTTCTTTGCTATCTAAATAATTCATCCTTGTCAGACCGTGCTCTTCATCTTTATTATGTTAATAACTCTTTGTTATCTACAGATCATGTGGTTCATTTTATCAATAATGAATTGGTATCAGACTACCGACCATGTTCTCCGTTATCTTAATAAGTCAACGTTATCAGACCGTGCTCTTTCTTATCTTAGTATGTCCTTGTTATTAAAATATAATATTTTTTGTTATCAGATGATTGTTCATGTTGTTATCTTAATATCTCCTTGTTATCTACAGACCATTTTTCCCGTTATCTTCATAACTCAACGTTAACAGCTTTTTGATATCTTAATAATGTCTTGTTATCATATAATGCTCACTGTTGGTCTTAATCATTCATTATCATCATGCTGTTTTGTAGTTTGTTTTTTGTTCTTTCTTTTTTTTGTTACTATTATTTCCAATAAGAAATCATCACGACTGATAACTATACAATGCTATCGTTTGAATACCTTGTACTTAATAAAACTTTGTGGTAGTGATTTCAATTAGGAAGTTGCCGAAACCTTTTCGATTCTGCAATATACGCTTGTTTATTATGTAATCATCGTCTTGTTACGTCCTCATTAAAGTTCTTTTTTGCCCTGATAATTGTCCTCTTGTTATTTTCGTATTAAAGCTGACTTGTTTATATTCTTTATCATAATGGCTTTGTCTTTGTTATGATTGTCTTGTTTTGTCCTTGCTATAGTTATCCTGCTGCATGTAGGTGTCTTGTTTTTTACTTGATACAATTGCCTTCTTATGTCCTTATCAAAGTTGCCTTGTTTTGTCCTTGTTATCCTTTTTATCGATTTTCGAATGATAAATCATATTTTCGACATGAGGACAAAAAAACATCTGTCTATGTATTTGATAATATGAAATCATAATGTTTCCTACTTTTTGTCCAATTTTCATTGAAAAAGTGATGTAAAAATAGCAATAGTTTTATTTTTTTGCAATAAAATCGGAATGTACGTCATTACACTATTCTTGTTGATTTTGTAAATGTCATGTGCAGCTGGAACAGATGCAATTATTTCACAGCTATCGATGAGGCGGTATTGTTTTCACTGGTTTGTTTAACAAGTACAATTGTTAATGCCATTGTTTACAACCAATTCTGAATCTACATTGTTAGAATCAAGTTATTAACACTATCACACCTGTTTCAGATCTAAAGTATACAAAACATTCTCGACAAAATCAAGCGTTATTATTATACCAGTAAATTACCAGTGTAAAGAGGTAAGAGATACAACCAGACATCTCAGTTTCATCAAGCATCACAAGCATTGTTAGCTTTACAGTATAGTCAGCTTAATTGAGTAACTGATACTTGTATTTTATAATAATAAGAAATGTAATACTTTTTTCTGTTTAAAAATGTGATTATTTTATCATATTATCATTTAATAAAGTACATTATTCTGTAAAATGTCTTTGCTACTTTCTTTTTTAAAAATTTGATTGTTGTAATGACGAATTTGCCCCAGTGTTATTAAGCCTTAAGAACCACAATACCTATATATATATATCACGTTTATGACAATCATTGAGGTTTCATTACCAATGAACATTCATCGACCTGACCATATTCAAAAACATCAGAGGTTTTATATATATGTAGTCTCATTACACCGACAGAATACAATGTTAAGTTTGATGTGGTCTTATACCACCGACAAAATACGATGTTAAGTTTTATGTAGTCTTATCACACCGACAGAATACAATGTTAAGTTTGATGTAGTCTTATTACACCGACAGAATACAATGTTAAGTTTGATGTAGTCTTATTTCACTTACAGAATACAATGTTAAGTTTGATGTAGTCTTATTACACCGACAGAATACGATGTTAAGTTTGATGTAGTTTTATTACACCGACAGAATACGATGTTAAGTTTGATGTAGTCTTATTACACCGACAGAATACGATGTTAAGTTTGATGTAGTTTTATTACACCGACAGAATACGATGTTAAGTTTGATGTAGTTTTATTACACCGACAGAATACGATGTGAAGTTTGATGTAGTCTTCTTACACCGACAGAATACGATGTTAAGTTTGATGTAGTTTTATTACACCGACAGAATACGATTTTAAGTTTGATGTAGTCTTATTACACCGACAGAATACGATGTTAAGTTTGATGTAGTCTTATTACACCGACAGAATACGATGTTAAGTTTGATGTAGTCTTATTACACCGACAGAATACAATGTTAAGTTTGATGTAGTCTTATACCACCGACAGAATACGATGTTAAATTTGATGTAGTCTTATTACACCGACAGAATACGATGTTAAGTTTGATGTAGTCTTATACCACCGACAGAATACAATGTTAAAGTTTGATGCCCTGATGGACACATCAAAAGGACCATTATATTTACACCACGTTCGAACGACCAGGCGTTTGTTTAAAACCGTACTTTCTATTTACAAGTGCGCCTTTAATTTCCTATAGTTTTTTGTACCTATTGTACCAGAGAATTTCAATTAAAAGCAAACACTGCAACAATGTAACAAATGACTTAAGGATTACGACTCCTTAGTATGATAACGTTCTTCATCTCAATATAAATTTACCCATTCGTACTTCAGGTTTAGACAGTTTTGCTAGATCAACGTGAAAGTAATGCTCTGATATTCCCAGGTGAACTAACACTGAATAATTCATATTTCAAAAGCGTTGTTGTTTTTCTTTGATTAAATTGGGATTTAATTGTAAAAACAATACCGTATTCGACCTAATAAGCGCACTATGCATTTACAAAATCAATAAAAAAAGGCACACTTAATAAAACCTTGAATTTGGAAATGTTCCATGTGAAAGCGAGGGGGAAAAGTGGTGATGTTTAATTTTTTTCTGGAACAAATTCTTTGTTTTCAAGACTGATTATAGTAATGGCAGATCAGAGAGATTAATAATATTTTGTATGTTTGATTAGCCAAGCAATCCTCTTTCCCACAAAAGGTGTGATATGCTTATATATAAAACATTCCGAATAATTTTGATTTCACTTTCAGATATATCGACGATGTGTTGCTTTCGCAGACCAATCGATCGTATATACCTTTCTGAACTTGAAATAAAGGACACAACAGACTCTTCTACATCAGCTGCTTACCTCGATATCTGCGTTAACTACAATGTACGACCGACATGGACAGCTTACAACTAAGCTATATCATGAATGTGATGATTCCCATTTTCCGATCGTGATCTTGAGATCTGCTTCCCCAACCTATGGTGTTTACATGTAGCAATTGATCCAATATTCTAGGGCTTGGGTAGCTGTGTACAGTAGATCTAGAGATTTATGGAAAAAAGACCAATGCCTGCGAATTGTCAACATAGAGATGTAACCGTACACTGCATAGATGTAAATGTACACATTTTTGTAAATTGTATATCATTTCCAATTCATAAAAAAGACTATGAAGTGTATACACCGATGTATCCTATGTATGGCACTTGTGTGAAAACCATGGTTACCACATCAACAATTACCGAAAAATGCAAAATATCACTGTTTTTGACACAAAATTTGACCTATGCAGATAGGAATTTTTTTCTTAAGTCCACAAAGTCTACTTTATCATGCTTAAGCCAGTTTTACTCCTTATGTTTTTTTAGATTTTCATAGGCATGCTATTATAGGGGTTATTCATTGTACAAAAATATCAACCATGGCCACAAAGGCCTTCTGCACATTTCCACCTTGCTCTAAATATCTTGATTTTCGTGATCGAAGTCGAATGCTGACAAACAAACTAACAACACAAGGATTCGAGAGATGCAGGATGATCAGAACTATGGGCAAGTTTTATGGTTGCCATCTTTGTCTCATTCAGAAATATTCTGTATCTTTAAGTTATATGAAGATGAACATTTTTGAGTATGCTCATTAGTGTGTTTACTTGTGATTGACAATGATACTTGATGTTTACTTGGATGTGACAAAGATTTGCATTGCGGGTGTCGTTGAGGAAGCAGAAGAAGCTTTTTTTTATGTTCCTATATTTTCGCCTCTAGTTTAATCGATTTTGAATTCGGATTATGGTTTTATTGACGCTTTTTCTCTGATTTTTGTTTCATTTTGTAACATTAGCTGAACTTCTTTATGTTTACATTAACATCCGTCTCAGACCTAACTGATTGAGGCGGTAGCCTACCGCTTTGTAGACCGATTTGATGTCCAAATCTTCCGCTTTCTTCCAAAACACTGTAGTTCCTTCCTATTTCATTTCGGTTTGGGTAAAGCTATGCTTGTAAACATAATTTGTAACTCAAATACATACATGTACTGCCAGATCTCACAAAGTAAGTTGAAATATCGTGGAGTCTCGTCTGAGGGGTTCAAGTCACAGGCAAGCAACTTTAATTCCATGCCAATTAGCAGCTGTAAACTGTAAAACATTTTAAGCCTCCAGAGGGGACTAGTTGGTAATCAATATGTGATTATAGTACTATCAGAACACTAACACAACCGACGGAGAAAGACGCAATACGTTGTTATCCGGGCCTTATATAGATCGAATGTCTCTTCACATATAACGTTATGTTTGGATGGTTCCATGTTAACTATGTAGTCCGTCTCAACAAGGACAAACTACTACACAATACCATATTCTGCTGCTGTCCTTTGCGATGATAGAAACAGAAAATCCATCAAAGCAAAAGAACTGTAAACGATATGCATGAATTTTACAGATGACGATATCTAATTCATGACCTATTATTCAGCATACGGTAATGGAAGAGACCGTCTACATCGTGGTCTAAACCGAGGGTGCTTCGACCTACCGCCATCTTTATTTAGTGGCCTGGTCAGTCTGTAACCCTTAGTTATCTCAGCAAGGCTGAAGAAGCGCCAAACGGTCGCACCCGTGAGCAGTTGAGAGACACAGTGAAATGTTAATATAGAAGGAATCAAAATTTTGACTTCTGGGCCCAGTTGTTCAAAAGGGAATTCGCTAAATCAGTGATTAACGCAAATTTTAATTATCCTGTAACTTCAAAATGAAACCATAGATTGAGTTACAATTTCGCAGATATCAAATATTTTATAGTATCAATTTACATGCAAAACCTAAAGAGTTTATGTTGTATACTGACAGAATTATTAAAGTTTGAAAAATGTTAAATAGTGATAAAGTTAATCACCCTTTGGTACTGGGTGTTGTGGTTTTAAATCGGTAAGTCTTTTGATTTCCTTGCTACATTGTACGTTTATACCGGTAAACATTGCAATAACTGCGACGGGAAGACTTCTATCTCTAATCAATGTCCTCACTGATTGTTTTCTTAATTGATGCCTTTTCAATTGTCTAAGACTTAAACGAAAATTATACTTCTTTGTTTCTTTCTTGTTCTGTTCCTAATTCTTTGCCCATCATTATCAGTTATTAAAATATTATTGATACTATACTAAAGTATCTTGAATTAGTAGCCTTAACGGCCATCTGATTATGACAAAGAAATTACACGGTATCGTTCAAATCTAGTGTATTTTGGAACTGTTAAAAGATTATTCAACGAATTTCTGTCATGCCCATATTTGGTAGATATGTATGCAGACTAATGATGATTGCTTTTGGCACCTTGGGTCTGATAAGAATTATATTGGCTGATAACAATATGATGAACTGTCTATTGGTTGAGGTTGATTAGTTGGTTTGATAGAGTTCTACGTACATGCATTTGTTTCTTGCCTGGCATCTCTAAATTGTATGTACGCAATTACCAGCTGAAGTTTTAATGCTTTGGATTTCATCTGTTTCATGTGTTGATGTTTTGGTATATTTTGTGCTATTATCCTGATCATACGCAAATTATTTTCTCAGAGAGAAATAATAAAATAAGCATTGACACTTTAAACATTTTTGAATATTCAAAGCCATTACAATGCAAAAACTAATTTAATACACATTAAGGCTACCCCTGCAGTATAATATTAACATATTCCAGATCCTAATAAGAAAACGCATACAAAATGATAATATACTATAATGTGTTTAATGAATTATTCATAATCGGTTTAGTAAAGAGTATACAATCTTTTTGTGGACAAAAGGTGTAATACAATTTGGCTGAAAACGCTTCATTGACCAGAAACGCATACAAAATGATAATATACTATAATGTGTTTAATGAATTATTCATAATCGGTTTAGTAAAGAGTAAACAATTTTTTTGTGGACAAAAGGTGTAATACAATTTGGCTGAAAACGCTTCATTGACCAGATGAAGCGAGTAAATGTAACGTGATGTTTAAGTCCCGCCTGTGCCTGCTGATTGCCTTTAAATGCACAACGCTTTGTTAATGTTGCCATCTTTAATCTGATTAAGGTCTGGCAAGGGATTATTTTCTTTTCATGTCATGCCCTAAAGTATGTTTCGATGCATTTTCTCTATTTTCAAACTGAAACATTCATCCATAAGGTATTCAAATTAATAAAAAAAAACATGTAGTTTGTATAAAGCGAAAATTTGTAAAGGAAAAATGTTGTTTGTTTTCACATTAAAAGTTACTTTGCAAAAGTTCCTTGTTTACACATTTCAAAAAAGCACTGAAGGTAGGCGTAGGAATTGAACCTGCTTCCCTCATTGCATGATTTGTAAAAAGCGATCAAATTTTATTATTTTACCCATCAGAATGTAGTACTTTTGATTGAACGTTTTCATTTGTGATGAAGGTTATGGGTACGTCCCCTGGTCTAGACGAACCAAATGTTATGACATTGGAAGTTGTGGTCCCCCGCTTAACGTTTAGCATTAGTAAAAACGGGGGAAAGGATTGAAGGAAAATAATCCCCTACCTTCGTATTATATATATATTATGTCGAAGTTGATTTATTGTAGTTGGCATTGTCCTTAATGGTTAGGGCTGGCTGAAAAAGCTGGATGCAACTTCTTGCAGCTTTAATAAGCTGACAAAATGATGGCACTGCCCTTGATAAAGCGTAGTTGTGTATTACCATCAGGACAAAAATGGGACGGAAATACTCGTGGACGGTACTTGTGTGGTCCTTCGACTTGTGAGGTGCAACGCAAAGTTTTTCGTAGACTTTGAAATACATTAAAATTCCTGTGGATTTCATTTCAATAAAAACACAAGCGCACCCAACCGTTAATGCATTTTGGGTAAAAAATTAAAATCTAGACATTTCATCACCTATAGAGAAGAATATTGTTTTAACAGACAGAACCATACAATGTGTATGCACCATTTCTTCCCCTAGGAATATGACACATAATTTATTAACGTTTTTGAGTATGCTCATTAGTGTGTTTACTCGGTTCTTATTTTGAGAACTTGATGTTTACTTGGATGTGACAAAAGATTTACATGGCGGGTGTCGTCAATGAAGCGGAAGACTCTCTTCCGGAACGCCTGGTCTTAGTCTCTTGTACTTTTACAAGAGTCTCCATGTTTGTCGTTCCTTTGTTCATATTTTGCCCCTGGTTTAATCAATTTCGAGTTTGGATTATGATTTTGTTAACGCTTTGGTTTTCTCTTATTTATTTTCAGTAACAAATAGGAATGGTCATATAACACAACATTTAGCTACATTTTTACATTTAGATATATATCTGCAATTTAATTGACCTTGTCAGATATAGTCAGTGTTTCGTTTATACCTTTCGGTATACAAAACGTACCCATCCAAGAATGGTCATATAAGACAACTAGGTGCATTTACATAAATATCTACATATTTAATAGAGATGTATTCAATGTAGTTAATGATCCGTTAATACCCCTCGGTTTTTATATGATTTTCAATACTTTATGCTATTTTAGTATGATATCTGTTTCATTATCGATGTGCTTATGCATTATTAAATTGATATACGCCAACATTCAAAAGGTAGAAAACAATTAAAAGTATAGGACAACAACTGGGCAAACATTATTACTGACACAATAACTTTTGTGAAATATTTGAGAAATGTTTGATAAGTATAATTATTTTTTCAAACAAATGCTGAATTTTCAATGGTCAAAATATTTTTTTCATATCTAAAAAACTAAATGATGCCACGCCCTCTCGAACTGCAGGCTTACATTATCAAATTAAGTGTGTCTCGACAGTCGATACACGCGATCTAAACAACCAATCAAATTAAAAGATAACAAAAACATACAGTTAAACAGTATATTCCATGAATCCCCCCCCCCCCACACACACACTAACACACACATGTCACTGTGGCAAGATAACTAGTCATACACGCACCATTTCTAGTAGACCAAAGCCGACATAAATAATGTATTTAATGTCGTTTATATAAGGATTGTACCTCATTTTGACTGCGTATACGGTAGTATGCGCGCAGTTGGCAACGAACATATTCAATGGTGCGCGTTAGCGCTCCATAGTGCATATACGAAGAAAAAAGCATTCGAAGCGGTTTGCTAAGATGGTAACTACGATGGCCGTGGTTGCTAAGATAATATAGTCCCGTTGGATTTCATCAATATATTGGTAAAAGAAAATACACAATGAACAACACTATTTTTCTTCATAACATCATATGTAAATTTGTAATTAAATACTATTTCTAGCAAGTCGAGTTTATTTCTTTATTTATAACGGTCGTTATGTACACGCATTGACACAGTGATCTTGTTGTGACGCGGTTCGACGTCAGACGTCACAACCGCAGGGCGCCACCATGTTTGCGTTACCGTCAAATAATTTCGAATGCGCATCATTTGGAATCAAAGGTTCGTTAGAAACTATTTATTGTTTAATCACAAGAAATTGATTCCATATATGTTCCATGTTTCAAAATATTGTAGGAACCAAACAATGGCCGACAGCAAATACTTATTTTTCTGAAGCGTGAACGACGCCATATTTGAACAAATATCAATCCGCCGAGCCTTTTTTCACTGCATATATGGTAATATATTCGCAGTCAGAGTTTACTAAGCACAAGAAGGGAGAGGTGTAAATATATTGTAATTAATGTGTGTCAGAAGACACAGGACCTACAATACACATGTATGTCGATGGGTAAAGAGACTGGATCGGCCGCGCCGTAGTCTGACATCACAGATGTGGCCATTGCAAAGGATGGTCACTGTCAGCGTCTAAAAAACGACCCCGGTATTAAACTGATAAATAAAGTTACTTGTATATCAAGGACCGTGTAATCATTTTGTCAACTTATCATAAGCTTATTGTTTCGGTGTCAGTACCGACTTGGGCGTACATGCCATTAGGAAAACTGTGCTTCCACCAACAAGCTTAAGTCAATACCAACAGGAATGTCCACGTTTAAAATCGTATATGACCGATGTATTGGACAACCAACGACTCGTCCCGCCTTACAGACTGTTATTCAGCTTGTCTTTGTCAGCAGTGCAGTGTTCTATAATGTATGACATCAGCTTTCAACGTAAACAAACCGGTGAACAAAATGGCAACCAAACGTCATTAGCTGACCTTCTTCAGCGGACGTAGCTTGGTAACGTTGAAAGACAATGTTTGTAATATCGCACATAATATAGTCCAGATATTTAAACCTTCTGAAATAAAATGTGGCAGCCTATTTAGTTCCCACAGCGGTCATTTAATGCTTTACAGAACTAGTTTAATTTTACTTCTAAATTCATAAATTAAAGGGGTTTTACGCACCTGACCCTTTTGCTTCTACATTAGTTTAGAAATTTTGGATTCCTACCTTTTCAATTCATTTTTTCGGCATACTGTATTTATTACAAAATTTAAGAGGTGCAGCATATGAGTGTGTTACGTCATCTTTATTATAAGCATTGATGTTATTTTCTTTTAGTTTCATAAGGGTATGAAACAAGATTTAACTTTTACGCGGAAAGGTCTAAACGGATGTGTTTACAACAATACAACAATACAAGATATTGTGACTAGATGTTAATGACGACACGCCTGCCATGTTAAACTAGGCTACATCCAAGTTACTGAGGTACTGGAACCTAACAAGTAGACACACTAATGAGCATATTCAAAAACATTCATCTTCATATCATTCAAAGACACATACTATTTTCCACTTTCCCATTGTCTTCATCAACTTATCTCTCGAATCACCGTGCCTTAAGTTTGTAATATACTTTTTTTTTTAATTTTACTCCAGGGATTTTTTGGGAATAAAAACGTTCACGCCAAAGAGTACCCACCCAAAAAGTGGTCATATAACTCGGTAGGTTTAGATGTATATCTACATATTTAATTGACCTGTATAGTTAATTACCCGTTAACAACACTCTATGGTATCGTTATATGGTATATTTGTTTTATAACCTGTATGCTCATACGTTATTAAAATGTGTATAGAAATTCAAACCAATAGAGAATAGAATCATATTCAAAACCCTTATATAGGGTTCTATCGATTCGAACAATATCCTTAGCATTCAAAATTTTGCCAATATTTTTTATTAAAATATTCTTCAGGTCAGAAATGTGTTATATCAATGTGTTTCTTTCTACAAAAACAAGGTATGTAATATTATACTTGTACAAGTGTAGCAACGCTTCAAGAAGGACTAGCCTCTTCGTCAGGATATGACCTTTCTGTGTCAATTAAAACAGGACTGTACATTTCATCATCTAAGTTTTAAAAAAACATACAGAGAATACCCAAGTAACCTCAAAACCACAATAAACACAAAATTGATTAAACTGGGGTCAAATTATGAACAAATGAATATTTACACAGAGACTCTTGAAAAAAATTCAAGAGAATAGGACCAGGTGTTCTGTAATAGTAGGCATCTCCCGCCATGTTAACCTGCGTCACATCCCAGTAAACGGCATGTCTTCAAAGTGAAAACTATGACAACAAACATGCATACTTATAAGCATATTCAAAGATGCAGAAAATTTTCAATGATTCAATGTGATCAAGATGACGGCTATAAAACATGTTCAAAGTCTTCATCAACCTGCGACTTGAATACCTGTACTGTATGTTTGTTCGTCAACAGCCTAAAGGTAGGACCTAATACTGATTCTATATCTAATTTAACGGTAATTTTAAAGCGATTTTCGCGCCGAGAGAATTGTGGTAAATTGTGATTGCGATAAGTACAGTTTGTTTATATTACATTGTACCTTCTACAGCAAATATTGGTAGTGCGCCAGTTTATCTTTCCGGTTATCCGTTTAAATTTGAATGCGCCAAAATAGGTGCTTTTACAGTTTTCTATAACGCCATATATTTACATCTACACCTTCTTGTGTTGAGTAAACTCTGACTGCGAATACATTAGCGTATACGCAATGAAAAAAGGCTTGTCGGATTAATATTTGTTCAAATATGGCGTCGTTCACGCTTCAGAAAAATAAGTTTTCGCTGAGGGCCTTTGTTTGGTTCTTTCAAGATTTGGAAACATGGAAGATATATGGAATCCATTTCGTGTGCTTATGCAATACATGTTTTTTAGCAAACTATTGATTCCAAATGATTCGCATTCGAAATTCCTTGATTGTAACGCAAACATGGCGGCGCCCTGCAGTTGTGTCGTCCGACGTCGGACCGCGTCACAACCAGATCGCTGTGCCAATGCGTGAACATAGCGACCGTTATAAATAAAGAAATATGTTCGAATTGCTAGTAATTTTATTTAAAACCAAATTTACAAATGCTGTTGGGAAGATAACTAGTGTAACTCACTGTGTATTTTCTAAACAGTGGGACTATATTAGCTACATTGGCCATCGTAGTTACAATCGTAGCAACCCGCTTTGAATGTGTTTTTTCTTCGTATAACGCTTTAAAATTAATAATGATGTAAATATAAGGATTTAACCTCATTTTGAGTGCGTATACGGTAGTACGCTGTCAAAATGAGGTAAAATCCTTATATAAATTAAATAAGTAGAAGACGCTTCTATTCTGGAACACCTGGGCCCGTATTCATGAAACCGTTCTCATGCTCAAGCATGGATTTTGTGCTCAAACCTGATTTCTTGTCCGTGAATAAATTAATGATAAAATATACTAACGTCATTCATTTGGAAACAAATGGAAGAAATTTAAGCCAACTACTGGTTCCAATGTTTTCACTTCACTTTTTGATCCTCTGGCATATTACTTAAGCAAATCAAAAGAAATCACGTTTGAGTACAGAATCCATGTTTGAGCATGAGAACGGTTTCATGAATACAGGCCCGGGTCTTATTCTCTTGTACGTTTGCGAAGGTCTCCGTGTAAATCTTTCCTTTGTTCATATTTTGCCCCTAGGTTAATCGATTTTGAGTTTGGATTATGGTTTCATTTCTAGATTATGTTTTTCTCGATATTGAAAAAAGTATATACGTAGTTAATTTGTGTTCTCGGCATCTAACGATAAATAGAAAGTTAATGAATATCTTAAAGATATCACAATACTTTTTTATATATAAGATAATGAAATATTGGCAAAAACCCTGGAAAATATTGATATAATTGTATGATGCAGTTCAATCATTGTTTTCGGCATAGTTAATCTATTACTTATATATACAGGTACAGCATGTGTGTGTCAAGTCACCTTTATATATAAGTCATATTTAGATAAAAACGATTCTTTTATCATTTTCACAATAAACGACAAAAAGTGTTCCTTGTCCACAAAGGAATAATCTGGTTATACCAAGCATTACCCACATGGACCTTTAAACAGCACTCTCTGTATATACTGTTGCTTGGCAACCAAACAACCAAAATCATACGAGTTTCCTAAAGGCAAATAGGGAAATAATATCATCTATAATTTATTAACGAGGAAGTGTTTCCATGCATATCAAATTTTCTGTCTAATATTCATAGCATTCTTTTTGCAAAATTTCTTTATATTTTTTTTCTGATGAGAAATCAGACGATCTTCTTTTATTTCCAGTTAATTAACATTCGTTAATTATTAAACTTAATTTGGTATCCAGTACGAATAATCTATAAAACATGGACGTCAAAGTGATCTATTTAGATCAAATTTAAGATAGTATTTTGCTTCAGACCACATTCTCATTATATCTTTTCATACATGACCGAAATTCTTATCAATCAACGTCAGAGTCACTGATGCGAAACCGAAACATTGACTGGTTTGACAAACTACATTTTGGGGAAAAAAACAATATCCTGGATCCGGGTTCATTCCCTTATCCAGCTAAAAAATGATCCTTAGTAACCGTCTCCATAATTATAATGCCAACATTTACAGTGGTGACAGAGTTAATATCTTTGATATCATGGACATTCACGCACCTATGTAAAAGGAGAGTGATAATGCACTGCCAGAACGGGGTTTGAACCCGGAACCTTCCAAACTCTAGACGGACGCTCAACCAATTGAGCTATCTGGTCTACTACACCTATGCTCAAGTGAACATAACTCCTAAATATTGAGGATCCGCTATCGATAGCGCACTTGCCTTTCACACAATATGACCAAGTTTCAATTATCCAATCCGAAGGATCACATGCACGAACACGGTTTTCTCCGGGTACTCTAGTTGCTTCCAACACTGTGGACTAACATCTGGGCCAACAAGAATGATCAAACAAATTAACAGATTCTGTTTCAAAACCGTTGTAAAATAATCAAAGTTTAACATTTATCCAATAAATGATAAATGCTTTATGTCATGCTTACAATGCATTCATTGTCTTCCAATTATCAAATTTTAAAACATCATTTTTCTTCCATTAATATTTTTTCAGTATATGTTAATTTATATTTTGGCTATAAAAATAAACAATATCAACGCGTCAACAAAACAATTAATCGAAGTCAAAATCGACTTAACAGAGGTAAACTATGAACAAATGTAAGATTTACATGGAGACACTCGCAAAAGTGCAAAAGAATAAGACTAGACGGCACCCACCTAGTAAGTCTTGGTCACATCCAAGTAGGCATCAGGTTCTCAAACTGAGAACCGGGTATCATTATCAATCACAACAAGTAAACACACTAATGAGCATACTCAAAAACGTCCATCTTTATATCAGACAAAAATATAAAATATTTACCTACTGTATGAGACCAAGATGGCGACAATAAAACTTGCCCATAGTCTTCATCAACCTGTATCTATCGAATCCCTGTGCCGTAAGTTTGTTCATCAGCCGCTGAGATCTATCACGAAAATCCCGATATTTAGAGCAAACCCCAGATAACGCAGGGATGTTACTTTCAAGAAATGGAAAGTTCACGATCGGAAAATAGAAATCGTCACGTTTATCATAAAGCTTAGTAGTAAGATGTTCGTGTTGGGCTTAGTTAAAGAAAAGATCGAGATCAGAAGCTGATGTAGGAGAGTCTGTCGTGTCGTGTCCTCAAGTTCAGTAGGGTATACACGATCGATTAGGTCAGCAAATTTCTTGTTGTTTATTGATATTGGGGATACGCCAGTTCATCCCTTTGTTGATTTAGATGGACACTCTTTTTTGAAAGATCCTTCAAATTTTCAAGAAGAAAATCAACACTCAGTGCTCAAAGAAAGAATATCATATGCACCCTCTGTCATTAGATTAATTTTCATCGTTTTGTTTTGTGACTATCTGATAAACATTTGTTATAAATCAAGTTTCACTTATTAAGTATTCATGCCACACTGCAAGTAAAGGGATTGTACTTTTTTCACAGGAACGTTCACGTTGGTTAGTTTTAGATGTGACTATAACAAATTCTTAAACCATACTCGGATTTCAGCTGGGCCCTTACACCGAACTTAGAAATAGCTTTAAGCTAAGAAACGGAAATTATCTTGATCTGAGATCTTTAGCTCAAATCGTTGCTGAGTCCCTACTAAACAAATTTAAACTCCAAACACTGTCGACTGTTGTCACACTTCAAGATTGATTTAGATTACGTATCCAAGATATAATCGGAATTTGAGAAAGGTCAAATTCACAACTGCTACTGTTTTTAAGAGGAAAATGAAGAGAGAGCACATCAACATATTTTTGACTTTCTTAAAAGTAGTTAATCAAACAAAATATGATCTGGTGTTAAAAGCATGATGTATTTTTGGTAAAGCGCCAGTGTGAACGAGATGGATATAATCATATAGAGAAAAGTGTGATGAATTTCAGCATTTTAATTGATGTATTATCTTAAGGGTAGCAATCTATTTGAAAAGCCTTAACTAAGCGTTATGTATGATGATGTTGAATGATAAAAAAAAGACAATTTGTTAAAGATTTTCCAAATGCATGTAAAATACATGTTTTCAAATACATTTATTTATTTATTTTGAGAGTTTAACGTCCTCACATGGCCTTACGACCTTCGGTGGACGAGTCCAAATACATGTCAAATACATTTAATTTAAATTTCCGAGTGGTCCCAACATTTTGGTGTCACTTTTGTTTTGAACATTTTGTTGAATCAAGAATGCACTAATTGAACCCACCACCCCCACCACCCACCCTTTTTTAGATATTGAGGATGCGCTAATCCATGCCCTTGTCAATCTGTTAGATATAGATATTACAATACACTAAACACGACTGCAATAGAATAAATATGGGTAGTATACGACAAACGTGGTAATAATAACTGTAATTGTACCATTTTTCGACATTGTTGCAATTCCATTTATTTTCTGAAGCATTTTTACGCATCAAAAACATTGTACATTACACCAAATAATACCCAATTAGGGTAAGTTCATTACTGCTCTCTGCATGTGTAGATCTGGACAATAAGGAACTGAATCATTTATAAATCTATCAGTATAGCGCTGTGGGCTGTTATATGGAAATGCTAATGCTACTGTCAAATGTGGTCCCAACAAAAAAAAACTACATGGATATTGCTGTTACAAGCTGTACTTACTAACACAAGAAGGATAGATCATCCATGACCATGATTATGTAAAAGATCTAGGGTTTTTACATTGATATTTATCACGAGTAGTGGTATAAATAGGGCGAACGTTGAATCTAAAAATTCACCTGACAATTTGCAATGCAATGAGATAAATCATAATACTGTTCAGTTCTTAATTACTTTGAACCTTACGGCTGATCAATTCAAATACATATATATACAACAATAATTTTAAAAAAAATCACAATAGAGAATACCAAAGCGTCCATAAAATCATAATCCTTATAAAATTACAAGAGAATAAGACCATGCGTTCCGGAAGAGAAAGCGTCATCTGGTTCATCAACCGAGTCATCAGTCTCGACTACAGCAAGTAATTACACTAATAAGCGTACTAAAAAAACTTTCAACCTCATCTCACAGAAGGATATAAAATATTTCTCCATGAGACCAAGATGGCGACCATTTAACTTGCACATCTTTCCCGTCAACCTGCATCTCTTGTATCCCTGTGTAGTAAATTTTTTTGTCAGCATATTTGTCTCCATATCTAGAGCAATCCATTTAATAACAGATCAACTGCGACATGTCAACACCATAGGTTGGAGAAACAACCTATAGCGTACAATATGAAGTTTATCGACCAAAAATACCATATCGAGACACACCGATGCTTAAGCAATGCGGTCCGACTGAGGATATTTCGGACAAACCGTTCCCTCTCCGTAACTTGGTTCTAGGTGTTGTATTTTATATAATATATTCGTTAAAGAAAAACAAAACAATTAAAATGTTACCTTTGAGTTCTGCACTTCGTTTGTGTAAGTTGACTAACCACAATAGTCTGAGGACTGTGCAGTAAAGGAATACTATCATGGAATCGATCGTTCCATCGACTTAGAAACCGGACTATTGTTGGAGATCAACAATTCGATTTTCATTATGGCCTTACTGGATTTTTTACAAATCTAAATTACTCAAATGGTCATAGACTACAGAAAAAGAACTTACTCTGAAATTTTTTTTGTTTTATAAAACTGTATTTCAAATCGATGCCTTTTATTTTGTCTTAATGCCTATGATTATTTTACAGCTACAAGAATTCGACGAACCTCGAGATTGATGGGCCGTTAGCTAAGTCGATTATTACAGCTACAAGATTTCGGCAAACCTCGACACTGACAGTCCATTAGCTTAGTAGATTATTTTACAGCTACAAAGATTTCGGCAACCTCGAGATCGACAGTCTATTAACTTAATAAGCATTTTTATTCAATAAAGTAATCTCTAAAAAGATTATGTTATGATTCGTATGTCAGTTTAATTAAATTGTTGATGAAGAACGCAAGTATCTACTTCTGTTTCATTGATAGTTGGTAGTGGATGACTTTTCATTAAATTGCCGAATGTCATTTACGATTCAAGAGAGATAACTTAAATATACCACTGTTTTTCACTGGCGTATGTTTTCTGTTCTTTTTTCTTTTTGAAGTTACGTTCGTTTTATTAGCGTTTACCTTTATCGCGGTTTAATCAAGAGATCATATTTTAGCTTTGTAAATCCTGTTAGATGTTTTTCTACGTTTACCATTGTTGCAAACGTTATCTCGTTATTACGAGTTACGCTTTGTCGTTATAACGAGATACAAAGTGTAAGTACCGGTAATAACGACTTGGCGTAAGTCGTAATTACGACTTGTCGTAAACCGTAATAACGAGATAACGTATTTCGTAATAACGACTAAGCTCATTTCGTAATAACGAGATTTGTTTTTATTGTGGTACTAATTGGCTTTCGTATTGAATAACAAAAACAAAAACAAAACGAAAAAACAAAACAAAAAGCAAAAAAAAAAAAAACAGACAATCTTTATTATTTTAGTTAATCATACCAATATGGCTGAATCGTTGTAAATCTATTCTTGCAAAACATATATAAATTTATAATGAAATGATGTTATTGTCGCCCCCGACAGAATTTCATTGCAATTGAAATTGGAAGAAAAGACAATGTATGCAAATCTCTCTTCTGAGAGGCAATGCTAATGAGCAGAACCTAAGTGTCATTAATGAATGTTTGGAAACAAAATGATGCTTTGTTCAAAGGAATGACAAACACTAAACAAATCTTGAATGGTAGAAAAAATTACATGCAAGTTTTTATACCCTTAACATATACAGTTTAGATATCAAATTACAGCAATGTTTTTTTTAAATTCGTTTAGGATGTAATTGCATCATTGAGGGTTATCTAGAGGTCTACAATTTACCGGATAACTTTGTCAGTTATATCTACAGTATTCTTGTATAAGTATTAGGTCTGGGCATCTAAACATTAAAACTAAAATGGAACGGTGGATCTTCAAGTAGCATAGCGTGTACAATTTGTTGTTTGTGATTTTCTTTTTCAATTTACAGACAAACAATGTATTTCAAATATATTTGTTTTATCTAGATGAGGCTGTGCCAGTTATTTAAACAAATATAGGAGGGATTTACATGTATCATTAGTTCATATGCAAATAAATCAAATAAAAATAATTTCTTAATGTGTTACCAAGAGTACAAACGCCCTATAAATGTCTATTTTGTCACGCCTATTGTTGAGAATCGAATATAACGTCACAGTTAAAAGATCATACAACACCTGATATATCTAACAAGCTGTATCTCAAAAACATGATGTAAACAATTAATTCGGATTATAAAGACGCTCTATAATGACGAATATTTACAGTCTGTTTGGAATTAATAGCTTATTGCCTATACATTTCTACGAATGCCTACTGAACTTTATTTTCCGATAAAATCAGTGGATCACGCGCCTATTGGCGCAGCGCGCAGTAATACACTCCGTTACGATTTGAACACGATGCCGCGTCACTACTTTACAGACTCGATCAATATCCTGCCGCGTAGTATGTGTTAATTTATTTCAGCAATAAATAAGAAGCATTTTAATGGGTTTTTTTTAAATACAGTAACAGAAACAAAGACAGTATGGTTTGTTTATATATGAACTTATGTGAAAAAATAACTATAAAAGGATGTAATCTTTTGGACCTTTTTTGTTTACTTGTTGACTGAAATTTCGCGGGAGTTCGTCACGACATAAGACGGCTGTTTCAACAGTCTACCGAAACCAAACAATACTGTTTGATTTCATCGCAGTAAGTATCATAATATCTGATTAAAGAAATAATTACACACGGGAATATAAGGTATGGACAGTAAACATAAGGATTAAAGTTTCTTTCTGGTGGTTTTATCAAAGGATAAAGTTCAGTAGGATATCGACAGTTGTTTCATGGAACGCTTCGCGTTCCATTCCAACTATCGATATCCTACTGAATTTTATCCTTTGATAAAACCACCAGAAAGAAACTTTAATCCTTAATTGTGTCACGTTTATTTCACAAAAGCCTACGTCATAAGTGACGTCACAATTGATATGTCAAATTTTATTGAATCGAATATTATGTATGACATATTAAGTTTTCAATCAAATTATACTAATTCAATTATTAATTAACCAAGCAATAACACACTTTCTCTATTACTCATTTACTCAGTAGTGATTACAATACTTTTCATCTCCACATTTTCTAAACTTTGAATGGCCAAGACCCGTTCACTCGATGTGTACCCGATTTCTATATACTGTTACACGTTACTTTAACAGGATTCTGAAAATCCATCCAGGACGTAATGGCAGAATGGATATTATATCTGACCGCCTGCGATCACTAATCCTTCACTTGGATTCAAGGTCTGTGTGTAGCAATCGCCACATACTCGTGTTGGTTACAGGTCGGTAGTTTTTTTTCCCTGCGAACTCTGATATTCCACAATTTCTAAAACCTTGGTCGTTAATAAATGATCATAGTTGTTACTACGACGTCAAACATTAGCTTACCAAACCCAAACTGGAAAACAAATTTACCTCCATGTCTTCTGTCTCTAATTTTCTAAACTAGCAAAATGATACCAATATATGAATACAGACGCGAAGTTATTGCACCGATACAACTCAATATAAAGGATATTGTTTTAAAAAACTTTCAGGAGATAACAATATATGTTATAAACCACATACTCAATTGTCACTGTAATGAACACATATTCTTGATGATGTCTTTTTAAGCAATCATCGTAATACATAACGAATTGCTGGTAAAACATATAGGAGAGGTCGTCAAGGTTCGACAAACCCCGTGTACTTATAGATACATAGCTCATCATCATATCACAAATAAACACAGGCATACCTCAACAAATTACAATCAAGTCCTGCTTGATTATAAGACCATAATATTGTCAGACTCCACAGTACTTTGAAACATATTACATGATATATGTATGAGCATAATTGCCATTTATGTAGTTCATATTGTCAATAGCAGTTGTTGTTTCACTCTGGCAGCGATATATGCGTGGCATATCCATGATTATCACATGCCATAGGGCCAGTGTCATTCGTTCTCTCAGAGTTTATAAGTTGCTGATTAGATCTACACGAATCTTGTTCCGGACCCCCTCGATCTAACCGCATGTCCACATACGTTCCGTCTTTCGTCACGTGGTCGCTAGTGTCACTACTACAACTACCGCGCATGTGCATATAGTTATTTTCCTGAGATTCTGATTTGTCAATGGGTATATTTACAAAATTTGAATATCGTAACAGATCGCCATGTTTCAGTGAGTCATATGGGTTTTCGTCTTCTTTTTCACCTCCTTGTGCTCCTTGAACATTTTGTTGATTTCCAGTTCGAGTGTTATTATCTGTCGACCTGAATGTTGACATTGCACACGGTCCAAGTGAATCATATGGATTCGGTTCAGCATTAGTAGATCTGGATAAGAATAAATTCTGTCCGCCATCGGACGGAGGTGGATCGCGGGGGCGGTCATAAATCCTATTATTAAATTGGACAGGGCCGTCAAATCTATCTCTGGACTTTCCCCTGTAACAGAGAAATGCTGCTTTAAATGTGTTCATGTTAAATGTTGACGCTTTGGTATTATCTGATTTTTTTTCTCATTCAATGGCTACATTAATTAACTTACTATATAATAACAGTACTTGTACTACATAAACATATAAGAATGTGTAAATGTATATCACTACAGTGGTCCTATATATATGTTCGTTCAAATAAAACATTATACATGTATACATGTATTAATACCAGTTTGAAATGTATACATTGCTGTACGTCAAAACGTTCAATTACTCAGTATTGTATAGTGTATCATGCTTTATGTACCCGACTAACATTTTAAGGAGAATAAGCATGTGATATAATGTGATATTTATATCGATTTTCAAACAATACGAACCCTAATTACTATAAAACTGATTACATATATGCACTATCAACTCATTTTAACTTTCATCAATGTTCAAGCAATCCTTACGACTAGTTAAAGCAGATAGAAAGAAACATTTGCTTCCTACCTTTTTCTTGCAATGATGATAACAACGATGATAATGAAGAGGACTATTAATACAATGGCCGCCACAAGGCCAATCATAATACCTGCCGAAAAAATGAGAAGTGTTTTGAATTATTGATTTATTTTTCATACAAACGAATACATTTGCGGATATAATTAAATGTTTATTGCATTATGACATTAAGTGAAATTTTTCAAATTCCCACGAATTTAACATTACAAAGCGTTTCAATCAATATAAGAAAATTGAGATCACAAACTAAGAAAAATTAATGGAAATAAATTGAAGATTCATTTGAAATTAAATCAATCTCTTGCTAACACATTTACGAAAATGAGATTATGTTACGAACATCAACACCTCCATCGTCGACCATCAACACATACAAATTGTACATGCAAAATTGGACCAATGATATAAAATCCGGAATTTTCCGAACATAAATGAGAAATTATATAGACAGACCTTTTTTCTTTTATCGTTATTGAAGTAATAAAGTAGATGATTGTATGTATGATAAGTCAGTATTAGTATAGTATAACTTAGATCTACTTTATGTTTTACAGACTGTGTTCATTGCTTAATAAACACATTGAAGTAAACGGAACAGAGTCCCATTTATGAAGGTCTTATTATATTACAAAAAATGTACCTCTATGTATCTTTAATTTGAGTTGTTTGTTAATTTAAGTGTTATAATGATGTAATATCCAAGTGCATCTTTCTGTAACATTAAATGTAAGTTGTTATAATGCAAATCTATGATGTTTAAATGAAATTTTTATATCAGTATTATTATCCTATTCAACAAAATGCGAATACTTAAAAAAGCTTGTATTCGAGAATAGAAATTATTATAGCAACAATCACCAGTAACAAGGACAGATGTAGAACTGACAACAAGGCGTACGTGAACAAAGCAACGAATTATGTGATTTTTTTAGGGGAAAACGCGATCAACATACTGGACTAAATATATAAAGTAATGGCCAGCATGGTATAAATATTAAAACTTAATAGTGTTGACATAACAAAGTCGCTTGCCATTTAATTGCGATGAAGACGAACAGAGAAGAGTGATATCCCTTGAAATATAGAAATGTTAAACAATTGTATATACATTTTTTTAAATGTTTTTCCCAAATCAGATAATTCTAAGAAGAAATTTTCTCTCTGATAAATCTCGAGATTTTATGATATAAAAAGGAATACTGAAGGCGTATTTACACATTAACAATATTACCTTGTGGCAGTGCTGCTTGTCCCGCTTGTTGCCCTGAAACACATAATTTTATATCACTTTTAAGGTAAAATAGCAAACACAAAGACTACTTGATAATTCATAATACAGACACATACTTGTTATCATAAACATCCCTCACATACTAGCAATAGTCACAGGAATGATAAATGTAAATTTTATGAAATACCAAATAGAGTACATGTGGAATTGATATTAGAAATTCAAAGTAACAAAGCTCATATTCAGAAATAAAATAAACCAAAGATGACGTAACACACACATATGCTGCACCTTTTAAATTTAGTAATATATACGGTATGTCGAATAAGTGAATTAAACTGCAGCATACAGATGATGCTAGAGGCCAAAAGATGGGAATCGAAGTTTTCTAATCTAATGTAGACGCAGCCAACATGTCTTAAAGGCAAAATGAAGAAGATATAAGTTAAAAATGCCCCGAAGCATGCATACCAAAGGTAAGTAAAATATGACAAATAATGAAAAGTTGCCTAAACTTCTTTTATCAAGTTTATATATATATATTTTTTACAAAATATTTCAATCTTAGATAAGTATTTCATGAAATAATGAAATTAATACAATCAAGTTGATTGCCAACTTTGACTTCTCAAAAGCGTGACATTGTATAACCACTACAAATACAAGATTAAACTACTACATGTATTCCAAAATAGTATATAAGATATGTTACCTATTGTGTCGGCTGTCGCTAGTGTTGTTGTGGTCGGTGTTGTGGTAGTCGTAGTCGTGGAAGTTGTTGTAAGTGCTTTAGTTGTTGAAGTAACTGTCATTCGCGTTGTAGTGGTAGTTGTTGTTGGCGGAAGAGTAGGAGCTTCTGTTGTTGTGGTAGTGGTTATCGGTGTTGTTGTGGATGTCGGTGTCGTGGTGGTGGTTGTCGGTGTGGTGGTGGTGGTTGTTGGAGTTGTGGTGGTGGTAGTTGGAGTTGTGGTGGTTGTCGGTGTTGTTGTGGTTGTCGGTGTCGTGGTGGTGGTTGTTGGTGTCGTGGTTGTTGTTGGAGTTGTGGTGGTGGTTGTCGGTGTCGTGGTTGTGGTTGTTGGAGTTGTGATGGTTGTCGGTGTCGTGGTTGTGGTTGTTGGAGTTGTTGTGGTGGTTGTTGGAGTTGTGGTGGTGGTTGTTGGAGTTGTGGTGGTAGTTGTCGGTGTCGTGGATGTGGTTGTTGGAGTTGTTGTGGTGGTTGTTGGAGTTGTTGTGGTTGTTGTTGGTGTCGTGGTTGTGGTTGTTGGAGTTGTGGTCGTCGATGTTGTCGTAGGTCCCATAGCTGTGACAAAAAAGGAAAATATTTTTACGAATAAGTTTTGTAGCTTTATACATATACCAGATATCCAATTAAACAATTAATAAATACAATGCTCTTTCATGACCAGGGATGTAAGATTGGAAAATTTCACCCGAGAGTTTTTCAAATATGGTAAAACCCGAAACTTTCTCGAGAGCTCATCTTACATCTTTGGTTATGAAAGAGTATTTTTCTCTCATAACAACTACCTGAATAAGCGTAAACATAGTTGCCCGCAAATATTTACTTATAAGTTATAGAGGAACTACCACTTAAATGTAAATCCGTAATCAAAGCGCAAAAAAATATTTTTTGTAGAACACTAACAAATATGATCAACTTAACTTAATACGAATATTGAAACAAAATATCAGAGTATACCGAAGTGTCAACAATAATCCGAACTCAAAATCGATATACTAGGGGCAAAATATAATCAAAGGAAATATTAACAAAGAGACGCTTGTAAAAGTACACGAGAATCAAATCATGTGTTCCGGAAGAGTTAGCTTAATGTACGACGCCCGCCATGTTAATCTTGCTCACATCCAAGTAAACGCCAAGTACTCAAGTGATACAAGAGTCATAATTCTCAATCCCAAGAAGAAAGCACACTAATGAGCATACTCAAAAACGTCCATCTTCTGATGGAATATATAAACAACAAAAGTTCTACATGAAAGTCCTATAGCTGAAATAATTACCAAATCGGGAAATGTGTCTGACTGTTGGTTTAATCGTGCCTTGATGTGGCGTTTGCTCTACTTTTGTTCTGGTTATGAAGTCGTGGCATTTCTCAGATTTGACCTAGTTTTATCAGACAGGCGTCTTCGGTAAAGCAGAGAGTGTTTATATTTTCGGAGCAGCATGTACTTTTTTAACGTTTTAAAGGGCCTTAGTGTACATATATACATGTATATGTAAATGTGACTTTAGATCAATGCCTTAGTTTAATCAGAATTTCTAGCATTTCAGTTCTCTTTTTATTGATTCATTTGTCTCTGCATGACTTTATTATATGAACCTATCTCATGTTACGCCAATGAATTAACTTACCATACTGGCAGATGTATTGGTATTTCTCGTGTTCACTGTTGCAGTGTCCCTCTCGCCATTCTCCGTCATAAGACCTAAGATAAGCACAGTCCTCAGGACAGAACTTGTCAACCCCGAAACAATATTTAGGGAAGCCAGCATCCCAGTTGTCATAACCCCATGCCTCACCTTTACGAGGGAAACACACAACAGGACAAATTCATGTTATGATTCGAAGATTTTTCGCCGAAGAAAAATGAGCATTTCCTCCCTACACAACAAAATACATGATACTGAAACCAGTGAAAAACAAATTCCATAGAGACTGCAATATGCGAACAGAATGCGGACAGTACTTGGCAAATGCTTGATTGTTTGAATATCCTGTCTGGATCAGCTGTGTTATTATACTAAGATGACTTTTGCAATGTTAATATTACTTTCATAATGTCATAAAAATTTCGAACTTTTTGTGTTGACATTTCGGACAAACATGTATATATAAAAACAAAATGCAAGAAGTAAAAGATGCAAGATACAGAAAGAAAAAGACGTTTCAGACAAAAAGTAAGTTGTATGATTATGGTTTACTTTGCATTTTGTTCGTTTATTTGTTTGTTTGTTTATTTTTTTATCGTATCTCTTTTAATTTTGTTTATTTGTTTATTCCTATTAAGTATACATACGATTTTTGCCATTACTGCTAACTATATCTATTTGAAACGGTAAATATTCTACAATGCATGTTTAAAATGAACAAGGTACAGTACCTGTCACCCATTTCCATGCTTGTTCATTGTCTTTGTCGGTGAAGCCTATCCACACCTGATACGTGGTGATAGAAAAGGCCACAGAGGACATGATGAAATCCATCGTAGTCTGATCCAAAATAACAACAAGATGGCCACCGTTGCTAGTGGAACAGATCGCGCTAGCTACGTCCCACGTGACTGCTGAGTCAACATACTGGTAACACTTGCCATTGTGGGCGTACATGGTGCCAGCCAAACCAGACGGGCATCGATAGAGCTCGGACGAATGGACGGGTACTGTAAAACAAAACCGAGGATTTAATGCAACATTGATACAAAGACTATATTATTGTTGTACTTTATTTAGTTCTGCGGGAAGATTGGTCGGAAGAGTTCACTCGCCCTTCAACCAAAATGTTCGAGGTTTAATTTCCCGATCACGAACTTGTATCAATTAACTTGCTCACAACAGGTTGAAAGAACTGTTTCATGCTTTGTAACAAAAAATCATTGGCAGTAAAAGAAGGAATGGGTTGGTGTGGCAAGGAAAACTGGAATTGAATATATACATCAACATTATTTAATGTCCTTCGTTTTCTCGATGGGGTACATATGTAAACACACTCCATCCAGCGTAGGACTCTAAATAACGCTGATGTATACATTTGTAGTGGCTGTAAAACACTTGTTAGGGAGAATAGAACATTTTATAAACAGTACTGGTTGAACTTTGCATTTTATGTTAGTGTACTAAAATGAGTTAACCTCTAAAAGTTTGCTTTTATAGCTCATTTTGAAACCAACATAACATTATACTATTTGCATTTTACAGTCCAGTCCCCCTTTTGGTACCACAAAAAACCCACTTTCGGTCAAACTTTTACTTTAGTTGTTGTGCATTAATAAGAAGATGAACACCCGAATACGCTAGAGCAAGAGGGCCTTATAGACACTCGTATTTTGTAAGAATTGCATAAAAACAAGATAGTGTAAACAAACAAAGAATGATTTCTTTTTCAAGAATAAAACATTTTTTTCATACGTTAACGTTTGTTTCATTTAAACCTTTATCCCTATTCTACTACCATGTATTTATCTGGATGATTCCACAATACTCTTCAGTTGTAGCAGGCTGTAAGTCTTTTTGTTTAAATTCCAGAAAGTTGGTCCGTATGATAATTATAAAAAACGCTCTTATGAATGTACCAGAACGCCTTTACTTTATGAAGCTTTGATTAACGTCCTTGTTCTAGAAATTACACCCTCTACTTCTCTTATAGTCTGCTCCTAGATCATTACAAATCATTAAATGTACAACAGGAAGATATTTAAATGAGTTAGTTGATACACATTTTAATCATATTAATGACCTATAAATGAAAGAATGTTCACTATTCCTCTATGTAGAATAAATATTTATGCTAAAAGCTTTTTTCCTGCTACACTCAATGATTTCAACAAACTTGCAGCAAGGGTAGATCTTTCAAGAATTACGTCTCTCTTCAATTTCAAAAAAGTTATTGCCGAAATTTATAGCGATATGCCACTGGACAATGACATGAACCATGCTTACATCAATGCAGGTAGCAGAAAATATAACATTATACTGTGTCAACTTCGAAATTCTGCAAGTGGTTTAAACCATGATCTGAATAAAGATCATCTTATTGATACACCGGCATGTTCATGTGGGCATGAAAAGGAATCTGGCCATCATTACTAGCTTAACTGTAGGAATGTTGATGCTCCTCGTGATATACTAAAAGAAAAACTATTTGATATTGATCACAACCACTTCAACGTGGATATTCTTTTATCAGGTTGTGGTGATTGTGATGATCAAAAAAATATATCTATCTTTGAGGCAACTGCAGAATTCATTATAGCTACAAATAGACTCTAACTTCCAGAGTTGTATACATGTTTATTTGTTAAAATGGTTACTTGTTTACTTGTTTATCTTTTTTATCACTTAACATATAATAATCCATTCAGTAATCCATTCAGGAATCCATTAAGAAATCACCAATTTACCTTATGTATGGCTTTCACACCCCGCTCAAACACACACACGCTTACAAACTCCCAATACATTCCTCACCATCTCTATATCCGATACAGATATGTTTTGTATTTTATGTATCATATTATGTAATGACTGGCATATATTAGTATGGACAACCATATCTTAGTAGAGTAATACTAATTTATATTTCTACTTACACAATACTGTTATTCATTAATCTATTCAACATTTTAAACATTCCATATCTCACTCAATATTCACTGGTATTTCCATTAAAGATTAAATGAGTTCATATATGTAAATTTGTGAAACTCTGCTAGCTATATATCTTCAAAATATTGCTTTTCTTAAATCCCATATATATTTAACTTTAAATGCTGTATCCATTTCTGGTACCTAAAACCTATGGGTGGATGACCAGCGGCTATTTGCTGTATGGACTTTTCTAGTCTGTATCCCATACGTGGAAGGATACCAGTCATAAATACAGGGTTAACCTAAGCTCTACCTACACATTAAATATATATATCGTATTACAGGCTAGATTTCTACAATAAGACATCTAATCTAGATTCTGCATGCTTGTGTAATTCAAAATGTATTATAACTTACATCAATCAATAATCTCACCATACAATCATGACGCATGTTCCTAGAAAATAAATCATATCATTCAGATATCATGTATACTTAATCATTCATCTCACCGGGTAAATCTCCATCAGTGACATTCTTTACCTTATATGCTGTAGAATGTTGAATTACATTAACTATAATAAAGTAAATCAAAATGAATATACTTTAAAGTTGTCCCTACTTCAACTCCTATCTCATTGTGTATATACTCATTGTTGCTATTTGGAGAGAACTGATATAGGCTATGCCTGTCGTTCGTCCTTTTTCTTTTTGAAATAAAATTTGTTGAAATTGAACAGGAAGATATCAATTGATAGTAACGCCGCTTATCTCTCTGCTGACTCATTGTAATAGACAAGTTTTTGATCAGGTACAAGCCTGTGACTTCCACAGAGTATTTCACAATCACTTATACTGTATAATCATGCTTCCTTAAGTAATTACATTTCAAGGACAAAGGAACAAAACATCTACGCACGTTAGTTATATATAGGCATGTCTAGGTGCATGAACTGGGGGCCGTAGTCATGAAACCGTTCTCATACGTTCAAAAATACTTGATAATTTAATATTATTTCCTCAGGAAATTGAACAAAATCGAAGAGACTTCAAGCCAAATACTCTTTAAATCTGTATATTAGATCTTCTCGGCCATATAACATAATTTCCTTGAGATACAAAATGTATAGAAATCAGAGAATACCAAAGCATCAACAAAATCATAATCCGAACTCAAAATCGATTAAACTAGGGGCAAAATAGGAACAAAGGAAAGATTTACATGGAGACTCTCGTAAAATCACAAGAGAATAAGACCAGGTGTTCCGGAGGAGAAAGCGTCTTCTGCTTCATCGACGACACCCGCCATGTAAATATTGGTCAAATCCAAGTAAGCATAAATCCTCAGAATGAGAACCGAATCATCATTGTCATCACAAAAAGTAAACACACTAACAAGCAAACTCAAAAACTTCCATCTTCATATCACACAAAGATACAGAATATTTCTCGATGATATCAAGATGGCGACCATAAATCTTGCCCATAGTTTTCATCAACCTGCATCTCTCGAATCCCTGTGCAGTTTGTTCGTCAGCAGTCGACATCTATCACGAAAATTGCGATATTCAGAGCAAGCCCTAAATAACGAATCAACTGCGACATGTAAACACCTTAGGATGGAGAAGCAGGGATGTTACTATCAAGAAAGGGAAAGTTCACGATCGGAATATCGAAATCGTCACGTTTATCATACAGCTTGGTAATAAGCTGCCCGTGTTGGTCATAGTTTAAGTAAAGTTCGAGGTAAGAAGCTGATGTAGGAGAGTCTGATAAGCCCATCGACAAATTCAGCCTCGTATGAAAACAAAAACAAGTCAGCCAAAAGTGGTGCACAGTTAGTGCCCATTGGAATGCCAACAGTTTGTTGGAAAATCTTTCTTCTGAACTCAAAAAAGATATTGTCAACCAGGAATTAAATCATTCGTATTATCTCTCCCTCAGTATATTTCAATCTAGCTTCTGTTGTGTTTTTGACAAAGTATGCTCCAAGATAGCTCAGAGCCATGTATTTGTATCGTCGTTCACTTTCTTGGAAAAGAAAGCTGTCATAATGAGAGACCGAAGACGTTCTTTCAGTTTGGCATGTGGTATGAGTATGTTTAAACACATAATCAATATGTTTAAACATGAGAGCTGTGTCATGAATAAGGACCCGGATTACACTAGGCAATTACGACATATGCTTCATACTGAGAGATAATGAATATGCCTCATTAATGTTGAATTTTCAAAAAAAAAATGATATCAATATATATGAAAAATGTAATAATATTTCCTTGCTTTGGTATATACAAAAAGTGATATATATTCAAATATACATATCACTGCTGATAACATAATACAATGGCATGAGTGTACGTAGATGCTGGAGGAAGAGAGGGTTAGTGGCAGCCTTGATAACATTGCAGGCTTTTTGTTTGGTGTGGAAGGTACACAAGAGAGGCCAACAGAAAGCACATGTCGCTACTACCAGTGCGAACGGGGGAGACAGGAAGACATATATGGACAGGTAGTGAGTGGATCTCTATTTGGACTCGACAGGAACTTTTTGACGGAGTTAAATCACCAAGAGACAAACCTCCAAACATAAACGACATTTGTGGCGCTGTTAATCCATAATCAACATATCTACATGTAGATACACAGGAGTTTTCAAAATACAGAAATAAAGTAACGGTCATCATACTTTTTATCGATACCTTGTATATGCGATAGACGGCTTTGAAATTAGATTGTCTTGCTTTTTGATATTGTTGCAACATTATGTATTGTATCAGGGGTCTTTTTTCTATTGCTATCCTCATGTATCTAATCATGAGGGGAAATAGGAGAATACCAAAGAGTCAACAAAACCATAATCCTAACTCAAAATCGATTAAACTAGAGGCAAAATATGAACAAAGGAGGACTTACACGGAGGCCCTCGTAAAAGTACAAGAGAACAAGCATATTGAGTATTGCTGAAGTAATACATGTCCCCCTACTGGCCCCCACAAGCTATAAAGATGCAATGATTCATTAAAAAAATACAGGGACTTTGCGTAGTTATCACCATGATGTCACTGTATACCAAATTCAGTTCAATATGCACGGAAACTTAATAATCGGATTTTTTTAATTCCAAGGGCCGTTACTCTGTAAAAAGTAATTCAACTGTAACCAAATGAGATTTTTCCTAGATATTCTCATGATGTTACTGTATACCAAATTTCATTTCAAGATGTACACTCGTTACAGAGATAATGCTCGGAAACCCCCAAAAGGTGACAGACAGACGGACAGACAGGCGGACTGACGGCAGGCACACTTATAGTCCTCTCCGGCTTCGCCGGTTGGGGACTAATAAGATCAGGTGTTCCCGAAGAGTAAGCGTCTTTTGCATCATCGACATCGCCCGCCATGTAAATCCAAGTAAAATCAATTTTTATCAGAGACAGAGTCATCATTATCAATCACAACAAGTGAGTACACTTATAAGCAAAGTAGTATTACTAAGAGAAGTACATCGTCTCTATTTGACCCAAGCTGCTGTAATGATTGTATACATCGTACAGACAACCGTACAATACCTGTGTTGAACTGACTATGATTAAGAATTGCTTGTCTCGAATGTCGATAACTGATACCCTTAACAACGGTAAGGGTGGGTCAGAAATGGTTGGGTTACAAACTAAAGGCTGTAGACAATGAAAATAGATAGTTTATCTTTAAACAAAATTACGAATACACATATAACATTTGGCTAAGTAAGTAAATCATCATAAAATGACACTAGAATAAGCATTCACAGAACTGGCTGTGTAAGTTTACTTCTATGTAGCTTCGCCCTTAAATATCAAAAAAACTTTAACATTGATCAAAGATGTTAAACACATGTACAAACTGTATGTATAAACTTCTCACAATCATGAGACTCTGTGTTTTCACCCGGAACACCATCCGTCATTGACCTAGATCTATAGTTAGTGATCATGAAATCGTGACAAAATGAAGTGAGTCATGGACAGAAGGTAAAATGAAAAGTGAAAGTGTTTTTTACGGATCGAACGTCATAAAGCTGCAGCAATAGATAGAGCGTGGTAGTATATCAACCGACGAACATTACGAAAACAGTTGTCATTAGTACCTAGTACTTCTACTGGTCGTAACGGTTACACACATTCACAATAGCTAGGTAAATCAATTAGAAAATACCGCAGCGTGAACAAAATCATAATCCGAACTAAAAATCGATTAAACCCGTGGCAAAATATGCAAAAAGGAAAGATTTACATGTAAACTTATTCCTTGTAAAAGTACAACAGAATACGATCAGGTGTTCCGGAAGAGGTGTTACGTATACTCTCTGTATCACAAGGATAAGTCAGCAAATTAGAAGATACGGGACAACTTATGTGTATGACTTTTTCATTTATTTTTTTTTCATTTTATTTGAAATGACACATTTTTAAAACGTACAGTCTATCGAAAGATGAACCTTACACAAATACATGTGCTATAGTATGCGGACAAAAAGATTTCCACTGCATCATGCATTTTCGTAATGTTTCACTCGCAAAAACGATATTATGTCACATTTATATGCCGTTCCATAATGACAACAAAGTGGAAGGGAACGATATTATGATAGGATTAGGTTTAAACCATATTTTATTCATGACAGTTAATATGTATAAATCACAAAATACATACCATTCTGAAAATTATGAAACAAGTTTTGTACTTATAACTTGTCTCTTCTTGTACATGACAAGCTTAGCTAAAACTGCATAAAAGTATCAAATAGCATTGCAGTGTTTGTTGAAATGTTTTCATAGTATGCTGCTTAGAAAGGAGGAGAGAACATTATATAAGGTTAAGGATGGCACTGATGGAGATTTACCCGGTGAGATAGGTGATTAAGTATTCGTGATATCTGAATGATAGAATTTCATTTCTAGGAACATGTGTCATGAATGAATGGTGGGATTCATTGATTGATGTAAGTTATAATACATTTTTAATAACACAAGCATGCAGAATCTAGATAAGCTTTTTTTTAAGGAAGAAAACTTTGATGTAATGCTAGTCTTAATGTGTAGATAGAGCTTAGGTAAATTTTGTTATGTTTAAAAGACACTACAGTACGTTGAACCCACATTATAGTCACCCTGTTGCGTTTGATGATTTCCCTCGCCCTCGTTATATTTTTAGATTCTTATTTCCCATTTAAACGTATATACCTAAGCGTAGATCACACATCATTTTCCTTAATTCTCATTGCAAAAATCATAAACACACGTGGAGGTTAATTATTAGTGATACTGACTAGATGTAACTATATTTAGTAACAACGGGCTAATATTGTCTGATGATGTCATTATAATTGTAACGTCGAAATGTTCTTTGTCAAATACTTTACTTTTCTCCAAAAGATTAACAAAACCATTTCAACATCTGATGAAACGATTCATGAATCTTGACTTATGTTCATGTGAGTCAAATTTTCTTATCCATAAACCGAACAATCAATAAAAGTTAATAACTATTCAAAATTGACAATATGTCATCAATGGTTATTGCCTCAATAAAGTGCATATCTTTACATTATCAAAAATGTTGATTGTTTGCCTTCATCAATTCAGTTACGCATAGAGTTTGTGTAAGATGGTATTTAATTCAAACGGTACAATAGTTTAATCTATATCACACCTTAAAAGTCCATGGCACTACTGGTGTGTTTATTTGAATGACATCCATGTTTCTGAAAAGCTTAATTAAAAAACAAACTTGTGTAGATTAGTTCACCAATCGGCTTGTATCGGATGATGGTTATGTTTAAACCTACTGTTAAGGTTAGAGCTAGATACGAAAATAATAGTCTTTATTTACTTCCATGCAAGGGGCCGCTATCTTGAAATATGTCATTTTCAGAAAACTTGTTTTCAATGGAAGAAATTAATCAAAAACTTTAGATTTTTTAACCATCATGAATTAACTGTGGTATGAAATACACCAATATTAAAATACAAAGCGTCACATTTTGCGTTCACTGATGTCATACTAACAATGAAGTCCTTAGATTCTGAATTGATATACAAATTTATCATCTGTATACTGCTTTATACCACGTACCGGTATCATGATAAACTCATTATTATGATCTGACAGTGTATGGAGAAGTTGAGAATGACTTGAAAAGAACTTGATAACGCATTATTCCATTTTACAGCACATGAGAACGTCTTTTCTCAAAAAAGAACGTCTGCTCGCGATTACATGACGTCATTTTAATTCTGGGAGTCATAAAAACAATAAAAAGTACTGAAACATGTTTTGAGAATAAAAACGCCATTTCAAGCGAAAATATGTATAAAAGAAAGTCAATGGCGATATATTTGTTTTCAAGTGATTTTTTTCACATAAGTTTAGTGTTTATGTATTCATCCGCGCAAATCTTCTGTTTTTTTACGTTTGCCAGTGACAAATCGCGATCGATGACTCTAGAAGTCGTTTCAAAACTATGGTGTTTAATTGACATTTCTTATATTACGAAATATATAAGGTAGTAGTATTTAGATGATAAACAGTTTATATTGTTGAAATTGGTACAATCTGTTTGGTAAAATTGGTACACTTGCACACCTGCGGTAGTCTCTCGATTTTATCGACGTGCTCGCAAAGAGAAAATTGTTTTCACGACAAACATTGAAAATACAGTGTGATAATCTATAAATATCACATTGATTTGTTGCAATTTCATATTCCTACCTTTTGACCCCTAGAATCACTGAAGAGTCCTAGGAGGACGAAACAGCTATATGATGCAGTTTAATTCAATTTTTCGGCTTACTGTATCTATTACTAAATTTAAGAGGTGCAGCATATATGTACATGTCATATTTATTCCCATGTCTTCAAATTCGACTTCACAAAGTGTACCAATCTCAGCAATATAAACCGCACCATACACCATATCCATAGGGACAAATGTTTCCAAGGCGTCGTAGTTTCATTTCAGTTAAAAATACCTGGATTTTTTTTAAAAGCTGCTTATGTCGCCGGTAAAACAGGAATTTCCACTATATAAGATATCAACAACGACACGCGGGAGTCATAAGCTAAACCTGCAAACAATAATGTGATTTATAGTAGTATGCTATTTTAAATATATTTTACTTATTTAACTTGCAAAACAGGAAATTACCATTTGATTATGATCAATTCATGTCGAGCTTGAAAGTAGGCAACTGGTTTGGTCACGCGATCATAATGAAGCAATTTATAGTTTTAATGTATCAACCTTGCACCTTCGAACAGGTAAGTGTTCCTAGGCGATACGCAGAACAGTATATGGAATGTAAAGTCAATGCAATGTGCCTTTAGGGGTTTAAAAATCTAAAATTCAGAGTCACACCCACCACGATAGTATACCAATGTACAATACTCGTGTCTGAGTTGTCCGTGTCAATGTGATATAGTCACACCCCACCACGATAGTATACCAATGTACAATACTCGTGTTTGAGTTGTCCGTGTCAATGTGATATAGTCACACCCCACCACGATAGTATACCAATGTACAATACTCGTGTTTGAGTTGTCCGTGTCAATGTGATATAGTCACACCCCACCACGATAGTATACCAATGTACAATACTCGTGTTTGAGTTGTCCGTGTCAATGTGATATAGTCACACCCCACCACGATAGTATACCAATGTACAATACTCGTGTTTGAGTTGTCCGTGTCAATGTGATATAGTCACACCCCACCACGATAGTATACCAATGTACAATACGCGTGTATGAGTTGTCTGTGTCACTGTGAGATAGTCACACCCCACCACGATAGTATACCAATGTACAATACTCGTGTTTGCGTTGTCCATGTCACTGTGATATAATCACACCCCACCACGATAGTATACCAATGTACAATACTCGTGTTTGAGTTGTCCGTGTCAATGTGATATAGTCACACCCCACCACGATAGTATACCAATGTACAATACTCGTGTTTGAGTTGTCCGTGTCAATGTGATATAGTCACACCCCACCACGATAGTAT
This sequence comes from Mimachlamys varia, assembly GCA_947623455.1. Lineage (NCBI taxonomy): Eukaryota > Metazoa > Mollusca > Bivalvia > Pectinida > Pectinidae > Mimachlamys > Mimachlamys varia. The sequence continues at coordinate 6,384,093 of OX392542.1, read as the reverse complement.
AACAATGTACAATACTCGTGTTTGAGTTGTCCGTGTCAATGTGATATAGTCACACCCCACCACGATAGTACAACAATGTACAATACTCGTGTCTGAGTTGTTTGTGTCACTGTGATATAGTCACACCCCACCACGAAATAAAAGATTTTGCAATTATGTATTGCTACGCACTCGTGAAAATATTGGGAACAAATCCACTGCCATACTCGTGAAATATATTTGATATAAAACGGCAAACCATTGAATATCCTCTGTGTACAGGACTAATATCAGAAGTGTTTGTTTGACAGTTATTTAAACAAAGACAGAACCTTAACTATTTTTGTGTTATGAAGTTGGTTTTTCTTACTGTCTCTCCCGCTGCTTGAACATCTCAAAGAAATAATCAGTGTAGTTTTTGGACAACGCATGTTAATTGTTGGTATATACTTTTGTGATTCTATCTCAATTGATATTAGAAAAAAACACACCTGTCAGGCCTTAAGAACAATGAATAACTGATGTTACTCTTATCATAGCGGTAACTTTAACTAATTCATAGTCACAATATTTTGAAGTGGTAAGGGGAGAGTAAGGGATTTTATTACATTACCAAAAAACATCAAATGTCCCACGTAGCTATCGTTAAGGCGCCATTGTATGTTTTTTTCATTTTTTGTGCAAACATTTAAATGATTCCTTTGCACTGTATAAATTCTAATGATACAGGAGTGTAACGAATAGGTACATGTAATTGTAAGTAGTCGATCACCCAGAGATATTATCCTACAGGCTAACGTGTTCAGTAGGCAAGTCGTTAAGACTGCAAGGAGTGTTGGATAATGTCAGACAACTGTATGATCAACTAATACATGGTACAGACGCGGTAGCGCCGGATACGCTTTCTCGTAATTTTAATTCTAAAAGATAGAAATAATCATACAATGGTAATAATTCTAAATAATACCAATGATACTAGTTAGAACATGTTAGTTGTCACAAAATAAATTCTAGAAATCGAGAAATGTTACAGTCTTTCAAATCTTTAATTGAAATGGATGTTTATTCATTGTGACCTGAAGGCGCTTATATTTATATTATAGAAGATTGTAAATTAATAAAACAGCATTTAGGTAAACGTTTTAATATGTGTCTTTACTTAATGTCACAATAAATCAAATCTGGTGAAGCACTTGCAACTTGTCCTACATATCAAGCAGCCGAGGTTTTCTTTCGTATATTGATTTTGAATTTACATATTTATACAAATAAAGGTGAAATCTGTTTATGGTGTTCTAATCATTTAACATTTAAGTGTTGACAATTTCCACTACAAAACTCAAAACACAAATTTACAAAATCATTGAATATATTTATATGTATATATGAATATATCAACAATATACTTACGCATTCTCTCCGTCACATGATGTAGCAAAACAAATATAAAACTGTATAAAGTAATATATTATCAAAATATCAAAATGTTGTTTCGGGTACGATTAATAAAATACATGTAGCTGTTTTTTGTAATATAGCTTATTGCTTCTTTTAGTGACCGTCTCTATCCAGTTAGACACGAAATTTTGGACATGAATGTTTAGCTTCATCATATAAACTATTTATAAAAACTTGTTTTGGAACTATATATTGCATTATTTAGCATAACAAAGGTTATAAAATGCATGGAATTGAGTTTTCAGGTATGTTTATATACGTGTACGTGGGTTTACAGCATGACATACTTTGTATGCCACAAGTTAGCAGAATTTATGTCTTCAGTATGATAATGGGGCTTCGTCTACCAGCCCTCTCCAGACAAACTCTGGGGACGGACTATACAGTTAAACCATACACAAACAAGTCGGGGGCTTAATGTAAGAGTAACAACAATGCTTGGCCTCGAATTTCTCCTCTGGCATGGATAACTTTAACCCAGACATTTAAATAAAGCAATAATTGGCCGTCATGCCTCATTTCACAACTCTTAGTGAACCGTTCTATAAATATATATTTACTCTAACATTGACATACTCTGACACACAAATATCCATTTGAAGCGATGTGATACGCGTCTGAGGAAGGCTTTCTGTAAAGATTTCACATGGATTTAACCTGAATAAAAGGTAATGGTTGGGACCTGACAAAAAATACTGAAGATAATAGAGGGATGAATACAAGGCAGACATTGGCCAGACCATTTATAACATTCACAATAACAATTGATCCATAGCAATTCAATCCCGTTGTACTCCATAATAAACAATTCTAAAAAGCAACAAAAACCAGGATCAAAGCAGACTACATGTTACAACATCTCATGTAAAAGGAATGTGTAGACTTGAATTATACTTACATGGACCTACAATGTACAGACAGTAGCACAAAGTGTACACAATGTTATCCTACCCTTGTGTATTGTGTATACATACTAACAGTATGGATGTGTATCAACATAAGTAAAAAGTACTTACCTGTACATACAAGTATACCCAATAGGTATATCCACATCCTAGCTAGCTCCATCCCGGGGGTTACATCAACTCGGAATCCCCCCATGGTTTGGTCCACCAGTCGGGTGCCTGTTTCCTCTATACGGGTACGTTAACTGGTATACATCCAGACCTTTGTCATGGCTAGTGTTAACATCTGAATGAATGGTGTTATTTTTCAGTAATGTTTGTAAATATATTTAAAGTCACGTGGGTGTAGTTTAAAATCCCCAGTGGATAATTTTGACAATAAAGCTGTATATATAGAATTTCGCGTCATCTACCAACATGCTAGAGCGATCATAGATATAGGGACATACGTGAATTCTGACTTCATTCGTGCTAGCATTAACATATATTGTTTAAAATCAAAATACTAAATAATGCAAATACAAGAAATAATTAAACATTGATACATATATGTGTATCATATTGCTATTGAGAAACGAAGTTTGTTTTATTAATTTATCTGCTGAAAAAAAGATAGTGATTAGATGTGAGACCAGTATATGGGACAGTGTATTTTCTTAAACATTCTAGGTCTACTCATAACATATGGCAATACATACGCTTCTACTGGCGACCGTTCACTCACCTCTCTATGATACCTGGATTGATAATGTATCTTTCGGTTCTGTCTTAACTAGCATTGGTATTGGGCAGTATTCTTGTTTATTATGTTCTTCCTTCTTCCTGGTTTTCGGTTTCATCAAATGGATTTTCCAAGAATTTCCAGTAACAAGAAAAGCATTAAGTTATGTCAGGTAAAATAAAATAAGCATATTGAGATCAATAGATAAGGCTATAAAAGACATTCACGTGATACGTCTCCTATTAATGAATCATTTGATTACATGCCCTGCTATACTAGCACACGTCTCCGTTTTCCAAATTGAAATTCATCACCTGATTAAGTTGAAAAAAGGTAGGCACAATTTTGCGCTGCTAGGCAGTAGACTACAATAAAGCTGAAATGACAGTCCCATCCAAGGGGAACAAGAGAATAAAGGTAGCAACGAACGTATCTACTCCCATCCACGGAGAACAAAGGAATAAATGAAGCAACGAACGTACCTACTCCCATCCACGGGGAACAAAGGAATAAAGGTAGCAACGAACGTTCTACTCCCATCCACGGGGAACAAAGGAATAAAGGTAGCAACGAACGTACCTACTCCCATCCACGGGGAACAAAGGAATAAAGGTAGCATCGAACGTACCTACTCCCATCCACGGGGAACAAAGGAATAAAGGTAGCAACGAACGTTCTACTCCCATCCACGGGGAACAAAGGAATAAAGGTAGCAACGAACGTACCTACTCCCATCCACGGGGAACAAAGGAATAAAGGTAGCATCGAACGTACTACTCCCATCCACGGGGAACACAGGAATAAAGGTAGCAACGAACGTACCTACTCCCATCCACGGGGAACAAAGGAATAAAGGTAGCATCGAACGTACTACTCCCATCCACGGGGAACAAAGGAATAAAGGTAGCAACGAACGTACCTACTCCCATCCACGGGGAACAGAGGAATAAAGGTAGCATCGAACGTACTACTCCCATCCACGGGGAACAAAGGAATAAAGGAAGCAACGAACGTACCTACTCCCATCCACGGGGAACAGAGGAATAAAGGTAGCATCGAACGTACCTACTCCCATCCACGGGGAACAAGGGAATAAAGGTAGCATCGAACGTACCTACTCCCATCCACGGGGAGCAAAGGAATAAAGGTAGCATCGAACGTACCTACTCCCATCCACGGGGAACAAGGGAATAAAGGTAGCAACGAACGTACCTACTCCCATCCAAGGGGAACAAAGGAATAAAGGTAACATCGAACGTACCTACTCCCATCCACGGGGAACAAAGGAATAAAGGTAGCAACGAACGTACCTACTCCCATCCACGGGGAACAAAGGAATAAAGGAAGCAACGAACGTACCTACTCCCATCCACGGGGAACAAAGGAATAAAGGTAGCATCGAACGTACCTACTCCCATCCACGGGGAACAAAGGAATAAAGGTAGCAACGAACGTACCTACTCCCATCCACGGGGAACAAGGGAATAAAGGTAGCAACGAACGTACCTACTCCCATCCACGGGGAACAAGGGAATAAAGGTAGCATCGAACGTACCTACTCCCATCCACGGGGAACAAGGGAATAAAGGTAGCATCGAACGTACCTACTCCCATCCACGGGGAACAAAGGAATAAAGGTAGCAACGAACGTACCTACTCCCATCCACGGGGAACAAAGGAATAAAGGAAGCAACGAACGTACCTACTCCCATCCACGGGGAACAAAGGAATAAAGGTAGCAACGAACGTACCTACTCCCATCCACGGGGAACAAAGGAATAAAGGTAGCATCGAACGTACCTACTCCCATCCACGGGGAACAAGGGAATAAAGGTAGCATCGAACGTACTACTCCCATCCACGGGGAGCAAAGGAATAAAGGTAGCATCGAACGTACCTACTCCCATCCACGGGGAACAAGGGAATAAAGGTAGCATCGAACGTACCTACTCCCATCCACGAGGAACAAAGGAATAAAGGTAGCATCGAACGTACTACTCCCATCCACGGGGAACAAAGGAATAAAGGAAGCAACGAACGTACCTACTCCCATCCACGGGGAACAAAGGAATAAAGGTAGCAACGAACGTACCTACTCCCATCCACGGGGAACAAAGGAATAAAGGTAGCAACGAACGTTCTACTCCCATCCACGGGGAACAAAGGAATAAAGGTAGCAACGAACGTACCTACTCCCATCCACGGGGAACAAAGGAATAAAGGTAGCATCGAACGTACCTACTCCCATCCACGGGGAACAAAGGAATAAAGGTAGCAACGAACGTTCTACTCCCATCCACGGGGAACAAAGGAATAAAGGTAGCAACGAACGTACCTACTCCCATCCACGGGGAACAAAGGAATAAAGGTAGCATCGAACGTACTACTCCCATCCACGGGGAACAAAGGAATAAAGGTAGCAACGAACGTACCTACTCCCATCCACGGGGAACAAAGGAATAAAGGTAGCATCGAACGTACTACTCCCATCCACGGGGAACAAAGGAATAAAGGTAGCAACGAACGTACCTACTCCCATCCACGGGGAACAAAGGAATAAAGGTAGCAACGAACGTTCTACTCCAATCCACGGGGAACAAGGGAATAAAGGAAGCAACGAACGTATCTACTCCCATCCACGGGAAACAAAGGAATAAAGGTAGCAACGAACGTTCTACTCCCATCCACGGGGAACAAAGGAATAAAGGTAGCAACGAACGTACCTACTCCCATGCACGGGGAACAGAGGAATAAAGGTAGCATCGAACGTACCTACTCCCATCCACGGGGAACAAGGGAATAAAGGTAGCATCGAACGTACCTACTCCCATCCACGGGGAGCAAAGGAATAAAGGTAGCATCGAACGTACCTACTCCCATCCACGGGGAACAAGGGAATAAAGGTAGCAACGAACGTACCTACTCCCATCCAAGGGGAACAAAGGAATAAAGGTAACATCGAACGTACCTACTCCCATCCACGGGGAACAAAGGAATAAAGGTAGCAACGAACGTACCTACTCCCATCCACGGGGAACAAAGGAATAAAGGAAGCAACGAACGTACCTACTCCCATCCACGGGGAACAAAGGAATAAAGGTAGCATCGAACGTACCTACTCCCATCCACGGGGAACAAAGGAATAAAGGTAGCAACGAACGTACCTACTCCCATCCACGGGGAACAAGGGAATAAAGGTAGCAACGAACGTACCTACTCCCATCCACGGGGAACAAGGGAATAAAGGTAGCATCGAACGTACCTACTCCCATCCACGGGGAACAAGGGAATAAAGGTAGCATCGAACGTACCTACTCCCATCCACGGGGAACAAAGGAATAAAGGTAGCAACGAACGTACCTACTCCCATCCACGGGGAACAAAGGAATAAAGGTAGCAACGAACGTACCTACTCCCATCCACGGGGAACAAAGGAATAAAGGTAGCAACGAACGTACCTACTCCCATCCACGGGGAACAAGGGAATAAAGGTAGCAACGAACGTACCTACTCCCATCCACGGGGAACAAGGGAATAAAGGTAGCATCGAACGTACCTACTCCCATCCACGGGGAACAAGGGAATAAAGGTAGCATCGAACGTACCTACTCCCATCCACGGGGAACAAAGGAATAAAGGTAGCAACGAACGTACCTACTCCCATCCACGGGGAACAAAGGAATAAAGGAAGCAACGAACGTACCTACTCCCATCCACGGGGAACAAAGGAATAAAGGTAGCAACGAACGTACCTACTCCCATCCACGGGGAACAAAGGAATAAAGGTAGCATCGAACGTACCTACTCCCATCCACGGGGAACAAGGGAATAAAGGTAGCATCGAACGTACTACTCCCATCCACGGGGAGCAAAGGAATAAAGGTAGCATCGAACGTACCTACTCCCATCCACGGGGAACAAGGGAATAAAGGTAGCATCGAACGTACCTACTCCCATCCACGAGGAACAAAGGAATAAAGGTAGCATCGAACGTACTACTCCCATCCACGGGGAACAAAGGAATAAAGGAAGCAACGAACGTACCTACTCCCATCCACGGGGAACAAAGGAATAAAGGTAGCAACGAACGTACCTACTCCCATCCACGGGGAACAAGGGAATAAAGGTAGCATCGAACGTACCTACTCCCATCCACGGGGAACAAGAGAATAAAGGTAGCATCGAACGTACCTACTCCCATCCACGGGGAACAAAGGAATAAAGGTAGCAACGAACGTTCTACTCCCATCCACGGGGAACAAGGGAATAAAGGTAGCATCGAACGTACCTACTCCCATCCACGGGGAACAAGGGAATAAAGGTAGCAACGAACGTACCTACTCCCATCCACGGGGAACAAGGGAATAAAGGTAGCAACGAACGTACCTACTCCCATCCACGGGGAACAAGGGAATAAAGGTAGCATCGAACGTACCTACTCCCATCCACGGGGAACAAAGAAATAAAGGTAGCAACGAACGTACTTACTCCCATCCACGGGGAACAAAGGAATAAAGGTAGCATCGAACGTACCTACTCCCATCCAAGGGGAACAAAGGAATAAAGGAAGCAACGAACGTTCTACTCCCATCCAAGGGGAACAAGGGAATAAAGGAAGCATCAAACGTACCTACTCCCATCCACGGGGAACAAGGGAATAAAGGAAGCAACGAACGTACCTACTCCCATCCACGGGGAACAAGAGAATAAAGGTAGCAACGAACGTACCTACTCCCATCCACGGGGACATGGGAATAAAGGTAGCAACGAACGTACCTACTCCCATCCACGGGGAACAAAGGAATAAAGGAAGCAACGAACGTACCTACTCCCATCCACGGGGAACAAGGGAATAAAGGTAGCATCGAACGTACCTACTCCCATCCACGGGGAGCAAAGGAATAAAGGTAGCATCGAACGTACCTACTCCCATCCACGGGGAACAAGGGAATAAAGGTAGCAACGAACGTACCTACTCCCATCCAAGGGGAACAAAGGAATAAAGGTAACATCGAACGTACCTACTCCCATCCACGGGGAACAAAGGAATAAAGGTAGCAACGAACGTACCTACTCCCATCCACGGGGAACAAGGGAATAAAGGTAGCAACGAACGTACCTACTCCCATCCACGGGGAACAAGGGAATAAAGGTAGCATCGAACGTACCTACTCCCATCCACGGGGAACAAGGGAATAAAGGTAGCATCGAACGTACCTACTCCCATCCACGGGGAACAAAGGAATAAAGGTAGCAACGAACGTACCTACTCCCATCCACGGGGAACAAAGGAATAAAGGTAGCAACGAACGTACCTACTCCCATCCACGGGGAACAAAGGAATAAAGGTAGCAACGAACGTACCTACTCCCATCCACGGGGAACAAGGGAATAAAGGTAGCAACGAACGTACCTACTCCCATCCACGGGGAACAAGGGAATAAAGGTAGCATCGAACGTACCTACTCCCATCCACGGGGAACAAGGGAATAAAGGTAGCATCGAACGTACCTACTCCCATCCACGGGGAACAAAGGAATAAAGGTAGCAACGAACGTACCTACTCCCATCCACGGGGAACAAAGGAATAAAGGAAGCAACGAACGTACCTACTCCCATCCACGGGGAACAAAGGAATAAAGGTAGCAACGAACGTACCTACTCCCATCCACGGGGAACAAAGGAATAAAGGTAGCATCGAACGTACCTACTCCCATCCACGGGGAACAAGGGAATAAAGGTAGCATCGAACGTACTACTCCCATCCACGGGGAGCAAAGGAATAAAGGTAGCATCGAACGTACCTACTCCCATCCACGGGGAACAAGGGAATAAAGGTAGCATCGAACGTACCTACTCCCATCCACGAGGAACAAAGGAATAAAGGTAGCATCGAACGTACTACTCCCATCCACGGGGAACAAAGGAATAAAGGAAGCAACGAACGTACCTACTCCCATCCACGGGGAACAAAGGAATAAAGGTAGCAACGAACGTACCTACTCCCATCCACGGGGAACAAGGGAATAAAGGTAGCATCGAACGTACCTACTCCCATCCACGGGGAACAAGAGAATAAAGGTAGCATCGAACGTACCTACTCCCATCCACGGGGAACAAAGGAATAAAGGTAGCAACGAACGTTCTACTCCCATCCACGGGGAACAAGGGAATAAAGGTAGCATCGAACGTACCTACTCCCATCCACGGGGAACAAGGGAATAAAGGTAGCAACGAACGTACCTACTCCCATCCACGGGGAACAAGGGAATAAAGGTAGCAACGAACGTACCTACTCCCATCCACGGGGAACAAGGGAATAAAGGTAGCATCGAACGTACCTACTCCCATCCACGGGGAACAAAGAAATAAAGGTAGCAACGAACGTACTTACTCCCATCCACGGGGAACAAAGGAATAAAGGTAGCATCGAACGTACCTACTCCCATCCAAGGGGAACAAAGGAATAAAGGAAGCAACGAACGTTCTACTCCCATCCAAGGGGAACAAGGGAATAAAGGAAGCATCAAACGTACCTACTCCCATCCACGGGGAACAAGGGAATAAAGGAAGCAACGAACGTACCTACTCCCATCCACGGGGAACAAGAGAATAAAGGTAGCAACGAACGTACCTACTCCCATCCACGGGGACATGGGAATAAAGGTAGCAACGAACGTACCTACTCCCATCCACGGGGAACAAAGGAATAAAGGTAGCAACGAACGTTCTATTCCCATCCACAGGGGAACAAAGGAATAAAGGTAGCAACGAACGTACCTACTCCCATCCACGGGGAACAAAGGAATAAAGGTAGCAACGAACGTTCTATTCCCATCCACAGGGGAACAAAGGAATAAAGGTAGCAACGAACGTTCTATTCCCATCCACGGGGAACAAAGGAATAAAGGTAGCAACGAACGTTCTATTCCCATCCACAGGGGAACAAAGGAATAAAGGTAGCAACGAACGTACCTACTCCCATCCACGGGGAACAAAGGAATAAAGGTAGCAACGAACGTTCTATTCCCATCCACGGGGAACAAAGGAATAAAGGTAGCAACGAACGTTCTACTCCCATCCACGGGGAACAAAGGAATAAAGGTAGCAACGAACGTACCTACTCCCATCCACGGGGAACAAAGGAATAAAGGTAGCAACGAACGTTCTACTCCCATCCACGGGGAACAAAGGAATAAAGGTAGCAACGAACGTTCTACTCCCATCCAAGGGGAACAAGGGAATAAAGGAAGCATCAAACGTATTTACTCCCATCCAAGGGGAACAAGGGAATAAAGGAAGCATCAAACGTATTTACTCCCATCCAAGGGGAACAAGGGAATAAAGGAAGCATCAAACGTATTTACTCCCATCCAATTACGTTTGTTTCTTTATATCATCAGAAATTACATGAATTCCAATACCATGCATATACGTTTTATATTGTCCGGATATCTAGTTCGAAACTTTTATCCTAAATATAATTATATGCATTTATGTTAATTTATACTTACTTCCTATTCTTTTGTGAATGAGGGCTATTATTCCATATTAGCACACATACAGTCAAACTTGTTATAAAGGAAACCTCCATATAAAGGACACATGTCTTTGAAGGTCAGACTCATCAGACCCACTCCGTGTAATTTACTGTATAATGTATACTGTATTAAGGACACCTGTCTATAAAGGAAACTTTGCTCTGTCGCCCGGATGTCCTTTATGGACAGGTTTGACTGTATCTACACGCCAGAATCTAAATACGTATACATGTAAAGTATTAATGCGTTGTGTTTGGCATTCCATATGCGTTCTATTGATATTGTCACTTGACCAAATACATGTATCCTTCTTTCTTCTTGGATGTGACCAAGACTTACATGGCGGGTGTCGTCGATGAAGCAGAAGACGCTTACTCTTCCGGAACACCTGGTCTTATTCTCTTTTACTTTTACGGGGATCTCCAAGTAAATCTTTCCTTTGCTCGTATTTTGCTTCTAGTTTAATCGATTTTGAGTTCGGATTATGATTTTGTTGACGCTGTGGTATTCTCTGATTTTTTTTTCACTGCAAGAATGATAACAGTTGTCATATTTCGCTTTCGCAGACTTACAGAGAAAAGTTGTACAAAGCAAACTATGCCAATTACTTTCTCACTCGTAGTATTCCATACTGGCAGTAAGGGAAACAAGTAATTATATAAGATAAGAGCGATTGAAGACTAACGACAAACAAAAACGATGCCCTGGAAAAGTCAACGGAGGAGCGGCTTGTGGAAGATGGATGCTGCAAGACATCTTACATTCGAGTAACCGAACATCCCAGGTTAAATATCCTTTATAAAAGCATAATATATGACATTGTAAAAACATTTAGTTTGATATTTTATAGAACACTGTAGAAGCATTGGACACGGTTATCGTTCATACATCTTACATGTTTCGTTCAGTCGTTGTGTGTGAATACAGATTAGAATCATCTGGCTTTTTAAGAGTTTATTTCTCGTAAGTGATCTACTACATTGAATTTACGAAATTAATTCAAGGAATCCCGTGACACTTGTCTTCCGACATACTTGTAACTGTATTTCCCATCATTTTTGTTACCTTGATTTATAACGGCCGACATCAAATTAACATTGTATGTTTCAGACCAGGGCCCGTATTTATGAAACGGTTCCATGATGAAAATCATATTCTGTGCTCAAACTGTTCCCTTATCTATTTTCAAACAAACATTTTTTTCACAATGATATTGCAATATGTTTGAGTTTGAAGGGCTTTTTTATATAGTTTTGAAACCTCAGTTGAGCGAGTTGTATGACAGCTGGTTTGAGCGAAGAATCCATGTTTAAAGATCACGTAACACACACATATCATGCACCTCTTAAATTTAGTAATACTAATAGATACAGTATGCCGAAAAAATGAATCAAACTGCATCATACAGCTGTTTCGTCCTCATAGGACTCTTCAGTGATGCTAGGGGCCACCATAAGAAAGGTTTCATAAATATGGGCCATTGACCTATGCTAGGCTCTGGTAGCGACACTGCATACAATTGATTTCGTGTAAGTTATGCGAGATATTTCTTAACCAATGAGAGGGTAAGCCTTCAGACAAACAGAAAAATCAGACAGACGCAATATCAAGTAAGATGTACACTATACTACAGCATTACAAAAGATACATGTATACGTTAAAAAATAAAAAACAAAATGTTTAAGTTTGTATCAAAGGCATCTTTATTTTACATATATACCGTGCATATGCTATATAGTATGTCCGAAAAATAGATCTAACTGAAATTCGGAAATATCTTTATCCAATTCTTGAAAGGTATAGCAACTCAAGACATGCACACTTCTCCTCTACATCAAAGTTGTTTATATGTTTATTAGTGAAATGATATAATTGTATCATCTGTCTGTGATCTGTTACTTCATTAAGTTCTGTTTCTACTAGATAGCCCTCTTGCACCAAAGTTGGATATCAATATTGTCAAGTATTTTTTCATCAGCTCTTAATTTCTCGGAATTGCTAAAAGGGGATTATTTTTGACGGATTTTAGGTCTAGATGCCATACTGCATAAAGTGCTATACTAGGTATATTTTAACTTGCAATTGAAAAGGGAAATATTCTTCATACCAGGTAAGTAGAATGCTTACCAATCCTTATTTCTGTGTAGAAAACCTTATAACGGTCAGCTTATTAACAAACACTACTTATCAAGCATTGAAAATAATGAAAACCGATAACATTTTCGCACATAGTGTGGACTGATAAGATTAAATAGAGGGTATGATGTTTTAATTAATATCACAGATAAGATTTATTTTAACACACACATTCTCTCTCGCTTCCTCACACATATTTACATATGAAACAGAAGTTCCAACACGATAATAACATATTGAAATACACTGGATGCAAACTTGAATGGCAATAATTATAATCAAACATATGACTATATACCAAAGGTGTTATACATGCAATAGCTTTATTTGATATTTTCGCAAGTCCAATGTTGTAGTTCGTTCCGTATTTTGATATATATTTCTAACTGTCAGTTACAGTTTGAAACTTTGACAATTGTATGTGATATAAAAATTCATTAAGTTCTCGATTGGTTCTACATTTACATTAAATACTCCTCTGGCTTGGGAAGAATTTAAGTCCATAGATATAATAAGTCTCATTCAAAGACACAACATGTCTACAGTAGAGTTGTTTTCTTCTTGTTCAAAGTAACACTGATGATCTATTTTTAAATAATCACTTCGCTGTTTATAGATGGTCAGATAGAATCATCAGTAGTTAATTTATATCAGAATTGTTGTTTTTTCATTTTTTTTTTTTTCATCACTGTCAAGATTATCTTTTGTCTGTTTTGTTTTTCATCACTGTCCAGCTTATTTCTTGTCTTTTTTGTTTTTCGATGTCTTTTCTTTGGCGTTTGATAAGTCATATTTAAATTCTTGTTTCTTTGCCGCGGCCTCACGTTTTTTAACTGTGTTCATTACACGCCGCTGTAACTCGTTCCTAGTCATCGGCCGCGCCTCATCTTCACTAGCCTCACTTCCATCACTGTCGTACTCATCACTGTAACAAAAACGAAATATTAAAATCAGGAACCAAGATTTATGGAATTCTAAAGCAAATGGGTAGCATGAACTGTCGAAATCCAATACAATACAAATTTCTGAAAATAAAAAATTACAAAAAAAAATCGAAAACAAAATGGGCAGAACAATAATCGCCAGCACAAACCAATGCAAAGATTTTGTTCAACATCTAACTTTGGCTTCTTGGTTCAATAAGAATATCTTAAACATACTTATTTCAGTATACCTTCATATTTTGGCAAACTAATTTATATTAACAGATAAGCATATTCATAAATTATCACACAAATGAAATTTTCAATAGAAAACAAACCACAGAAACATCATTAGGAACAATCACATTTCAGTTCAATATTTAAAGCAAAAACAAAATCTCTAAATTAAGACAACAACTAAAATATCCGGGTTTGAATTAACCTCCTAATCAAACTCAAAGACGCTTATGATGTAGATTCATTTTCTTTTTTTCAAAAATCGCAAAACATTTGAGAAGCAATCAAAATTCTTATACGAAACTGAACTGAACCGCTGCCAAATATCATCTTAGATTATTGATGCTTGACATGCATACACTCGTGTAGTTATAACTTACCCAACGGCTGGTGGAATAATAGGAAGCTGAGATTGCGGAGGACTTGGTCCTTCTCCCAAGAAACCTCCTGTTGTTGTCTTCTTGTCAAGGTCCTGAAAATAATTCAAATTACAAAATGAAATTATATTGTAAATGCAGAGTTTTTTTTACCTTAACAAGGTTAGTTATATATTTCTAGTTTGTTTTGGAATCAAATCTAAACGTCAAGTATTGAATGTCATAACAATACATGATTTTAACAACATACTGATAGTGGAGCGATTCAATGAGGGGACCAAATTATTTGATAGATATGCATGTATCTGATTAATTCGAATGACAATAACAGTAGCAGTGTATGGTTTGGATCTGACTTTCAAAATCGTATTGCTAGCATTGGTAATAGCTTAGGTCCCAGGCTAACTACATACCCCACTATACCTCTAAAGACAATTCAACTGTGCAATATATAACATTTTTCATTTGTGAATAGTGAACAATTTATTTTTTGACAAAATCTTAAAATGCAATGTTGATCGGGTCATAATATCAGCTTAATAATTAATTAAAAGGAAAATTAATCACAAGCACACGGCAACCTAGGGTACAAAAGGATACATAGTATTATAAGTTTCATTAACTCTAGAAGGGACACAACTCCTACTTAAATAATATGGAGTTATGTACAAATTTTTATACCAAAACAGTCAAGCAAGTAATTAACAAAAGCTGCATATGGAAAACAGAGAAGGGACATAAATCATCAAAATTAAAAAAGAAATCCACGACTGCTATAGATCAGTAGGATTGTGTTACCTTAGAGTTGATATATCCCTGTACAGCCAGTAGCTCATTCGTTCTCTGTTCTATGATCCCCAGGTATTGAATCATGTTGGAGTCTGTCACCCCCGTCGCAGCTCCTAACATGTCATCAATCGCCGACTTGTCACAGTTTATCTTGCTAAATAAGGATGATATGCCTGCAAATAACATTCAAATGCATGAAATTTAACATGCCAATACATTTTAAGGAATAATACAATGATGAGATTTTTACTCTCTGATGTAATACCATTTTTAAAACGTTACATTTTTTTTCAAATTATCTATGTTCAACATATTTTGTTCATTTAATGGAAAGTGACATTTGGTGTATTTGACAAAAGTTTTGGGATTTTCATATATCATATTTACAGAAAATAACTAAAACCGACTACAATAATATTAACCTGCTCTGAGTTGATCCAGAATCTTCGTGATTCCTTTGTTCTTTCCATCCGCTGAGTCTCCTTTCTCTGCGGCAGCATTACTTTGCTCTTCCAATTCCTTCAGTATTTTCTTCCTCTGGTCCTCAAGCTCAATGCCTTGCAGTTTGAATTTTTCTATTTCATTATTTATCTAAAACAATGCAAATAATAACATTTTATTATTTAAATGATATTCTGTGAATATTCACTCAAAATCTCAGTTTTTTTTTTGCCTTGACTTGCCTAGTTTCATCAACTGTTCCTAAATTAAGGAAATTCCTTTACTTAAAAGCCACCATCGGAAAACATTACAGAATTGAAGGAAAGTTCCTTAACTAAGGATTTTCCCCATAATTTTGTAATGCTCTCTTATGGAGGTTTTTTAAGTTTCCTTAAGTTAAAGAACATTGATGAAACCAGTGCCTGTTTCATTATAAAAATAATACACTGTTTATATGAAAAAATGGAATTTATTACAGGTTTAAGTTTTTTTCAAATATCAAATGGTATTTTTATGTCGATAGTATTTACTATTCTATTCCTTCAGCAAATTTATAAAGGGAAAAATAAGGAAAAAGACCCAGAAAACACTTCAACAATTAATTGTTCATATCTTTCTATAATACTTTTGTTATAAATAAACTGTTTTTGTTTAAACACTTACCTCTTCAATCTGCTCTTGTAGAGTTTCAATTTCATTGTTTTGCTCATTGACAAAATTAAACAGGGCAAAGTTTTTATCCTCCACCTCAATGAATTTTTGCACCAAAAGATCCAGGTCGGTTTCATTAGTCATTTCCTTAATTCTCTCGAATGCTTGTTCATAAGTTTCCACAGAATCTTCCTGACTCTCCTTCTTACGGTCAGCTTCAATGGCCTCTGGGAACAGAACAAAGCATGGCAATTCATCAGAATGTACCATTAGTCTCAGACTACTAGCATGCATGGATATTTTCGCTGCATAATCTTATAAATAAATAAAGGCAGTGCAAAACAAAAGGTGTTTTTTTACTGTACATTACTTACCCTTACGTTGGCGCCATGCCACCAACTGTGGATCCTCTTGTCTCTCCTGACCCTTGATTCCCATGAACTCGCGGAGAGAACGGTCGTGGTCGATGATGCGAAGCAGTTCCTTCATCTCGGCATTGTGTTGCTGCATGTCCTTATCAGCCTTCTCCTTAAGTAGTATCATCTTAGCCTGAGCCTCGTCCCTATAAATCACAGTGTTACCATGTATTACTAGTGGTGAACCTATGTTACCATGTGTTACAAGTGGTGAACCTATGTTACCATGTGTTACTAGTGGTGAACCTATGTTACCATGTGTTACAAGTGGTGAATCTATGTTACCATGTGTTACTAGTGGTGAATCTATGTTACCATGTGTTACTAGTGGTGAATCTATGTTTCCATGTTACTAGTGGTGAATCTATGTTACCATGTGTTACTAGTTGTGAATCTATGTTACCATGTGTTACCAGTGGTGAATCTATGTTACCATGTGTTACTAGTGGTGAATCTATGTTTCCATGTGTAATACTAGTGTTGAACCTTTGTTACCATGTGTTACTAGTGGTGAATCTATGTTTCCATGTGTAATACTAGTGTTGAACCTTTGTTACCATGTGTTACTAGTGGTGAATCTATGTTTCCATGTGTTACCAGTGGTGAACCTATGTTACCATGTGTTATCAGTGGTGAACCTATGTTACCATGTGTTATCAGTGGTGAACCTATGTTACCATGTGTTATCAGTGGTGAACCTATGTTACCATGTGTTACCAGTGGTGAACCTATGTTACCATGTGTTACCAGTGGTGAACCTATGTTACCATGTGTTACCAGTGGTGAATCTATGTTACCATGTGTTACCAGTGGTGAATCTATGTTACCATGTGTTACCAGTGGTGAATCTATGTTACCATGTGTTACCGGTGGTGAATATTTGTCTATATGAACGTCTATATGGGATATTCATAAGACAAATGAGAGTTCCTCTCAAAAAATGAATTCTTTACAATTGTTTGTTATATTATGTCTAAATAAGACGTTATCCTTTAAGCTTCACCAAATACAAGCTCTCTAAGAATCTGATCAATAGCAGGACTTTTCAAATCTAGTTCGAATGCAAATTTAGTTTATTTTCTTGTAAAAACCTAACTTACATGTGATATAAGAGGTCAAGGGTTGAGCTGTTTCATGTCTAACTTTGCCAAATGTTTACACTTAAATCTACAACACTGCTGATTTTTATTTTTATTTTATTATTCTATTTTTTTTTTCATGAAGGTCCCAAAACATATGGTTTTCTTTCCAGTAAAAATAGTTACAATTCAGATTTGTTATTCCAGAACATAGTAATGTGTAGGGAGCAATTTTCAGCACTGGTATTTGGATTTTTTATTTGAACAAAAATATCGATAACATTTTTAAAGAAGCCTACCTTGAATCATAGGCCTGTGTTGAGCTTTCGATGAGTTCTCCCTTCTCTCGTCGTGCCACAGTGAGCTCCTTATCCAGCTTTTTATAGAGACCATCGAATCGTGCCCTTTCCACACGCAAGCTTTCAATTTCATCTCGGTATTTTGAATTTTCTGTCAGATAAGCGTTAAACTGTTTCTTGGACTGCAAAAATAATTGATAATTGTAAGTTAAATTCTACCATAAGAAAAATGTTCTCCATATGCATATAGTTAAAACAACCATTTGTGACAGAAGAATAGCTAGCAAAACAAAAATACAATAGGAAAAAAAAGAGATCTGTGTGTGTATGTGTGGGGGCGGAGGCTTCTTGATCTCATTATGTGAACAGGAGACCTTTTTACCTTTAACTTGACTAAAGTTTTCGATAAATTTTTTACCAAGATTTCTTTCAGTCAACATTGTTTGTTTAACAGAATTTATATTTACTGGCTAAGAATGGCAAAAAAACTCTTTTTTTTTAGCTCAGGATCTTAACTTGCTCCCTTTTCACTCCAGTTCAGATAAAGTTTACTCTTGTCCGTGACTTTCTTTTTAAAATGGTTACATACTATCCCTGAGGCACGGAAAAAAATCTGTTTCCTGTTCTACAACTGACAAATCTAGTAGCACAGAAGGTAATTTTATTTTTCATACTTTTTTATTATATCATACAATTATGTAGGTAGGAGTGATTTGGACTATAATAGACCTAGCAGTCACCGTGAAAACAAGATTTTTATGTGCCCTAATCTTAATACTTTACCGAATCAAGTCTGTTTTCCAATGTACGAATGGTCTTCTGGGTCTGAACTGTATGTTGGGAGCTCATATGTATTCCTCCCATGTTCTTGTGCTGGCCTCGTATTTTCTTCTCCCATTCTCTAATTTTGGCATCAAGCTCTATAATCTTCTTCTTTTCTTCAGCTCCTTCTGAATCGTAATCCTCTGAAATAAAAATAATATAATTTTAGGAATTTTCTGGGTCGGATAAAATTCTTAAAAGTCCAAAATAAATTTGGCTGTCCAATTTCCCTGAATCAATTTTTTTTTATATTAATTATTATTTTTCTGTTTTTTTTCACTGGCATTTTCCTCAATGATTTTCATAGAAATTGTATTATCTGTATCAAGTGGGGAAACTCTTTCTAGAATATGAAATTAAAAATGTGGAGTTCTTATATTTTTTCTTTCCCATGACATCATAAATAAATACATTTGGCTATTGCTTGAGAAATGCAAAATTTTAATATAAATAAATTCATTATACCTTTGGCTATTGCTAGAGTAATGATATTAAATATTTCCTGACATTACAATATAGATTATACCTTTGGCCATGGCGAGAATGACAAGATATTCAATATTTCCTGACATTACGGTATAGATGATACCTTTGGCCATGGCACGAGTGATGAGATATCAAATATTTCCTGACAATACACTGTGCTCACTCTAGCCATTAGAATGTTCATTATTTAAGAAATGAAATGCTTATTTGCTAAAAGAAAACATATGCCTTTAGCTACTTTTGCTAATGGAATTTGTGTTAACTAAACTATTTTCAAAAACACGGACTCCCTATAAATGTATAATAAGAATTGATCAAATTCAATGAATGTTATTTTAAAATCTTCATTTTAAGAACTTATATTAATATTAACACTTGAATTTTGACTCCACAAATGAGTAAAAGTTGCTAAAGGAAATTCTTATTTGCTAAAAGAGGAAAGTGGTCTTTAGTGACTTTTGCAAACACATTTTTTCAGACTAGAGTGAGCATAGTTACAGTATAGATACCTTTGGCCATGGCGAGAGTGACGAGATATTTAATATTTCCTGACATTACAGTATATACCTTTGGCCATGGCGAGAGTGACGAGAGTATCGGTGTGGTCCTCATCCTTCATTTGATTGCTGCGACTCTCTGCCAGACGAAGCTCTTTAAGGAGTTCTTGCTTTTCAGATTCCAAATGTGAAATCTCATTTCTGAAATTAAAGATTTTTTTCTATTATTCCATTTATTGTCAACATTTAGGTCTCAATGTGTTAAGCCAGCTAGGGGGCTTCCAAAAATTTGGAGATTTCCAAAATCCCAAATTGAACAAGGCTCTAAAAATCAGGAAAGTTAAATTGGCAAGTATATGCTATAACCCACGTTTAAATTGCATCAATGTTGTTTCACTGAGATGTCACGCATGTGAAAAGAGGCCAGGGTTACAGAATAAAAATGTCTTACATGCTTTAAATTTTGACCCTTGACAAAGCTGAAATATATATTCAAATAAATAAATAAGTAGCTACAAAAGTCCCTGTACATGTACATACTTCTGTTTACGTATCAGGTTCTGTGACTCCTCTGTGTATGCTGCTCTATCGCCCTCCATGATGCGAAACTGTCTCTGCAGTTTCTGCAGCTCCTGTTCCGCCAGGACCTCCAAATCTCCATCACTGCCATCTGATCGGGCCGATCGTGGACGTGGCATCTTTACGTTGGGTTAGGCTCTCTATCTGTCAATAATAAAGTGCATATGAAGTATATTGTGTTGACCATGTCTATAATCTATAATGTCTATAATGAATACGTACAAGTACTAGACAATTCTCTACTCTAAAGAATCTGGCTGTGTAAAGTGAGTGAATGGAAGCTTAAGGGTGACATACTTTTAATTGATAATGCACCCCATGCGATTTACACATTTTTATAAATCTAAAATGAAAACATTCAGATAATTTCTTCTTTGAAACAAACAGTTAATTATGAAGCATTTATATACAGCAATGTATGAATAAGACATGTCGACTCGGAAGACAGGAATCAGGTAGGCAAGATTAGAAAGTTGCGGTCATGACTCATGAGACAGGAAAAGAAATCCTGAAAGGGAACCCAAATTTGATTGTTTAATTTTTCTCTGGCCCCCACAATAGTCTTAGACATTTTGACAGATATGAGATATCTGATGTGGTTGTCAGGGCCAGATGAAACCCGGGCTATACATGTACATTGTACATGTAGCTATAGGGAATTGATAGATACAGAGAGGCTTGTGTAGATTATCTAATTAGCAACTGACTTGATGAATTGGGACCAGAATATGTATAGGTATGTACATTCTTACTCCCAATCATAACCGATTGCAAATTACATCATCTAGGATCTAGATTGAGGATGGGGCGGTCTGGTGAGAATGGGGGGGGGGGGGGGGGGCTGTTTAGTATCTAAGCCCCGCAGCTTGTTATGGCAAAACCGGGTGATGACACCAGTGTACCCTGCATCAATGCATAACTGACAATTAAAAGTAATCGCATTGTCAAGTAAAGGATATTTTAGTAGCCTAAATACAGCAGATGTACTGTAGTAAGGTCGAATAGGACATCCTGACAGCTGTTGACACAATGTTGTTGTGCTGCTACAATGTACTTTTCGGCTCAGATTTACTTAAATGCATAGAAATATGTAGATCAATACCATTTTTACGAAAAAGAATCAGTGAATATATCGATAAAGAAATAAAATAATTACCTGTTTGACTGATAAAGGACAGTCCGAGACCTTATTTACGTTGATTACCAACGGGAACCTGCTACTATGGCTGCCTTGTATGGTTGTTGTCAAGGGAAACACTCCAGACGAAGGGGAGGCTACTCCACTTTGTGTATTATCCTATGTTGTGGTAGCACGTTCGGAAATTTACCTTCAAGCATAAACATATCACTCATTGAAAAGAAAATGACGAAACATTTTGAATTACTACTTAATGTTACATCTGTCTTGATATAGCAACAGAGCGGTATATAATATGAAATTACAACGGATTAATTAATGCAGTCAATGCGATTATAATTTTTGAGTTGCCTCCCTTCTACCACACAAGACCTTATACACTGTACATATGTAGTTCGTTTCCGGTAATTCTGTAATAATGAATGCTTTCTTAGTGTCAATTGAAGATATTATATTACTTTATTTACTTTAATAAATATGTTCTTCTTTAATCAAATCAAATTCAGAATTTCAAAGTTTTTTGAAAATCCTTGTATTAACCACGTGCACATGGACCTGAGAATTTGCTAGCAGAGACGTATAAAACCCATATCTATGGCTTTATACATGTACATTGTACGTCTCTGCAGCTAGTTTTAATTTGGAACTAGGATGTTTAGAGTTATTTTACACTTTTGGGGAGTTTAGATCAAATTTCGATTAAGTGCCCGTTCAATGGTCATAAAGTCTATATGACCATTGAGGGGACATGTTTTATCGAAAATTGATCTTAACCCCTTGGTGTTTAACAAACAGCACGCGATGATTTCATGTTAAGTTTGCTGTTGCAGTCTGACTGCTGTTTCTTGGCTTATCAAACCTGTGCTCATCTATATTTATATTATGAATTGTGATAGCTCCATGTGTGCTTATTCATTTAGCAATTAAAATGAGTCATCTGTTGTCTATAATTTGCAATTTTAACAAACATCATTTTTAATTTGTTTCTGTATAACAGCAGTTGTGATATAGTGAACTTTTATTACGGTATACGGAATGGAATACTCCAGTTTCGTGCGTGAAACAGCATTTTAATGTAACACAATCCATATAATTAATTATCGTAAATAGAAACAACTCGCATCCAAATTAGAATTGAAATGGACATGTTATATTTAAGTGCTTTTCCTGTATTTGTACGTTTAAAACGGCAATAAAAGCTCAGAGATTGTACATATGTTTTGTACATTTATGTTTGTGTCGGTCATAAAAACTCAGAAGAGATTTTATTTGTTTTGTACATATGCTTGTGTCGGTCATAAAAGCTCAATAGAGATTTTTTTCGTTGATATTTTATTTGTTTTGTACATATGTTTGAGTCGGTCGTGAAAAAGCAGAAGAGATTTTGTGTGCGTCATGATCACCTAGTGGATGGGACTGGAACACCGAAACGGGGGATATTAATTTTGGTTCGCTCGGCAGTCCGTCCGTCTGCTACGTAAGTTTGGAATCATTAAAGAATATGTATCAGTCTAGTAATTGGTCATGTTTCCTTTTGTCCGAGACCATCCGAGACCATCCGAGACAAATCATAATAAAATAATTATACGAATAATATATAATTAATTATCAGTGTACTTTCAATTTTGCAATAGCATATTCTACATCAATGTAGGCGAGGAGAGAGAGAGTAAGTGAATTTTAGGTCAGTAAAGTATCAAATATTTGGATCCTAATATAATCACAGTAGTGCGGAGTACGAAGCCATACACGTCCACTGCTAACTTGTATACAAAGGATAAAACAAAACTGTACTCGTTAAACATTTTTTATTTAAACAAATGAAACTTCATAGCTGCCGCTGAAGAAAGAAAGCCTGGATATTCCAACCCGTTTACATTTCCCGCACTCCTGCCTAGAGCGCAGGTGAGTGTGACTCCCGGAGTATTGAGAGTGGGAGTACACAAGTTCTTCATTTTTGGCAATTCAAAGAAAAACGTAACTAGCAATTTTTATCAAATAGATATTTAAGCGTCAACAAAACCTAGATGAAAAATAAGCATATCTAAATATGACGAGATCGTACAAAGAGGAAAACAGTAATAAAAATGTCCGGCCGATATTAATAGTGAAATATATTGGTATTCGTGTAAAAATACATGTAATTCAACAGGAAACATTTAAATAGTGTCTCTGTACACTTATTTACACAATGTTTTCCCATAATCGATAAACACCAATTAATAATACAATGTAGTGGAATGTATACATTGATAAATACTCGCTCGTTCAAATATACAGTATATCCATAGTATCATTCTTTTTGTTTTTTTGTCTTCTATTTTTTTTTTTTTTTTTCTTGTAAGTTTTTTTCTGTTGTATTTCTTTTTTTTCTTCAACAAGCAATACAGTATGTGTTTTAAAAGGGTGGGAATGATACACAAACCTACTCCCACATCACACTATCAATCACATACACAGGCTAATGCGCTACAGTGTGCAAACACTAGAAAACCCGCATCATAAAAAATAGAGAATACCGAAGCGTCAACAAAACCATAATTCAAACTCAAGTTTGTGGTAAACCGTACCTTTCTGACAATATATATTTTTATATAGATAGCCCTCAAGTAAAAAGTATAGAATACGAAGCGTCAAAAAATCCATAATCCGAACTCAAAATCTATTTAGTAGGGGCAAAATATGAAAAGGGGAAATATTTACATGGAGGCCTTTGTAAAAGCACAAGAGAACAAGACCAGGTGTTCCGGAAGAGTAAGCATCTTCTGCTTCATCGACGACACCCGCCATGTAAATCTTGGTCACATCAAAGCAAACATCAAGTTCTCAAAGTGAGAACCGAGTCATCAAACATGTTTCTGCCTTCTAGGACTCATGGCTATGTGATACCAGGACATAACTCATGACAGATAATTCCCTAAAACCCCATTGGATGGTTAAATCATAATCAAAGTACAGGTCGGGGATTCATTCGCGATAATGACTCCGTATTATTAATGTTTGTAAAAAATGTAGCATAATATTCATCTTATGATGTCATTTCAACTGTACAGTCACAATGTTCTCTTCCACACGCAGAACTTTCCCCCAAATTATGTCAATACGTTCCATCTCGTTTTATGATTAAAACTGTATTTAGAAAATAATGGTTATATAGACTTGGG
Organism: Mimachlamys varia; assembly: GCA_947623455.1. Classification (NCBI taxonomy): domain Eukaryota; kingdom Metazoa; phylum Mollusca; class Bivalvia; order Pectinida; family Pectinidae; genus Mimachlamys; species Mimachlamys varia. The sequence continues at coordinate 6,359,455 of OX392542.1, read as the reverse complement.
ACGAAGATATTGACCGATACTTTTATAAAAACAAAAAACAAAAAGCATAAGCATAAGTCATGCCCTGTACATTAAAGCCCTGTACTGTTGTACATCTGTACATGTCCTGAGACAGCGGTATTGACCTTACAAGTCCATTTAGAAAATTCGTCATTACTTCACATCTTACGAATGAATGAGTACACCAGAATACATTGACATAAACCCTATTTAAGCCCTATACATTAAAGCCCTGTACCGTAACATGCCCTGTTTACAGTCGTATATACGTACGTGACACACCAGTAACAACATACCGTGTACATTACATACATGATCATTAGAATATGAGCACGAACATATATCATCATTAATAAACATATCATTGGCCTTAGCATATATCGTGCAATATTAAGAATGCATAGATTCCATAAAATTTGTTAATCATTGATAAAGCTATATACAATGTAGCTCGAGTTTCCTCTGTGCCTAACACCAGACTTAGACATTTTGACTGATATATGTCTAGTGTGGGGCGTATTCCTATATGAAAACATGGAATTTCCCGACATCTAGGCCGAGTTTCTTCAGGCCTTAACACCAGGCATATACATTTTGACAGAAATTTGACAAGATATGGTGTCGCGGCCAGAGGAAACTCGGGCTATTATATAAACAATGTATCCAAATTATGGATGTTGATACATGATGACATAAAAATAAAAGAAAGTTATCAAGCTTTAATAATTCAAAAACAGTATATACAAAAATGTCCTAACCTATAATGTACATGTTAAGCGTGCACAGATTCCATAAAAGTTTTTCATCATTAATGAAGCTACATGTATATACAATGTTTCCATGTTGTGGATTCGGATACATGTAAATGACAAAAAAAAAACAGATAAAAGTTATCCAAAAAAATTAATATTTCAAAAAGAAAAAAAAGGCAAATACAAAAGACGTCAGCCCCTAGCTAATGATGTACATGATAAGTATGCATAGATTGCACAAAACCCGTTGTATTCACCTAAAACTTGAACACAATGGTGTCAAACAGGCACACATTCAACCAGTAATCTTATAGACTCGACACCTTGACATCTCCACCTTTAACATACAACGTTAGTGTCATCATTTTTATTCAACTATTCAGTTTTGCAATGTTTTGTATGTTTTGCAATTTAGTAAAGAAAACAAGCAAAAACGTTTTCATAAATTTCTTTGTGTGACATACTTGTAATCTGATCTCGTTTTTGTAAATTCGACAAAGTTCGCTAAATTATATCTGTCGGATTGTTTGATAGGTATACAACGTGTATCTCTCCATAATTTTGACATTGATCCATTTCATCCTATTTTTCTTGGAATCTTATTGGAAATTTTCCAATGTTTTACTGATTCTGTCTGTTGCCCTACCGAATAAGCCTACATTTTTTACCCAGCGATTCATGGGACTTGTTGAAAAAATTCATGCTTAAAATGCACTGATGTTTGGCAATAATCAATTCCATTCTGGAGATAATTTAACACAGTGACGAACAGATGAAAAAGCAATCCTTTTTGTTCAGTAAGATGATATATAATTCTATCTGATAAAAACATTTTTCAAACAGACAAAAATAGATACATTTAAATATTATATAACAACCAAATTATCTTATATGCAAAAAAAATGCACGGAAACAAAACGAAAATACAATGGCTATATAAGACATTAAGATATTAAGAGAGAGACAGAGACAGAGACAGACAGAGAGACAGAGACAGAGAGGGGAAGAGAGAGAGAGAGAGAGACAGAGACAGAGAGACAGCTTCACTGGTCATTTGTGTGGTAGAGAGTATATAACCGTACTAGTGATCTCTAAGTAAAGCCTGAGCGCTTAATGGTTGTGCTTAAATATTCCTCTTTTCACTCTCAATTTGGCATTAAGCTTTCCTATGCTTATTCTTCAAGAAACAATTAACATTTTAAATTCACAAACACTGAGAGTATAAGATTGGCCATTTGGAATATACTGAACGACTTCAATATACAAATTAAATCTTTTTGCTCATTGTGTGTGTGTGTTTTATTATTATGTTTCAAATAACAGTGACACAAGCCATGCATTCTTTGGGTATGCTATATAGCTGATGACGATTTAATACCTGATAAAGGTCAGAAACAGTATACTGACAGTGACTTTCGCTATGTATTCTCTGCATAATGCATATTGATGAAGACTATTCAATGTCTAAATTAATCCAAAGTCATTATTTAATTTCTGACTCTACGAGAACATTGTAATATGCAACTTTTTTTTTTCATTCCATCGTTTCAATACCTTTTACATAGTGTGTTATGCCCCACCCCCTACAAAAATAAATCTTAGCATGCATGTTTTATCATTTAACTATTTGTCTGCACTTTGGATGTTTATTTCTCCCGATGTTGTCGCACAGAGTCTTTGAAATATGAACGTTTTCCAGAATAAATTACAGATAACACCTCAGGCATGCCTCATAAACAATTGTGTTATCGTATAGCACAGTCCCCATCAACGTTCAATATCAAAATGAAAAATAACAATATGTCAGCACGATTCGAACAATGGCACTTCAATCACTTATACATGGTATCATTCTGCGATAAAATGTAGTTCGTAACTACCAGTAGTTATTAATTAATACCCTCCCGAAATGGTCTTAACATGGGTAGATTCTTCGTCATGCTCTGTTGGAGCAGATGTTCCGGATAGTAGACAGGTGAGGTTTTCACTCTGCCTAGAAACGTCACTATCTTGAGATGGACATGAGTTCCTCTGGTGTGAATTCGGAAATGATGAAGTTGAACTTTCAAGCCGTGTCCAATAGCCGCTATCTGAAAGAAAAAAAATTATGGCGGAACTCAGTAGATTAAACATCTTGAAAAGAAGAAAGAGGTCGCTTAATGCAACATCGTATTTCGTAGAAATTTATCAAACCAGACTTAATGTGGACGTTTGTGAAGTAAAAAAATCATAAAATAAAATCCTTATTAATTATATAATACTACGTATAAGAAATCTATCACTAACGAACTTATATTCCATGCCAATAAGGCAAAATGCTAGAGAATTCCGCCGTAGTATCCACACAATTACATCCCCTTAACATGGTCAGAGCCACTTTACAATACCATACTAGACTAACCAATTGCATTTGATTCACTCAAAACACGGTTGCTTATATAGATATTGATTTTATTTTATGATTTTTTTTTATTGAATTAAAAAAGCAAAGTTCCTCAAAATATGCTTTTACTTTTAGTAATACTTATTTATGTAAAAGTTATGATGGAAACAACATTCCAAAATGCATGCCTACTTGTTTTCAACATTACTTCACAAACGTCCATATTAAGCTTGGTTTGACGAATTTCTACGAAACACGATGTTTGCTTTTGCTCACATCTCCTTACATGTAGTTTGATGTTGATCCGAGATCCAAAGAGTCTTATTTTGTATGATCATAATTCTTAAGATGAGCGTTTTGGAATATGCTCATTAGATTAATACACAAGTTCTCACCAAGAAGACGTAGAATATTAACATGGTGGTGTCGACGACGAAACAGAGGACGCTTTCTCTTCAGCAACACCTGGTTTTACTCGGTATTTTATTGTACTTTTTTCGAGGGTATCTGTGGTACTGTGTCCTTTGTGCATATGTTGTCCCTAGTTTAACCGACTTTGTTTTCGGATTATGATTTTATTGAAGTGTTTGTATTCACTGATTATTTTGCCCGATATGCATATCTACTCTGTATCATTTGAATGTGCCTTGGACAAAGTTGAATACGCGAAATGTTTTTCATAAGGTTAAAAAAAAAATCAGAAAATACCAAAGCGTCAACAAAACCATAATCCGAAATCAAAATCGATTAAACTAGGGGCAACATAGGAACAAAGGAAATATTTACATGGAGACTCTCGTAAAAGCACAAGAGAATAAGACCAGGTGCTCTGGAAGAGTAAGCGTCTTCTGCTTCATCGACGACATCCGCCATGCAAATCTTGGTCACATCCAAGTAAGCACCAATCCTCAAAATGAGAACCGAGTCATCATCGAGTCATCGTTAGAGTTTTTCCGAGGGTCTAAATGATATGTGTATTGAGATAAGACATTTTGATGTTGAAATAAATCTAGCCAGGACACAAAGACTAGCAAGTTCAGAGAATGTCTCAAAATAACAATCTATCTCCACTTACCTTGGGCCTCTGTGCCTTCCCTTTTCACGTCTGGTTTCACAACCTGATCATCCTGGGAGCTTCTTTGGTTCACACCGTCTTCAGTGCATTTATTGGTTGCCTCGAACTCACGCGCAGTATTGGCGTTATTGTCCTTAATGTTTATGAGCATTGAACTTTCCTGAATCAGTATGATGGGATCTACAACAAAATACAATGCCATCATTATAAGACGTTTGTAGACATCGGTACATATATGTATTACTACAAGTATTTTTTTGGTTTTTTTGGGTTTTTTTTGCGAAATTGGAATACTTATGTTTTGAGTGAATAAGCTAGAAATCATCCATACATGAATACTTATAAAGACATACAAGACTTCATAACCATAACAAACGCGACAATGTCACAAACCACGAGCACAAACCATGCAATATATATCTTTCCAACTTCACCCCAATCAGTTCTATACGGGGACAAACAAAACTGAAGCTATTTATATCCTAACAAAAACTTTATCGTGTATTCGGGTGGTGAAGTGGATAACTGGGTACCAATGCCCTGAAAGATCTTACTTGGTTTGTTTGCCTCTGTATCTCTTGAGACATTAGAGATCAATGAGTCCCGCCGAAGTCGACGTTTTCTTATTTGCCACTTCCCGACAACCATAATGACGATTACCAACAGCAAAACGCCAAAGATGATAAGAACACTGAAAACAAGCAAAGAAGCTTCTACAATAGTAAATCAATTACCAGTGAAATCAGGAAAACAGTACTTCAACAAAAGTTGCAATATTATGCGAAAAATCACAAAACTGAAAGCAATCATGATTTGAATAAACAAGCCAAAGGGACCTGCTTTGCTCATCGTTTATCTGTCTGACATTTATGAAGTCACGATTGATAAACGTGCGTAGGGTGACGAGTTTTAAAGCTTTTTAAGAGGTGCAGCACATGTGTGTGTTACTTGATCTCTTTGAAAACTATGCGGAGAAGGCAATGTGATGAAACATATATGATGTATTTACCGCACACGTTAGAAAGATGAAACTATTTTTAGCGCATATACCCTTTTACAAATATGGGGTATGCTTAATCTCGCTGAAGTATTCGTTTCGTCAAAGCTGATCAGGGTAGAACTGATATTTTCAAAATGGTAATCAGTCGAAACGTATTTCACAGCGTTTTAATTTTTTTCTGGTACATATGTAGTAAGAATTATATGAAAACATTTACAGTCTGATGCAAATCCTACAGTTTGAAACACAATTGTGCGACGTCACCAACAATAAACGTGGGCGGCGCTTGCACATTTCATGCTGTTACATTTATTGAACCATTCCCACGTTTATTAGTTTTGACTATAATGATAAAAAAAGTTACGAACATTTCAACGAAAGCTACTGTTAGTATTTAAGGATAAACTTTCTATTCTGTTTAGGTTATCGGAGAATAACTTCATTGGAAAACGGGTAAATTTATTGAATTTACCCGTTTTCCATTGTAGTTATCCCCCGATAACCTAAACAAAATAGAAATTTAATCCTTAAATACTATCACATATCAAAGGGTGTGAGATGATACATGTATATTCTCAATCGATTGATTTTCGACCTGAAAAAACCCTCTGCAGAGCCAGATTCTACCAAAATTGGTATGAAATATAATGATATCCCTTTATACCTTCCATGTTTTCTATTCATAAACTATGTATGTTTTTTTCCATAATGGCATTACAAACATTTTAATAAATAGCAATCGCTGGATACAACATTTTTGCTTATTCATAGCGAAATGAACCAGATATGAAGCGCATGCTTTCTTTAGCTTTAAAGTATATGGACAGCACAAAGGAGCATTATCCACACTGTAATACCTACATGTTGTTGACGCAAAAAGTACCATCTCCTGAACTCAGCCTTTCTTTAGCTGTGGCTGTAAAAAAAAAGAAATATTTTATCAATACAAAGGTAACAAAGACACCAGATAAATAATTACCAAACCTAGTAACATCCATTTCATATATTCATTTTTTAACATTTTTCAACTTTAACTTGTAAATGGCCAAAATGTAGACTTTATCAGATATATGAGATCACTTCAGAATTGATTTTTGCCAACTTTTTGTGAATTTATTTTCAATGTACGTACATTGTATATATTACAATGTCAAATAATATTATGTACCCTTTTGTCCTTAACAAAATGCAGGGGGGAAATCCGTATACAGTTATTCCCCTTTTTTGTTTAGAATGTAAGAGCAGTAGCCACAATTTGACAATAAATGCTCTAACCCAAAACTAATCCTTCTAAACTTTAAAACATTTACAAACTTCCTCATTAAAAGAACGACAAGAAATCGGTTTATATCTAAAGAAATCGTTTATCTAAGCAGTTTTGGATGTAAATACGAAGTTACAGTGTGACAAACTTTTAATCTTTCATTTCAAAAAGTAATACTACCATTTGTGGGAGGCGTGATCGGATTCGGAGGATCAGAAGATGTGTCCTGTGTATATATGCCGCTCCCAGTAGTGGCACTGTCAATAAAGATTAATATTAAATCACAAATTGTTTACCATTTGTTGTCGAACGAACTTCTCATACAAAATCTGTAGAGGACCACCCTGTATATTGCTTTTGGTGGATTATTTGATAAACAACTGTTTAGAAATTCAAAGTAGACCAAAATTAATCTAGGGGAACGGTTTCCTAGCCCAAAGAGTTACAATCCTCCTCTAAACATATTTTTCTGCTGACCATTTAGCTACAGGTGCCGCCTCCACTCATCAAGACGAGGTCAGTATGATTTGACCACGTGTATTGCTGTGCTGGGAGGCTGCAACGTGGTGTTTCAGTGGGGCACCTCTTTCAATCGGTTTCAGATTCCCACTTTAGTGGAGGTAAACATACTATCATTCCAAGTCCAGCATATATTCACTCGTGCACGCATACATGGCACGCATAGCGACTTTAATGGCCTAAATGAAACCGACTTTAACATACGAAATGTAAGATTAACAAATTGTTTTCTTCTGTAGATTGAGGTTAATCGACTCGTAATGTGCTACCTGATGCCTTCATTTTAACATGCAGTATTTATTTTTTTAATTGAGATTTCGAAAAATAACTACTTATGTTCCTGAAACTGGATTATTACAACTTAGAAAAATTCAGATAAATTTTCTACATACCTTGTTTTGTTGATTTCTTGAAATTGCAAACGGACCCAATGAAAAAAAAAGAAAAAGAAAAACAGACTTTAAAAAAGTGTTAAAAGTATTGTCTTTGTCAATAAATCTGTATATTTTCATTGAATTTTTTTTAAAGGGCACGTACAAAGATTGAGTATGATAACTACGAAAAGCGTCTGTTCAAAATCATTATTTTCAGTAGGTAGCTCCCAAAACACATACAAATATAAAAATATTGGCAACATCCCTTTTCAGTGTTATATTCATACTATATCTAAGTGTGTACATCCTCTATCGTTTATTTTTCTTTTGGAAAGCTTTTCTGTAGAACGGCCTGTATATATCATCGTGTTTGTGAACTCACTTTAACACAGTGTATCTGAACTAAGCTTGCATGTATGGCATGCTCGAAAACAACATTTATCTGGCATTAACATTTAGTATTAAGAGAATGAACGGAAAGATACCAGGGCACCCCAACCTGTCATCCCTGCCAAAAGATGCCGGGGTCAAAATCGTATTTACACAATAAGCAATAACCAAATAAAACATATGCAATCTTTTTCTCGCCTTAATAGCTTATTTCCGGATTATATACATAAAAACGTATCAATTTGTTTTAAAATAAACTGCTTACCTGGTGAAGAAGGTCTTGCTAGTGGTGACACGATGATCCGAGTACGAGTACCATCCCTGTTGGAAACACAATAACCGTTTCAACAGCATTCACGTACGCTTGATTTAATATTAAGGAAAAAAATCCAGGTTCACATATATTGCTTTATCGCAATCCAATAATTGGGTTGCAATTAAGCAGTTCAAAAATTTACAAATTATTAGCAATGGGTAAAGGGCATCTGCAACATTAATCTGCAAGTAGGGTGTAAGGTTTGTATCTTCCGCGCAAATTGCATGATATAAAGAGACGACTTAACTTCTGTACACTGGATCGATGAAGACAAAAAAACATGCTTTGTTAAATGTGGGACGGCCATAACCGATATTTTATACATGCAATGTCAGAGAAGCATGCAGATCGTGTATTGGAAAATAAGTTTATTTGATTGGTTAGATTGATTAAATCACAAATAAAGGATCTAATATAATACTTTAATTGAACAACGTAAAATAAAGAATGTTAATTGCAGTCGCTAAGTAAAGGATAGTAATAAAAATAATAATAACTCGAGGTTCTTATATACCGCTTTATCTCGACCTAAAGGCCGCCTCAAAGCGGTTCAAAAACTATTATCCGTGGTTATAGGGCCGTAGCAACGAGCAAATATCATTCTCAACACCCTGGGAAGCATACAACCGGTGCTGCCATTTCGGGGCTCACAGCTAAAATTTAACAAGTTCTAACACTGCCGAAAGAACTGATCTAATTCCGATAGGGAGGTGCACTAGCCCTATTATCGAATAGATTTTGCAACTTTAAAATTTTGAAGGATTCAAAACAGAGACAATATCGATTTAATCTTAAGATATTTCAGATATATATTGCAGTTTCATTCCAATCCAACGATAATACTTACAAGTCATATTGACATGGAAAGCAACCACGTTCGTTTTTGTATGTATTTGGTGGACATGGTTCGCACGCTGAAAACCGAAAAAAAGAGACATTTACATATATTCTCCGTCTGTAATGAAGCAGTGATATTGCAATTTCAATGAAAACATATACATGAATAGTAAAACCATACATGATGTCCATTGTTCTATCTGTTGTCTTTCTCATGTATAACATAAATATTACTAACCGCTTTTAATGGCAAACTTTCTCTGAAATACTGACGCAATATTTAGAGTATTAAATCATTGTATTTACATTGTAAACATATGACTTTACAGACGAAACCGTATTATTCAATGCAAAAGTGACATATTGAGATGAATATCTAGTAAAGCTTTTAGCATTGAGTATATACACTTGTGTCTCTTTTAAACAAACACATGTATTATGCTTTATGCAAAAATGATTTGATCTGTAATCCTTCAATGGGGTTGCATTTGGACTGTCGTCTGTATGGCAATTTATTGATGGTTGTGTGGCATAGTGGATTACTATCACCCATGATGTAGACTGAGAAATATCAAGTGTAAGATTTATGAATTTTAACAGGAGGCTTTGCCACATGATGAAATTCTTAAATCTTATCTCGGGAATTGAGATTTCTCTGTCTAAGTTATACATGGGTGATGATTTTGTTTTCTCCTACACTTTCCTTACATACATCTAGTTGTAACGCGTACTCTGTGCATCGCGCCACCATTAATGGCAGATTCAATGTTTGACATTATTGATGACGTCACTCTGGTTACACTGCATACAATGATGACGTGATAATGACGTTTGAGAATAATAGGACATGTAGGCTGTCTTTCCCATACTCCGGTGAAAGACAGGCTTATCTTTTCCCTAGAGTGAAACAATGAAGTGTGGGAGAATACACAGTCTTCTATGACAGCTGATGCTTGTATTCCCTAAAATGATGTAACAAAGTATTGCGCCACCTTACCAATCACATGGGGTTCTTCCCAAATTAAAACAAGGTATGGGGCCATCTTACCAATCACACGGGGTTCTTCCCAAAACAAGACATTGGGCCATCTTATAAAACACACGGGATTTTTCCCACATTAAAACCAGGTATGGGGCCTTCTTACATATCACAGTGAAGTGTTCCCAAATCAAAACAAGATATTGGGCCATCTTATAAAACAAATGGGATTCTTCCCACATAAAAACCAGGTATGGGGCCTTCTTACATATCACAGTGAAGTGTTCCCAAATCAAAACAAGATATTGGGCCATCTTATAAAACACATGGGATTCTTCCCACATTAAAACAAGGTATGGGGCTTTCTTACATATCACAGTGAAGTGTTTCCAAATCAAAACAAGATATTGGGCCATCTTATAAAACACATGGGATTCTTCCCACATTAAAACAAGATATGGGGCCATCTTATCAAACACACGGACGTCTTCTCAAATTAAAACAAGGTATGGGGCCATCTTACCAAACACATCGAGTTCTTCCCACATTGAAACAAGATATGGGGCCATCTTACCAATCACACGGACGTCTTCTCAAATTAAAACAAGATATGGGGCCATCTTACCAAACACACGGACGTCTTCTCAAATTAAAACAAAGTATGGGGCCATCTTACCAATCACACGGACGTCTTCTCAAATTAAAACAAGATATGGGGCCATCTTACCAATCACACGGACGTCTTCTCAAATTAAAACAAGATATAGGGCCATCTTACCAAACACATCGAGTTCTTCCCACATTGAAACAAGATATGGGGCCATCTTACCAATCACACGGACGTCTTCTCAAATTAAAACAAGGTATGGGGCCATTTTACCAAACACATCGAGTTCTTCCCACATTGAAACAAGATATGGGGCCATCTTACCAATCACACGGACGTCTTCTCAAATTAAAACAAGATATGGGGCCATCTTACCAATCACACGGACGTCTTCTCAAATTAAAACAAAGTATGGGGCCATCTTACCAATCACACGGACGTCTTCTCAAATTAAAACAAGATATGGGGCCATCTTACCAACCACACGGACGTCTTCTCAAATTAAAACAAAGTATGGGGCCATCTTACCAATCACACGGACGTCTTCTCAAATTAAAACAAAGTATGGGGCCATCTTACCAATCACACGGACGTCTTCTCAAATTAAAACAAGATATGGGGCCATCTTACCAATCACACGGACGTCTTCTCAAATTAAAACAAGGTATGGTGCCATCTTACCAAACACATCGAGTTCTTCCCACATTGAAACAAGATATGGGGCCATCTTACCAATCACACGGACGTCTTCTCAAATTAAAACAAGATATGGGGCCATCTTACCAAACACACAGAATTCTTCCCACATTGAAACAAGATATGGGGCCATCTTACCAATCACACGGACGTCTTCTCAAATTAAAACAAGGTATGGGGCCATCTTACCAAAAACATCGAGTTCTTCCCACATTGAAACAAGGTATGGGGCCATCTTACCAAACACATCGAGTTCTTCCCACATTGAAACAAGGTATGGGGCCATCTTACCAATCACACGGACGTCTTCTCAAATTAAAACAAGGTATGGGGCCATCTTACCAAACACATCGAGTTCTTCCCACATTGAAACAAGATATGGGGCCATCTTACCAATCACACGGACGTCTTCTCAAATTAAAACAAGATATGGGGCCATCTTACCAATCACACGGACGTCTTCTCAAATTAAAACAAGATATGGGGCCATCTTACCAAACACACGGACGTCTTCTCAAATTAAAACAAGGTATGGGGCCATCTTACCAATCACACGGACGTCTTCTCAAATTAAAACAAGATATAGGGCCATCTTACCAATCACACGGGGTTCTTCTCAAACTAAAACAAGATATGGGGCCATCTTACCAAACACATCGAGTTCTTCCCACATTGAAACAAGATATGGGGCCATCTTACCAATCACACGGACGTCTTCTCAAATTAAAACAAGATATGGGGCCATCTTACCAATCACACGGACGTCTTCTCAAATTAAAACAAGATATGGGGCCATCTTACCAATCACACGGACGTCTTCTCAAATTAAAACAAGATATGGGGCCATCTTACCAAACACACGGACGTCTTCTCAAATTAAAACAAGGTATGGGGCCATCTTACCAATCACACGGACGTCTTCTCAAATTAAAACAAGATATAGGGCCATCTTACCAATCACACGGGGTTCTTCTCAAACTAAAACAAGATATGGGGCCATCTTACCAATCACACGGACGTCTTCTCAAACTAAAACAAGATATGGGGCCATCTAACCAAACACATCGAGTTCTTCCCACATTGAAACAAGATATGGGGCCATCTTACCAATCACACGGACGTCTTCTCAAATTAAAACAAAGTATGGGGCCATCTTACCAATCACACGGACGTCTTCTCAAACTAAAACAAGATATGGGGCCATCTTACCAAACACACAGAATTCTTCCCAGATTAAAACAAGGTATGGGGCCATCTTACCAAAAACATCGAGTTCTTCCCACATTGAAACAAGGTATGGGGCCATCTTACCAAACACATCGAGTTCTTCCCACATTGAAACAAGGTATGGGGCCATCTTACCAATCACACGGACGTCTTCTCAAATTAAAACAAGGTATGTGGCCATCTTACCAAACACATCGAGTTCTTCCCACATTGAAACAAGATATGGGGCCATCTTACCAATCACACGGACGTCTTCTCAAATTAAAACAAGATATGGGGCTATCTTACCAATCACACGGACGTCTTCTCAAATTAAAACAAGGTATGGGGCCATCTTACCAAACACATCGAGTTCATCCCACATTGAAACAAGATATGGGGCCATCTTACCAATCACACGGACGTCTTCTCAAATTAAAACAAAGTATGGGGCCATCTTACCAATCACACGGACGTCTTCTCAAACTAAAACAAGATATGGGGCCATCTTACCAATCACACGGGGTTCTTCTCAAATTAAAACAAGATATGGGGCCATCTTACCAATCACACGGGGTTCTTCTCAAATTAAAACAAGATATGGGGCCATCTTACCAATCACACGGGGTTCTTCTCAAATTAAAACAAGATATGGGGCCATCTTACCAATCACACGGACGTCTTCTCAAACTAAAACAAGGTATGGGGCCATCTTACCAATCACACGGACGTCTTCTCAAATTAAAACAAAGTATGGGGCCATCTTACCAATCACACGGACGTCTTCTCAAACTAAAACAAGATATGGGGCCATCTTACCAATCACACGGGGTTCTTCTCAAATTAAAACAAGATATGGGGCCATCTTACCAATCACACGGGGTTCTTCTCAAATTAAAACAAGATATTGGGCCATCTTACTAATCACACGGGGTTCTTCCCACAGTAAAACAAGGTATGGGGCCATCTTACCAATCACACGGACGTCTTCTCAAACTAAAACAAGATATGGGGCCATCTTACCAATCACACGGACGTCTTCTCAAACTAAAACAAGATATGGGGCCATCTTACCAATCACACGGGGTTCTTCTCAAATTAAAACAAGATATGGGGCCATCTTACCAATCACACGGGGTTCTTCTCAAATTAAAACAAGATATGGGGCCATCTTACCAATCACACGGACGTCTTCTCAAACTAAAACAAGGTATGGGGCCATCTTACCAATCACACGGGGTTCTTCTCAAATTAAAACAAGATATGGGGCCATCTTACCAATCACACGGGGTTCTTCTCAAATTAAAACAAGATATGGGGCCATCTTACCAATCACACGGACGTCTTCTCAAATTAAAACAAAGTATGGGGCCATCTTACCAATCACACGGACGTCTTCTCAAATTAAAACAAGATATGGGGCCATCTTACCAATCACACGGACGTCTTCTCAAATTAAAACAAGATATAGGGCCATCTTACCAATCACACGGGGTTCTTCTCAAACTAAAACAAGATATGGGGCCATCTTACCAATCACACGGGGTTCTTCTCAAACTAAAACAAGATATGGGGCCATCTTACCAAACACATCGAGTTCTTCCCACATTGAAACAAGATATGGGGCCATCTTACCAATCACACGGACGTCTTCTCAAATTAAAACAAAGTATGGGGCCATCTTACCAATCACACGGACGTCTTCTCAAACTAAAACAAGATATGGGGCCATCTTACCAAACACACAGAATTCTTCCCAGATTAAAACAAGGTATGGGGCCATCTTACCAAAAACATCGAGTTCTTCCCACATTGAAACAAGGTATGGGGCCATCTTACCAAACACATCGAGTTCTTCCCACATTGAAACAAGGTATGGGGCCATCTTACCAATCACACGGACGTCTTCTCAAATTAAAACAAGGTATGTGGCCATCTTACCAAACACATCGAGTTCTTCCCACATTGAAACAAGATATGGGGCCATCTTACCAATCACACGGACGTCTTCTCAAATTAAAACAAGATATGGGGCTATCTTACCAATCACACGGACGTCTTCTCAAATTAAAACAAGGTATGGGGCCATCTTACCAAACACATCGAGTTCATCCCACATTGAAACAAGATATGGGGCCATCTTACCAATCACACGGACGTCTTCTCAAATTAAAACAAAGTATGGGGCCATCTTACCAATCACACGGACGTCTTCACAAACTAAAACAAGATATGGGGCCATCTTACCAATCACACGGGGTTCTTCTCAAATTAAAACAAGATATGGGGCCATCTTACCAATCACACGGGGTTCTTCTCAAATTAAAACAAGATATGGGGCCATCTTACCAATCACACGGGGTTCTTCTCAAATTAAAACAAGATATGGGGCCATCTTACCAATCACACGGACGTCTTCTCAAACTAAAACAAGGTATGGGGCCATCTTACCAATCACACGGACGTCTTCTCAAATTAAAACAAAGTATGGGGCCATCTTACCAATCACACGGACGTCTTCTCAAACTAAAACAAGATATGGGGCCATCTTACCAATCACACGGGGTTCTTCTCAAACTAAAACAAGATATGGGGCCATCTTACCAATCACACGGGGTTCTTCTCAAATTAAAACAAGATATGGGGCCATCTTACCAATCACACGGACGTCTTCTCAAACTAAAACAAGGTATGGGGCCATCTTACCAATCACACGGGGTTCTTCTCAAATTAAAACAAGATATGGGGCCATCTTACCAATCACACGGGGTTCTTCTCAAATTAAAACAAGATATGGGGCCATCTTACCAATCACACGGACGTCTTCTCAAATTAAAACAAAGTATGGGGCCATCTTACCAATCACACGGACGTCTTCTCAAATTAAAACAAGATATGGGGCCATCTTACCAATCACACGGACGTCTTCTCAAATTAAAACAAGATATAGGGCCATCTTACCAAACACACGGACGTCTTCTCAACTTAAAACAAGATATGGGGCCATCTTACCAAACACATCGAGTTCTTCCCACATTGAAACAAGATATGGGGCCATCTTACCAATCACACGGACGTCTTCTCAAATTAAAACAAAGTATGGGGCCATCTTACCAATCACACGGACGTCTTCTCAAACTAAAACAAGATATGGGGCCATCTTACCAAACACACAGAATTCTTCCCAGATTAAAACAAGGTATGGGGCCATCTTACCAAAAACATCGAGTTCTTCCCACATTGAAACAAGGTATGGGGCCATCTTACCAAACACATCGAGTTCTTCCCACATTGAAACAAGGTATGGGGCCATCTTACCAATCACACGGACGTCTTCTCAAATTAAAACAAGGTATGTGGCCATCTTACCAAACACATCGAGTTCTTCCCACATTGAAACAAGATATGGGGCCATCTTACCAATCACACGGACGTCTTCTCAAATTAAAACAAGATATGGGGCTATCTTACCAATCACACGGACGTCTTCTCAAATTAAAACAAGGTATGGGGCCATCTTACCAAACACATCGAGTTCATCCCACATTGAAACAAGATATGGGGCCATCTTACCAATCACACGGACGTCTTCTCAAATTAAAACAAAGTATGGGGCCATCTTACCAATCACACGGACGTCTTCTCAAACTAAAACAAGATATGGGGCCATCTTACCAATCACACGGGGTTCTTCTCAAATTAAAACAAGATATGGGGCCATCTTACCAATCACACGGGGTTCTTCTCAAATTAAAACAAGATATGGGGCCATCTTACCAATCACACGGGGTTCTTCTCAAATTAAAACAAGATATGGGGCCATCTTACCAATCACACGGACGTCTTCTCAAACTAAAACAAGGTATGGGGCCATCTTACCAATCACACGGACGTCTTCTCAAATTAAAACAAAGTATGGGGCCATCTTACCAATCACACGGACGTCTTCTCAAACTAAAACAAGATATGGGGCCATCTTACCAATCACACGGGGTTCTTCTCAAATTAAAACAAGATATGGGGCCATCTTACCAATCACACGGGGTTCTTCTCAAATTAAAACAAGATATTGGGCCATCTTACTAATCACACGGGGTTCTTCCCACAGTAAAACAAGGTATGGGGCCATCTTACCAATCACACGGACGTCTTCTCAAACTAAAACAAGATATGGGGCCATCTTACCAATCACACGGGGTTCTTCTCAAATTAAAACAAGATATGGGGCCATCTTACCAATCACACGGGGTTCTTCTCAAATTAAAACAAGATATGGGGCCATCTTACCAATCACACGGACGTCTTCTCAAACTAAAACAAGGTATGGGGCCATCTTACCAATCACACGGACGTCTTCTCAAATTAAAACAAAGTATGGGGCCATCTTACCAATCACACGGACGTCTTCTCAAACTAAAACAAGATATGGGGCCATCTTACCAATCACACGGGGTTCTTCTCAAATTAAAACAAGATATGGGGCCATCTTACCAATCACACGGGGTTCTTCTCAAATTAAAACAAGATATGGGGCCATCTTACCAATCACACGGACGTCTTCTCAAACTAAAACAAGGTATGGGGCCATCTTACCAATCACACGGGGTTCTTCTCAAATTAAAACAAGATATGGGGCCATCTTACCAATCACACGGGGTTCTTCTCAAATTAAAACAAGATATGGGGCCATCTTACCAATCACACGGACGTCTTCTCAAATTAAAACAAAGTATGGGGCCATCTTACCAATCACACGGACGTCTTCTCAAATTAAAACAAGATATGGGGCCATCTTACCAATCACACGGACGTCTTCTCAAATTAAAACAAGATATGGGGCCATCTTACCAATCACACGGGGTTCTTCTCAAATTAAAACAAGATATGGGGCCATCTTACCAAACACACAGAATTCTTCCCAGATTAAAACAAGATATTGGGCCATCTTACTAATCACACGGGGTTCTTCCCACAGTAAAACAAGGTATGGGGCCATCTTACCAATCATACGGAGCTCTTCCTACATTGAAACAAGGGATGGGGACACTTTATCAATCGGACGTGTTTCTTCCCATTGTAAGACACCAACGCGCTAACAACCGGCAATAAATGCTCATTTCTATCTCAAAATAATTGTATTTCATTTCCAAATATGGAATTAAGTGTAATTATTACTGAGATATACTGCCTTATAGACTAGTCTCATTCCATGTGTCTTTTTATATGTTCGGTTAAGCTAGATAGTAGAGGGGTCTGTTACGTTTGATACCGGATGGGAGTGTAAGTGTTTACAAGAAGTGTTTCAACGAAAATTGGTACAAAAATTTCCTCACTTTAACATGTATACTTGTGTGGGCTTATCTGTAAGCAAGCTTACATCCGGGCCAACAATAGTGATATTTATATTTTGATACCGACAAGGAGACAGGTTTTACGGTCGTTACAAGTAGACAGGTCTTACGGCCGATACAAGTAGACAGGTCTTACTGCCCTTACAGGTAGACAGGTTTTACGGCCGTTACAAGTAGACAGGTCTGATGGCGGTTACAAGTAAACAGGTCTTACGGCCGTTACAAGTAGACATGTCTTACGGCCGTTACAAGGAGACAGGTCTTACGTGCGTCACAAGTAGACAGGTCTTACGGCAGTTACAAGTAGACAGGTATGATGGCTTGAAAGAAAAGACATTGCGTGGAAAGGTAACAGCACTTGATATGTTCTGAAATCTTTTGAATCTTCGAAGGACAAATTTTTGTTCCTAAATTGATCTTGTCTATTTATTATAGAGTAAATGAAACCACTGCGAGACTTTGATATTCCATTTGTGCTGATGAATTATATAAGTATCGAGGGTGAACTTTGATATTGCAAAGCTGCCTTGTCCCTGTCGTTTTGTGAGAGATATAAGTATCGAGGGTGAACTTTGATATTGCGAAGCTGCCTTGTCCCTGTCGTTTTGTGAGAGATATAAGTATCGAGGGTGAACTTTGATATTGCGAAGCTGCCTTACCTCCTGTCTCCCTGTTCATTTGCTGGTGGATATCGCAAGGTTGGTACTGTTGACAGTCACAGGCTGTCTTCCCAGCATAACAATTGGCAAAGTCGCATTCACAAGACTCACTGCACTGTGACCTATCCCTCCACCGGCTGTTGATGACCCCTGTCACGAAAGTCATCCATAACTACTAGGAGCAGTATTTGATACAAAGATGAATATATGGACTAAGCAATTGATACATGAAATATTTATATGTTTCAATTATATATACTAACCAAATTAGTAGAAGAAATACATAGCATTTTTCTTTTAAGTCAAGCAACAATCCGAACATGTAACGTTGATAGTTAATTACAAAACAGGAAACAAAGGTCTTTTTGAAATCCAATATCCGGATATCTGGAAGAGTTATTTGTCTCCGTTAAAGATATCTCATTAGGAAGTATAGCGTTTCTCATTTAAGCCAAGCATCAATCGAAACAGATGACGCTGTGATTAACATGAAACAAAGGTCTTAAAAATACTCAATATCTGGCTAATTAGAAATTTAGTAATTTCTATTAAATCTATCATAAGTACATATAATATACAGCCTTTCTTCTCTTAGCAAAGCAACAATCACAACAATTGACATTATTTTAACTACGAAAAAAAACATGGTGATCTTGATAAAATTCAATAACTAGTATCTGGAAAATTTGTTTTCTAAGTAGAAATACATAGCCTTTCTCCTCTAAGCCAAGCAAACATCACATTGTTGGTGTAAATTGATTATAAAACAGAAAATAAAAGTAAAAATGAAATTCAAGAAATAACATTGATGATCGAAAGAAAAAAGAAATCTTCTAAAATGTGTTTTAAGAACGCTTTGCCTTTTCAATTTGAAACCAAATCTAGACTGCATGCATACTGAACATCTCAAAGGAAAGTTTGAATTCTATCGAAAACAAAACTTAAATATAATTCTCGTTCATTTACCACAATTATGTCACCCTTTTGTCTACCTAGCTCCGAACTCTCAAATAGAACCATTTCATTGAAAGGGCGTAATTGCATGGAATCCCCTATTCTAGCCTATTCAAGATATTAAATTTTCTCATACACGGCAACTGTTCAAAAATAAAATAAACTAAAAGTATATACGAAATATTATCGTTTTGTCATTCTAATGGAAGGATAACCTTCACTTTACGTAATACATGAACAAGTTTCATTGCCTTATTATTTATTAAATATTTGCATAGAATGGAAGACAGGCGGAATCCTGTGCAACAAAGTCTGCAGTTTCTTAGGGCGGGCATTTTTGAGACACGCGACGTAATATCATAAGCAATGTTTACACCTGTGTTTTACATCGTGTAACATGATTACAATGAACTACAAATTTAGCTGGTTTGAACACGGAAATCATGCTTAGCATGAGAAAGGTTTGCTGAATACGCGCCCAGCTTAGATATCGGCAGCTTAAAAAGGGGACAATTCATGGATAGGATATCTTCTTCTTTTTCCAAATGCAGTATACAGCATATAGGACACACAATTTATAATTACATACATGCATTAAATATACATTTCCATATCAAATGGTATACAAAAGGCGGAGAACATACCATAGATGTAGATGATTTAATATATACGTTTGACTAATATTATGTATCGTGGTCATACATTCAATAAAGGTGATCTTTTCAATGTAGCCTGTATCAAATATTTGCCTAAATTTCTAAGACATGTGGCATTATTGTCAGACAGCAACTCTTTTGATATAAACACAGATGGACGTCGGTGAAAATATGGCTTAATATATAATATTCTCAACTCAACATATATCAAAGGCACTCGATGACTAGACAAGATTAAACTCACGGAGACTCACCTGTCTGTCTACAGTCATCGGGGTTAACACTGAAGCAACGGTGGTAATCGTCATCATCCATAGACGATACATTGTAAGGCTGTGTCTTATACTGTGGACATGGTTCGCATTTATCTTTCTCTCCATCCTGGTTACAGGAAATAATTTGAAAACCTGTGAAAAGACGAAATATAGGTTATATTGGATCACGTTCATATCATTTCAATTTGAACTGGTGTAGATAAATTGACGAGTGTCTTATGTTCGTCATTTTCCGAGAATAGTTCACCGCTCCCTTTTTGACATACCGTTACACACATGTATATATTTCAGTTTTAAGGAAACAATGCGTTTAATATTTCGGAAAATTATTGGTTTTCATGTAATGAATGAAAAAGATTATCTCAAAGCAAACTATTTCTCACATATTACTTGATATACTTTCATTTAGCAAATATGTTTATTATATTTGCTATAATATTATGTATTTACTTCAAAATGGATTTTTTACAAAAATACGATCAGATTGTATCATTTGTAGATTGTTTTATCAAAAGTCATTTAACGCCGTGATGTTAATGTACATTTTGTACTACCTTTCATTTTAAAATATTTACTCTTTCCAAATGCGTTTATGATAAATTTGAAAGTATCCAGAAAAAAAACATCATTTTTCTAACTGATTTGACGCATTAGTTAAAACTCCTTGATTTAAGTCATTCTAAAGGCTATACAGCGTAGACAGTGTGGGTACCTCTGAGGGTAGAATGCCAGTTAAATATATCGGCAATGTCTTTTTTTTAATATTCGTACTTTTTAGCTTAATACCCATACTTAAATAAACAATACATATATAAATATGTTACATCGGCCATCTTTAGATTTTTAAAGCATCACTTTGAAATATGTACTTGGGTATCACTTTTCAGAAGTATTTTGAAAATGACGGTTTATTCAAGGCTGTATTTTGTGGTCATCAGTAGTAATTTGAATGTGACGTCTTATTTCAGGTGGTATTGTTTGGTCATCAGTAGTAATTTGAATGTGACGTCTTATTTCAGGTGGTATTTTTTGGTCATCAGTAGTAATTTGAATGTGAGGTCTTATTCAAGGTGGTATTTTTTGGTATCAGAAGTATTTTGAATGTGAGGTCTTATTCAAGGTGGTAGTTTTTGGTACCAGTAGTATTTTGAATGTGAGGTCTTATTTAAGGTGGTAGTTTTTGGTACCAGTAGTATTTTGAATGCGAGGTCTTATTCAAGGTGGTAGTTTTTGGTACCAGTAGTATTTTGAATGTGAGGTCTTATTTAAGATGGTATTTTTTGGTATCAGTAGTATTTTGAATGTGAGGTCTTATTTAAGGTGGTAGTTTTTGGTATCAGTAGTATTTTGAATGTGAGGTCTTATTTAAGGTGGTATTTTTTGGTATCAGAAGTATTTTGAATGTGAGGTCTTATTTAAGGTGGTAGTTTTTGGTACCAGTAGTATTTTGAATGTGACGTCTTATTCAAGGTGGTATTTTTGGTATCAGTAGTATTTTGAATGTTACGTCTTATTCAAGGTGGTATTTTTTGGTATCAGAAGTATTTTGAATGTGACGTCTTATTCAAGGTGGTAGTTTTTGGTATCAGTAGTATTTTGAATGTGAGGTCTTATTTAAGGTGGTAGTTTTTGGTATCAGTAGTATTTTGAATGTGAGGTCTTATTCAAGGTGGTATTTTTTGGTATCAGAAGTATTTTGAATGTGACGTCTTATTCAAGGTGGTATTTTGTGGACCAACAGACTCAGTAATTAAGAAACAGTTGAAAACCAAACGTGAAGCAGGATCTTTAAACAGAGTCTCATGAAAAAATGCTCATGCTCAAACACGACTTCTGTGCTCAAACTGATTTTTTTTGCGATTCGTTTAAATCTTTAAAAAGTACAAAATGCCAAGTGCAAATTTTGAAAAAAATTCTAGCTAGACTTTAATTCTCCCAAAGATTGAAAACATTACTACCGAGGTTTTTTCCCTTATAATAGAAACAGTTCTGGATAGGCTTTTATTCTCCCAAATATTGAAAAAAGTACTAGCCTGGCTTTTATTCTCACAAATATTAAAATAGTCCTGGCTAGGTTTTTATTCCCCAAATTTTAAAACAGTTCTAGCTAGGTTTTCCTCTTATAATAGAAACAGTACTGGCTAGGTTTTTATTTTCCCAAATATTCGTCTAAATGATAACAAAAATGTAGATTTTTATCAATATACTTATCACTGGAGCTAGGAATCTGGATTGAGCATTGAAATAGAGAGGCTACAGGAATATCGGCATCGGGGCTTTTAACATATAGCATCACAATAGACGAGGAACCGCACACGTGGATATAAGTAAGGTACAAAATTTCTTACCTGGAGAACAGTTTTTTACTAAGTAAAGTACAAATGTTCTTACCTGGATACAGGTTACTGGAGAACATGTTTTACCTTAGTACCTTACGCACAACGCACCAAAAAAATGCGTGCGTGTAACGTGCATACATCGTGCACACATCGTTCGCCCATGGTGCGCACAACGGGGCGATGTAAAGATCGTGCGTTTATGTGTGCGATTCTTATCGCACACACGCACGATTTGGTACAATTGGTCGATAAATATTACGGAATGAAAAAGATATGGAACCCTCTTGTCGAAAAACTATATAAATTTGCATCATATTTATTGGGATCCGCTACGACAGCCATTACCGAACGACCGTTATGAAAACAAACTGGACTGTTATGTAATTATAATAAGTTATTTGAACACCTCGTCCCCTCCGGGGGGGATCCCCTCCCACCACTGTACCTGTATTTTCACACCTAGGCGATCGTTGTAAGTGCCCCGGGCAAGATACATCTACATATATATGGTTTATGCACAGGTATAACTGGCAATATTTACCTGAATGAGAACTTGTCAACATGTGTTTAAAGTTCAAATGTGTCTTTTTGGTTAGTTTCAAAAACTACAAAAAACTATTCGTAATTTTAAGAAATATATAGATATAAATGTCACTTATGTATGTAGTTAAAATATAGAATTATGCTTCAAACGTTTTAACTAGCAAGAAGCCGTATATTAGTGTTAAGCCATTTCTCATTTTACATCAACCACGATTGTGATCGCACAATATTAGTTTATCGTGCGCCCACATGTGCGATAGAAATAATCACCCAGGATCGCATCGTTCGCACATCGTGCGCTCACCGCACATCGTGTAACGCTGTGCGATCCCACAACTGTACAAATGTTCTTACCTGGAGAAGAGGTTACTTGATAACATATTTAACCTAAGTAAGGTACAAATGTTCTTACCTGGAGAACATGTTTTACCTAAGTAAGGTACAAATGTTCTTACCTGGAGAACATGTTTTACCTAAGTAAGGTACAAATGTTCTTACATGGAGAACAGGTTACTGGAGAACATATTTTACCTAAGTAAGGTACAAATGTTCTTACCTGGAGAACAGGTTACTGGAGAACATATTTTACCTAAGTAAGGTACAAATGTTCTTACCTGGAGAACATATTTTACCTAAGTAAGGTACAAATGTTCTTACCTGGAGAAGAGGTTACAGGAGAACATATTTTACCTAAGTAAGGTACAAATGTTCTTACCTGGATAAAATATGTTACCTAAGTAAGGTACAAATGTTCTTACCTGGAGAACAGGTTACTGGAGAACATGTTTTACCTAAGTAAGGTACAAATGTTCTTACCTGGAGAACATGTTTTACCTTAGTAAGGTCAGGGACGTATATGTGAGATGGTAAGGTACAAAAATGTACAAATGTTCTTACCTGAAGAAGAGGTTACTGGATAACATATTTTACCCTAGTAAGGTCAGGGACATATATGTGATATGGTAAGGTACAAATGTTCTTACCTGAAGAAGAGGTTACTGGGTAACATAGTTTACCTTAGTAGGGACGTATATGTGATATGGTAAGGTACAAATGTTCTTACCTGGAGAACAGGATACCGGAGAACATGATCTGCCTAACGTCATAGAGGCCAGACCACATACATGTATCTGTAACAAAAATAATCCTGTTAACTATATACAAAATATGATAGTACGCCTTGTCTACCTCGTAAAGCAACTCGAAAGTTTATATAGTACATATAATGTATGCAGGCAATACAACAAGCATATACAATTGTATATATATCAGCCAATACAATGTTTGAGAAATTCGTACCAGCTGCTTTATCAGGCACTAACTACTACTAGACTCTAGTCCTATGCAATCTCGCTAATAACTAATCAATTCTAATATAGATAAAGGTTGGCAACTTCATTGAAGTAACTGATACCTAATTTGAACGGACATGACCAGTATATAGAATATTAACTGAAATTAATGTATGAATACATTTGGGTGTTTATTACGCATCCATTGATACCTGTAGAAACGGACAGAGGGTCATCAAACTGACTAATGGTCATCGTCTAACAGTGCGATAGAAAACTCTCTGGTGGTCAAAATTGACGAATATCTATTGTGACACGTGAACCGTTGTTATTTAATAAGAGTAGTGCCCTAGTTATATATTATATGTGTGGGCCGGGTAGAATAGGTTGTGAGAGTGATAATAAAAGTGGGATTAGGCGGGTGTGTGATGGTGATAGTGAGAATAGGTGGGGTGGGGGGGTGAGTGATGGTGAGAATGGGATTAGGTGGGATGATGGTGAGAGTGGGGTTACGTGTGTGTGGGAGTGATGTTGAGAGTGGGGTAAGGTGGAGTGTGCGTGAGTGTTGGTGAGAGTCGCATTAGGTGGCCGGGTGTTGGTGAGAATTGGGTCACGTATCGTGTCTTCCTTTTCTGTGTCATGTTAGTGCATTTGCATTTCCATGAAAAAACTAGGAAAACATATGACTGCAACGCCTTATATGTAAATCTCACATAACATATACAAAACAATCAATGGTTACGTGACTTCCTGAAAATCTAAGCAATTAGATAAATATGAATCAACCATTTCCCAATGTTACTCCAATCGGGACGACCTATTTGCACTAGTTAATATAAACTATGTGTTTTAACTCTGATTCGCATCCAGCCAAAACGCCCTGTCAGAATATACAATGTACATAATGTGTGGCATTACAGAACAAGAAAGAAATGTTTTGAAAATACTGGGTCGTTATTAAGTAACATCCCTGCTTCACAATTCAGGGATGCAAAAAACGTTGATATGTGAGGGAAAAAAACAAATACAGTAGGCTGACAACTTAAATCTATATATCTGTAAGTCTGAAAAGGTGTTAGTCCATTTAAACAATAGAAATAAAACTGTTCATCAGTTAAGTATTACGAATGTTCTACAATTAAAGTAGGAAATTGGTGTTCAGTGCTGTTGTTATACACAAGTAAAGGATATTAGTTAAGTCCAGTCCGTGATAATACTAGCTGTGACAGGTCAGAGACCCACTCGATATAGGGACGCGACTGTGGTTGAATACGTGTTTCTATTCATACAGAAGACGAAAAAACATTTTTGTTTAAACCGTAGCATCTACATGTACCATTACAACATTGTTTTCAGCTGTTTTCTTGAAGATCTAAATGCATGTTAAATTAAAACTATTATAGAAAAAAATACCCATGGATGTGTCCTCGGTAAGATGTTGGTGAAATAATTTTAACCGACGTTTAGACAACCTTAGGTACCCGTGCAAGAATAAAATCTTTTTACCATTACCTCACAACTGACTGTGGTACGGAAAGTTCGAAAGTTAGTATTCTTGGTTTGATAGAGAATTAAAATTTTAAAAAGTTTATTCGACGATTTAAGGGCAAAAGTCCACGGGCGAGTTCGATACTGCAGTGCTAGGTTCGAGAACGCTCTGTGCACCCTTGGACATTATCATAGCAAAACTGAATACACTGTAGGCTTATAAAAACTGTTCTGGTTGGTCTCGAACAGAAAGAAAACTTGACCGATTCCAAGGCTTGTACATTTTAAGATTGTATACACGATACGTCAGACTTTATATCCAATTGATGTTACCATTACGGATAATGTTGGATCATTCAACGTACGTGAACGGCTTATTGTCACACCGCCAAGGCTCATACAGAGCCTTCTATTTTGTCACGAATAATCTAGTACGCAGAAAGCGGCCTTGAGGATAGCATACAGTATATGATGGTCAGGGGTGTTCCATGAGTTGCGCTTACTAACGTTCTCTTCACAAACGTATTCCTTATAGATTTCATGTAAATTACTGTTGTTTGGTGACGATGATTGTT
Organism: Mimachlamys varia; assembly: GCA_947623455.1. Lineage (NCBI taxonomy): Eukaryota > Metazoa > Mollusca > Bivalvia > Pectinida > Pectinidae > Mimachlamys > Mimachlamys varia. Next base: position 6,332,925 of record OX392542.1, on the reverse strand, counting down.
CAAATGAAGAAAATGCCTTAATTTTTTTCTTGTACTCAAAATTATATTATCAGCTTCCGAAGATTTGAATGAGTTGTATCTCTTTTGTTTTTCGATATTTTCTATTTTTATATATAGTCTACCTGTCGTATACAGTTACACTGTGCAGCCTTCACGTACTTAGCTGTTTACAATAACTAAATACAGTGTAAATCTGAGCAACTGTCTCTATCTATTCTCTTTCCTCTCTTTCCCTTCTCGTTCTCCTTTATCGTTATCCTTCCACAATTTATCCTTCCATCACCCATTTTCCTTTTATACTCAACGTTAACGTACCGTTAAATTTTGTTCTCTTTCTCAATATCATAATGAAATGTAGTCTTCAATATTTAAACGTAATCCTTTCACTGGAGATGGATCAATATACGTTCCAAATCCAATTTCAAAAAATTGTGTGTTCGCTCTTCAATATGTATTGCATTGAAAAAGAAATAATTGAGAAAAATAGTTGAAACTAGATAATTGCAAAACAAAAGTAATATAGAATTTATTAAACGAGTTCAATGCTTAAAAATATGTCACGAGCCTTTATACGAGTAACATATTGAATTGTTTAATGAGTTTGATAAATTCCCGTATTACATTGACATGAGTGTAAGATTATATTATCGCATAGCTGTTTTTCAAGAGAATATACACATAAACTATCGAATCCAGTTATGTGATTAGAAGTAATATCATTGAGATGAAAGGACTATACGTAACTGTAATTGTGCCGAGAATTAACTTCGAGAATGACAAAAACGCGATATTGGACACGTGACTTTAACATACTATAGTTTGTGTATTGCTACGGTTTGCTAAGGACATGCCAGATTTTTTGGGTGGGGGAAATCCGGACTTCCCGGAGAAAATCCTCGGCGCTAAGGCTAGTGTCTCGTAAAATCTAATAAGCGTGCTGTGTGGATTATATATATATATATTTATACATACAGCGTAGTTTACACGTGTCGGACGGTATCAAGAGTTACAATTGTAACTTCCTTATAAACATACGTAGATAAAGCTGGATATCCTCACCGGGTTTCTACTTGTGAGGATTTTGATTTAATCAAAATTACTTGTATCATTTCGGATATTTTGTAAATTATCAGTTTTCTGTGGTATCATTGTCGGCCCTTTAAATATATGTACTAAACCCAAAGACTGTCTTAACACCGCGCGGTGTTATGTTTGTGAATCTTTACATGGATTAAACAATATATTTCCGATGCTTATACTAATGTCTTAATTTTCAAATTCAATTTCAGCTATTCCAATTTGTTTTAAATATTTAATTAAATATGAAATAAGTTCAATGTTCTAGTCAATCACTTTGAGACTGTTAACGTTTGATGAGAGTGGTCGGGTGACGCAGTGGACATTCAACAGAGGTGGTCGAAGTTCGATTCCCTGATCGGAGGTGTGTTGCAACCCTTTTTGTTATAAATTAAATATATATATATACTTTATATAAAGAAAAGTAATAAGTTTTCCTTGCGAAGTTGAGGTCCGCCTGAAGAAGCCTGAGAAGGCAGAAAGGCATTGCGGCAAAGTCTTTATTTTTTGTACTTTTTTATATATACTTTATTTATTTCACAACAATTATGAAATAAGTTATACAACTTATATTAACGTACGGTCGGGGAATCGAACCCCAGTCGCCTTGGTGAAAGGCAAGTGCGCTATCCACTGCACCAACCGATCACCCACATAAATAAATGTCTTATATTATAAGGTTAATTTCATTGTTACATTTTTGTAGTTGAAACATTTCAGAATAAGTTTCTAAAATGTAGTCATTATATATCAGTCATGGTGTTGAACTATTTACGTGATGTATATCATTGTGGTCAACTAAATCTACATGTTTATCTATTCATATATTGTTGCAATCAGAAATATCTCAAGTGATAGTACATGTAGGTAGATACACAGTCTGTAGATAGATGATCTGTAGATAAGTGATCTATTTTAATAACCACATTTCCATGAGATTATAACATACAAAATATATTATATATTAACATCAATCAGACTAAAAACTGAAAAAGAAAGTATGACTTCTGTACAATTTCTTCTTATACTCTCTGTTTTATTATCAATTTTGCAGTAAATTTCATAAATTCTTCCTTCTGTAGATTCGATCTACCGACCGGGTACAATTTAACTCATTTCAGAAAAAATTGACACAATCATAAACGTTTAAAGATCTGCTCTTGTGAGATGTCAATCATGTTTAAACTTAAATCTTGTTTTAATTCCATATGAGGGCATTTTTTATGATTTTTAAAACAAATATCGGCCAATTTTGATAGCAAATATGCATTCGAAAAAAGTTGCGTCAGTACTCAGTACCAACCATTACAACTGGTACCCATCTGTATGGAAATCTCTACTTTAATTCTGAAGAAAATAAAACTGTTTTTGAAAGTGTCCAAAACATTATTCATGCAAGTAACCGATTTTAAATATAATTTTGTGGAACAGGTTGGACTATGAGGATTGTGAATATTATTTTGAGTATTTAAATTACTTATATTATACAGTTAATCTTTGTATTCCATCCCCTACTAATATCTATCCTTCAGTCCCTGTCTTTCTATTCAGTCCCTATGCCCAATCTTATCACTACCATTTTTGTAACCTTATGAACTGTTGTTTATGTATAAAATATATTTATATACGTAATACGTTAATTTGATCTGTAAATATTTTGTCCTGTCTGGCACAATAAAACGATACCTAGGAGGAGCATGAATGACCAAGTAGAACGGTTAATCTGAATAGACGAAGGAGCCTGAGTGTGTAGTTAGTTTGAGCCAGGCAGAAATCATGTTATTGTATGTACAGTAAACATTATTGTTATTGTATGTACAGTAAACATTATTGTTATTGTATGTATAGTAAATATTATTGTTATTGTATGTACAGTAAACATTATTGTTATTGTATGTACAGTAAACATTATTGTTATTGTATGTACAGTAAACATTATTGTTATTGTATGTATAGTAAACATTATTGTTATTGTATGTACAGTAAACATTATTGTTATTGTATGTACAGTAAACATTATTGTTATTGTATGTACAGTAAACATTATTGTTATTGTATGTACAGTAAACATTATTGTTATTGTATGTATAGTAAACATTATTGTTATTGTATGTACAGTAAACATTATTGTTATTGTATGTACAGTAAACATTATTGTTATTGTATGTACAGTAAACATTATTGTTATTGTATGTACAGTAAACATTATTGTTATTGTATGTACAGTAAACATTACTGTTATCGTATGTACAGTAAACATTATTGTTATTGTATGTACAGTAAACAGTATTGTTATTGTATGTACAGTAAACATTATTGTTATATATAAATTAATTGTTGGATGGTCTTCTGTTTCCCTTCACTTTCCTATTATATTCTTCCATTCTATAATTTGTTTACTGTAAAATATATGTAGATATCCGTTGTTGCTGTCACATTGTAGTAATACATTAGGGAGGAGAGGGCTTTTATAATTTGTATATATCTTGTGCCTAATCCTCATGATTGTTTGGAAGCAATAAAATATATTCAAACTAAACTTATAAATCAGATATATGGCTGAATGCCTACATGCATTGTATATCTGTGTGATGTGACATATTTTGTTTTCATGTTACATGTTTACTGTATATAATACATGTGTTTTATACATTATGTCGTTTTTTAATAAAACGGCTAATTTTAATCACACTTCATCTTCCTGTGGTTATTTTACTGTTGTGCTTTTCTTCGTAGTTAACAATTCGACTGGTTTGATAAAAAACCGCATATCATAAATATTTGTGTTTGTTTATTATGACTGAAGTGGGTTAGTTTAATAGTTTAAACATGTTTATTGCCAAAAGTTGACAGGCGATTAGGCACAAGTTATTACAACTTATCAACACCCTCTCCCAATATTCAATGTACATTTTACATGACATGTGGGCTTCAATAGTAAAAAAAATAATAATAATAACGAGACGAAAAAAACACACAGGCCCTCTATTTGTACGACTTGTTTATAAAGAGAAACCCATTTCCTTTTGATTAGCAAAATTGATGCCTAAACTTTTTATATAAAACGTTAAATCTGCAAATAAATGATAAGAAAAAGATTCTCATTTCATTTAAAAATAAGGAGTAGGGGTACTTCAATTTATTTTTTGAGCTAACAGAATAATTTTAAGACTTTTTCTTCAATAATCTATAGCAGAAACTGTCAATTTTGCATTCATACTATCTAATCCAAAAATAAGATATTGGAAGTAGTTATCATTCAACTGGTCAAAACAGCACAATTCACTAAAAATCACGTTTTATGCCAATTTGGCATCTTTGACCAATCATAGCACGAAAACGAGCAAGCTGACATATATTGCTTGAGCATGTTTTGATATGGCATAGACTCTCTTTAAAAAAAACACGTAAGAAAAAAATAAGTCAACAGAAAAGTTTGCCTGTACAAGAGAAGATGCTTAAAATGTTAACCACCGTCTCTAGAATACAATTCTTTGTGCGTATAGAAAATGACAATCGCGATAAAAACTACGGTAGTATAACCAATGTTGTCACCACATAGTTTACAGACGACCACAATTATCTCTGTTACAAATGATCAATTCAGTAGTCCCCACATTTCATCAGCATGAAATTATGACAATTCTCTTAGAGGGTGCAAGTCCAGTCGTGTTTGGACGCTCGCAAAGATATTTAAACTGAACTTTTTGGAAAGAATGTGTCTCCTTCGTTGTTCTTCTTTTTTTTCGTGGATTTCGAAATCTAAACTCAATATATTTCACTAATTAAATGTTCAAATAACTCACAATTGCTATTAGACTGATAAATCAGTTAAATGGATGATGCTTTAGCTATGTAAAATTTTGGAATAGGTAAAATATATTAGATGTATGCTTTGCTATGCTGTGTGATAAGGTAAGCTTATTTCATGGCCCTCGTGTATATATATCTTTTTCTCACACCTAAATGCCATGTATATTCTTTCCAGGAAATAGGCGCGATTACGAAAGAGAAAGAAGGGAACACTGTCTTAAGAATAAACGGATTATATCCAAAAACAAACGGAGCACTTTCTAATTCTTCGAAAATAATTTTCACATAAATTTATTATTATTATTATTATTATTATTTATTTATTTCCTCCAGTTTGAAAAGTTACAAGAACATATATACAAGTTAATTAATAGTCAATTCATAATCAAATATAATCATGTACAAGCAAAACATTAAATATCGATTTTATCTATAGGCAGAACATAATAAATTATATATATATAAGTTAATCATTAGTAAATTCATAACAGATAAACATATACACACTGATTATAAACATGTAGTATACGGGTTTACATTCACCCACTGCTGTGGAGTACAATACCGTTGATAGAATAGATCAGCTGTATTCAAGCCGGCTACGGTGCCCCCGACCCCACCCCATCCAACCCCTGATGTACAGGTGTATCGTGTTAATATGGAAGAAATCCAAACTGCGGTTCCCTAATTTTTTCTTACATATATCGCCCATGTCCATTTTCACAAAACACATTAAACATTCGTACACCACTACTGTTTGCACTGCACCGTTTAAGATATTTTAATGTGTCGGGAGACATAGCAATAACAATGACAACTCACCAGAAGTAGGACAGTAAGCATTTCCAGTTGCCGAATCTGAGGTAGTGGTCCAGTAGTAAGAATGCCCGATTTCATCTCGTCCCTGTAAATATGTAAACGATATCAATATTCTTCCCACGTAAACCAAAATAAGAAACTAAATAGCACAATCTAAATAAAAGTGAAAACACCGACATAAAACAGTTATATTTTTTTTAAATCGACCTGTCCAATACGTACACTCTGTGCCCTTAGTGTGTATGTGTATGAGCCACCGTTTATACCTTTTGATGTATATATAGATCTGCGTAAGTGTTCAATGTAACATCAACAGTATTCTAAGTATTAGTGACGAAAATACACATAAACGTGTGGTTCTAAACATAGGGACCTGATAATTTGTTACAGCTAGATTTGGACCTAAAATAAGGTGTTTAGAGTAATTTTACACAATGAGGGGGCATTTTTTATCGAAAATTGATCTTAACCCCCCAAATGTGTAAAATTACTCTAAACACCCTATTTTAGGTCCAAAACTAGCTGTAACAAATTCTCAGGTCCCTGTGGTTCTAAATACGTGGAATTAATTTCCTCGGCCTGAAGTCTAGGACAAGCGTTCTAACAAAGTATTGTCACCTTAACCATGCAGCTCAACGCGTAAAACACAAACATCCTTAATAACTACCGTACCACGGGTACATGTATCCTGAAGTGATTTGATAGGTGTATATTGATAATGGTTATTTACCAATAGCAGTGAGACTGACTGATTAAAAACCCGCCTTTGCTATTAATGGAAATGTGATATGTAAGTAGCCAGGAAGTTAAAGACGAAATACACTTCCCCGGGAGAAGTCCACAAAATGACACTATCATATGTACACATACATATGTTATTACATTATGCGGCCTAACAGGAAAATCCCGCTGATACTTGTCATACGATGTGATGTCTTGTAATTCCAAGTATTGATTTTCATTGTTATTATTGTGAAACTCTGTGATTGCATGTACAAAATCCTGAGATATCTACATTGTATATATGTTCTTAACTTCATTATAGGAAGTCGGTTTACCGAATATCTTTCAATTTAAGGTTTGGTTTGGTTTGGTTTATTTTGTTTTACGTCCTATTAACAGCCAGGGTCATTTAAGGACATGCCAGGTTTTGGAGGTGGAGGAAAGCCGGAGTATCCGGTGGAAAACCACCGACTTACGGTCAGTACCTGGTAACTGCCCCACGAGGAATTCGAACTCGCAACCCAGAGTTGGAGGGCTAGTCGGGAATGTCGGAACACCTTAACCACTCGGCCACCGTGGCCCTAGAATTTAAGGAGCATTGAGCTAAATCTGAAACCTTGTATATACATGTTGCTATGCTACGCTTAAAAAATCTCCTAAAAGATGTCCTTTGATTGATATATAATAGTAGAGTAGTGTTTCTTAATATAAAGTAATGGAGGTAAAGTTTTATTATTATGAAATTATGTTTTTTTTTTCATATATATTCTCATATGTCATTATTTTGTCCGATATTAGTCCATTTTAATTGTTTTGCATTGTATGTATTCTATTAATATGTGACACTATACAGAATAATTTGATTATTGTTATCGCCATATCAAAATAATCTCGCGATGGAATAACGATAAAATTGATTTGTTTTGCAGCCGATTGCCGCGATCGGTTTTCTGCCATCTTCAAACAAACAAAGAATCCCTTGAATATTTCATGGAATAATCGAAGTTTAAAAAAAACAATAGTCTGATCATTGAAATTTTAATTTTAATCGGCATACCAATTATCAAATAATAACAATAATAATTCGAGGTTCTTTTATACCGCTTTATCACTACCTCAAAGACCACTTCAAAGCGGTTCACAAATTATTATTCGTGGATATAGGGCCTTAGCAACCAGCCTATATCGTTCTCAACTTCCTTGGGAGCATACAGCCGGTGCTGCCATTTCGGCGCTCAAAGCAAGCATTCTACAATTCTAGCACTACCCAACCACGTACTAATTTAAAGCTGAGTAAATTGGAACAAGCAGAGTGAAGTATCTTGTTCAGGGATACAACATAAGTGCCGTGACCGGGACTCGAACTCGCAACCCTTCGATCACGAGCGCGGCGTCCTACCAATAGACCACCACGCCTCAAATGCAACACAAAATATACTGCAGCAGCATAGCTGTTTCAATACCATCGGGTACCTCATATTCCTTGGCACCCCAGAAAACTAAAGAAATCATAGCCAATGGTTTGTCTAATGTTGATAATCCCCCTAGGCCTAGCAGTGTCCAGAACGAGTTGGTATTCTATGGTTATTTAATTCGTCTTGTAACAAATTTTCCAAATGCGGACCTAAATTAGGAATCGGTGTTATTGTTTGACTCATGAAGTGAATGTTCGATAAACAGCCAGTGTGGACAGTGAATTAGTCCTTGTTAAATATACATTGTAGTAGTACTATAGGCAGAGACGTATTTATAAATAAAACCTTTATGACTATACTTTTACTCTTTTTTAGAGTATAAGCCTAAAATATTGACATCTGGCAATGTTTCATTATGTTATAAGACACTCATAATGAAGCTTAAATGTAATAATATATGGTTAACAGAGCTCAGTGTATTAAAACTTCATTTACACATAACTAAAACAGATGAGTTAAAACAAAATTTGTGTATCTTGGCAACAACCACTAATGGAGCATACCAAGGCCTTTTTGATGTCTATGCCGGACCTTTATTTTAAAACCAAGACATATAATGCAACCGCTGTGGTCGAGCACACTGCTTTGTTTATTTTGAGATTGTTAAAATACTAGATTTGTTTAGTTCAAATATTGACAATATGTAGGTATGGTATAACAAAGTGCGATCTCCACGTATACTAAAGAAATAGTATAAGTTATCTCCCTTCCCAAAATAATATTTAATCACATAAATCTGTATTTTAATAGTTTAAAAACAAAAAAGTAATACAATTTTATTTATTGAATTTAAAAAATATAATTTTCACGTTAGTTTAGCAAATTTGGTTTCTTTTACCTAAATATATATGAAAATATTTAATATTTGAAAATGCACAGCCCAATAAAATATTTTAAGAAGAGTATTTAGATTAAAAATATCTATTTGTTACTTCCAAGTTTCATAAAAATCCAGTTTTTGAAGAATGCAGTGTTCCTCGGAATTCTGTCTAAAAGTTGTAAATAAAGTTTAGAACGCTCGACCACACATAGCTAGCAGTAAAATACATATGTATGGAGAGTGCAGCAATTTACATAGGCGGATTTCCCTCCGACCCCAACACCATGTCATCCTCGATAAGCAGTGGTTACGCTCCCTTCGCCCCTGGAATATGTCATGACAAAAATTAAGGCTCAATGTTGTGTCACCTTCTTGATAAGGCAACCAGTTCGACCTTTGATGTGTATCAAAATAATCTCGTGGTCACATACTGGCAAAAATTGACAGATTTTGAAGTCGGTTGCGGCTCCTAATCTTCAAAAGACAAGCATACAAATGTACAGCCTAGTGATTAGTCAGGGTTTTTTTTTTTGGGGGGGGGGGGGGGGGGTTGTCATGACATATTCCAGGAGTGTAGAGAGCATAGGTGATCGTAACCCCTAGATTTCGAAAATAAAACAATGCCTGATAGACATCTATCCGTCAAAATGTCTGGTTTAAGGGCCAGAGGAACTGGGGCTTATCATGAATTAAAGATGAAATGAAGAGTAATCTAATTTGCCTACCATATTCAACAGTTCATTAAACTACTACAGCGTAAACGTAAAGTTTTAATACTCCCCGAAACAATATTTTTGATATTGTGTAAATCAAATCACATGTGCTACATCACTAATATGAAGTGTATAACGCAAGTCGACTCAAGTTACGGAAAACCTTTATAGGAAAAAATAACTTAAATCGCTTTTAAATCTTAGCGTAATACCATAATGTACTAATTCAAATATTTAATTCGGTTATTGAACACCTTACTTTCAGTATATCGTCATATATTTCAATTCTACCAGCTTTTATTGTAACCTGTTTCATTTTTCGAAAAAATTGCCAAGAACATCGTCTGCTCGAGTGTTTTTGCGAAGGAGGTAACTATATCTTGAAGCAAAAGTCGGAAGGTTCAGCCCCTATCTGATCCGCTAATTACTGGGGCTACTGGTTAATCGATAGTCAGAATTCACACCTGCACATTAACACGAACTAGTGGGTCGTTGATTAAGCAATAATCTATACTTTCTGCTTTTGTTTATATTATATACTGTATCAATGGAAAGTGCGTTTACTTTCCTACTTATCTACGTATGTTATCAAATATATTTAGAAAGTCGTTAATTGATGTTGCCAACCATTTCTAAAAGCAATAACCAGTTTCAAGACGCCTGTTTGAAAATGACGCAATCGCGGGATCTTGCGACAACTTTCATTTTCTATTCAAACTTTGGGTCATTTATTTGACCCATCAATATACAATGCATTATACAAAATCATGGATAACGAGCAAAGAACGTCATGGACAATGTGCAAAGAATTGAGACAGTGCTATTCCACTATGGCCACATTAATTTGTTTGCCTCATCAATTGATTTATTAAGTAGACATATTTCTTTGATATTGTTGACGCTCAATAATTGAACAAACTTTGAACATAGATGGGTTTTTTCGGTAAAAACGTTTGACAAATTGAAATCATACGGTCTTCCAGTGGACGCATTTTGGCTCACGTGACGTTAGTCGGTGGCCGTTTTCGGTTTATTAGATTTGTTTCAAGATCAGCTTAAAAAAAGGGCAATTTATGGAGGTTTTACTTGCATGCATAAACAAAGGATAATACACCGAGATTTTACTGGGTGTATGGAAACAGTATAGTATACCGAGGTATGGAAATAAGAAACGACATTATACCGAGGTTTTACTGTGTGTATATTTACAAAGACATTATACCGAGGTTTTACTGTGTGTATATTTACAAAGGACATCATACCGAGGTTTCACTGTTTGTATAGAAACAAAGGACATTATAACGAGGTTTTATTTTGTGTATATATACACAGGACATTATACCGAGGCTTTACTGTGTGTATATTTACACAGGACATTATACCGAGGTTTCACTGTGTGTATATTTACAAAGGGCATCATACCGAGGTTTTACCTTGTGTATAGAAACAAAGGACATCAAACCGAGGTTTCACTGTTTGTATATTTACAAAGGACATTAAACCGAGGTTTTACTGTGTGTATATTAACACAGGACATCATACCGAGGTTTCACTGTGTGTATATTTACAAAGAACATTATACCGAGGTTTTACTGTGTGTATATTTACACAGGACATCATACCGAGGTTTCACTGTGTGTATATTTACAAAGGACATTAAACCGAGGTTTTACTGTGTATATATTTACACAGGACATCATACCGAGGTTTTACTGTGTGTATATTTACAAAGGACATTAAACCGAGGTTTTACTGTGTATATATTTACACAGGACATCATACCGAGGTTTCACTGTGTGTATATTTACAAAGGACATTAAACCGAGGTTTTACTGTGTATATATTTACACAGGACATCATACCGAGGTTTCATTGTTTGTATATTTAAAAAGGACATTATACCGAGGTTTTACTGTGTGTATATTTAAAAATGACATTATACCGAGGTTTTACTGTTTGTATATTTACAAAGGACATTAAACCGAGGTTTTACTGTGTGTTTATTTACACAGGACATTATACCGAGGTTTTACTGTGTGTATAGAAACAAAGGACATCATACCGAGGTTTCACTGTTTGTATATTTACAAAGGACATCAAACCGAGGTTTCACTGTTTGTATATTTACAAAGGACATTATACCGAGGTTTTACTGTGTGTATATTTACAAATGACATCATACCGAGGTTTCACTGTTTACATATTTACAAAGGGCATCATACCGAGGTTTTACTGTGTGTATATTAACACAGGACATTATACCGAGGTTTTACTGTGTGTATATAAACAAAGGGCATCAAACCGAGGTTTCACTGTTTGTATATTTACACAGGACATTATACCTAGGTTTTACTGTGTGTATAGAAACAAAGGACATTATATCGAGGTTTTACTGTGTGTATGACAAACATAGATAAAGAATATCTAACAGTATCTTCAGTAAAAGCAAATATAATTCACGAGTGGGGCTAATATTTAAATATTTTTCACAAGTGCGCAGCCCGAGGGAAAAATATCAAAATATTAAACCCACAAGTGAAATATTTTTGGTATTACTTAAGATTCTGTTTATTACATTTTATAGCAAAACCTACAGTGGCAGCTTTTGATTTTCCAAAATGTTGTTTGTAAGCATCGTTCTGATTGGTCAAATCAGAAAAAAGTGATATCATCATATTTCTCACTTGTGAAAAATATCACTTTTGTTGAATGAATAGTTTTCGATAATAATTGTTTATATCTTACTTGAGGTCTTACAGTGTATGCATTAACAAAGGGCCTCGATGTTTTACTGCTTATATATACTAACAGGATGTATCAACTTAATTGATATATAATTTAGGTTAAGTTAATTGAGACGCAGACAAAACAAATGCCTCTTGGTCCCTATCTAAATAATAAGCTTGAAATTGACTTTGAATATAAAAAAGTTCTAAATTTAATTCTGGTTAAAAATTGTAGAAATCAGAATGTTCAAGAGGTACATTGTATATAGAATTATCAAAAGGCATAATATCAAGGTTTATTTAATATAGGTTAAGAAAAGACATTGTATAGAGATTTTGCCTTATATACATTGAGAAGTACAATTTATCGAGGTTTTACTGCATACAGTTAAAAAGGAACGTTATATCGGAGTTATCCTTGATATTTATTTACAAACTTGCAAGTGACATCATATTTATAATTAAATATTTATTTTATCGATTTATAAGCATATTTGATACATATTTCTACCGCCCACAACAACGTATTACATAGTTCGCTGGCAGATTACACAAACTTATAAAAACATCCGGGTGATATGATAACCTCTGACAGTCACGAACAGTTCGGTTAATATTTGAGAGTTTTCGCAGAACTGAGCCTATGTATCAATACCTGTCACTGCTAGTCCGTGAGAGATCTGGTCAGACGGCGTGGGCGTGACCTCAGACGACACCAAGGCAGCACTAAACTATGAATCACTCATGTACGTTCATCATACGTAGTATATCAATTAAAATCGATTTTTCATTTTTTTTTAAATTTAGAACAGCCACCCCACATTTTAACAAATGCGTATATCACTATCGCCTATCCTCCCCACTACCCGACCCCTTCACTTCAAGGGCATCGGCATCCTCAGAGAAATGAATGCACCAGACTTCTAAGACTAAATAAACCGAAAACACCAGAAATATAAAAACATGCAATCATGTCTTAAATAAATCAGATTTATAGAGAAAAATTTATATATGATATTAGAAATCTGGTATTTGTAACAATTTAACAATATATAGAACAGAACTGATGTGTTAACCTTAATCGGGAGCCGTCGACACATTCCGTAATTAAACGACAACGCGATCGTCCCCGGAAAGCGTCGATGGTTTCTGACAGGCAAAAATCTTAGTCGTTGTTTACATATATACTTGGACCTAAATTATAATACACTGTAAAGGGTACATACTTAACGTTTTAGGGATTTTTATCAATTTAAAGTCAAACAAATTCACCGGAAGTTGATCGTAATGTCAAATATTGACGATTCCGAATGACAAAAACCCTTTTTAGTTTACCGAAAACTGATCTAAACCACTAAAACGTCAACTTTTACACCAACCACACCAATCAAGCTCAAACTGTAACAAATTCTCAGGTCCCTGTGTACTGTAACAAATTCTCATGTCTCTGTGTACTGTAACAAATTCTCATGTCTCAGTGTACTGTAACAAATTCTCATGTCTCTGTGTACTGTAACAAATTCTCATGTCTCAGTGTACTGTAACAAATTCTTATGTCTCTGTGTACTGTAACAAATTCTCATGTCTCAGTGTACTGTAACAAATTCTCATGTCTCAGTGTACTGTAACAAATTCTCATGTCTCTGTGTACTGTAACAAATTTTCATGTCTCTGTGTACTGTAACAAATTCTCATGTCTCTGTGTACTGAAACAAATTCTCATGTCTCAGTGTACTGTAACAGATTATCATGTCTCAGTGTACTGTAACAAATTGTCATGTCTCAGTGTACTGTAACAAATTGTCATGTCTCTGTGTACTGTAACAAATTCTCATGTCTCTGTGTACTGCAACAAATTCTCATGTCTCAGTGTACTGTAACAAATTCTCATGTCCCTGTGTAATGTAACACATTCTCATGTCCCTGTGTAATGTAACAAATTCTCATGTCTCTGTGTACTGTAACAAATTCTCATGTCCCTGTGTACTGTAACATATTCTCATGTCTCAGTGTACTGTAACAAACTGTCATGTCTCTGTGTACTGTAACAAATTGTCATGTCTCAGTGTACTGTAACAAATTCTTATGTCTCTGTGTACTTTAACAAATTCTTATGTCTCTGTGTACTGTAACAGATTCTCATGTCCCTGTGTACTGTCACAAATTCTTATGTCTCTGTGTACTGTAACAGATTCTCATGTCTCTGTGTACTGTAAAAAATTCTCATGTCTCTGTGTACTGTAACAAATTCTCATGTCTCAGTGTGCTGTAACAAACTGTCATGTCTCTGTGTACTGTAACAAATTATCATGTCTCAGTGTACTGTAACAAATTCTTATGTCCCTGTGTACTGTAACAAATTCTTATGTCTCTGTGTACTGTAACAAATTCTTATGTGTCTGTGTACTGTAACAAATTCTTATGTCTCTGTGTACTGTAACAAATTCTTATGTCTCTGTGTACTGTAACAGATTCTCATGTCCCTGTGTACTGTCACAAATTCTTATGTCTCTGTGTACTGTAACAAATTCTTATGTCTCAGTGTACTGTAACAAATTCTCATGTCTCTGTGTACTGTAAAAAATTCTCACGTCTCTGTGTACTGTAACAGATTCTTATGTCTCTGTGTACTGTAAAAAATTCTCATGTCTCTGTGTACTGTAACAAATTCTCATGTGTCTGTGTAATGTAACAAATTCTTATGTCTCTGTGTACTGTAACAAATTCTCATGTGTCTGTGTAATGTAACAAATTCTCATGTGTCTGTGTAATGTAACAAATTCTCAGGTCCCTGTGTACTGTAACAAATTATCATGTCTCAGTGTACTGTAACAAATTCTCATGTCTCTGTGTACTGTAACAAATTCTTATGTCTCAGTGTACTATAACAAATTCTTTTGTCTCAGTGTGCTGTAACAAATTCTCATGTCTCAGTGTGCTGTAACAAATTCTTATGTCTCATTGTACTGTAACAAATTCTTATGTCTCAGTGTGCTGTAACAAATTCTTATGTCTCAGTGTACTGTAACAAATTCTTATGTCTCTGTGTACTGTAACAAATTCTTATGTCTCTGTGTACTGTAACAAATTCCTATGTCTCTGTGTGCTGTAACAAATTCTTATGTCTCTGTGTACTGTAGCAAATTCTCATGTCTCTGTGTACTGTAACAAATTCTCATGTCTCTGTGTACTGTAACAAATTCTCATGTCCCTGTGTACTGTAACAAATTCTCATGTCCCTGTGTACTGTAACAAAATATCAGGTCACTGTGTACTGTTAAATATACACAATCTCATGTCTCTGTGTACTGTTACAAAATCTCAGGTGCCCGTGTAATGTAACAACATCTCAGGTGCCTGTGTAATGTAACAACATCTCAGGTGCCTGTGTAATGTAAGAACATCTCAGGTGCCTGTGTAATGTAACAACATCTCAGGTGTCTGTGTAATGTAACAGCATTTCAGGTGCCTGTGTAATGTAACAGCATTTCAGGTGCCTGTGTAATGTAACAGCATTTCAGGTGCCTGTGTAATGTAACAGCATTTCAGGTCCCTGTGTAATGTAACAAATTCTCAAGTCTGTAAATTTTCACTTACGTCTTAACAATGCCATAAATAACGATCGAGGTCATGTAGATATTGGTCAAGTTTCCGATCACGTGGTAAATGTTTGCTTCAGTTGAAGTACTAAGGTTTCCGCTCCTGGTACATACTGTAGATGATACAGATAGTTGATGTTTATCACAACTTAAGTTTGTCGCACACACGCGCTTATGTTTAGAAAACAATCAATATGGAAAATAATATCATGAATACAAAAGAACCGGCGCGACACCCGATCGTCCTCTTACATTGTACATGTATACATGTAGGACTGTCGGTAAACTGTTTCCTAGTGTGAAGTTAAATGAAATAATGATGCTTAACTATGTAAAATGGACCGTTTAGAACCTGTCCACACGATACTCTGTATTGTGATTATGGAGACAGGCCAGGATTATTGCCTGTAATAATAGACATTGTTATTGCTACACCCAAGTGCCCGTAGCTTAACTCAAACCCGTCTTGTTATATATAGTTACAGTGTACATATCAGACGAAAAATTAAAAACTCGAGTCCGGGTAAAATATCGCTCGAGGGTTTAAAATAAACAGAATGCTTGTCGAAGAAGCTGTTTTCTATACACATGTATTGATAAATCACAAGGGTGAAATATCTCTAAAGACACTATTATAGTCATTTTAATAAGAAGAAGAACATGTTTTCCATGTAATGTAGACCGCAGACTTGCGGTTAACACATTCATGTTCTGTACAATCCATTGAGATCGTAGGTGGTAGACACTGCTGGTGGACTTGAAGGTCCCCGAGGTTTGCCGTAAACTTAAAGCCACGTTTGAATATATTCGAAGAGTGGCACATGTACCTGATATTCATTATGGAATTTACTTAAATATAAGGCTAACTAGTGCTCCTCCCAATCTAGATTTTCTCCTCCCTATCTAGATTTTCGCCTCCCTATCTGGATTTTCGCCTCCCTATCTAGATTTTCGCCTCCCTATCTGGATTTCCGCCTCCCTATCTAGATTTTCGCCTCCTATCTAGATTTTCGCCTCCCTATCTGGATTTTCGCCTCCCTATCTGTATTTTCGCCTCCCTATCTTGATTTCCGCCTCCCTATCTAGATCTTCGCCTCCCTATCTAGATTTTCGCCTCCTATCTAGATTTTCGCCGCCCTACTATATTTTCGCCTCCGTATCTAGATCTTCGCCTCCCTATCTGTATTTTCGCCTCCCTATCTAGATTTTCGCCTCCTATCTAGATTTTTGCCGCCCTATCTATATTTTTGCTTCCCTATCTAGATTTTCGCCTCCCTATCTAGATTTTGGCATTGCTTTCGGGTGGTTTTGTCTCCTCGATCAGTCGCCTTTTAGACTTCCCTTATAAGGCCAATTCTTAGTACATGTATCACTGACGAGTCCTTGAAGGACGAAACAGCTGTATGACGCAGGGGCATTGTTCTATCAAAGTGTTGTTTTTTTTTAGTCTTTGGTAAAAAGCGTATACAAGTTTGCGCATATGCGGGTATGTACATGTATGTATGTGTATACACGTACGTATGTATGATTGTATGTACATTGCATGTGTGTATTTATGCATGCATGAGTGCATGTGCGTTCGTGTATGCGTATGCATGCATTTTTGTACGGGTGTGCATAATACAATGAGTTATGCAATAAATCTACCTATCTAAAATATAAGTTTATAATGTTTGAGAGGTTTATGTACCTCCAGAAAGAGAGCTTGTATAGGCCTTGCCCGTCGCTCAATCTCTATTTAATAAATATTTAAAAATGAAAAATAATATATATACAATCCCATGATATTGATTAACTGATGCAATAGGCTTAATGAAACATCATAAAACCGTCGAATTTCAGTTAGCCGGGCACTCTGCTGTCTCCTGCATGCGCATGACCGTGATATTATAATCAAGAACAGGGCACAGTTGCTTAAGTTTCTGTCAGTAAGTAATATATATATATATATATGTAATGACAGATACTCACACAACTGTGAACTGGGTCATTTTTTGTACACTGCATCACTCTGAGTGTATTGATAGACTCGGCTATAAGCTAGTACACATGTACATGTGCTTGTATCCTCCAATGGGGGTAACCCCGGTACTTCTGGCATGGTTCAGTTTCGTCATTCAATAAATAATATACATTGTACATGCTTTGCTGGGGGGTTGGGGGGGGGGGGGGTCCGCCCGAATAGGAAGTCGTATCGAGATGAAGAACAATGTTGCAAATTTTGAAATAACTAATTTTAGCATGAATTTTCGAAATAGAGAAAAATATTTTCTAGTGAGAAGTAGGAATGATGTGTAACACAGTTCTACTTACCTGTGTAGTGATAGCGTCTTACTTACCTGTAGTGACTGCGTCTTCGAAGATACTCGATTTGTTCCTCTATCTTCCCACTATAGCAGCACACTATAGGTTCTCAAGTCTTTCTGACTATTTCAACCTTCCTCCTACACGCGTGTTTTATTGTTATTAAACAGACATGACCTAGTTATGGCTACGGTCAAACTTCCTGTTTAAAAATGACGCTACACCAATACTCTGTTAAACGTGTTTGTTACGAGGAAGTGCATTTAAACCAAGTAGGATTTAAATACTTCCCGATTCACCTGGAGTCACACGAGTACCAGGGTGTTCAGAAGAACTGTCCGTTTTGAGCGTAAACTATTTGATCTGTAAGATTTATTGATATTTCTATTGTCGGTTTACTGTAAGGATCTGTTTAGTCTTCCTTTAAAATCAATCAAAAAAGTCTATGACTAATATAAGCACATGTAGTTATCATCGAGAATATAAATACGAGAGTTATTTCCCTTGCCCTGTAAAATAACTACTCGTAACCTTTGTTACAGCCAGTCTGATTTTTTTTTTTGATGACTGCTCTGGGGCGTAGGAGCGAAACGAAAAATAGGTTTTGATCGATAACAATATAATAGTGTGAATAGTGGCATGTCGATATGATAATTCATGATTTGTTATACTTATCTAGTATGGCCCTTTACCGTGGGAACTGTTCTCTACAAGTGTAGTTCTATTTAATATGACGTTTTTCGAGTTAACCTTGTTGAAAGTATGCGGCCATCCCTATGTTAATGCTTTTAACGTTTTCTTTGAATGCTAACGTCTTGCTAAGGAAAGACGTGTATTATTTCAATTTAATACCTTAGGTATAGGCCTTATCGTAACTTTATCGATTTCCCAAAGGTAAATTTCTGTCCCACCATTAAACAAATATGAAAATAACTTCTGTTGAAATCTTGTCCCTGTTAGGAGTTTTTTTTTTTTTTTTTCAGCTGCTCTAAATGACAGACAGACCTGAACTTAAACGTTTTTAGACAACTGAACTATTTCATTAAAATCACCAAGATATTTGGAACAGAATTCTCAAGGTTGTGTATCTCTACCTGTGTGAATATTATATAAACATTAATATGCTATGTTATTGTAATGCCTTATCCCTTGTTCAATGTTTATTGCTACAAATATATTTAAAGTCAAGTCAATTGTGACATGATTGCTTCAATACATCGCGTGACTTCCGTTTGACAATTAAAACAGAAACAGGATGAACTTCATTGATAAGATATATTTAATACTTTAACAGCAACTGTTTACCGTTTAGTCGCGGTGGCCGAGTGGTTAAGGGGTTCCGACATTCTACCACTAGCCGTCCACCTCTGGGGTGCGAGTTCGAATCCTACGTGAGATAGTTGCCGGGTACTGACCGTAGGTCGGCGGTTTTTCTCCGGGTACTCAGGCTTTCCACCACCTGCAAAATATGGCACGTCCTTAAATGACCCTGGCTGTTAATAGGATGTAAAACAAAATAAAACCAAACCGTTAAGTCCATTGACCTGTTCCCATTTCCTGTAGATATACCTTGATGACGGTCAATGTATGGTGTTTTGTTTGTTTGACGTTCAAACTATGCAGAGCCTTCAAAAAAGAATTTATACTCCTGTGTCAAAACGTGTCGGTTTTTGCAGGAGCCAACAGTCAACAATGAACATCCTCGATATCCGGGGGTTACGATCACCTACGCTCTCTACACACCTGGAATATGTCATGGCAAAACTGAAGGCACGCTCAGGTAAAACAAAATCTTGACCAATCGTTAGACTACATAGTTGTTCCTTTGAAGATTACAAAAGAGCCGCAATCGACTTGCACAACCTGTCATTTTTTATCGTTATGTGACTACGAGATTCCTTTGGTCTACATCAAAGGATCGAACCAGTCTTCTTATTTCATCAACAAGGTCACGCAAATGGAGCCTTCAGTTTTGCCATAAAATATTCCATGGGTGTAGAGAGTGTAGGTGATCGTAACCCCTAGATATCGAGGATGACAATGAAACGCAACAATAGGGGGTTCCGTACGAAACTGGAGCCAAATAGCGAAGCCTACAGCTTTAAGGACCTGGACACGCCTAACCTTTTATCCACCGTGTCCACCACATAACCGTCCTTACTACCCTCGCTCTTCCAGCGTCCGTGTCTCTTCCAACATCTCTCGTTCACACTCGAATTAGCGGCCGCGCTAGCACCGCCTGATCTCAGAGAATGCAAACCAAGATTAAGATTTGTTCCGACTAGACGTAATCTGCTGAGAATCGTTTCTCTGGCTCTCGTGTAACTCAAACGTTTGTTTTTGTAAACTAACTTGCAAATATCCTTTGACCTAAAAATTGGACGAAAAATATAAAACTCGCTATCAAGTACAATGCCGGATAGCTCCATGTATTTCTGAAACATCTGGTAAGGACAGGCTAACGTATGGCCTTTGCTAATGAGAACTTCATTACCGTTTCTATATTGATCGGTTTTGCTTTTAGCAATGTACAATAATAAATGATCATCGCGAACTTTAATATCGACACCGCGCAATGCACTGACTTCGTCGTATCTCAAAAAACCTGCAAAACTCAACAGTATCATACACAAATCTCTGATAACAAGTAAATCGCTTGAATCTTTGAACATATCGCACAAACTAACAAGCATTTCCACACTCACTGGATCTTTTTTACAAACTGCTGGCCTAGCAATTCTGCGGGCCGACTCCTGAAGATTTGATACAAAAGCATTTTTTGTGGGATCAATAAAATTATTAAGATCATGAGCCCATTTGATCCCGTAAATGGCAGAATTAACAGAGTGATAAGAACAGTTATTGTCCAGTAAATGCGTTATATATAACGCCACGTGTATGGACTGTGCCGGTAAGGAACTGAAACCATGTCCCTTGATGAAAGATTCCCACCTCCTGAAACTGTAGTAATATGCCTTGGTCGTATTGTCACTTTTTGATTGTAGTAGGAAATGTGCCATCCTTCCGGATAAATTGCCCAACATGCTGTCACCCGCGACTCCACTTCCGGTTACGGCCGCTGTCACATTCGTACGTAGATCTAGGCCTGAATGATGAAAACAAAGCCTAATTAGATACAAAGTAGAGCTATGAATCTAAATTTCTGTGAATTCCTACCGAATATACCGTTATTGCCTCTCCCTTTGTGGGTGAAACCTTCTCCTTTGAAGTGTACTTTGTGTTTGAAAACTCCGTTACTAATACACTGTTCTACTTTAGGCCAATATGCTGCAGATTTCCATTCTGGAATTATTAATACCCCCTTTGCCTTTTCAGATTCTATCTTCTGAATAGTATTGGCTATCAAACTTGGTGGGGGAACCAACCAGCTGAACTCTGAACTCCATCTAAAAGCAAATGCGTTTATTCCCGAGGTCCCGGGACACCAAAACCTAGAATAGAATTTTTCGCACTTTCTGTTGTAATCACATGCAAACCAATCGACGGTGAATTCACCAAATAGAAATGACAACTTTCTATATACCCATGTTTGTACACCCCAATCATCACAATCACTCTGCCGACTCAAATCGTCGGCGATACAGTTTTCCTCTCTAGGAATCCATTTCGGGCATATGTGTATGTCCGCCAAATGGCATGTACTTACGATATCGCTGGCGATTTCGTGCAAGTGTTCTTTACGACTCCCTATTGAGAGAATAGTCTGCACATTTTTGTTATCCGTGTTTAATTCTACCGACTTACCTGTCAATAGCGGCAAGTTGTGTTTAACAACTCTATTAACTGCTTCCATTTCTCTTCAAGTTGAACTAGCATACTTTTCTATATCATTCCATGTCCCAAACATGCCCTGCTTACCGCTATAAAAACCATCGCCGTTAGCTAAATAGCCACCGTAACCCTCAAATGAGGCATCAGTGAACAACGTCACGTCAAACGTTGTGTCTGTCAAATGACTAATCTTTGAACCCTCTTCGTTCATTATCAGAATGTTTTCCCGCCAAAAATCGATTTCGCTTTCAGCTTGCTTAGTTACAACAATCGCTGAATTCCACGACAATCTTTCCATAACACAACTATTCATACTGCGTGTATGGAAACGAGCCCTATCCCCCAAAACCGCATGGGTTGAAATTAACTGTCCAACGATGGACGCCAGAAAACGAACGCTGACTATGCGTTTCCCTGCGCTCAACTGAGCCTTGATGTGCCCCAAACACTGAGTGACCTTTTGCATACGCTCAGGTGATACATGTAACCTGTTAGTCTTTGTGTCCCATATGAAACCTAACCACTGTAGTCTCTGTACGGGTATCCATGTACACTTTTCTTCCGCTATTAGAAAACCGAGGCTTATCAGGTCAGAGCGCACCTGCTCACTGATTTCTCGTACCGACTCGACAGACTTACCTCCCCCTAGCCCGTCGTCCAAATACATCAGTATGTTTAAACCATTCGTTCGCCAGTATTTAACCACTTCTTTTGTTACTTTTGTGAAGATATGCCCGGCTGTACTTATACCAAAAGGCAGCACATTGAATACATATAACTTACCTTGCCAACTGAACCCTAGAAATGTGCAATGTGGCGGATAAATCATGATATGATGATAAGCAGATTTGAGGTCGAAGCTAAATAAAAAATCGCCCTCGCCAAAAATACCTCTTGCTACTTCAGCGTCCTCGTACTTAAAACGAAATTGAAACAAATGTGGATTGATATGTCTGCAGTCAAGTACTAACCTTAGCTTGCCCTTTTTGTTACAAGCCACTGTCAAAGGGTTTACTACCTCAGGTTGTTCTGTAACCAGGGAAACGCATCCTTTTTTAACCAAATTTTGTATTTCTTGTGTAACAAACTCGGCATTATCCTTAGCCGATTTATTATTGTCTAAAACAGTACTTACCGGGGTGGTTTTCAACGGTATTTTATAGCCCTCTTTTATTACCGAGAGAATATGATCATTTTGTGAGATTTTCTCCCATTGTTTTACATGGGCCAACAGCCTACCTACTGGCGTCGTCACTGCGTCGCCCTCGACGGCTTTTCTTACAGTATTCAAATGAATGAAAGAAACATTACTTATCTTATCGTTTGTAGGCCTTGCTCCCTTGGGACACTCCCCTTTCCAATGCCCCTGGTCTCCACAATTGAAACATCTTCCCGGTTTCCTCAGTGGTGCGGCCCTCGTGCTGTTGTCTGTATCCCCGTTCCCGGACCTCTGTTGGTTTTGTGGTCGAAACGCCGAGTTGTATGGTCGCCTTTCGTTCTGACGCTTTTGTCGTTCCGCCTTAATTTTTCTGTCTGCTCGTGATTGAGCCTTGATAATCTTTCTTTCGTCGTCGCTGTCGTCAGCCAAGGGATTTGTCTCATACTCGCTAACGGCGAGCCAACCAGCGTCGGACGAATCCGCTAATTTAATCAGCTTTTGTCGGTGAGACACTAATTGGATACCTTGCTCGACCTTTTCCATCAGGCTTGGTGCGTTTACGTCGTTCATAGAGGAAACAATAGTCCCAACTTCCTTGAATTTGCTTTCCTCGCTTTTTGAATTTGTGTTCCCCGCTAAATGTGTCCACCAGCCGCGCATTTTGTGATGACATGGACTGAAATAAGTTCTTCATTTCACCCATAATTAAATTCTGTGATTCAGAAATCGCTGCTGTGATTTAGGCTTGAACGCCCGAGTTTGAATCCATGTTTACTGTACCGCTGGACAGCTAGATAATGATATTTCACCCTACCACGATGCCCGACTCAATCTGAGTCACGTGACATATTTCACGTACGGAGCGAGTAGCACGAGCCGTTTATACAACATTTTCCCGGCTTATACTACCGAAACGCGGGAAAATTTAATTACAGCCAGTCTGTTTGTTTTTTTTTTGATGACTGCTCTGGGGCGTAGGAGCGAAACGAAAAATAGGTTTTGATCGATAACAATATAATAGTGTGAATACTGGCATGTCGATATGATAATTCATGATTTGTTATACTTATCTAGTATAGCCCTTTACCGTGGGAACTGTTCTCTACAAGTGTAGTTCTATTTAATATGACGTTTTTCGAGTTAACCTTGTTGAAAGTATGCGGCCATCCCTATGTTAATGCTTTTAACGTTTTCTTTGAATGCTAACGTCTTGCTAAGGAAAGACGTGTATTATTTCAATTTAATACCTTAGGTATAGGCCTTATCGTAACTTTATCGATTTCCCAAAGGTAAATTTCTGTCCCACCATTAAACAAATATGAAAATAACTTCTGTTGAAATCTTGTCCCTGTTAGGAGTTTTTTTTTTTTTTTTTGCTTTTCAGCTGCTCTAAATGACAGACAGACCTGAACTTAAACGTTTTTAGACAACTGAACTATTTCATCAAAATCACCAAGATATTTGGAACAGAATTCTCAAGGTTGTGTATCTCTACCTGTGTGAATATTATATAAACATTAATATGCTATGTTATTGTAATGCCTTATCCCTTGTTCAATGTTTATTGCTACAAATATATTTAAAGTCAAGTCAATTGTGACATGATTGCTTCAATACATCGCGTGACTTCCGTTTGACAATTAAAACAGAAACAGGATGAACTTCATTGATAAGATATATTTAATACTTTAACAGCAACTGTTTACCGTTTAGTCGCGGTGGCCGAGTGGTTAAGGGGTTCCGACATTCTACCACTAGCCGTCCACCTCTGGGGTGCGAGTTCGAATCCTACGTGAGATAGTTGCCGGGTACTGACCGTAGGTCGGCGGTTTTTCTCCGGGTACTCAGGCTTTCCACCACCTGCAAAATATGGCACGTCCTTAAATGACCCTGGCTGTTAATAGGATGTAAAACAAAATAAAACCAAACCGTTAAGTCCATTGACCTGTTCCCATTTCCTGTAGATATACCTTGATGACGGTCAATGTATGGTGTTTTGTTTGTTTGACGTTCAAACTATGCAGAGCCTTCAAAAAAGAATTTATACTCCTGTGTCAAAACGTGTCGGTTTTTGCAGGAGCCAACAGTCAACAATGAACATCCTCGATATCCGGGGGTTACGATCACCTACGCTCTCTACACACCTGGAATATGTCATGGCAAAACTGAAGGCACGCTCAGGTAAAACAAAATCTTGACCAATCGTTAGACTACATAGTTGTTCCTTTGAAGATTACAAAAGAGCCGCAATCGACTTGCACAACCTGTCATTTTTTATCGTTATGTGACTACGAGATTCCTTTGGTCTACATCAAAGGATCGAACCAGTCTTCTTATTTCATCAACAAGGTCACGCAAATGGAGCCTTCAGTTTTGCCATAAAATATTCCATGGGTGTAGAGAGTGTAGGTGATCGTAACCCCTAGATATCGAGGATGACAATGAAACGAAGGTAGATTCTACAGCGTTGCCTACGGCAAGGGGCGTAACTCTTGACGTCACGCTATTTTTCCAATGGGCCAAAAAGATATAATAAAGAAGGCAGATAAGTCTGATAACTACACGAAATAGAACATAGTACTTATCCAATAGCCTTCCAAGACACATATCATGTGATGTACTAAAAATACTAACCATTGTTTCAATAAGCATATGCATGTAGTCAATGTCGGCCATGAGAGGGCCTATTTGATTACAATTAGACAATACGGTGGTAGTGTCCTACATCCGGCGTATGGGTAGACGAGTATATGAGTTACATAACCTTTTCAATATCTGTAGAGCGTAACATTTGGCTGTCAGCTGCACAAATACCTGGGAGTTAAGACGTGTAGGCTCGTTTAATTTCTAGACAGCGGACATGACACTTCACTTGTGGCCGAATCTTAAGGATGACATATACGCATCACGATTTAACCGTACACTGGACAATATTCTGTTTTACATGTACTTATCAGACTCTAAAGATTTTAGAGTTGACGCTTTTACCCTGACTGCCCGGCAGGTAGGACGTAAGATTTGTACCTGTTGCCCTCATTGCATGATCGTAAGAGGCGACTAATGATAAACAGACAGTGCCTCCTTTCAGCATCCTACATAGAGTGTTGCACACGGTTGAGGACCAGGTAGAACTAATGAAGTTGGTGGCGCCAATATTGCCGACACAAGTATGGTTCCAAAGGTTACTACGACTATTGTGCGGACAGAGTTGTGCTCTGCCAGTTGTGAGATAATCGTTGTAATCACCCAACTCACAGAGACAGAAAACTTCCGCTTCCAAATGTGGGACTGGGAGATTTCCCATATCAAGACTATGCTAGAAAGTGAAGGTTTTTCAGCAGACGCTACCAGCATTGTCAAAGTATCGTGGAGACAAGGAACAGAGCTGTAGTATGGGACTTATATCAAGAAGTGGCTGCAATTTTCCCAGCAAAGGCAAATTAATCCGCAGACAATCTCAGTATAGAAGTTTTTCTTATATTTTTTTTACTTCATTTTACCATCAAGGTCTCTGTTAGAGTGCCCTCAACACTGCTTAATCAGCTAATAGTTCTTTGGATGTGTCATTGAATGGTTCAGACCCAGTAAGAAATTATCCCTTAGTGTGTAGATTTTTGAAGGTGTGTTTACTTGTTGTCCTAGTCTTCCAAAGTTCACCGAAACACATTATCTTCAGAATTACCTATTTTAACGAGAAAATTAATTTTGTTAATGACATTGTAATAATCGCACAAGAGGACAACTTCTACACCTTATTGACATTAAGAGCACAGGGGCTCGGTTTCGGGATTTTGAGCGGTATATGCCGTAAATCCTTCCAATTTCACTATATAATCAAGGCATGCACACAAGTAAATAATACAAACACTTTTTAACCACTGTTTAAACATATTCTTAAACCTTATAGAAATTGGGGGTATCGAGGTTTTTAAGGTTTAAGAATATGTATAAACAGCGGATAAAAAGTGTTTGTATTGTTAATTGTGTGCATGCTTTTATTATATAGTGAAATTGGAAGGATTTACGCCATATATCGCTCAAAATCCCGAAATCGAACCCCTGTGATTAAGAGAGCTAGTTTTACTTCTATTCAAACGTCCAAATATTATTGTTGACAACATATTGAAACAAAACCACCTAGTCATCACCAGGGTCCATATACCAAGGATTACTGACGAAGTGTCACTCGTGTTTATAGTACTAGGTTAGAGTACTGGGACCAAACAGAATCAGCCAGAGGAAGTACAACACACCCATTCCTTGGTACAGTGCCTGACTATTGACTAGTTTGTAGAAGTACAATTTTAAGGTTGATAAAAACAGGCTGGCGTGAAAGTGTCGGAGTTTGGAGTACACAGGACTAGGGCTGCTCCCACTCGTATTGTCCATCACGTGGTGTTACTGTCGAGCAGGTCATGAAGACTGCAGGCTAGACGTTTCAGGTTCAATAGTAGACGTGCTGTGGACAGTGACAGTGAAAATACTTCTTTAATCCAACTGTTGCATTAAGGTCACTCGGTTCCTTTGTCAATATCCATGGGAATTTCATGAAATTTCACTCAAATGTTTACTAGTGTATTAAGAACAAATTTTTTTGTTGTAATTGGCCCGAAAAACTGCAGAAATCTTTTTGGGGTGAAAAACTGATATTTTCAGGAAAAACACCAGAAAGAGCGAAATCAAGAACTAACAATTTACGTTTTAATGTGTTACAATCCTAACGTTATATATACATATAAAACAGCAAAGAAGGCAAATATTTTACGTTTCGTATAACTTTTATTCAACAAAACAAACAAGTAAATGTATGTTGTTCATCAACATTGCTTATATAGAATTATTGTATATATGAATTAAACGAATAATCTTGTGGAAAATTAATGGGCGATTTACGCTGAAATATGTTCCCAAAAACTTTAATTAATAATTAAAAAAGGGAATCACTATTCGTTGATCAACGATTTGGACATGTAAATTTTTTTTCGTCACATATGATAACGCATGCGCATAACAAGCTACATCGGTAAACAAAAAATGGCGATCCGCGTGACCTACATGTAACTACCAAGCGAAAAGTGGCCGAATGGTCAAATTTTAACGTAAGGATTATATTACGGAAGCATAATGAGGGATGGGAAGTATTCATGGGAGAAACTAAGAGCCAAATTGTTTGCATGTTACAGTTTTCTTCTGGATAGCCGGTGACACAGTTTTGATTTGGTTTTGGGGCCTCCCAAGGGATAACTCTTTCATTCCTCTGTTACATGAAATGCGTGTGTAAAACTTGAAAGCGTGTTTTTCAATATTCCCTTTATAATATTTCAGTAAAACGGCATAATTGAATTATATTGCTGAAGAGAAAGACCTTTTCACATACAAGAAAACCCGTATGGGGGGGGGGGGGGGGGGGGGGTGGCGGGGGTTACATTGTCAAACGCCGGTATAGGTGCGATGGAGTTTAATGTATAATTACATACAGATTCAATTTGGACAAAATGAATAAATTTATGTCATCCTGTGCGGATAAAAAATGCTTGTCATACCTAATCTATAAAATACGGGTTGTATAAATAGTATCGAGTTTGGACCCCGGTATTGAATTTGATATGAATCAAAATATATGCAATATATAAGTGAAGTCATTAATTTATAAAAAAAAAAAAAATCATATACATGTATATGTCCCATGTCTGCAGTTGTGTTGAAAATGTTAACGATCCTTTAAATTTACATAAAAAAGGTAAAATGAAAACGGAGCTATCATAACATATACAAATGGATTAAGTATTGGACAATTATCTTCTCGACAAGTTCCGAATTTGATATATATATTATACATGTGTTCTACATGTTTAGTGCGTGGTGCGTCATATGAGTGCACGGACTTCCCTGATACATAATTGTAAGTGTTAAAGTATGTTGACGCTGAAAGTTGGATAGATTTTAGATGAATATATAGATAGTCTGAAAAAAAATCTTCAAGACATCGAGTTGTATAAAAAAAATCGGAATCATTTCATTTTATTTTTGTACTTTAAAATGCATGCACACCTTTTGTGAAATGGTTCTAAATGAGGATTCGTGAAGATAACGTTTTACAGAAATTAAGGTTTGCCCTATGGTTGTCATCGTCGGAAACCCACATGACACTGTTAAACGTACAATGTAAGAGTGCAGTCTGGCGATGCATGGTTGTATCCTGTAGGGCCTACCCATTTGCATCGATTTCAGTCAGGTACTGATGTCGATAAATGATGCATAGATGTCGACATAAATTTCTTCATATGAATATCGTATGTAATTAACGTCTGATTATTAATGTGAATATGATTCAAAAAATGTATACACGGATTTTGTGTCTAGTTCAACATCGGACCTTTACATTACGCGTCCCCTCCCTTTGGGCCCCTCGTCGACTTGCGACAAAATAGTCACCTGATTGACGCGTGATCAGCGCTATTTTTATCGGGCTTTCCCGAGGAATGCAATTTTTCAAGTGGCTAATAAACACATTTTGAGTGGACTTTGAATATTGAAATAACAGGAAAATGTATCTGGTAGTGCAGACAGCATGTACATTCAATAACTTCATTGTAGACTTCCCCGGGATACCCCTTTAAGTACTAAGTATTGCTGTTATACATCTCCAATATAGCCATGTATTTATGAAAGAGACGGTGTTTCCAAGACTTATACAATACATTCACCACTTTCCCATAGTTCCGTGATGTAATATGCAAAAACAAATCATATTTCGGAATAGTGGTCCTCATGCGTTAGTTGAACCAATTTCTTGTTTAACATTTGTTCATGTCCGATATAGCCGAACGTGTTGTGTACATTGGCAGTTACTGTGAAAATACTTCCTTAAATGCTACATGTAAGTGACCTGTAAGCTAATTATTTATAAATGAAACGTAAATGTTGAAATCGAATAAACATTTTAGAACGGTTATCAGAGTCTTAATATTATTATTTGCTCTTTGTTCTTGTATTTGACTCTTAAGTCTCGTCGGATCTCTCAGCGTGGTTGATTTTTAAAATAAAACGATAGCTTTGACAAATTCATTTTTTAAAGTTATTAATTAATCTAACGAATGCTTAGTTTGATCTATTTTTTCCAAATCAGTATCAAGCTGAGAGATTATACCCACCTTAACGTCAATAATTTGATACATATTTTATAACATTGTATAATGCACATCCTCTCCAAATCACAAAATTCTCAGTACAATTTTTTTCTTACTCTAAAAGATAAATCACGAGACTTGTGATCTCGTGCAATCTCTCAGCGGGAAGTTGATTTGAAAAGAAAAATATTAAACTTTATGCATTCGTTAATTCTGTTGATTGAAGAATCTATCATTTTTTTAGTGATACAAACAGAACTGTATCAACCAGTTTTTCCTCGGTTTTGCACGAGGTTGTTTTGAGTGCTAAACATGAGAAATATCTCATCACGAGGATGGATATATTTCTATGCACATCACACATGAGTGATCGAATTGCGCATGAATACAAGCGTAGCCGATGTGCTGCAAATGTGTGTAACAATCCGCAGCGTCAATAAGTTTTAACACCCTAACCAATCTTGAACTGTCAGCATGTTAAGTCTGCCTTAATGCAGTGTTTTGTTTGTGCATTTTGTGTGAATAAACTGATTATGTAATTCCTTTTTGCCTAAAGTGCACAGGGCCATAAGTCAAATTGAAAAAGTGCGCTGTTTGTGACGGAATAAGAGGTGCATGTTGACGTCATCTAACGTACATTAAGACAGGTTTATATTTCCCTACAAAAGAAACGAAAATGTACCAGTGAAGTGCGGACAGTATCACTGCCAGTTGTAACGCTCTCTTAACCACTGTTTTTGTTGTGATGTTTACATGTACTTATCGCTAACTCGTTGGATAAGTGTTTTTGCTGTTTAAGTCAAAATAAAAAGTCTTTTGTGACTCACAGACTATATCATATCTAATACTGGTTTCTCCTTCTACACGTAGTTATGATGGTATGGCCATAGTCATAAAAGACATTTTATTTTGACTTAAATAGCAAAGACACTTTGATTTATTAAGGTCCCAGGTGATACAGAAAAAAAATCAGAGAATAACATGGAGACATTTGTCAAAGTACAGGACAATAAGACAAGGTGTTCCGGAAGAGTAAGCGTCTTCTGCTTCATCGACGACACCCGCAATGTAAATCTCGGTCACATCCAAGTAAGCATCAAAACCTCAATATGAGAACCGAGTCATCATTGTTAATCTCAACAAGTAAGCACACCATTGAGCATACTCCAAAACGCCCATCTTCATATAACACACAGATACAGACTATTTCTCAATGATACCAAGATGGCGACCACAAAACTTGCCCATAGTCTTCATCAACCTGCATTACAAAATGTAACATAAATTTCAAAATAAATCGAATTCGTTTTTTGAAGACAAAACGTTATAACACTTCCTGTTCTTCCTTTTGTTAAGGTTTCGGGTAATCAACTAGTTCCGTAATTTCTTTTAATCAATGGTTTCCATTTTTAGTTACAACAAATTACTGACCATATGTGGTGACTGAAATGAGCTGTTTAAACCTGCCGTAGGTTCACAGCGATATAATTAACGGCTTTGGATATTACACAGCGCCATCGTTACAGCGCGGACTTCGTCAGCTCGAGGTGAAAGACCAGACATTTCAGCTCCTATCCTTGAGGGGCTATCATTAACTTGTCCATTTGCGAACAATTTCTGCAAAACATTCAAGCTGTCGGCCATTAATGCTTGTTTCATATCGAAAATCGTGTTTAACAATCCCCCATGTCATTGTAATCAAATACATGAGCCTCGTTTGGGGACCAGCAATGACAAAGCAAACAGCGAAGGACTAAAGGATATTCCACTAATTGTAAAATCGGCATGTTGAGTTTGCGATCGGTAAAACTAGATGCAACCTAGGAACAAAGGAAAGATTTACATGGAGACACTCGTGAAAGTACAAGAGAATAAGACCTTGGCCCGTATTCATGAAACCGTTCTCATGCTCAAGCACGGATTCTGTGCTCAAGTCAGCTTGCTTGAAACTCGCTTGAATCATGTCGAAGAGTCGAAACGTCATAGTAAATGTTGAAACCAACTTTCGACCGCATGTCTCTTCAACTTTTTACCAAAACTTTGACAAAATTAGATTGTTTAAATAATGTATTGCCATAACAAAAAATAAGGCTTGAGGTCAGAATCCATGCTTGAGCATGAGAACGATTTCATGAATACGGGCCCAGGTGTTCCGAAAGAGTAAGTGTTTTCTGCTTCATCGACGACACCCGCCATATAAATCTTAGTCACATCCAAGTAAGCATTAATTCTCAGAATGAGAAGCGAGTAATCATTGTCAATCATAACAAGTAAACAAAATAATAATTAAACTAAAAACATCTTTATATCACACTAAGATACAGAATATTAGGAATATATTGATTTTAAGAATTCCTGTTCACTTGAAAAAAATGAAAATGAGAGAGAATCTCAATGTAGTTCGGCCTAGAATGGCAAATCAGGATATCAGTACGTTTAGTGGAGGAACAGTGTAATGAATGGGAAAACATTACCCCAAACCCTGATCCAGTTCCATTGTCGTGTTACATTAAAACAAAACGTATGCTTTTTTCCATGAGAAATTCCACGGTTATGCTTTTAAGGTTTTCGTTTTGGAAAAGGTTTGCACAACTGCAAAGATATTAGTTATGTAATGCATGATTGAATATTTAATTAGTGCTGCTTGGATTTTGTGCTGTTGCTAATGATTATTTTAACAATATCTCGGATCGACTCGAAAATAAATAAATATTCCAGAGAAGATCCATGTCGAAAAAATCAGAGAGAATACCGAAGCGTCAACAAAACATTAAATAACTTAAATCAGGGCCACAATATAAACAAGGGGAAGATGCAAACGCAGACACTGGAAAACAGTACAAGATATTAAGACCAGGGGTTCCGGAATAATAAGCTTATTTTCTCCATCGACGAGACCCAAATTTTACATCTAGGTCACATCCAAGTAAATGTCATGACCTCAAAGTGAGAACTGAGATATCATTCCAAATCACAATAAGTAATCATAATAATGAGCATATTTAAAAACGACAATATTCATATAATACAAACTTACAGAATAGTACTCAATGATACCCTGGTGGCGACCATAAAACTTCATCAAGCTGCTTCTCTTTAATCCCTGTGCCGTACGATTGTTTGTCAGAAACCGACATCTAGAACAAAAAGCTCGATATTCAGAACAGGCCCTAGATTAAGGAATTAAATGCGACATATATTTCTAATCATAAACAACATAGTTTTGAAAGCAGAGATGATAATATCAAGAAAGGGACAGTTCCCGATATTAAAATAGAAATCGTCACACGTATCAAATAACTTTGTAGTAAGCTGCTCGTGTTGGTCATATGTTAAGGAAAATTCGAGGTAAGCAGCTGATGATATAGAAATGTGACCAATAAATTTTGTAGACACATGACACGATCATGTAGTATAAATCACTGCATGTTGTGGAAAATAATTTATGAAATATTAAGATAGAATAATTGTTATTGCAAGTACTGTATAGTAATTAATCGTAAATCGTGTTTAAGCGTCATTCACCAATATCTTACAGACATTGTTAGAAAAGTTCAGATGTGATCAATGTCTCTTTTGAGTTGGAAATATGGAAAGAAATAAAAGGACGAGAGTTGAAGAAAGAAAAGCATATTTTGTATCAGCACATCCTCAATAACAACTGCTATTGGGGATGTGTCTTTGTGCCCACTACTTGGGGAAACAAAAGTGACCGAAATAAATTGACTGCAAACCATAGGTGAGGATGGCAATCAATGGGTTATGAACTCAAATCCAAGTTCAGAACGTAAATTGTATCAAAGTCCTTAGAACTCGAAACTGTGATTCCCTGTTAATAGTCAGCATTGAGGGTAATTACAAAATCTGGTTCACCTCTTGTCAGTATAATGTGACTGGGCGGGGTGCTGTGCTGGGTGGTTCACCCCTTGTCAGTATAATGTGACCGGGGGAATGCTGTGCTGGGTGGTTCACCCGTTATCAGTATAATGTGACCGGGGGGTGCTGTACTGGTTGGTTCACCCGTAATCCGTGTAATGTGACCGGGCGGGATGCTGTGCTGGGTGGTTCACCCCTTGTCAGTATAATGTGACCGAGCGGGACGCTGTGCTGGGTGGTTCACCCCTTGTCAGTATAATGTGACCGGGTGGGATACTGTGCTGGGGGGGTTCACCCGTTATCAGTATAATGTGACCGGGCGGGATGCTGTGTTGGGTGGTTCACCCGTTATCAGTATGATGTGACCGGGTGTGATGCTATGCTGGATGATTCCCTTTTTTTTGTTACTCCCCCCCCCACCCCCCATTTTTTTTCTTTTTACTAGCGTATCAATTCTGTGAGTACAAACACGTTATATTGGAAGCGCACAGAGTGTAGAACAGTGCATTTTATTGTAGTGTAGGTAAAATAAACATGCCCTTTCATTGTCATACATTGCAGTCTATTTAAGGACTAGGTACAGCCATATTGGTTGTTACCTGGATGAAAATGGTAATATTGAAATTTTAATGTTTTCTTCCAATACATGGCATAAGCTTTATCCCATTATGTAAAATATTGATATAAAATGCAGTTTAGCCCCCAAAATTAAAAAAATCTGTACTTAGGAAAAAAATATTCAGTAAATAATATCCAGATGGGAGTGCGCAAATATTTTTCATATAGTTATTTGAAACTTCTCAAAAAAATAATACAAAGCTACTGCAATGTTCATAGAATGATAACCCAGTGTTAAAATTTTGATATAAGTCTGTAAATCAGAGTATCGGGGAGAAATACACAGGTACCCCCTCTAAAAAATGTCGTCCATTGTATGCTGTTTTCGGTTCAGGTAAAAGTAGTTACCTGTATCTCGTGGGGGCAATATAGGGGCATTATTTTATATTAAATAGGTCATTTGTCATGTAAATATAAATTTCGTGTCAAATAAATGTATAAAATAAAAATAATAACACCAACATAACGTAATTTACATTTACGATACGGTTACCTTATTACTAATTAAGTTTGAGAAATGTATTTTGATACCAATGTGCCTCAACTGCCACACATGTTTACGATGGCAACAATTTACGCTAGCGATGTTTGACAGGTGCGAAGCCGAGAACGAATCGGTATAATCAGTGAGTTAATACTGTCCGATCCACGCGGAAGTGTAATATATATACGAATTCCATCAGAATTTTTACAACACAAATTAAACTTTGTTGACAATTCTTTCAAAATCATTAAATTACCTAAAAAAAACACTGCCGGAAGTGCCGAAGGACATCTTTTCACATGCTATACATTCGCCCAAAAATGTAAAACTGGCAATCGCTAAAAACAATTTATCGTGATAGGAATGGGCAGTTTTTGCTTTGTGACGATATACCAAGTAACATTTATCTTTACTGCATGCTTGAATCCAATTAAATTGTTAATTTTGTCGATGTTTCACCATGCCTCTAAGTCAGGCGTATGAATATCTAAAAAAGTAAATAGTGCAAAATGGAGGACAGGGTAGTATATTTCGCTACATGCAACGGGAAGATGTTTGATTTAAGAGATCTGACACAATGTCATAACTCGTCATACCGCAGACGGTAAGATTTTTGTTTTGGCTATGCGGCTTGCCACATAAATTTGTCGATCGGCGATGGAAATTTTAAAAATTTGATCCAGATGTGAGCGGTGTTCAGAATGTACATAAATTGCCATTCATGTGACGAATACATTATCTTATTCTGCGGTTTTCAATTGAAAGAGAGAATTATTCAAAAATCGAAGGCTCGTCTATCATTCTGTGTATATTAAAGCAACAAAAAAATGATATTCATTGTTTTTATTTTCTTTCGCAGTATTCTGCAAACGTGCACGCGTTTTTTGACATATAACACAAAATATCAGAAAAACCACCAAACGTACCAAAATATGGTTGAAATTATCGATTCTCCATCACAAAATGTACTTTGTAGTCTATTTTGGTCATGTATTTTGCAGTATTTAATAAAATAACAAGTTTTGGTAAAAACACCTGCGCCATATTGAATTGTCCTGTACCTAGTCCTTAAGGTATTGAATAATAAATGATACCGGTATGGTAAATATTTGTTTTACGTCAAAAAATGTATGTGTGATGTACAATGTATTGCTTAATGTGTTATGATGTATGCTAATTTACGAAAATGATGTTTTTTATTAAAATTAACTAGTATGTTATTGTGATGTATAATTATTAACTAGTATGTGGTATTGATGTATACCAAATAAATAACACGTCGGCGTGATATCTGATCATAAACAATTTGAAATATTGCTAACAATATACATCCCTATGGTTAAGTTTTGCCTAAAATTCGCCGCTATGGAATACCCTCATATCAAGCTTGTTCACTGCTATGCAATGTAACCGACACTGTTTAGAAGTTCATCGTATGAAGTATGAATTCAACTGCAATGCAAAGTATTAAACTCAAGGTCACATGTTGTGATTAAAATTAAATGTTCTCGTAAAAGAATACACTGCTAGACATTGAACTCAAATTTAATCAGTGTTTATTGGGTTAAAATACAACACTAAGCATTGAAATAAACATTCTGTAAAATTGACCTAAATCACAAAACCAAGTAAAAAACTGTTAAGGATCTGCTCTTGTGAAAAGTTAAAGTGTTCTGAAGAATAACTATTTTTCGGTTGCATTTTTGGCAAAGGGAGGTCATGGCAAAGCAGATAATGCAAAAAAAAAAATGCTATTATCAGTCAAAAACATCAAATTGGCATGATTCGTGATTTTAAGAGATGTTTTTTGTTTTGACCATTTACTTGACAACATTCAATATATTTCAAATTTGGAATAAGATATATAGAAATGTTTACTGAATCGTCAAAAGTGCTGTTTTCATTTTTAAAAATGGAAGCGAAATTTCTTGAATTATTTTGTTAGTTCAGAAAATAAATTTCAGATACCCCTGGGGTTTTTTTAATGAAAAAATACCCATTTTTTATCATGTATATTTGACAGATTTGTGAAAAAATCTACAAACATCAGACATAGAGTTTTGCAGTATGTCTTGTATATTCATACAAATTTGATATATCATGATTACATTTTGTCAAATATTATAAAAGTCTCTCACCTGAGATCATGACGAGACTTGAACGTGATTGAACAACGGAAGAATAGATCCTTCAGAATTTTAATCTTAAATATATCGTTAATGATTGAACTTACAATTCACCATAAAGTGAAGCTATTATTTTTTGATAAATACAGCATCCATAGTTCATTGTCTTTAGCCCAACGGGCATTGATGACAGCAAGACGCGGGGTTGGTAACTGAATTAAATTGTGATTTTATTTGCGATTTCAATTACTGTTTCTATTAAATTTCATAATGTTTCAACAGAACCGCGAGTCTTAATGGTGTTTGAATCCCATAAGCCATCTAAAGCCATTTCTATATAATGTGAGAACCCAGTTCACGGACGTGCTTATTCAGTCGATGCTTTAATTCAATTTCCGGGACGCTAATTCAAAGATAAACTAAATGACACGACATGAAATCGATTTTAATCTCCAAAATGTATTTTATAAAAGATGCGGGAAACACAACATCTAATAATGGAGCTGTCACAAACTTTCAAAATATCAACGAGCGAGAGAAACGGCACAATAATCGGATTACAAATCACTGTTAATGAATTTGTTCGAAACACTGTTATCGTAAAGCAATCAACCACGCATGCTTTTAAACACGTGCTCGTGTTGGTATAATCCATCCTCTAGTGCTGAGTGAAACGCCAGTACTTCTGGTGTCTTTTAAAACCACATGTGGAGATATCCATAACACTTCCGATGAAAATAAACAGTCTTCCGGTGGTACGCAATATATCGAAAATGCTGATAAAAATAATGAAGTTTCAAAAGCGTTATACGTAGAATTTCGCCACAATTGTCTTCAAATTTAGCAAGTATAAAGCCACGTTACATGTACATCATGCAATACCAATAGAATTATCAATAAGCATTCCATTCTTACATGATTTATCTTTGCTTGTTCATTCATCTGTCGGTTTCCCTTTTCTTTCCTTCATGTCACTGACATGTATACATGTTATAATTGCTTTGAAGTCCTTTGTTTAGAGATTTCGCAAAAATCACAGATATCGGCGTCTCGTCGATGATGTTGCTAACCGATGTTATGGTAGGTTCCCGCGTGTTTTTCCTCGGTCACGGTTCGTTGAGCGGACACGGCCATTACCGAGTTGCCATCGTTACAGCGGAGATTAAATGTCTGTACGTCCTCGTGCGTAAACTCATTTCTGATGGACGCATTTCTATCGGTCAACAACGAACACTTTCTCATTGAATCCGTGATCAACTCGGTGCCAAGAGACGATTTCCTTTCACCAGACATGGTGCACATCATACTTAGCAGTGTTCTGCGGAATTCACGGTTCATTGAACAATACAGTATGAAGTTTACTCCGTTGTTGACTAACGCCAAAATATCCATGACGTCACCCAGGGGGATATACACATCCTCAAAGAATCCCGCGCGTATGAGACTGAGCACGATGAGAATACCCTGGGGCAGCTCCGTAAGTAAGAACAACACTAGAACCGCCAGAAGCATCACTGTTGTACGTGACGTGTGCAAAGGACGCTGGATAATTACGCCAAGTTTTGACAACCTTCGTCGTTTTATTCTCACTTGCATGTCAAGCGTTCGCAGGAGTAAGGCACCATATACAAGCATGAGAAAGCAAGGTATGAATTTGGCGACCACGCTGTATAACGAAAGGTTCAAGAACACAACTGGTTTCACATTTGATGTTCCTAACTTTAAATCCTCCAAAACATACATTGACGAGTTTTCCCGGAGTAATTCTAGGTTTGTTGACATGTAGTTTGGAATCAACAACAGCACCGACCCCGTGATAATTCCAAATATTACTATCCGGGACTTGATCAAACGCCTCATTCTTGCGAAATTCCCTGTTTCTGGTGACTGAATATGATGGTATCTAAATATAGCCAGGGAAACCCCTAACCAGATTGAGATTGTATGTGACGTGGCTGAGAAATTCACGTGAAATAAAAGATATGTCATCCAGGCAATACTATTTTTATCCGGGGATATGGAGTTTGATGGGTAGTCACAGTAGAAATGAATAGCAAATGGAACGTAGGAAGCCATGGTCAGAAGGTCCGATACCGCCATCCAAGTCAAAACGAGGTTGATCGGAGTCTGCATGTGCTTCCGGGTCAAAACAGTGATGTTGATGAAATTCGTTGGGATTCCGAAGAAACAGACGATCAAACTTAAGTAGCCATGTATTCCTCCATACCAAGCGCTGAATTGTTCCAAAGTACTTTTTGAATGAAATTCAGAAGAATCCGTTTCATTTTTTAACAATACGGTAACGTTAAACATTTCGGCCATTTTGTATACCGCTTGTCACACGAAGCGAACACACTTAAATTCCTCGAGACCTTTAAGACTTTGTCGTTTTCTGAGTACTCTTTGAATAGTCTGTACTTATATGGTAAAACTAATTAGGTCCCTTTGGGAAAGCTCTCCACCAAAACAGGTTTCAACAAACGACAAAAAATCGCGTTCAGGTAAGTTATATCATCATTAGGAAACCCCCGTAAATATCTTTAAATTCCGGAGAGAGAGAAAAGTAAAATGTCACCGAGTAGGTGTTCCTAGTAAGGTCTCTCTGCATCCCGAATTAATCTTATGGGTAGTCAATGGATTCACCCACTGCCCGTTTAACGTGGCGAATCTCTACCTATATATTTACCGAGCTTGATTGCTCTGCTCTATTTTCCAAAGATGAAATGTCAAGTAAATTCTCCGCTGTTTGACACTTGCTGTGTTAAAGTGTTGTTTCCGCTGTCTCCATCAAAGTAATCGATTTCGGTGACTCTCCGATAGAAGCGGCTTGCTCTGAGCTACAATATACGGCCTAGGTAGGATAATGTTTCCAGCTGTAATTCCGTTACCCAGGTATTATCACGTTAACGCTGGCCCCTGTGGCAATCAGTCGTGTTAACGGGCCTCATGATAATCGTCCGGAATTTGTATACTGCTTCCCTTCCTGATTTTGCATTATCCGCTGGGAGTTTCGGAAACCTTACTGTCCGACCGGTTCGGTGTTTATTAGATAGTCATGCCTTTCTTAGAACCATTGCAATGGGTCAAGTTACTGAAGTTATAAGAAATCCTTTTGTTTGGAACCGTGGTACAAATTACATAAATCCGTGACACTTTTTTATTTTTGTGCTTTAGCAGCCAACATGAAACCTTAGATATCAGTTCCGGGGTTAAATATAGGTTTACAACATAAACGTCAATTATAAAACAAAAAATCGTGAGAGTTTTTGTATCGCTGACGAGTAAACCCACGAAAAAGTTCACTTTTAAAAGCCTTAGTCATTTAGTTGTGTTGAGCTTAATTTGTATTGATAATGCATTAACATACCTCACGAAGCTTCACTTGGTTTAATGACGATTCCAGAGGAACTGGCAGATATTCGGCGATCTGGATTCTCACATTCACATGAATATGACACTCATTTACCTTTCAGACAAAACAATGTTTTTCCTGTCAAGCCAAAGCCTGTCTGAACAAAAACAACATCCTTCTTCACATGTGAGAAGAATAAATATTTCCTGAAGGCATGCTACAGAACTTTGCATGCATTTGCCCGCAAAGACCGTTAATATTTCCGGACGATGTCAAATCCCAGTACAACGACTCTGAACTGTGTCATTTTAATGTTAGAAACACTAGTAATTCCTCAGAAAGGCCTATCGAATTCCTTTTGTCATTAACAATGTTTTGTTGCTCGTCCAAAAGAAAGTACGTTTGAGATATGAGCACAAGAGTACAACACTAGCGTATTTGTAGGCTGAGAGAGACTAGTTTATGGTCAGATAATTCCCTGCGTTTTTTTGCGTGCAAACTCTCGCTATTACACCATTTGACTGCCTCCCTCTGAGACGAGGCCCAATCATTGCCGTACACGTGATTATCAGGCACTCTGCCGGCTCTACATATCTAGCTCGCCACTCAAATAGGCACAGCTACTTACGCGGCGTCAAGCATTGCGCCTAGAACACCAGGACAATCACGGTAATTATGTGAGACAGTTCTATACTAAACGCAAACTTTTAATTCACGTGTATTTGTTGATGAGAAAGTTTCGGTGTGGAATAGATTTTGTATATAACGAAATATTGTTTCAAGAAACGAGAAAATTTTTTTTGAGTTTTTTACTATGGTTAATGGATTTCTGTTGCCTAATTAACCAAATGGCTGTATGATATACGTAACAGATGGTTGCTATTATCGCAGCACTTTTGCTACCGTGAGTGTACCTTGTATTTCAGATTTTTGTTGTCTAGATTAGTAAATATATATTAGACTGATAGATATTTGAAATCAGCGCGTAGAATTTAGGTAAAGTGATCGGCGATACACTTGTACACGTATATCCTATCAGCATTATGCAATACTGGCCCATTAAAAGTCAGTAACGGTTTACATAAACAAACCTCTTTAATTGAAGTGTCTAGCAATTACGAAAAAAATACCAATTGCTCTTACATTACACTTTTTTATTGATACATGTAAAATACATGTAAATATAAGGGTACACAATCCATCAGACAGCGAAAGATAAGCCTTTTAATTATACAATTAAAACATAATCTAAAGACAACGCGCGAGGATAAATGAGAGCTACAGGTATTTTGACAAAATCATATTCGTGATAGATCGAGTCTTTATCATTTCACAAAGTGCAAACATCTGCGTCAGTGTTGTCGGATCAATTCAGAATTAGCAGCTTCACAAATGAACAATTCTGATACGTTTTCTTATCACAAATCTTTACTATTACTTGACCAATATAGGTATTAATATTTCCACAAAACCAAAATGTGAAAACCTCAAATACTGTCGTAAGGATATTCTGGCACTGGCCACGTCATGGATTATCACGTTATCTTTCGTAACATGTCCAATTCAACATGTGTTCTATGTTCTCTATTTTCTTATAGGTTAATGTAACTCTTAGCATTTTCAATAGGTTTTGTGATCTTTAAAGAGACTAGTTTGTCAGAAATATGACAAGGATTTATATAAGTACAGAGTGTTCTTTTCCTCTTCATATTTGCTAATGCGATCTATACATTTTCATGAGTTTGGCAATAAGTTTGCAATACTTATCCCCCCCACTTCACCCCCACCCTGTAAAACGAGCTATTCCTACCTTTGACCTTTGAACTAAACGAGTTTAAATGTATCTTCAAGGGTGAATTAATTAAACATTAGTCGTTCTTGATATTTATTTATTTCAATTTTATTTTTAAGTCATGTGTCAATATTTCGGGCTTAAATTCTTTTCGTCGCAAATGATGAGTCACAATATGAAATCCATTGATTACAACTTTTTTCTGCAATTAAAAGAAAACAAATACTTTAATTCCTCTACACATTAATTACCTTCAATATTTTATACATAACCCAATAAATCCAATTCATCTGAAGATTGTTTTAACATATTATACTCATTCCTTCTACAATCACTAAATACTTATGTACGTTATATTGGTTTTCGTTTTAAGATGTATGTCACAGAGCAAGTCGACATTGCGTTCATCATCTGTGAACGGTAATCAGTGAACACCAGGCAGATGACTTCACTGATTGTTTGTCTTCATAATCACTATCGTGTTCCTAGAACCGTTTGTAAGTAAAGTCAATAAGTTGATTAATAGAGATGACACATTCATGCTTGAAATATTGATAAAGACTATGTCCAACAAAAGTAGGATACGTTTAGAATCATCCCTGGAAATATAACAAAAAAGTCATAGGATATCTTACAGAAACGGGAAAGCAGTTTCTCAAGTGCATTCAGAACTGAAACATCCATGCTTCTCTATCCTATAGTGATAAATGTCGACTGCTGACGAACACAATTACGGCACACGGATTCGAGGGACACAGGTTGATGAAGACTATGAACAAGTCTAATGGTCGCCATCTTGGTCTCATTGCGATATATTCTACATCCTTGTATGATATGAAATTTTCTTTTTACCTTTTCAAACATTTTAATGATCCAGATACATTCTAAATTACAACAAATATTCTCATATGGTCTTATATTACTTCCTTACTTACACCTTAAACCATTAAGATAATCAATTAAATAATCATAACGCATTAAATTTAAATAAAAAAATTAATAAAATACTTATCAACCTATAATCAATTAAATATTAATCAAATATTTATGAATTAAATAATACTTAACTGTTTCTTAAATATCCCACAGTGGCTAAATACACTCATTAGTATGCCTGCTGTTTGTTATGGAGAACTTTGCCTCAGTTCCCATTTTGAGGCCATGGCATTTAATTGGATCTGACCTAGATTAATGTGGCGAATGTCGTCGATGAAGCAAAAGACGCTTACTCTCCCGAAATATCTTGTTTTATTCTCTTGGATTTTTACAAGGGTCTTCGTGTCAATATTTCCTTTGTTCATATTTTCCCTCTAGTTTAATAGATTTTGAGTTTGGATTATGGTTTTGTTGACGCATTGGCACGGTACTGTGTTATTTATTTTTTCTTGCAATCAACTTGGTTAAACAATACATGCACACTATTCCCAATCAATGTCATCAATCATTTTTTGTGACGTCATCATTTTAATTTCATTTGCTGTTCAAAAGAGT
Organism: Mimachlamys varia; assembly: GCA_947623455.1. Taxonomy (NCBI): domain Eukaryota; kingdom Metazoa; phylum Mollusca; class Bivalvia; order Pectinida; family Pectinidae; genus Mimachlamys; species Mimachlamys varia. The sequence goes on along the minus strand of OX392542.1, from coordinate 6,289,036 downwards.
AATTGAAATAACTGAATAAAAAAGAACTTCAATGTACCTTAAGAATATTGAAGCGTCAACAAATCCTAAGTCAGAACTCAAAATCGTTTGTTTGTCATTAGCAGTGTGAGTTCTAGAAGTCAAACATTTGCTAAAACATGCATTGCTTTAACCTTTCCATTTCATGGGTGCTGGTCATTTCGTCTCCATCTATATTACAGTGTGTACGGCAGGTAGTGATGAGCTCCCGTTGGAATCAGACAAGGCCAGTATTTTAACTTGTAAAACGAATGTAGTGTATAGCAAATAAAACATGATCATCTGGTTACAGAGAGTCAAACCACACCCCGCCGGAGACTTCCCGCGACACCGTGAATCAAATTAATCCGCAATGACACTTCGGACGCTAACATCGATCTTCCATGGGGAAATCTACCAGGACAATTTCCTTTCGCCGATTTCCAGTCGCCCGCCTAGCCTATGATCGAGTCTTCGGCTAAATATCATCTCTTCATAATGAGAGTATAGATTGAGAGAGGAACAATGTTAGCTGACTTTTATTAGGTGTTGGACGACAGAAGCTAGAGATTTCGAGGGTCATCCATTCCGATGAAGGTATACTTCATTCCAACCTTGGATGGTGATTTAGAGCGACCGAGTCGTAATGATATAATAGCATCATTAGCTGTTTGATGACGGAGCAGGATCAGATAATAAAAGTAATTTTAAATTTACAGCTCAAAATATGTACTCTTGACGCAATAAGATGGAAAACGTTATTGAAAATTGATTTCTTCACGTAAAGGTTTTGAACCGATGGTTTTGTCAAATCATTCAAATTTCATTTATAATTAACTCAATGGTGGCTTTCAGTTAAAAGAAACTTAGTCAATTAGTATATTGAATGTATTAGGCCTGATTAATAAGCGTCCTAACGATCAAGTTGAGTTTTCGTCGATACAATTCATCAATTGGTGTTTGAAAGAAATACCCTACACATTGAGTTTTAAATTAATCAATAAGACATTGGGTTTGCGATGGAAATGATTTATGTTGAAAATACTTCCCCTTTTTAACAATAAAACATTAAAAAAAACAGAAAAAAAAACATTATTCAGAAAATAATGATGTAATTAATTAAATTTTGTCAACTAAAACATTTGTATGATTTACAGGAAATGTCAGTTTGGCTTGTAATGACTACCTGTCATGCTTGCTCACTAAGGCACTGAGACACCAGGAGAGGCCATTACAAAAAGCTTCGGCATGAAACAGCCAGGAAAGTTAAATCTCGGAAACAAGACCAGTGACAACCAGCTATGGAGTAAAACCAATAGGCACGGCATGATGGAATGGTGTGTTTACTTCAATATATCATTCATATTTTTATGTTATCCGTCATTGTTATCATCATTCCAACAACACGAGAGAACAGTCTGGTATTCAATCAATGCTATCACGGAATTAGATTAAATATATACATAACAAGTCAATGTTGTAACTGTCCATCAATAGCAAACACTCGAGACAATTCCAAAGATTTTCTTTTTATCTAATTTTCAATGCCGTTCTGATGCAATCAAAACTAGAAAGAAATCTTCAATCTTTCTCGAGATCTTAACACATGGTAGCTCCTGATGATAACGTGACAACCAAGTCATATGTAGTTTCAAACTAGTCGATAAGTAGGCTACTTCCGGTAGGATGTTATGTGATAAGTTTTAATCATCTCGTATTATTAGGTATATAGCTTTCATTTATTGAACTTAATTGTTGAATATCGACTTCATAACTTGACCATTCATTGTTCGTTAATTGCTGTTAACAACATTGTATTTCAACCTTTGTTTCTAAAATGAAAATGCAATGTCTTATTTTTGAAGATTTTCAAGTGTAATGTATCATATATATATATATAAGTACTTATATTGATATAGAGCTAAAATTCTGTAAATCTAAAGTTATCTATGTTTACGGATTGTAACATATGGATGTAATTATGGACACCTCTTCATTATGTTTGACTAGTAACTGAGCTGCAATTATCTAGTATTTAAGTGAAATAGCAACTTCTTTTTCATTTGTATATTTATATATCAGAATATGAAAATGAACATTGATGTGTTCGCAGGAAAATGTATGTCTTTTTTCAAGTACATTTTTCTTGATAAGACATCAAAGTGTTCTATATTGTTGAATTGATATGTTGCTGAAACAAGCACCTCCTAAGCCTATCGGAGAATTTCACCTAGATACTGTATACAAAAGTTGTTTAATAAGCAGATTGTTCGTCCTTATATGTAATACATTGCAGCTGTATGAGTCGATTTATCAACCCCCCTAAAAATGAAAATCCTTTACATACCATTTGTTCAAGCAATTGATTATGTCGTGAATGATACTGTGCTTACTCTTCGGTGTTCGGTTAATTGGGAAGAAATATCCCGGATACTTTAGGTATAAAGATTTAAAAGTTATCAATGTCAATACTTTATGTATACTATTCCATTTATATAAAAATAATCTAAACCTGGCGTCATTGCAAGTAGAAATTTCGTTTTTTGGGACAAGTATCCTATCCTATAGCCTATCCACTAGACATTGGTTGTACATATATACATATTAATGAGTTCGTATAAATATTAGGATCGCTTCACAGCGTAACTATATTTTGATTGTATTAGTTACTCATATATTGCTTATAGAATATTGTAGCAGGCCTGACCTTGATCTTCTGTGGTCATCAATTGAGTTCACAAACACAATAAAAACAGTTCATTTGTTTTTATTACAATCAAATTAGTCATCATATGTGTGCAATGGTGCTGCAACTCTCTCATAGACATCTGCTCTCATACTGTCAGAGGTAAGTGTGGTGGGAGACAATAATGTACTGCATAAAACTTAAGGTATTTATAAGGAATTACTTTTGCCGTTGAACAAGAAAAGAAGCTCAATGTTTTGAAACAAATATATGTGTCAGTTACTTCACACTTATATCACTATGGTAACGACAGTACAGTACTACTGTAATGTACTGTACTAGACTAAGTCAGTAAAACCAAGTATTTAACTATTTCAATAGAGAAAACAAAAATACCTAAAGTACAAGTTATCTCCCTTAGATACATTTGTATAATGTCACTAGTATAATAGTAAATGTTGGCAGAATGATATCGTGGCTGAAGATATAAAGATGTATGGTCGTGGATAAAGCTACAAGATTGTCTAACATAACCGTTTTTCGCTCTCCCTTTTATTCCTTTCTCACATGTTCACATGATCCGTCTCATCCAATCAAATCACTTTTCACATCAATTCTCACAAAAAGTTCCTTACCTTCTCGCATTAGAAATGCATTAGACATGTCCTCTTCCGGTCCTCATTCCTATTATAGTAATTAAAAGTGATTTAATCAACAAGGACAAGCTAAAATACAAAACTCATAAAAAGAAACACTTTTAGTGTCAGTTTGTCTCGAAGGAATAGCAGACGACATGCATAAAGTTACATAAAATGGCGCGATAAGGCTAAGAAAGATAGTTCTAATGATTCTTACTATTGGAAAAATCTATTATATTTCTTGTATTATTAAACTTAATTTCAAATATCAGCAATATTCCTATGATTTAATCATCTAGCTCATAAATAGTCACATAAGCTCTTTTTCAAAACCTAGCTTTACATAGCATTACGATCGGCAACTCACTTCCGGTTTACAAGCAGCTTGTGACAAAAAAATACCAGAGAATACCACAGTGTCAACAAACCCATAATCCGAACTCAAAATCGATTAAACTTGGGGCACAATAGGAGCAAAGGAAATATTTATATGGAGGCTCTCGTAAAAGCACAAAAGAATAAGACCAGATGTTCCAGAAGAGTAAGCGTCTTCTACTACATCGACGACAACCGCCATGTAAATCTTGAGTCACATCCAAGTAAGCATCAGTCCTCAAAATGATAACCGAGTCATCATTGTCATCACACTAATAATAAAACTCAAAAACGTCGATCTTCATATCAAATAAAGATACAGAATATTTCTCGATGAGATCAAGATGGCGACCATAAAACTTGCCCATAGTCAACCTGCATCTCTCAAATCTCTGTGCCGTAAGTTTGTTTCTCAGCAGTTGACATCTATCACGAAAATCTCGATATTCAGAGCAAGCCCTTGAATAACAAATCAACTGCGACATGTTAACACCATAGGATGGAGAAGCAGGGATGTTACTATCAAGAAAGGGAAAGTTTACGATCGGAAAATCGAAATCGTCACGTTTATCATACAGCTTAGTAGTAAGTTGCCCGTGTTGGTCATAGCTTAAGTAAAGATCGAGGTAAGACGCTGATGTAGGAGAGTCTGTTGTGTCTTTAATCTCAAGTTCAGTAGGGTATAAACGATCGACTAGGTCAAAGTAAACATCTAGTTTCCCCATGTGTTTGTTAGAGCGATACATTGTTTTCATTTATTGTACATAAACATATTTTCGTTATAATTACATATACAATTTAATTCATTATTGTAAAGCTTCTAATAACAATTTCTTCAATTGTGACAGGTTTGCATTTTTAGCCAATCATTTTTATTTTATGCACGCTAGCCTTGTTCATTAGCATTGCTGAGCAACTCAAGAAAATTGCAAGATATTTCCACATCGGCAATTGTAATTTTTTTAATATAACATTCTTGCCGACAGCCTGTCTGATCTGACATCTTAAAGGAGGGTCTTGTAAGACGAATCAGAGCACTGCTGTCCAAATTATGTCATAATAAACGGGATACCTGGAACAGCGACAGCTTCCTGGAGAGATTCCGGGGCCCGCCCCGATAATTCTTAGTAAAGAATTGACACCTGATTTTCTCATTAGGATGGAATGCTATACTTAGTGCGTCTGTAGCATGATCTTACGTAATCCATGCCAGGCTGGGAAATGTATCTCTGACATAATGCACAAGTAAAAGATAATTTGATAACGTAATTCTATCTTCAAAGTCTAACTCCGTTAATTTGACAGTCAGACCAGCTGGGTCCGTACAATGTATTAAAAAAAACATATATTGTTATAGAGATAGCACATTTAAAAAGTTAGGTTTTAGAAAAAAAAACTGTATATATAATATGGCTATTAGAGAACAGAAACGGGAGCTCAATTCATCTCTAACAAGCAGTTTGGGATTTTTTCCACAATTTGAATTCATTGTATGTGACGACGGTCTTTGAGTCTTTAACCCATCACATATCGGTTGGTGAAACTGTTTCAGTAATGATAAAGATCGATCTGTTGAATCATTCCGGTGCCAATTAAAGGCAGCAGGTCTGATGAGTTATTTCAGCCCCCACCACATATTGGTAGTGCATTTCTCACAAAGCTCGACCTGTTCAGCATGGTGTTGATTCGGGTGGTCGGCTATCAGTCCCCGTCATTTGTCTTGTGCATCCGTTTTTTTCGAAAATGTTATTTTTTACGTCTTGTTAACAGTTTAGTTATTTAAGGGCAGTCTATCATTATGCACTTTGTTTCGTAGATATTGGTTTGGTGTTATTTTTTTTAAGTCCTGTTAACAGCTAAGGACAGCCTATGGTCGTATGCCATGTGATTGTATGTGTTGAGTGCGAATGTATTGGGAGGTTGCATGACGCTGTATGAACGTGTAAGCCTTCTTGTGATAATGTAGAACTTGTGCCGACTTTATAGTCCTACCAGAATGAAGAATACTGCCAAAGGCCTCCAGCAGAACACCCACCAGGTCCCATCATACTGACAACTGATGATCTAGTCTTTCCACTCCCACAATGCTTAGCGTCAAATAGGAAGTAATAACTACAGTGTACCAGTTTTTTAGACTCTGGTATGTCTTGGCACTACAGGGGCAAGGTTCAACAAAAGGCCAAAAGTGAGACGGTGCCAAGGGAGACAACAGGAAGGCAAAAGGAAGAAAGGCTAACCCATATAAGTCGCCTCTTATGGATCATGCAATGGGGCAGCAGCCTGTTGTGTTGACTAAATACTGAAGCTTTTTTGGTTAGAAAGTGTAACGACCCACGGACCAGGGCTCACATCAGTCTAGCATTTTTTTTAGAAAATTCTTCTTTAAAGTTATTTTAAAAAATCGTAAAGGTGTGGTTTTCTTTTAAGAAGGCATTTGTCAAGGAAAAAATCTTCCTCGAATAACAATTCCAAAATCTTGTTATAGTTTTTTGACAGTGGAACATAGATCTGTAGATGGTATATGTTTATTTATTTTCCACAGCACATATAAATTGTATGCTTGTAATGAATAACGATAAATAAATATTGGTTGTCATATTGTTGACATTTATTGGCGTGTGTTACATGCATTGGCTAACCTACATACAATTGTGTATCTAACATGATGATCTAGTGTGCACCATTCAATATGTGCGTAAGACAATGCATGTGACACGTCAAAAACATGATAACCAATCCTTTAATATTTTGGCCATTCTTTGGAAAACACAACAAAAGCATTTTTATGAGAGCAAATTTGTGAACAACCCTACATTCGTAAATTTACATTTTTGTTTTCGATAAGGCTGAATTTATTGAAGTATTTATCAAGACTGGTAAAACAATGTAACTTTCAGATTTAACGACAGTCTGCTGTCTAGGTAGACCGCTGTTTATCCGCAGTGCAGACGCCCTGACACGTGTCGTTCCATATTAAAACCGTACATGTCATATCCATATCCAACCGTATCGTAACGTAACAATCCATATCACTCATGCCGCCAAATGTGTCCCCTATCCTTGGTAGATACATCAAAACGCACAGTCACACCGTTGTGGAACGGTATCGGATCCGTATAGGACTACAGAAACTAGCATTTGCGGGATCGTCCGTGAGATTTGATCCATAGTGGAACCGGTTGATGAAGATAAGATCTCTCTTTTTTCAATACAAATCTATAATGCGTAAAACAGAAATGGCAGTTTGTTAAATGGTTAACGTGTATATAAAGCATACAATATAAACTCTAAATTTTGCGAAAGAAAGTTAGCCTCCTCCGAAATAGATTCTTTCTAACGAAAATCTCTATTTCATCAAATAATTTCAACATGAATATTTTAGTTATTTTGTTCATGTTTTTGTTCAGTCAATCGAATATCTTCTTTATCCTGCTGACTAAGTTTATTATTTAACTACATGTATTTAAAATGACATTCAGATCAATAAAAGCAGCATAACTGGACAATGTTCTGAACAATGTAGCACGGCATTTATCAAATCGATCACACTAACAAGATAATGATGATTGTTTTCTAGTGGTTGGTTTAGTTTTGTTTCTGTTTTAACTCCTACATGTATTACCACCCGGGGTCTTTTTAGGTTGTGCATTGTTTAAGTGGCGGAGAAAAAACTGACGAAAACACCGATCAGGACCTAGCAGCTGTCCCATGTAGATTACGAGCACGCGACCCAGAGGTGAAGGGCTAGTGGTAGCAGAATGTCAGACACCTTAACGCATAGCGCATAGTTGGACTTTTTATGTTTTTTTTTCAAATTTCTGCAACATCGTGTCAATGAAATTTTTTTGTAGTTTATCACGACTACTAGACAAAGTTTATTTCTGGTTCAGGACTATATAGAGTCCTTTATGCCAGACAATACATACATACATTACAAATTTCTAGCAATTGCATCCGGTTTACATACATACATTTGTATCTAAGATTCAATTCTTGCTTTGTAATTAAAGAAGAGTTCTTGGTTTTTAGCTTATTTGTAAAAGAAGAAACACTTGATGTTGATGCAACAAGCTCCGGAAGTTCGTTCCAAATTGCCATTGTTCTAATTGAAAAAAGTATTTTCTAAGCTTATTTAGTGTGTCCTCTGCCACTGTGACGATCAGCGGCATATTTCCATAGCTTGATATAATTTATACAATCATTATCATAAATATTACTTATTATTTTAACCAGTTTTACCATGTTTCCTCTAATTCTCCTGAATGCCAGTGTTGGAAGCCGAAGTATCTCCAACCTGTAAGGAAGGTCCTTCTTCCCTAACAGACACTTGGTTGTTCTTCTTTGAACTCTTTCCATCTTGTCGATATGTGTTTGTAGGTGTGGTACCAACACAGGACTGGCATAGACCAGCTGTGATCTGACTAGGTATTTACATAATGAAAAAAAACCGACTTGATATCCATGAACTGGAATGTTCTCCTGAGAACAGCGAAAAGATAATTTGCTTTTTTTTAACTTTTTCTAATATGCGCTCATCAAATGATAAATCAGATTCTGTGATATCGTTTTCTTGAAAAGATCTCTGCATTTTTTTCGTTAAGATGGTAAGCTGGTTCAAATTCGTTTTTCCATCCGCATATTCCTTTACATATTCTCAAAAGTTTATACTTGTCTGGATGCATCTTCAGAAGCCATGTATCACTCCACCTACACATTGTATCGAGATCTTCCTCGAGTTCGACAATGTCCTGTTTGTTTTTTTTACTATTTTAAATACTTGAGTGTCGTCTGTAAATATGGGAAGCCATTTACAAATATGACAAACATCAATGGCCTTAACACGGACCCTTAAGGAATTCCTGATGTAATCTGAGTCTGCATCACTTACAAAAAGTTGTTGTCGTCGACCTATCAGGAATGGTGCTGTAAACTGTAATTGTCCTTTATTCAGAGCGTTCTGTTCTTTATCCAGAGCTTCTGTCCATTTATCCAATATTTCCAGTAGTTGTAGGCATGTTAATCTTCCTGATGTAAAACCATACTGCTTTTCTTAAAAAATATGTGTTAGTTCTCATGACTTTTGTGCTCATACTATTGACTATAGAATTGTACATACACCTGTCGTTAAACTAACTGGCCTGTAGTTGTCTACCTCACTCCTATCACCTTTTTTGTAGATAACACAGACCCGAGCGTTTTTCCAGTCGTCTTGTAGTGCTCCTGGTGAAAGTGATTGGTTGAATATTTTTGTTCGTCCTTTGGTTACAAAGGGCCTGTTTCCAGTAATGTTAATTCTCCATAGGAGCCTGCCCCCATTTAATTTCTTATATAGCTCAACTACAGTTTTTTTCTTTTCCGAAGAATAATTTTACACCTTTCCGACACCCTAATTTCATAATTTCAGTGAAAATGTATTTTTATAAAGTTGTCATTTTGAGCATTAAAGACGCAAGGTCGTAAATAAAAGAAGGTTATCTCGAAATTGTTATTCGCAACATAGTATAAATTTCTTTTGACAAATATTTGCAAAACATCGTGTTTATTCATAAAACATAAAAAAAAATTTCTCGGATGAAAAAGCACTTGCAGAGACACAATTATGAAGAAAAATGCCATAAAATTGCAATTTTCTCCCGTTTTCTAGTTTTGGATGCAAATTTCCATCAGAAAATCGGATAGAGCTTTACATGTTTCATATGTGTACCAAAAATCAGCTAATTCCATGTGGTGGAATGTTCTCATATCGCCGCCTGAATGTGGTTGTAAATTGAAAGAAAATGGGAAATGAGTAACAACATTGTCTGAAACCCTATTATATAGCTTATTATATACCAAATTGTATATTAAATATCAGAGCGGATATTTTCATGACAGTTTTATGATATCTAACGACTAAATAAACAGTATCGATATAAAGATTTACAATGAGGACACCCTGATACATGAATACTGTCAAGTTGTCCTCTTCTGAATTTTCTAATCGTGTGGCCTTGTACATTTTTTGGTATCTTCTTGTCTTTGTCTATACGTTTACGGAATCATTGACTCGACGCTAGCTATTCTTGTCTCACTTTCCTTGTTTTATTGTTCCATCTCCAAAGCGTTGTGGCTCTGTCAGAGTTTGGACCCTGACTTGTCTCACTATCTTTGTGCCTGCCGACCACACCACATCGAATAGATAGATTATCCATATGAAATACTTTATTTTGTTCTAAGTAATCAATCAACTCTGCGCTTCTTGGAGGTATTGAATGTGATTTATTATATTGTCTTGTTATTTTGTGTAATTAGTTGTTCGTTATTCATTACACATTTTCGCATAATTGTACCAAACTACTAAGTATTAGCTGTTTACAGCAATCATCGGTGGCTTGCTAGTTTGTTACTTTATCGACGCTTCATAAACCAATCGTTATTGTTTCAAGATGAAGGGTAAATGTGTTGGAGAAGGCTGTCAACTATACTTCAAGAAACGTAGTGGCAATAAGAACAGTAGTGCACGCAATGTAAATAGTCCACAATATAAATTGCTCCTAGATACGCTGGTGCAACAAGGATTGATGTCAGCAAAGGAACAAGCACTCATTTGCCAGAAGTGCTACATGAAATATCTTCGGAACAAAAATCAGCCTGATCCTGAACCCGCGCAGAACCAGGAAATAGAGGAAGAAGACGACTCCCCGTCTCATATCCTGCCGTTGCTGACCCTTCATGATCTTTTGAATGGGTCATCTTCACACAAATAATGCTGTCCTAGTCTTGTTACCTTTGCAATAAATGGAACAAAATCATCAGTCTTACCAAAACAATCTGCGGTGTCCCACCTCATCCCGCGTCTGCTCCATTCACCTTATTGGTAACGACTTAGATTCGTCTACGAGGTTGTCCTTGATGGTAGAGGTTCCTTGGAATCTCAGTTACCATCAAAATCGTCCGAAATCATTAATGACCTCCTAGAAGTGTCGCACGTCCTTTCACAGAACCAGTCTGCGTTTGCAATAGGCTTTTCTTCTCTTGATGACTCGACATGCATGGCCTGGACAGGTTGGTCCAAAGACCAGTTCCTCGAAATCCACTCGCACTGTTCCCCATATCTTTCATCTGGTATATATACCAAGACTACACACGATGCTCTACTACTGTTCTGGGTAAAACTGAAAACCGACATTTCCTGGGGTCAGTGTTTTTCTCTTTTTGGAATTTCCAAGTCAAGTGTGTCCAAAACTTTCCACTCCATAGTACAGACATTAGACACATCGATAGTCCCACAATTTCTAGGTCCGGATCACTTGACAAGAGAACAGTTGCTCGGGCACAATACTGTCTTTTCAGAAGCATTTTTTGGAGATAAAGCCACTGCCATATTAGATGGCACCTATATTTAAATCCAGAAAAGCTCCAACCACAAGCTCCAGAGAATGTCCTACTGTAGCCAGAAGAAGAGAAACTATCTCAAATTCATGAGCATCGCCTTACCAGATGGCTACATTCTGGACACAGTAGGACCATTCACTGGCAGCGAAAATGATGCTACAATTACAAAAAAAGTCATGGACAAGCTAGTTACTTGGCTACAACCAGATGACAATGTTGTCATTAACCGAGGTTTTAGAGATGTCCTACCAGTTCTCGAAGCCTCTGGCCTCAATGCTAGCATGCCGTCATACCTGAAACACGGTCAAAGTCAACATTCTGACGTCCAAGCAAATCTTGACAGAACTATCACCAAATCGAGGTGGATTGTGGAATCCTATCATGGTCGTCTGAAACACTGGACGTTCTTCCGAACGCAATTGGTGTCTAACAGCTTTATCAATGTCATCGAGGCTTTGCTTCGAACCGTCACAGCCTGTCTGAATGGTATTAGAGGGCCAATCTACCAGAGATCTCCAGAGAGAGATGCCAAAGATAGGCTAATGGCGGAACGTATGAAGGACCGAATGGTTTAGCTCAGAGAATCAAGACAGATCCGGATCTATCTAGACGGGCAAGGTCCGAGTTTACCAAGATGGATGCATCTTCCGTACTGTTTCTCTCGATTACTTGAGAACCATTACGTGTGGAACGTATCAGATATCCCTGGCTCCTGGTTACATCGCCGAGCATTTAAGTGATTATGGAGTCTATGAGGTGTGGCTTTACCAGCACTCCCAAGACCTTCTCCGATGTCAAATACATTCTCGATACAAAAGCCAAACGGTTCACCGTTTCACCCGATGATGAGGCCCCAATTAAAGACTACTACTGCCAGTGCCCAGTTGGAGAGAGAACGATGGGAATGTGTGCGCACATCTCCAGTATCTTGTACTACCTTGGGTATTACATGGCGCTGGAAAACCCTCGACCATTACAACCACAGGTAAAGAAATTCCGACAAAACTTGAAATAGTTTTCCATGCGGCAACATAGTGCATATGTCGAAAGTATGTTTGGGGCTCAATATGAAAGATCCCCGTTACCATGTGGCTAACCAAACTTATAAATATAGGTATTATACAATCGCCCGTAGCTATGAACAATCCCGTAAATGCAAAACCCAACCAAAATCATAAGGAACACGTTTTGTTTGTTGTTCTGTCTATTTGTCAGCCAATGTCTTCAACCACGGGGACTTGTGAAGTAGCCATCTTGGATTTTTTTCATGAAAAAGTGTTTCTCTCACTTTTTTTCATATCTGTGTACATATTCTCAACATACCGAGCAAATACTCTCGTGTTTTTGTTAATTATCTAAAGAAAGTCGAAAATCGGCAATTCAACCATAGGCTAATTCACTCCAAGATTTGAAAATGTTCCACCACTTACATTTTGATAATTTTTTCTCTCATCAATAGCATACTACGTACTGTTTGATAGGATAAAAATTGGTTTGCATCCAACGCCCATAAAAGGGTGTATTCTCTAAAAAACACAGTTTTTGTGTCTAAAATGTTATCACCGAAAATGGCATTTTTGAGATTGTTTCTTCCATAAAACAGATTTTTTTGTCACAATCATGCCATGAATGTATTCTTTACGGTGACTATCATTTGATTACATTTTCATCAATATTTTTCATAACATGCACATTTTATCAACACTTAGACAGCTTCTGAAAGGTACAACTTTGAGGAGCTATAAAAAACAAACCAAGTGACCTAAATCTTTATACTTTATAGATTTGTGACCACAACGGCATGGGCAATGCACCACCAACAGGAAATTTGAATCAGAGAAGGGGCCATTTTGGAAACAGGCCCTTTACCATCCTGAATGGTCAGATCTAATATTTGACGTACTTAGATATTTTTGCATCGTTGTTCATTCGTAAATAGACTTATTTTTGAAACATGCAATACTTTCATTTCTGCATGCTGTCAACAAGCACCCAACTTTGACTATTTCGGCAAAGCGACATAATATTGTTGCTATGATCGGACATCTAGGCATGCGCACGAGAAGATGTCTACAAAAAAATGTCTACAAACTACAAATATTGTATTTATAACATAGAAAAGTAAAAATATTAAATTTGAAATTTGATTTGATGCTAAAATGACACTAACAGATGTAACGCAATTTTTGTTTCGAGTCATTGACCTAGATTTGATATAAACAGATTTTTATGCTAATTTCAAATTTCGGGTCAATGATATTTTGAATTTTTTAAAGAAATAAATGCTTGTGTAACAAGACTTTAAATTGATCAAATGTCCGTATGATACATTGGAGGTTTACTGTTCTTCTACAACAAGTTGGTATGATTCATGTTGTCCTACATTGTATATTTCGTATTTCTATAGATTTTGTTACAGTACCCAGTACAGCATTGTCTATTAGATAACTTGTTTTCCAGCGCATAGCACTGATATGATTATTGGATTTCCCAAATCCCAACTCAAATCTTTTAATTTAATTATTCAAATATCAAACCCATATCTGTCTGCTGGATAATTTGTAGGTCAAACACAATGATGAATCGATACATGATTTTACAAGTAAATTGTATAAATATTCGTCTGGAGTTGTTCGTTGTATAATATAAATCTTTTTAGCTGTAACTGCCAAATATAAGGGTCAGGAATATTCCATTCTTAAAGAAAAATACCGTTTTAGGAGCTTGTCATTTTTAAAGAGGCAATTTAGTGAACCCACGTTTTTTAAATCAACTAGAATGAAAAATACCTATATTCAGACAAAAGAATCCGTACTTGATAATTAGATACCATGTAACCGATGTCCGATGTGGTCAGTTAAATTATTGGGAAAGCCCGTTCCAAATATAGCGACATCAAAATATAGCACGAAATAACCGCTCCACCTCGCGCCACCACATGTATGTGTGTTGTAAGCAATTGCACGCGAGGGCACGATGAGTATGATTTCGCACGTACTTCTTTCAGGGTATGTTAGATTAACGAAATACGTTGTCAACAATTATGATATATATGATTATAATTAGATCCCACGAGAAAGTGTGTTGGTATACTTCAAACTAACCAAAAGCAGATATCATTGAACGCTCGCATACACCGGGGCCCTCTGAAGGGAAATTTGTTAACATGATAACACGCATGCTCCGTGGGGTCAAAGTGCTCAGAGATCTTTGTAAACAGGTCTCATTTGCATATGGGTTGGACGACGATGATGATTTTCCTTATTATTAATTGAAAAATGGAAGTAAAGTTTTGTCAAAATATCGGTATGAATAGTTCACAAAGATAACCGAAATACAATTTTATAAAATGTTTGGTGATATTATAAAAAAGTAGAATATAAATAAGTAAACAAACTATTTAATGGTCATTTAAACAGCATATCGAGTGATATCATTACAAGCTTATTATGCATCATCTCGAGCAACAGAGGTAATAGTTGGTATTGGATAACATTGGACCCTGGCTTTGAAATGCAATTTGCCTAACTGTTCGTTGATTTCGGCAAATATGCCAGGATAATACAATTGGTTCTTGTATGCATATATTGCACAACACAGCAGTGTTATTATACTCTGAAGTGCCTATAGCACAAAATATTATTTGCTTGGCTGGAAATAGCTCTATTAAAGCGTACACATTAATTTTGTTGATTGTGCTATCCTTTTGAATGTTTTGAATTTAGCAAACACATGGAACATTACATGTCAGGCGCAATGTCCATGGTTATACATGACACATACCATCAAGTTTTGAAGTAAATAAAGCTACTTAAAAGGTTATTAAAATATCATCTGATATGCTTATAAATGACCCGTAAAGAAAATCACAATGACAGGATATTGTCATTCTTAAAGAAAACTACAGATTTTATATATATATATATAATGCTGGGTGCAGGTCATATTTGAAAACGAAAACATAAAGTCAGGACACTTTTCACATTTCATGGTGTATGTTATTTATTCGACTTCCAAGTCAGGCTCACAGACCAGTTGAAATTCCTGTCAGTTTGCTGTACATAAAGAGTGTATTACCTTCATTAAGAGATTGAACGCTATCTGTAAATAAATCTTTGTGTTTTAGGAAAACTGAATATATTAATTATCCATTTTGCGGGTATCCATTTCGCAGGAAGGCAAACGTCCATCTATGCTTACATACGCCTACACGCTTAGCTAAACGACAGGACTTTAATCGTTCAACGGTTATACCCCTCTCATTCATGGACGTATCAGACACATCAATAATCCCAATGAGTCCTTGAACTACATACGATACACCTATAATCCCGGTGTGATCAGGTTAAATGCGACAGGAAGTTTATCGCCTAATGTCATCCAATACCATACACTGCATTCATCGGGGATACCTTCCCAGGTCTGCTCAATTAGTTTTTACAGATTCATCTCTTAGCCGTGTTTAGAAATCGACCGCGCCAACGATCTATCGGGACAGATAAAATAAACTGTCCTTATACCTCCAATATCATTTCCGGTTATCACTCTCAACAGTTCCGTCTCCAGATGCAAAATAATGGGTTCTGAACAGAATTATTTCTTAATTGATGGAAATTCGACGCAGTAGTAGCCATTTGTAACAGATACCTTTTATATCACAAATAGATATAGTTATAGAATACAACAGAAACCAAGGGGAAACGTTTAAAGCATTATATATCTTTTCGTGGCCGCACCACGATCTTGATTTTCCAAGCTGGACAAAGAAAACTTTAAAGACTGTTTTAATCGTCTTCCTTGGGCGGTCTTTATAAACAGGATTGCTTGTAATTATGATATACTTTATTTCAGGTATAGGTATAATTTATATATATTCATAAATTATATAGTTTATGATATATATATTGGGTATAATTAGTAAGTATTCTAAATTCATAGATTAAAGGGATTTAAAGCACCTGACCCTCCTGCTTCTACATTAGTTTAGAAATTTTGGATGTCTTTCTCCTGGCCCCTAGCATCACTGACGAGTCCGAGAAAGCCGAAACAGCTTTTTAATTCATTTTTTTTTTTTTTGAATACTGTATCTTTTACTAAATTTAACAGGTGCAGCATGTGTGTGTTTTACGTCATCTATAAAAAGGCTATATTTATAAATACGTGTGTTTTTCATGAATAGATGAGGTGATTTGTTCAGAACAATTTCTGTCGACAATGACTTTCTCTAATGCCATAAGAAATGTTTGAAGGATTACATCTATTTTTACTCCACAGGATTGTTGACTGTTAAATGACTAACAGACCTGGACGTTGATTATAGCATTGTAGCTGGACATATTATGGCAGAGTAGCAATGGAAAACCAAATTATGTATAAATTATACGTTGTAAGTAATAATTGCAGAGAACACAGATTTGCTGTATTCCACGTACGCCGAAACTTAAAAGGCGACTACTTTTCGGATGTTTCTTCTATTCTTTTTTAACAACCTTTGCCTTCCTAATATCTCTCTTGAAAATGCCTCCATTTTGGCCTTTAGTTGAGAATTTGTCTCTTCGAGGACAGTTATGGGTTCAGTCCCAACTTTGGACATACACAGTCTTTAAAATGGCGGTTGTTATTCGATCTTTAACGTTTGGCATTTAGGGGAATGATAACAACAGGTTCAACTGTCGGTATAATATGATTGGGCGGAATGATATGCTTGGTGACTCTGGCATGGTATTTCAGTGATATAGCACTCTGAAGTACATGGTATCCATGCACTTACACGGAGACAAGAACATCAAAATACACTGTCTTCAACAAACATGCCTGCGAAACGCACATGGAGGGACGTACTTAACCTAAGCTGTATAGGACACTAAACAAATTAAAACCAAACAAATTCAAGAAAAAAATGAGCCGTTGAAAGTTTTGTTTACTTTCTCTTGGTACAAATGAGTTTAAAAAAATGACGTTAAGATTTTCAATTAATTTGCTTGCTGCATCTACGAACAAAGTAAATGCTTTTTACATCTCATTACCAGGAGCTATTTGGAGTGTGGGTAAATTGTCGTGTGATGATTGTGGATGATGACGTGCCATTTTAATCTCGGTAACAAGACGTTTATGGCTCATTTGAAAAGGATGCTGCACAGTGTAAAGTCAATAACGATATGTTTTTTATCTGAACGTTTTACGTTAATAGTGTCTCTTAGATAAAACCAACATTATACAATCTTTGTGGGATAGAACATTGACTCTGTTAAAGGTCGATATGTCATTGACGTTGTCCTTGAAATAATGTGTAGCAGCCTTGGATATTCTTTTTTTATTTGTTTTCTGTTGGTCGTTCTCTTCTCTAGGCAGTAGATGCAGAGACCAATATTAATCTAATATAGGAGTTACAACGTGAACCATTCCCGGCTTGTAAAGTTAGGCTTTGTTGAGAATGCTAAACATTCTGTTAATATATAGAAGAGGTATATTTGCCTTGGAGTATACATGTACTAAACCGTCTTGTAGCCAGATGACTTCTTGCCCCGAGATCATGAAGCAACCTGATCACGATTAACATTACTAAAAGTAACGTCATACGTGATTGGCTAAGTACAAACTTGAGTCTAAAATTGTTTCATGATCTCAGGGTCTGATCAATTTGAACATCCACAAATTATAAACTTGCTCTGACTACGGTTAACGTACATGTTTGAGCGGTAAGTGTTACGGAAGAGCAAGCGTTTTTTTTCTTTTTCTTCATCGACACAATAAACACCCGCCATATATATCTAGGTCATATCTTAGTAAATGTCACGTTCTCAAAGTGATAACTGCAACCAAAGTTCCTCGATTTACAGTATATCTTTATGGAATAGGTCTACTTTAATAAATTGTTTTGTTTTCTTGGGTTTTAATGTCATATTTACAGTCATTGTCATTTAATGTTTTGGTGATGTAAGCTTGTTTTTTTTTTTTTTTCAATTTGCATGGTGCAATATTACTTCTGCTTTCAGAAAACATTTAGTATATCATTTCCACAAACGAAGTGTTTGGAGTATGCTGAAATCATCTTCACGTACTGCGTACATTTGATAGTGCTGTTAAATTTGATGCATTTTACTTACGTGTCAACATCAATATAGGATGCCTACAATGGGATACGAATGCACACCGCTACCATCCAATTAGTACAGTATAAGGCCACTTAGTACCTTGATCATTCACTAGATGTAAAGCCATCTAAAATAATGACGGGAAATATAAAAAGCAGCATGTTATTACAGAAGTAGAAGCAGAAAATGACATTAAAATCTTACTGTATTATATGGGTATTTCCTCCAATTAGTAACCATTACAAGCACTTAATGTCATCTGAATTTAAATCGATATTTGAAGCGTTTTTACACATGTAAAATGTAACAGGATTTCGATGGATGCCATTAAACCGTTTATAACGTTCCCAATTAACATACTCTGGGTACAGTAAACAGCAATTACCTTGCTTTTGATTCTGAGCTTCACATTTTCGTACTGAATGGAAGATCCTAAAAAGCACTGAAAATCACATTCATATTATGATGAAGCCATCCTTTGAAAAACAACATTTCTACTGGTAATGAGTGCATAGGAACCCTGTTTGTTTGTTGTTTTTTTTTTTTATTTTGGTTTTGAGTGAGGAAGTGTAATAAGCTTGGATAGGTTCGAAATTGTTTTCAGTGACCAGTGCCCTATTTATAATTTTAGCGTGAGTTTTCCTTGCACAAAATGTATTCCAAAGCATGGGTTGTACAGACCATACATCTGCTTCTATGTAATAGCTATCACTTTTCAAATATTTAACTAAAGACTTTCTAATTCCCAAATTTAGATGTAGTCCCGTGTGCTTGTCTTATGTTGATATGTCTTTATACAAAGGTAGAAGACACTGTTGGAGTGCCTTAGCCCAATAACGTCAGTAGCCCCATACATCTCCATTTAGTACTGGCATGGCTCATAATATACAACTTGACATTGTCTTAATAAAATAGAATAAATCATTACATCTTTAGAGAGTCCGGGGATGAGAGAATGTGTGGGGGTGAGGGTTTGAGGGAGTTTAGAGATATCTGGGGGTTGGGGGTGTTGGCAGATACATGTGTGTGGGTGAGGGTGTGAGGGAGTTTAGAGATATCTGGGGGTGTTGGCAGATACATGTATGAGGAGAGAAGATGAGAGAATGTTGTATGTGTTAATGGGTCCGTGTGACGCCCATATCACTAACAATTATAGACATGTGTCCGTACAAATGGGAATTCGACTTTGATGTGACATGCCACTAAATTTCTTCGTTGAATTGTAGAATTCCTTAGCTGCAAACAGATATTGTCAAATCCACAATGTTGTGGCTTTATTTTTATTTTGAATAGAAAAAACTTGAATAATTGGCTGTATAACCTTTGCTGTTAACTGTTGCGTGGACGTTTTCTTTGAATGAGACCGAAAAATTATGTTTGCTTACACAAAGGTATTCAAGAATTTACACAGTTGATAATAACGTTGATGAATACTTAGTCCAAGTCGTTGTGCTTTAATAAATGTTTTGTTTTTGGGATGAATCAATGGATATTTACATAGAAAAAAATCAGAAACGTTCCGTTTGGTACAAATCAACAAAATCAGATTGCTTACAAAACATCGGTGTTTGGTGAGAGTGTCTGGCAATTCCCTTAGACAAAGCCCACGTAACACAATGGCCTCAGTTTAGTAGCTCTACAACTGGTCGATAAGAGGTCGCTAACGTCCTTGATTCTGTCCCTGATATAATTAACGACAGCTTCGTTTCCTCGATATTCGTAACTATATAATGTCAATCGGTATCCTAAACTGTAGACCAAAGCTGGTTTCCTTTACATGAGTAACCTGTAGACTTTTCGTTTTATACTGACTAAGTGGTCCAATGGCAAAATGGAAAGTAAGTTCATTTTTCATCAAAATTGAATAGGATTTAAATTCTATCCTTTATTGTAAGATAGTGTATCAGGTTACTTGCCTGACCGGTTTTTTCCGGTATCACGATCCGTTTCGCGCTTCCGTCAGATGAACAAAGAATAATATACATATTTTTATATGATAACTACTTTCAAATTCTACAGTTTTCAATGCTTAAAATAGTCACCTTAGCCTTTTTCTGGGTGCATTATTTCAAAGGTTTTCGAGGTTCCAAATAAATTCTTCATTTCCGGTAACGAATACGAAACTGTACTGTCTGCGGTGTAGCGAGGGATTCCGTTATGAAATACATAGAAAAACTTCTCTCAACCACTAACCCCTATCTACCTTGTTTTAACCTTAAATCATACGGCTATAACAAGACGTATATTTCGTACCATTTAACTTTGCTTTCACATAGATGTCTGGTTTATTTCTTGTTATACGAATACGAAAGTGTGTCTACTGTGTGACGTAGGCGAGGTGTTCTGGTTTCGAAACCTTCTAGAACATTGGATAGGCCATATTGGACACCACATAATTATGGATACACCCACAAAATGCCAACCTTTTATGAAGTCATTCAAAGATAAAAGTTTTTTTAAGAACAAACGTGTAACATACAGGCGCGTGTTTTGTTCCTTTTAAACTTAATAATAGATACATAGATACAGTATACCGAACAATAAAAACATTGTGTCGTATAGCTGTTTTGGGTCTGGTCAGTGAAGTAAGGGACCAAAAGGTGGGCATCGAAATTGTCTAAACCACTGTAGGCGCAGATTAATAATAAACCTTGATTAAACTATCGTTCTATATTTTACATATATTTTTCTATAATTCGTTACATTTTGTGTAGGTAAACGATACAAATCGCTTATGTTGAAAATATCAACCATTTATTTGGTCTTGAAACACCACTACACGTTTGGTATGAAGATTGTTTGTGTGTGAAGCAAGTTTAGATAAAAAAATCATAGAAAACGAAAGCGTCAACAAAATCATAACCGTACTCAACATTGATTAAACTAGTGACAAACTATAAAAAAAGGAAAGATTAACATGAATAAAAAAACAAGAGAATAACACCAGGTGTTCCGGAAGAGAAATAAAAAAAAAAAGGAAAGATTAACATGAATAAAAAAACAAGAGAATAACACCAGGTGTTCCGGAAGAGAAAGCGTCTTCTGATCGACAACATCCGCCATGTACAGGGTGGATGAATCCAAGTTAATAACATGGTTTCTAAGTGAGAACCGCGGCATAATTATTAATAACAACAAGAAGGCATATTAAAGAGCATATTCAAAAACGTTCATCTTCAGATTATACAATGACAAAGTCTACTTCTCATTGATACTGTAGGTGTACTTTATAGAACAATATTTACATTTTCACTTTGCTCCGCCTCAATGAAACTAGTAAAGGCCAGTTGCTTCATTTCCCGGTGGAGTAAGTGGGGCACGCGCTTTTTCGTTCATGGCGAAGTAATACATTTGTTTACAACAGTCGTAGACGAACTGTGTACAATAATGTACTGGTGTACTCCACACGTAAAACAACTGTTTTACATGCCTATCAGTTATGCCAGTATCATATCCACATAGCTTTAATAATACTTGATCTGACAAAATACTGACATTTCCGAAAGCATTTATTCAAGATATATTTGCCCTAAATTCCTCATAGGTCCCCTCGATGATCGTGCGTTCAATGCAAATGGATTATCTGCCCGTTTGCGGATTCGCGAAGGAAAGATTAACATGGAAACCCTTGTAAAAGTACAAGAGAATAAGACCAGGTGTTCCGGAAGGGTAAGCGTCTTCTGCTTCATCGACGACACCCGCCATGTAAATCTTTGTCACATCCAAGTAAAAATCAAGTTCTCAAAATGAGAACCGAGTATCATTGTCAATCACAATACGTAAACACATTAATGAGCATACTCAAAAACGTCCATCTTCATATCACTTAAAGATACATAATATTTCTAAATGAGACAAAGATGGCGACCATAAAGCTAGTAGTATTAGGTAAATGTCCCTAACGAAAAATCTTCAAATCACTTATCCAGCTGTTTAAATGTCACCAATATCATTCATCAATAAGCTATGCCTAAATCCACTGTTATTTATAAGTTTTCAATATGCTTAGGCCAAACCGAAATCCGACTTCCGACAACTTTATTTGACTCGCTTCAACTGTGACCAAATCACGACGTCATTATGTTTACTGCTGCACAATGCAAACTGCTCTAAAAACACTCTAGTAATTCATTACATATTGGAAAGGTATTTCAATAAATTCGTAATGAAAACAAAAGTTTGAGAGGTATGATTAAAGGACATATCAAAAATCAAAAAATTAAATCTTGTCTATGGACTACATTTTATATGTTGCCTAATGATGCATGAATCTAGCTATCAGCTGTTCCGCTTATGTACATACATGCCGATAAGTGTGCAACAATGTAACAAAGGTAAAGCACCGTGTGACACCGGCAGCTTAAAGTACATGCGAATGACGGGAAGTTTAAAATAGTTAACGTAAATATAAAAATTGAATGTCTATTTTGTTGTTTGTATCAGCTGATGAAGTCAAGTGAACCTCGTGCAAATGGTTCATGAACTGCTTCGCAGTTCACTTCATTTGCGCGAGGTTCACTTGACTTCATCAGCCGATGCAAACAACAAAATAGGCATTCAATCCGTAAATGGACCACATGGACTCGACCACGTTATCGTTCATGTTTCTTGTAAGACCACAATTCCTGTAAGCGAATCACGTTTTGGCATTCTCCATTTACTGTGGCACAGTAAAACAATTGTGATTCCATAGCAGAGAGCGCCAAGACAAAACCCCTGATCATACCTTATAAAACAGCACAATTAAATACGCGAATCACGTCTGGCTTCCTCTCGTAGGAAAAACCATTGGCGCGAACGGAAACAGATCACGGATAGTGGCAGCCAAGCCAGGTTTTTAAAATCTCTTCTACAAGGAACAAGTGCAAAATCTCTGGTCTACTGATGAACAGAGGATGACATGAATTCATAAATACGATGCTGGTATATTTCAACTGGCAGAAAACTCATAAACACTTGAGACACCATCTTAAATTTTAAATAACACTTCTATAAATGTGCACGAAAAAAACAGAGAACTGTTGTCACTTGAAATGGTTTTCCGACAGCGGTGATGGAGTCTTCAACAACTGACGTTTTGGATAGAAATATAATCAAAACCTGGGAAACAGATAACAAGATCTGAGGTTTTAAAGACACTATCCAATTCTGATTACATGAATATTCCATTATTTGTAAGACAGCTGGCAATAAAAAAATTGAGAAACTCCGTTTCATTTCAATCAAATGTCAAACTGGCAAATCCGACATAAAATTCAAAACGTATACTGATATAATCAAATGATTTACGTGACACCACGCGCACACAGGAGATGGTAGCTGTAAAATTTGGTAATAGATCCGTTATATCAAAAATTAATAACATTCCACCAAACAGCCATTTCGTTCTTCCAGAACTTCTCGGTGATGCTAAGACAAAGAGTTGGAATCCTGAATTATCTTAGCTTTTATTGACACAAATGAGTAGGTGCTTTAATCACTCAAAATGCAATATTAAGTATATGTTTTTCCAAACTTACTGCTATACTGATAAATTCAACATTAAATAAGTTGTATACTCTATATCATGACTCAATAAAAGTTTCTATAGGCTGGGTGGTTACAGCAATTTGGTTTGTTTTTGTTTTACGTCCTATCGAATTTTGTGGGCATTTAGAACGTGCCAGGTTTTGATAATTTGGGAAAGTCTGAGATCGTAAGTAAAAATAGCCAGCAATTGGGTAAGTACCCGGCGTATTTGTCACGCAGATCTCGAACCCGTGACCAAGAGGTGGAGGGTGAGTGGGAACAGAACGCCAGACATCTTCACCGCTTGGCCACTGCAGCCAGGTTTCAGCCAACCTAAGAGCGTCATCAGCCACAAGAAAGTCTTGACATTTATACTGCAATGATTGCCACAGACTTAATCATAAAATCACTATATCTACATTTAAGAGTGTAATCAAACACATATCGCAACGGATCTGAATAGAGATGATTCTAGACGGATATGAGGAATAACTGCAAGGAACATGTCACTTGTTGACAGGTCAATATCCCTATGAGGGTTTTCAGATAATTTAATTAATTGTGTTTTATTGATTCCAATAGAACCAAACTTCAGGGGGTATATAACAGCCACTTTATCCGGTTATGCGTCAAAGCTTGCGTCCATGCGTTCGTTTGCTTCATTAAACGACATCAAATCCAGAGTCCTTGATGGATAAATGACCGGCATACACCCTCTGTGCCGTGTGTGGATGGATATCAAATATAATTTACAATAGTCAAGGGGCGCGATGATTTGCGACCAAGTCCTCAGACTAATATTATCAACGTGTCACACCTATAAATAACATGCTATTATTTATATTTCGATAAAAAAATATTGCAAACCTAAAATATTGGTAGTACATGTACTATTACCTATTATTACTCAGACTGGACCCGTGATAAATAAGTAGACCTCTGATATCGCTGACAAATAGAACAGCCGCGCGAGATCAATGGTGCTAGTTACCCACAGTTCTTAGCCAAGGGCAAGGTCAGAGAAAGAAAAAAAAAACATACTAATTCGCTGTTGGATGAACAACAGATCAGATTGCGACCCCTCACCTACAAAACCAAAAACTTCTCAAATTAAAATATACGTGATCCTTTACATTTAGAACGGAAATTAGGGAAATATTTTGCTGTTTAAACGAAACTTAACAAAACTATTTTCCTTTGGAATAAAAGTAGTTAAACCATTTCAATGTCGAATTGGTAATTACAGAATCATTGAGAAACAAAATCAGTTTCTTAGTTCGATCAAATATTTCAAACGCAATTGTATTTGCATTGAATATGTATGGAATTTCTTAAGTTAAAACAAAGAAATCTTAAATTCTAAATTATTTAAGCATTTTTTGCCCAAAATTAATTCAAAATAATTTTGAAATAAAAACGTAGATTAGCCTAGCATCGCCGCTGTTTGAGCGTATGAATCGTTTACATTTTGACTACAAAATTACAAATGTAGCCAAGCAATTAGCTTAGATAATGCGCGTAATACCGTTACAAGGATACGGATTTATTTGTAAATACCAGGCGCATACATTGTGTTACTGGTGAAAATCCCTGTAACGATTCCAAAACATGTAACAAAGTGTTGAAAACTGCTTTCTGGAGATAAAAGCTCACCTAAATCATTTCTGAAATGAAAACTATCACTTAAAGGAAGTAATACCACTTTGGATGACATACGAAATACACCAAAGAGTGGGAATAAACCGATATTTGGACCCTGAACCAGATTCTCGTGTTCCCCTGCTAACAAGAATGAGTGCCGAATTGGGCAAGTTGTGCCTGTAGTTTTGTATTGACAAAGATGGTGTTTTCATTGTCGAAATGATATTATCACAATTAGTATCACAATTTGAGAGTCCGGGGAGGACATTCACATGGTCTCTGTGCAGCTTTATTTAAAGGCCCAATATACGTAACTCTTGGTAACTCTTGGCAAAACTTGATGCGAAAATCAAGCCTAATAACTTATTATTTTTATAGATTTAGTTAAGATTAACTGATATCAGCAATATCCTAGATGACTTCTTACGCAGTAACCGGTACGACAGCAGTTGAAACTCGGTATTTGTAAACACGCGACCATTTTGACCGTCTTCTACCTGCGGTTTGTTATTGAAGTGGGCCCCACTTGTATTATTTTCAATTCTTTGGATTTTTCTGTCGGGAGTTTCTCGTTAGTTACCGCTCAGGTTTACTTCGTTTTAGGCTTATTTTTGCATGGTTATCAACTGGATTTTTTTCAGAATTTTTCAGATTAACGGAAAATTTCCTGAAGTTACGTATATTGGGCCTTTAACCGTCTATACTTTCACAATGTGGCCATCTTGGCTTACCAGGGTTGCGATCTAGTACCTTTCTGATGAGGAGGATACTGGACCGTTCCATTTGGTAATTATAAGCGAAGATGTTATTAGGCTAGCTACGGGGTTTAGGTTATATTTTAACCGTAGTTTTGATCACGCTTTGTATGTATTTAAAACGTTTGTGTGTTTTACTGTATAGGGCACAATCATTGCGGTCACCTTTAAAAGGGAGACACGCATGTATGTCATCATTGGGGATGCCGTTTTCGTGAAGCTTGTATGATAGTGATTAAAGTTAAGATTATAAAATCGTTTACTGCAAAATTAATTTTTAATAAAATCAAAAAAAAAATAAAAAAAAATTTCATGTTGAAAAAGTCTTATTGTATATTAGTGCTTTAAAATTTTACTCTTATATGAAAAAGCTTGGTTTTCAAGCATTGTATTATTATATCAATTAAGTTGATATATTAATTATGATTCAGCCTGCGTAACAAAACATTTGAAACACACGTTTCAAGGACTTATAAATATCCGGCTAGTTTACTGTGGAATATTGAATTATGCTATGTGGGTTGTAATGAAAAGCATCTTCTTTTATATCCAGATAATATCTATCATGCACGTGTCATACAATATAATACAATAAAAACTGAAATTAATACTTGTTCCGTTTTATCTACGATATCATCATGAGTAAGTTAAGTAATCTAGCTGTATGTTTTCATTGTATGATGAATAAGTCGATATGTTTCTTTTATACTGTTCCTTTCCACTACCGCGGTTCACAATTTGAAGACATGACATTTTGAATTTGACCTGAATTTACACTGTACATGTCAATGATGATGCAAGTGGCTATTACCTTCTAGAGCATCTTGTCTCAATAGCCTCGCATTTTAATTGGATGTAAATTTTAACTTTGCCAATACTTTTCTAATAATCTAATTTTCCCGGCTTCGAGTTCGAATTCACAAAAAAAGGATAATACACATTGAGTATTATTCGGCAGATTTACATGTACTGCACACAAGTAGAAATAATAAATAACATAAAGTCGTGTACGGTGTTAAAAAGGAAATGAAGTCGTAATTTATCACTCATTCTATAACTGATCAAACCTAAGCAAGGTGAAAATAAGATTTCCACCTGGGACCGAGGGTTGATTAGACTGAGCTAGAACTAAAATCATCTTTATCTCAATGTTTCAACTGAAAATAAAATCAAGTTAAGATGAGAAGCGCTTTTTGACGAAGAGGAACGTTTTCATGTTGTGTTGACACTTTCGTGTCGAATCACAATATATCTTGTGGGATGCATCATTCCCGTCTGTAACACGTGTTTATGTTTTGAAATACTATAGACAAAGCTAATATCAGTATTATTAAAACGCTTTATTTAAGAAAATTCTCCTGCTTGAATTTTACAAAATCGTGTGAGTAACGGAGATGGATCAGGATACACCACGATGATAAGGTACTGTTTGTATACAAGTAGAACCATATAGATGTAAAAGCCGTTCGTGTTTAGAGCGACACCTACAGAATTATTGTTATGTGTACAGGCAGAACCATGTAGATGTAAAAGCCGTTCGTGCTTAGAGCGACACCTACAGAATTATTGTTATCGCCAGCAGCAGGCGACAATCATACAAACCGTATGATATATGTAGTCTGGCTTCCATATTGAATACAACTCTGATAGGATTTCTCCTCATTTAAGGAAAGATGTATTCTACTAGGTATTACATATGAGAGTGATTTGCGAGTAGTCACCTCTAGAAAGCGCCCTGGAAATATACTGATAAGCGGGAGTTGTTTATAATGGGTTGACCTTGATATTCAGGTTTCATCGTTTGGCCAGCTTAAAGGCCCAATATACAAAACTTTTGGCAAAACTTGAAGCAAAAATCAAGCCCAAAAACTTATTATATTTATAGAGTTAGTTCAGATTAAGTCATATCAGCAATATTCAAGATGAATTCTTTCGCGGTTACCGGTACAGCAGCAGTTGATACTCGGTATTTGTAAACACGCGTCCATTTCGAACTGTCTTCTACCTTCGGCTTGTTGTTGAAGTGGGCCCCACCTGAATTATTTTGAATTCTTTGGATTTTTTTGTCAAGAGTTTCTTGTTAGTTACCGCTCAGATTAACTTCGTTTTAGGCTTATTTTTGCATTATTATCAACTAGATTTGTTTTCATATTTTTTTAGAATCCCCCCAAAAAAAAAAGTTTCGTTTATTGGGCCTTTAAGACTGGATAGTGCAAACAATAATGGAATATTGGAAGTCCACAAAGAACGCTATTAAGCAATGTTTTTAAAGTCAAAGGTTTTATATGGTTGGGAAAATGAACTACAATGTACTACAGCGGCATTTCACCAGAAATCTGCTGTTGATCAGATACATTATCTAGCTGATTAGTTAGAATGTACAGTCCGAGTCTGTATTCTTTTAAACAATTCTCACGCTCAAGAATGGTTCTATCTCATATCGCCCTTTCAAAAGCCACGTGACACACGACCATAATCTAACTGTGTGTTGACACACGACCATAATCTGTGTGCTGACACACGACCATAATCTAACTGTGTGTTGACACACGACCATAATCTAACTGTGTGTTGTCACACGACCATAATCTAACTGTGTGTTGACACACGACCATAATCTAACTGTGTGTTGACACACGACCATAATCTAACTATGTGTTGACACACGACCATAATCTAACTGTGTGCTGACACACGACCATAATCTAACTGTGTTGACACACGACCATAATCTAACTGTGTGTTGACACACGACCATAATCTAACTGTGTGCTGACACACGACCATAATCTAACTGTGTGCTGACACACGACCATAATCTAACTGTGTGTTGTCACACGACCATAATCTAACTGTGTGCTGACACACGACCATAATCTAAATGTGTTGACACACGACCATAATCTAACTGTGTGTTGACACACGACCATAATCTAACTGTGTGTTGACACACGACCATAATCTAACTGTGTGCTGACACACGACCATAATCTAAATGTGTTGACACACGACCATAATCTAACTGTGTGTTGACACACGACCATAATCTAACTGTGTGCTGACACACGACCATAATCTAACTGTGTGCTGACACACGACCATAATCTAACTGTGTGTTGCCACACGACCATAATCTAACTGTGTGTTGACACACGACCATAATCTAACTGTGTGCTGACACACGACCATAATCTAACGGTGTTGACACACGACCATAATCTAACTGTGTGTTGTCACACGACCATAATCTAACTGTGTGTTGACACACGACCATAATCTAACTGTGTGTTGACACACGACCATAATCTAAATGTGTGTTGACACACGACCATAATCTAACTGTGTGTTGACACACGACCATAATCTAACTGTGTGTTGACACACGACCATAATCTAACTGTGTGCTGACACACGACCATAATCTAACTGTGTGTTGACACACGACCATAATCTAACTGTGTGTTGACACACGACCATAATCTAACTGTGTGTTGACACACGACCATAATCTAACTGTGTGTTGACACACGACCATAATCTAACTGTGTGTTGACACACGACCATAATCTAACTGTGTTGACACACGACCATAATCTAACTGTGTGTTGACACACGACCATAATCTAACTGTGTGTTGACACACGACCATAATCTAACTGTGTTGACACACGACCATAATCTAACTGTGTGTTGACACACGACCATAATCTTACTGTGTGTTGACACACGACCATAATCTAACTGTGTGTTGACACACGACCATAATCTAACTGTGTGTTGACACACGACCATAATCTAACTGTGTTGACACACGACCATAATCTAACTGTGTGTTGACACACGACCATAATCTAACTGTGTGTTGACACACGACCATAATCTAACTGTGTGTTGACACACGACCATAATCTAACTGTGTGCTGACACACGACCATAATCTAACTGTGTGTTGACACACGACCATAATCTAACTGTGTGTTGACACACGACCATAATCTAACTGTGTTGACACACGACCATAATCTAACTGTGTGCTGACACACGACCATAATCTAACTGTGTGTTGACACACGACCATAATCTAACTGTGTGTTGACACACGACCATAATCTAACTGTGTGTTGACACACGACCATAATCTTACTGTGTGTTGACACACGACCATAATCTAACTGTGTTGACACACGACCATAATCTAACTGTGTGTTGACACACGACCATAATCTAACTGTGTGCTGACACACGACCATAATCTAACTGTGTGTTGACACACGACCATAATCTAACTGTGTGTTGACACACGACCATAATCTAACTGTGTGTTGACACACGACCATAATCTAACTGTGTGTACTGCAAATATAGTATCCCAATGCATGATTGAAATACAAATCTATCCTTTTTGACGCTCCGCTAAACTCCGCATACGCAAGAACTTCCAATATATGGGTCATGCTTTGGTGAACTTGTGCATTGCCCAATCAAATTAACACTTATAGGACCTCAATAGGGTTGATCGTGTTTGTGCGTTATGTAATTTCGTCACAACAGGCTAATCTATATGTTTAATTAAGACGAAATGACTTACCGCAGTAGACATCGTCAATAAGAAATTCGTCTTGAGTATGAAAGACAAAGGGTACAAAGGTCATTAGGACGTGACCCCTTGAGGGACGTTGCCAGATTTTTGTCACGGATGGAGAATACGGACCTGCTTTTTGATCAAATTTCTCCAAAACTCTTCCAAATCATTTATCTTCCTATGATTGGGCTTCCATACAGATTTTGAGCGCGAGAACGGTTACATGAATACTGGCCCTTGTTTATTCCTGCTAAATTGTTAATCTCAATGAATTAGTGATGATATAAAATAGGTGCTACCTAGAGGTGAAACGAGTGTATCCTTCAACTGAGCTGCCGTTGTAGGAATACACCTGTCACATATATTTTTCTATATTTGGCAAATGGCGTAAACAGCTGTATTTTAGTACGTGCATGAATTCGAGGAACTACTTTTGACGACCAGCACTTTGACCTTTGGTCTCCATATAAAGTAAACGAACCCACATCATCCACAGATCGTAAATTTTGAGGTGTCGCAATACGATACACATACTACACTAAGTAATGATAAATAATAATGCTAATCACATGACTAGTTAGCAACTATATTTTCCCGCGGAATACTTCAAGGCGTATGCACCTAGTTTCACTTTGACAGCTAATCGCGTATTTTCATACGCCCGGCGACGGCATTGGAACAGAAAGAAGTTTTAAACATATTCCGAATATTTTTGATATGTATGATTTAGATATCTTTAATTCTTTTGTCTTTCTAGCCCTCACAAACAGCTTATATTTTAAGACACTGACCATGTATTCTCTATATAATAGATACTATACATTTTTATTATTATTATAAACTACCTGATAATATTTTTAGAGTAAAATGTATTGGAGCGAAACAACCTAAGACGAACGGGATTTAGTATTAACGCTAAAACACATGCAATATGATACATTCCATGATAATATTTTTATTTCTACACTCCGATTTCATACAAAATTTGTTTTAAATAATTGTACAATTTTTTGTATGGACTTTGTAAAACTATTCATGGGTAAGTTCATGCATCGTGTGTCCTGCAGTAGAATCTCAAGATGTTTGGCATAATGACGTCATAATTACTTATACGTTGGTTTTCTCTGTGTCTATCACTAGCGCGTTAACGCTATTGGTTATCAGAGTTATTCACTTACTGTAAAATTCAGTTATACAGCTATAAAGTCGAACATTCGAGTAAACATCTCGATATTTCGAGTTAAGTTGAAATTTCGAGCTCCCATCTCAAAGAGGTAACACGAAAAAGAACGAAAAACATTATTTTTCTAGTGGCCCTAATTCTTTTTAACAATTTAATACTAGAGTGCAAGACTAAGAAACAAGTACATGTTATATATTAGTACATGTTTCATTATCAATAGACGCGCAACTCATATAGATTTTTTTCATCTTTAAACTACAAAAGAAGTGATAATTAAGAACCATTATTTCATAAGAGAATCTGCAATAAACTAAAATAAAAAAAAATTTGTAAAAACAGATAAACACCCGTAAATTGATCTAATTTCGTGCAATATCAAATAGTTACTTTCGTTTTGCTTCCCTAGTATGATGATCTATGATTGGTCAATTAGGAAACATGTGTAGCAACTGGGATCAAAGGTTATCTTCCTAGCTCGTCCGCAATACCTATATCGGTCCATTTATATAAGACATACTCCCTGGTCAGAGCAGATTTTGCCGGAAATGTCCTGTTATTAGCGGACCAAATACGTGTGCCCGTGACTTCCGCTCGACATTTGTCGGCGCCGGAAGTAGTTATGTGTAATTATCATATTCGGTCAAATACTTGTGAATAATGTGTAGCCTTCAGCATCGATTTCTCAGGTTCTCGTAGAGCCATTTCCGGTCTCTCACTACAGATACATCGGTTAATGGAGCTGTAATTGAACACGGTTTTCGCTATTGTGTATTAAGAACTAATTCCGGTTGCTCCTTCTGTCTTCACGAGAGGAATGTTGAGCATGCGCGAGGTGTTTTAGTGCTCGTAACATTTACCGATTTACCTTGTAAACATCAATCGTGTATATGCATGACAGTCCTAGTGAACAAAGCTTATACTAAGTAATGGGCGGGTAAGAGCGCATCGCTATAGCTCTCTCTATATAGGGCGTTATGTTTAATGTTATTATTCATTTATTCATTTGTCTATAATTTCTTCCTTCGGTAGCATCGTTGTATAGACCCAATGTGACGCCTAATGGCGTTAGCATGAATGTTGATAACCACCTGTTTAATGTTAGAACGAGACAATGGTCCTGTCCGTTTGGTGTTGCTCTAAATGTATCATTTCGGGTATAAAAGATGACGTAACACACACATATGCTGCACCTTTTAAATTTAGTAATATATCCAGTATGCCGGAAAAATGAATTAAACTGCACCATACAGATGTAACCTACCAGACCTGCAAAACAACTCTTTGTATAAACGAACACCTCTGTCATAACCCGTCTAATCATTTGGATCGCAATTAACAAATGCAGCAATATTGGATCTTTTAGTAACAGTGCCGATTATCAAACTCCTCATTTTAAATAAAAGGAGTTTTACGCACCTGACCCTTCTGCTTCTACATTATTTTAGAAATTTTAGATTCCCACCTTTTGGCCCCTAGCATCACTGAAGAGTCCTAGGAGGACAAAACAGCTGTATACTGCAGTTTAATTCAGCATATATGTGTGTTACGTCATCTTTAAAGTCTAACAATGGACGTGTTACATGTAGTTTTTACAGTATACCTTTAGACCGTGTATTAACTCTGTAATGGAAGGTGCGACGTTTGTATTTTACCACATTAAAAAATCTGTTTAAACTTTCAAGTTTCTTTTTTAACATAACCTGTCATAAAATGTGTTTTCTAAATATGCCAAAATGACAACCATTGCCTAACATTACACCTCACCAAATACTACCTGCCCTCTCGTTTAGTTGGTCTTCCACTCTTACCTGCTTAAATGTATTTTGTACTTACCTTCTCCAAATGTTTCTCCCTCGGATCTTGAAAAATGACTGCCAACTTGCGCTAGCTGGTCGGTTTACCCAGTCTTATTATTTTTGATACCTTAACAATATGATTCGCTATTAACTAGTTTATTCTGTCTGAATGTTTCAAAATAGGTTATGTTCGTTACTGATATGTATAACAGAAAATGTATTACCTACAGCTCATGAAAACAATACACTTTTCTTTGAGAGTAAGGCTTCTACATTTAATAGAAGGTTAAAATTACTGTCTTAATCAGATATGATTAATCTGATGTAAATAGTTTACAATCATAAGGAATAAACATTTTACGGGAAGTTTCGATTGATGAAATTTACGATAAATCGAAGACGCGACCAAGGGAACGCTGTGCGTCAAATGATGGCGTGAAGGTGACATGTCCATAGCTACTAACTTAGTATCCTTATTTCGACAGGTTCGTCTTTATATCCTTCTCTGATATGTGGATATCATTGAGTAAATAATTTGCCTCCCCATACAATGATAAGAGTTTATATATCAAATGTGTACGTTGGTAATGCTTCTAAAATCTGTAAATTCTAGCTATTTCTCTTTACAGTATTTCCCCCTTGTTTAGACGTATGCAGTAAGACGGTATTATCAGCTCTCGCTATACACCGGCTAGAATCAACAAAGTACAGCCGAGTAGCTTGTTATGGTAAATTTGTACTTTATTCACAATACGTATATGTTTATCATTGGGGAAAAACATTATCTACGAACATTCATGTTAATGAAGGATATCATTCTAGACACAAACAGTTGACGTTGGAATTATGTATGCGTGTTGGTAACAATCAGTTAGAGAACATGGAGGATGATCATACATGTGCACTTGGTTCGTTTTCTGAAGAATTACGTATGCATAGAGTTGATATCGTTGTCATTAGCCGAGCTCTTCACCGCGCGCAATTGCGCACAAGGGGGCTGTTCGGGATCTGTACCAGTGCCTTGTATGCGCTAGGCGAGGCGTACATGGCGGTTATTTATCTTGTGTATTTAATTAACCCCACACTTTGCTAATACTGTGACTGCCATTGGTTTTCGGGAAGATACATGGACGTTCAGATAACTACCTGGGGACGGAAGCTATTCTCGAATAGTGCACAAATTGAACTTCCGGTCACCTTGTCGTCAAAGGAAATGATTTTATATGGGTTGTGGTATGTTGGTGAAGGCCTATAAAATTTATTTTCATTTGAGGATTCCCACGTATTCCAATAATAGATTTATGTATCCTCGTGAATGAAGATTGGATTTTGTCGTGAATCCCAAAACGCCCACATTATTCTGTGGGCTAGAAACGGAATACACAATAGAGATTTACGAATCTACTTAAGTAATAAAATTAATTCCATTTTTGTCGTGATTCTCAGTGACAACAAGTCATAAACTCTATCTATCTCATTCTAGATAGCAGGCATCATCTTCATATCTCCATAATTTGTATCAGTTGAGCCTTCTGCCACTAAATAGGTTTCGAGTTAGGAGGGTCTTGTTCAGTCGCGAACACTAGGCGACAACACTCTCATATTGATCATCGAGGACCGGGAGTTGTGGTCAAATGAGAGCGATCCGGTCCACACATATCAAATTTACATATAAGTTTTATTGAGAATATCATCGAGTCTAAAACAATAGTTGACACCGTAGGGAGCAGTCTAGGGTGTTCACATATATTGGACACTGTCCGGAACTTTCAGAATTAGTGTTGACAAAATTAATGTTGGCAGTAAGCGATGCGATAAAACAGTCCGAACTTTCAGAATTATTGTAAGCAAAATTATTGTTGGCAGTAAGCGATGCGATAAAACAGTCTGGAACTTTCAGAATTATTGTAAGCAAAATTATTGTTGGCAGTAAGCGATGCGATAAACAAGAGCAGCAGCATTATATCGAAATTATACCAAACTGTACATCTGTATTGTTCTCACCATTTCTAACAGCGTTTTCTGAAACCAGTGTATTCTTCTACCTGACGAGCTAGATCGAAGGGTGTGACTTTGATATGAAACTTCTTTATGATATAGACAATTCCTAATCTATAAAATATATCACTCGGGGCATTGTTACATTTTGTTTTGAGTTTTGCAGCTATCGATTGTGACCCAGTGGTAATACTACAGTGTAGCGAGATTGTTAACGTACATGTTTTTGAGTATATACTTATCACTTGTCGTGTTATGATGGTTCGTCGCAAACATTTCTCAAACGAAATTTCACAGATATGAAACTCCCAAATTGAAAATCAATCATGGTATAGGGTAAAAGTCGTCCGGAGAAAACCTAGTTGTATGTCTGCGTTTATTAGCCTTGTCAAAAACATGTATATCTCGTCGTCTTGTCGGGATATACAAGCTCATTAGCCAATAGAAAAGGAGTCGCCAGCTCGCGGGCAGTGTCTCGAGTGAACGTGAACGGTAACGAGAGCTCCACTGTAGAACGAGTAGGCGTAACGTCAGGTAGGTATTAATGGGCACTTAGAGTGTAGTAACGCTATATGTCACACGGCATATAGTTACTAAACTAATTAGACTGTCTCACGGTAAAACCTGCTCCACGCTACCTTCACGTAAACATCAGCATCCGAGAGGTTCCCACAATGTTCCAGTGTGTGGTGTCAAAAAGCTGCGTCACAAAGACAAATGATTAGAGTATAATAGTATAGCATGCTAGCTCCCTTCAATGTTTCAGTGTGTGGTGTCAAAAAGCTACGTCACAAAACCAAAGGATTAGAGTATAATAGTTTGGCATGCTAGTTCCCTTCAATGTTTCAGTGTGTGATGTCAAAAAGCTACGTTACAAAGCCAAAGGTTTAGAGTAATTTTGTTCCGCTCATGATGGTTTGCCATGCTAATTTCCTAAAATGTTCCAGTGGAAATGTCAAACTGGCCATGTTCCCTAGCCAATATGACCAGAGTAATTTTGTTCCTCATGATGGTTCGCCATGCTGGTTCCTTACAATGTTTCATTGAAAGATTTGACGGTACGATTTTCACTACCGAGGCAATCAGACAACGTCATTTCCAAAATACGTCATTTATTTATGACGCCACAATAGTGTCATACACATGTGTTATACCGTTGTTGGTCATATGACATTACTGAACGGGTCAGTTGTTTGATAGATATCACTACGGACATTCTGATCACCCCACTCTCACTTGCATTACCTCAGGGGCCTCACTGTGGGCCACGTCCAATATATTGATTAAGAAGTTATGTTAAGATAAGGATTATTATCATACATTGAGAGCTAACGAAAGAGCTATGAAATCCAGGCACTGCAGACTTCAGTGCAGATAGTTGAATTGTTTTAAAATTCGTCACGAAGGCTGTTTGAGCATGCGTACTGGAAGTTCAGAAGCCATATGTACTGTACTAAATCCGGGCCCAAAATGTGTTCTTATTTGTCAAACCAATTAATTCCGGATTTGTGTTGTTTTATTTTTTCAACAAATTTAGCCTAATTATCTTCAAGATGTAATTTTATACTAGAAATACTCCGGTATCGTTATAACACAAATTAGTTACCGACATCGTTGTACAATACAATCAGTGTCAGGCTAGAGATTTAAGTACAATATATCAATTTAATTTTCCATTCAGAAACGGGAACTCTAGAACTCGTAGCTTCCTTTAGGATGACAGTGTCATGACTAGGCAGGATTAAAACAGCGGCGCCGTTCCATATATACTAGCCATCTTGGGAGAATTGTCTGTTTGTATTACTCGACAGGGTTAAGAGCTTTGTTGTTACTCAGCTTACTTGTTTTAAAACCAAATCAAATCAAAGTTGTTTATCTGTTCTTTTAATTATTGACATCATTTCTTGTTCCAAATTTATATAACAATTTGTGACGGTAATTCACATTTGCTTTTTACCAATAATGTTTGTACGTGTTGTTCACGGGCGATTTGTTATATCAATAATATGTATAAATGTAAAGTTGACAACGTTCTGTACAAATTACGTTTAAACCTACAAATACCCAGCCCGTCTCCCGTGCTACCAAATGCGGCGACTGGAAATTACTTCGTTAAAATCACTTGCTTAATTGGTGTTGACTTGTCCGTACTAGTATGGGTAAGCAATGCTATATATTTAGAATATAGCCAATTTACCAAAAATCGGATGAGGTAATTTATTTTGCCGCCGTTACATAGATAAGGAGTGGACGCGGAATGGGATAACCGTTATACATTGTATTTACGGCACGCTCAAGAATGTGTTAATTGTCAACACCAAACCATTTTCCTGACCTCAATTCTAAATATTGATTTTGAAATATGTTATTCATTGTTTCATAAAATAGTCATAGTATTATTCAGTGTTGACAAATCCCAACACGAGCATGGTGCGTGCTTAACTAGGCTTTGTACAGGGATGCATAGAAATTAAAATGGCTATAGTTAAATTACAACATCCAGATTCCATCGCAGCATCAGATTTGGTATACCTTTGTATGTTTTTATTCACTACATTGACCTTTGACTTTAAAGAACAAGTAAGCTGCACCACTATCCCCAGACGTAGCATCCCATCTTTAAATTGCTCCAACAATGGTTTTGGATGCGGCATTCAAGACTTCCAATGTTTACATAAATCATGGCGTCCAAGTTTATAACCATTGCATTCAAGTCTTAAAGATTTAGGTAAATGTCCTTTAGGCGACATCTAAGCTCTGCAATGCTTTAGAACATGTTGATATTTTGTTCTAAATAAAGTCTGGATGTCTGAGACGATAAGAAACGTGTTTGGTTTTAATTATTTTCTTTTAAATGTATACACTTACGAGGCTTAAACAGAAACAACGCATAAGTGTAACTTATTGGACACTGTTTCCCTAGGTAACTATACATTAAACACTGTTTTCCT
This sequence comes from Mimachlamys varia, assembly GCA_947623455.1. NCBI lineage: Eukaryota > Metazoa > Mollusca > Bivalvia > Pectinida > Pectinidae > Mimachlamys > Mimachlamys varia. The sequence goes on along the minus strand of OX392542.1, from coordinate 6,250,458 downwards.
AGGTAACTGTACATTGGACACTGTTTCCCTTGGTAACTATACATTGGATACTGTTTCCCTAGGTAACTATACACTGGACACTGTTTCCCTTGGTTACAATACATTGGACACTGTTTCCCTAGGTTACTATACATTGGACAATGTTTCCCTATGTTACTATACATTAGACAGTTTCCCTAGGTTACTATACATTGGGTACTGTTTCCCTAGGTTACTATACATTAGACAGTTTCCCTAGGTTACTATACATTGGACACTGTTTCCCTAGGTTACTATACATTGGACACTGTTTCCCTAGGTTACTATACACTGGACACTGTTTCCCTAGGTTACTATACATTAGACAGTTTCCCTAGGTTACTATACATTGGACACTGTTTCCCTAGGTTACTATACATTGGACACTGTTTCCCTAGGTTACAATAGATTGGATACAGTTTCCCTGGGTTACTATACATTGGACACTGTTTCCCTATGTTACTATACATTAGACAGCTTCCATAGGTTACTATACATTGGACACTGTTTCCGTAGGTAACTATACATTAGACAGTTTCCCTAGGTTACTATACATTGGACACTGTTTCCGTAGGTTACTATACATTGGACACTGTTTCCGTAGGTAACTATACATTAGACAGTTTCCCTAGGTTACTTTACCTTGGTCACTGTTTCCCTAGGTTACTATACATTGGACACTGTTTCCCTAGGTTACTATACATTGGACACTGTTAACCTATGTTACTATACATTAGACAGTTTCCCTAGGTTACAATATATTGGACACTGTTTTCTTAGGTTACAATACATTGGACACATTTTCCCTAGGTTACTATACATTGGATACTCTTTCCCTAGGTTACTATACATTCGATACAGTTTCCCTATGTTACTATACATTGGACAGTTTCCCTAGGTTACTTTAAATTGGACACTGTTTCCCTAGGTAACTATACATTAGATACAGTTTCCGTAGGTAACTATACATTAGATATAGTTTCCCTAAGTTACTATACATTGGACACTGTTTCCCTAGGTTACTATTAATTGGAAACTGTTTCCCTAGTTTACTATACATTGGACACTGTTTCCCTATGTTACTATACATTGGACACTGTTTCCCTAGGTTACTATACACTGGACACTGTTTCCCTATGTTACTATACATTGGACACTGTTTCCCTATGTTAGTATACATTGGACACTATTTCCCTAGGTTACTATACACTGGACACTGTTTCCGTAGGTTATTATACATTGGATACTGTTTCCCTGTGTTATTATACACTGGACACTGTTTCCCTAGGTTACTATACACTGGATACTGTTTCCCTGTGTTATTATACATTGGACACTGTTTCCCTAGGTTACTATACATTGGACACTGTTTCCCTAGGTTACTATACATTAGACACTGTCTACCTAGGTTACTATACATTAGACACTGTTTCCCTACGTTACTATACACTGGACACTGTTTCCCTATGTTACTATACATTGGACACTGTTTCCCTGAGTTACTATACATTGGACACTGTTTCCCTAGGTTACTATACATTGGACACTGTTTCCCTAGGTTACTATACATTGGACACTGTTTCCCTATGTTACTATACATTGGACACTGTTTCCCTGAGTTACTATACATTGGACACTATTTCCCTAGGTTACTATACATTGGACACTGTTTCCCTGAGTTACTATACATTGGACACTGTTTCCCTAGGTTACAATACATTGGACACTGTTTCCCTGAGTTACTATACATTGGACACTGTTTCCCTATGTTACTATACATTGGACACTGTTTCCCTATGTTACTATACATTGGACACTGTTTCCGTAGGTAACTATACATTAGACAGTTTCCCTAGGTTACTATACATTGGACACTGTTTCCCTAGGTTACTATACATTGGACACTGTTTCCCTATGTTACTATACATTGGACACTGTTTCCCTGAGTTACTATACATTGGACACTGTTTCCCTAGGTTACTATACATTGGACACTGTTTCCCTAGGTTACTATACATTGGACACTGTTTCCCTATGTTACTATACATTGGACACTGTTTCCCTGAGTTACTATACATTGGACACTATTTCCCTAGGTTACTATACATTGGACACTGTTTCCCTGAGTTACTATACATTGGACACTGTTTCCCTAGGTTACAATACATTGGACACTGTTTCCCTGAGTTACTATACATTGGACACTGTTTCCCTATGTTACTATACATTGGACACTGTTTCCCTATGTTACTATACATTGGACACTGTTTCCGTAGGTAACTATACATTAGACAGTTTCCCTAGGTTACTATACATTGGACACTGTTTCCCTAGGTTACTATACATTGGACACTGTTTCCCTATGTTACTATACATTGGACACTGTTTCCCTATGTTACTATACATTGGACACTGTTTCCCTATGTTACTATACATTGGACACTGTTTCCCTATGTTACTATACATTGGACACTGTTTTTCTAGGTTACTATACATTGGACACTGTTTCCCTATGTTACTATACATTGGACACTGTTTCCCTATGTTACTATACATTGGACACTGTTTTCCTAGGTTATGATATATTGGACACTGTTTCTCTATGTTACTATACATTGGACACTGTTTCCCTATGTTACTATACATTGGACACTGTTTCCCTATGTTACTATACATTGGACACTGTTTCCCTATGTTACTATACATTGGACACTGTTTCCCTATGTTACTATACATTGGACACTGTTTCCCTATGTTACTATACATTAGACAGCTTCCATAGGTTACTATACACTGGACACTGTTTCCGTAGGTAACTATACATTAGACAGTTTCCCTAGGTTACTATACATTGGACACTGTTTCCCTATGTTACTATACATTGGACACTGTTTCCCTATGTTACTATACATTGGACACTGTTTCCCTATGTTACTATACATTGGACACTGTTTCCCTATGTTACTATACATTGGACACTGTTTCCCTATGTTACTATACATTGGACACTGTTTCTCTAGGTTACTATACACTGGACACTGTTTCCCTATGTTACTATACACTGGACACTGTTTCCCTAGGTTACTATACATTGGACACTGTTTCCCTAGGTTACAATTCATTGGACACTGTTTTCCTAGGTTATGATATATTGGACACTGTTTCTCTATGTTACTATACATCGGACACTGTTTCCCTGAGTTACTATACATTGGAAACTGTGTCCCTAGTTTACTATACATTGGACACTGTTTCCCTAGGTAACTTTACATCGGACACTGCTTCCCTGGGTTACTATACATTGGAAACTGTTTCCCTAGGTTACTATACATTGGGCACTGATTCCCTAGGTTACTATACACTGGACACTGTTTCCCTAGGTAACTATACACTGGACACTGTTTCCCTATGTTACTATACATTGGACACTGTTTCCCTAGGTTTCTATACACTGGACACTGTTTCCCTATGTTATTATACATTGGATACAGTTTCCCTATGTTACAATACTTTGGACAGTGTTTTTATAGGTAACTATACATTGGACACTGTTTCCCTAGGTCACTATAAATTGGAAACTGTTTCCCTAGGTTACTATACATTGGACACTGTTTCCCTAGGTTACTATACATTAGATACAGTTTCCCTACGTTACTATACATTGGACACTGTTTCCCTGGGTTACTATACATTGGAAACTGCTTCCCTAGGTTACTATACATTGGACACTGATTCCCTAGGTTACTATACACTGGACACTGTTTCCCTAGGTTACTATACACTGGACACTGTTTCCCTAGGTTACTATACATTGGAAACTGTTTCCTAGGTTACTATACACTGGATACTGTTTCCCTAGGTTACTATACATTGGACACTGATTCCCTAGGTTACTATACACTGGACACTGTTTCCCTAGGTTACTATACACTGGACACTGTTTTTATAGGTAACTATACATCGGACACTGTTTCCCTGAGTTACTATACACTGGACACTGTTTCCCTAGGTTACAATTCATTGGACACTGTTTTCCTAGGTTATGATATATTGGACACTGTTTCCCTATGTTAGTATACATTGGACACTGTTTCCCTAGGTTACTATACATTGGACACTGTTTCCCTATGTTAGTATACATTGGACACTGTTTCCCTAGGTTACTATACATTTGACACTGTTTCCCTATGTTAGTATACATTGGACACTGTTTCCCTAGTTTACTATACATTGGACACTGTTTTTCTAGGTTACTATACATTGGACACTGTCTCCCTAGGTTACTATACACTGGACACTGTTTCCCTAGGTTACTATACATTGGGTACTGTTTCCCTAGGTTACTATATATTAGACAGTTTCCCTAGGTTACTGTTCATTGGACACTGTTTCCCTAGGTTACTATACATTGGACACTGTTTCCCTAGGTTACTATACACTGGACACTGTTTCCTTAGGTTACTATACATTGGATACAGTTTCCTTATGTTACTATACATTAGACAGCTTCCCTAGGTTACTTTACATTGGACAATGTTTCCGTAGGTAACTATATATAGACAGTTTCCCTAAGTTACTATACATTGGACACTGTTTCCGTAGGTAACTATACATGAGATACAGTTTCTCTAGGTTACTATACATTGGATACTGTTTCCCTAGGTTACTATACATTGGACACTGATTCCCTAGGTTACTATACACTGGACACTGTTTCCCTAGGTTACTATACACTGGAAACTGTTTCCCTAGGTAACTATACACTGGACACTGTTTCCCTATGTTATTATACATTGGATACAGTTTCCCTATGTTACAATACTTTGGACACTGTTTTCCTAGGTAACTATACATTGGACACTGTTTCCCTATGTTACTATACATTGGACACTGTTTCCCTAGGTTACTATACATTGGACACTATTTCCCTAGGTTACTATACACTGGACACTGTTTCCATAGGTTTCTATACATTGGATACAGTTTCCCTATGTTACAATACTTTGGACACTGTTTCCCTAGGTTACAATAGATTGGATACAGTTTCTCTAGGTTACTATACATTGGACACTGTATCCCTATGTTACTATACATTAGACAGCTTCCCTAGGTTACTATACATTGGATACTGATTCCCTAGGTTACTTTACATTGGACACTGTTTCCCTAGGTAACTATACATTAGATACAGTTTCTCTAAGTTACTATACAGTGGACACTGTTTCCCTAGGTTACTATAAATTGGAAACTGTTTCCCTAGTTTACTATACATTAGACACTGTTTCCCTAGGTAACTATACATTGGAAACTGTTTCCCTAGGTTACTATATATTGGACACTGTTTCCTTAGGTTACTATACATTGGATACTGATTCCCTAGGTTACTATACACTGGACACTTTTTCCCTAGGTTACTATACATTGGACACAGTTTCCCTATGTTACAATACTTTGGACACTCTTTTCCTGGGTAACTATACATTAGACAGTTTCCCTAGGTTACTATACATTCGACACTGTTTCCGTAGGTAACTATACTTTAGATACAGTTTTCCTAGGTTACTATACATGGGATACTGTTTCCCTAGGTTACAATACATTGGACACTGTGTCCCTAGGTTACTATACATTAGATAATGTTTCCCTAGGTTACTTAACCTTTGACACTGTTTCCCTAGGTTACTATACATTGTACACTGTTTCCCTAGGTTACTATACATTAGATACAGTTTCCCTAAGTTACTATACATTGGACACTGTTAACCTATGTTACTATACATAAGACAGTTTCCCTAGGTTACTATATATTGGACACTGTTTCCTTAGGTTACAATACATTGGTCACAGTTTCCCTAGGTTACTATACATTGGATACTGTTTCCCTAGGTTACTATACATTCAATACAGTTTCCCTAGGTTACTATACATTGGACAGTTTCCCTAGGTTACTTTACCTTGGACACTGTTTCCCTAGGTAACTATACATTAGATACAGTTTCCCTAAGTTACTATACAGTTGACACTGTTTCCCTAGGTTACTATAATTGGAAACTGTGTCCCTGGGTTACTATGCACTGGACACTGTTTCCCTATGTTAGTATACATTGGACACTGTTTCCCTAGGTTACTATATATTGGACACTGTTTCCTTAGGTTACTATACATTGGATACTGATTCCCTAGGTTACTATACATTGGACACTGTTTCCCTAGGTAACTATACATTAGATACAGATTCCGTAGGTAACTATACATTAGATACAGTTTCTTCATGTTACTATACATTGGACACTGTTTCAATAGGTTACTATACATTGGACACTGTTTCCCTTGGTTACAATACATTGGACACTGTTTCCCTAGGTTACAATACTTTGGACACTCTTTTCCAAGGTAACTATACATTGGACACTGTTTCCCTAGGTTACTATACATTAGATACAGTTTTCCTAGGTAACTATACATTAGACACTGTTTCCGTAGGTAACTATACATTGGACACTGTTTCCCTAGGTTACTATACATTAAATACTGTTTCTTTTGGTTACAATTCATTGGATACTGTTTCCCTAGGTTACTTTACATTTGATACAGTTTCCCTAGGTTACTATACATTGGACGCTGTTTTTCTCTATGTTACTATACATTGGACACTGTTTCCCTAGGTTACTATACATTGGACACTGTTTCCCTAGGTTACTATACATTAAATACTGTTTCTTTTGGTTACAATACATTGGATACTGTTTCCCTAGGTTACTATACATTGGACACTGTATCCCTATGTTACTATACATTAGACAGCTTCCCTAGGTTACTATACATTGGATACTGATTCCCTAGGTTACTTTACATTGGACACTGTTTCCCTAGGTAACTATACATTAGATACAGTTTCCCTAAGTTACTATACAGTGGACACTGTTTCCCTAGGTTACTATAAATTGGAAACTGTTTCCCTAGTTTACTATACATTAGACACTGTTTCCCTAGGTAACTATACATTGGAAACTGTTTCCCTAGGTTACTATATATTGGACACTGTTTCCTTAGGTTACTATACATTGGATACTGATTCCCTAGGTTACTATACACTGGACACTTTTTCCCTAGGTTACTATACATTGGACACAGTTTCCCTATGTTACAATACTTTGGACACTCTTTTCCTGGGTAACTATACATTAGACAGTTTCCCTAGGTTACTATACATTCGACACTGTTTCCGTAGGTAACTATACTTTAGATACAGTTTTCCTAGGTTACTATACATGGGATACTGTTTCCCTAGGTTACAATACATTGGACACTGTGTCCCTAGGTTACTATACATTAAATACTGTTTCTTTTGGTTACAATACATTGGATACTGTTTCCCTAGGTTACTATACATTGGACACTGTTTCCCTAGGTTACTATACATTGGACACTGTTTCTCTATGTTACTATACATTGGACACTGTTTCCCTGGGTTACTATACATTGAGCACTGTTTCCCTAGGTTACTATACCTTGGACACTGTTTCTCTAGGTTACAATACATTGGACACTGTTTTCCTAGGTTACTATACATTGAACACTCTGTCCCTAGGTTACTTTACATTGGATACTGTTTCCCTAGGTTACTATACATTGAACACTCTGTCCCTAGGTTACTATACATTGGACACAGTTTCCCTAGGTTACTTAACATTGGTCACTGTTTCCCTAGGTTACTATACATTGGATACAGTTTCCCTAGGTTACTTTACATTGGACACTGTTTCCCTAGGTTACTTTACATTGGACACTGTTTCCCAATGTTACTTTACATTGGATACTGTTTCCCTAGGTTACTATACACTGGACACTGTTTCCCTAGGTAACTATACATTGGACACTGTTTCCCTAGGTTACTATACATTAGACACAGTTTCCCTAGGTTACTATGCACTGGACACTGTTTCCCTAGGTTACTATACATTGGACACTGTTTCCCAATGTTACTTTACATTGGATACTGTTTCCCTAGGTAACTATACATTGGACACTGTTTCCCTAGGTTACTATACATTGGACACTGTTTCCCTATGTTAGTATACATTGGACACTGTTTCCCTAGGTTACTATATATTGGACACTGTTTCCTTAGGTTACTATACATTGGATACTGATTCCCTAGGTTACTATACATTGGACACTGTTTCCCTAGGTAACTATACATTAGATACAGATTCCGTAGGTAACTATACATTAGATACAGTTTCTTCAGGTTACTATACATTGGACACTGTTTCAATAGGTTACTATACATTGGACACTGTTTCCCTTGGTTACAATACATTGGACACTGTTTTCCTAGGTTACAATACTTTGGACACTCTTTTCCAAGGTAACTATACATTGGACACTGTTTCCCTAGGTTACTATACATTAGATACAGTTTTCCTAGGTAACTATACATTAGACACTGTTTCCGTAGGTAACTATACATTGGACACTGTTTCCCTAGGTTACTATACATTAAATACTGTTTCTTTTGGTTACAATACATTGGATACTGTTTCCCTAGGTTACTATACATTTGATACAGTTTCCCTAGGTTACTATACATTGGACGCTGTTTTTCTCTATGTTACTATACATTGGACACTGTTTCCCTAGGTTACTATACATTAAATACTGTTTCTTTTGGTTACAATACATTGGATACTGTTTCCCTAGGTTACTATACATTGGACACTGTTTCCCTAGGTTACTATACATTGGACACTGTTTCTCTATGTTACTATACATTGGACACTGTTTCCCTGGGTTACTATACATTGAGCACTGTTTCCCTAGGTTACTATACCTTGGACACTGTTTCTCTAGGTTACAATACATTGGACACTGTTTTCCTAGGTTACTATACATTGAACACTCTGTCCCTAGGTTACTTTACATTGGATACTGTTTCCCTAGGTTACTATACATTGAACACTCTGTCCCTAGGTTACTATACATTGGACACAGTTTCCCTAGGTTACTTAACATTGGTCACTGTTTCCCTAGGTTACTATACATTGGATACAGTTTCCCTAGGTTACTTTACATTGGACACTGTTTCCCTAGGTTACTTTACATTGGACACTGTTTCCCAATGTTACTTTACATTGGATACTGTTTCCCTAGGTTACTATACACTGGACACTGTTTCCCTAGGTAACTATACATTGGACACTGTTTCCCTAGGTTACTATACATTAGACACAGTTTCCCTAGGTTACTATGCACTGGACACTGTTTCCCTAGGTTACCATACATTGGACACTGTTTCCCAATGTTACTTTACATTGGATACTGTTTCCCTAGGTAACTATACATTGGACACTGTTTCCCTAGGTTACTATACATTGGACACTGTTTCCCAATGTTACTTTACATTGGATACTGTTTCCCTAGGCTACTATACATTGGACACTGTTTCCCTAGGTTACTATACACTGGACACCTTTTCCCTAGGTAACTATACATTGGACACTGTTTCCCTAGGTTACTATACATTAGACACAGTTTCCCTAGGTTACTATACACTGGACACTGTTTCCCTAGGTTACTGTACATTGGACACTATGTCCTTAGGTTACTATACATTGGACACTGGGTCCCTAGGTTACTATGCACTGGACACTGTTTCCCTAGGTTACAATTCATTGGACACTGTGTCCCTGGGTTACTATGCACTTGACACTGTTTCCCTAGGTTACAATTCATTGGACACTGTTTCCCTAGGTTACAATATATTGGACACTGTTTCCCTAGGTTACTATACATTGGACACTGTTTCCCTAGGTTACGTTACACTTGACATTGTTTCCCTAGGTCACTATACACTGGACACTGTTTCCCTAGGTTACAATACATTGGACACTGTTTCCCTAGGTAACTATACATTGGACACTGTTTCCCTAGGTAACTATACATTGGACACTGTTTTCCTAGGTTACTATACACTGGACACTGTTTCCTTAGGTTACCATACATTGGACACTGTGTCCCTGGGTTACTATGCACTGGACACTGTTTCCCTATGTTACTATACATAGGACACTGTTTCCCTATGTTACTATACATTGGACACTGTTTCCCTAGGTTACTATACACTGGACACTGTTTCCTTAGGTTACCATACATTGGACACTGTTTCCCTATGTTACTATACATTGGACACTGTTTCCCTATGTTACTATACATTGGACACTATTTCCCTAGGTTACTATACATTGGATACTGTTTCCCTATGTTAGTATACATTGGACACTGTTTCTCAATGTTACTATACATTGGATACTGTTTCCCTAGGTAACTATACATTGGACACTGTTTCCCTAGGTTACTATACACTGGACACTGTTTCCCTAGGTAACTATACATTGGACACTGTTTCCCTATGTTAGTATACATTTGACACTGTTTCTCAATGTTACTATACATTGGCCACTGTTTCCCTAGGTCACTAGACATTGGGCACTATGTCCCTAGGTTACTATACATTGGACACTGGGTCCCTAGGTTACTATGCACTGGACACTGTTTCCCTAGGTTACAATTCATTGGACACTGTGTCCCTGGGTTACTTTGCACTTGACACTGTTTCCCTAGGTTACAATTCATTGGACACTGTTTCCCTAGGTTACAATTCATTGGACACTGTGTCCCTAGGTTACAATTCATTGGACACTGTTTCCCTAGGTTACAATTCATTGGACACTGTGTCCCTGGGTTACTATGCACTTGACACTGTTTCCCTAGGTTACAATTCATTGGACACTGTTTCCCTAGGTTACAATTCATTGGACACTGTGTCCCTAGGTTACAATTCATTGGACACTGTTTCCCTAGGTTACAATTCATTGGACACTGTGTCCCTAGGTTACAATTCATTGGACACTGTTTCCCTAGGTTACAATTCATTGGACACTGTTTCCCTAGGTTACTATACATTGGACACTGTTTCCCTAGGTTACAATTCATTGGACACTGTTTCCCTAGGTTACAATTCATTGGACACTGTTTCCCTAGGTTACAATTCATTGGACACTGTTTCCCTAGGTTACAATTCATTGGACACTGTGTCCCTAGGTTACTATACATTGGACACTGTTTCCCTAGGTTACTATACATTGGACATTGTTTCCCTATGTTACGTTACACTGGACACTGTTTCCCTAGGTTACAATTCATTGGACACTGTGTCCCTAGGTTACTATACATTGGACACTGTGTCCCTAGGTTACTATACATTGGACACTGTTTCCCTAGGTTACTATACATTGGACATTGTTTCCCTATGTTACGTTACATTGGACACTGTTTCCCTAGGTTACAATTCATTGGACACTGTTTCCCTAGGTTACAATTCATTGGACACTGTTTCCCTAGGTTACTATACATTGGACACTGTTTCCCTAGGTTACTATACATTGGACACTGTTTCCCTAGGTTACAATTCATTGGACACTGTGTCCCTAGGTTACTATACATTGGACACTGTTTCCCTAGGTTACAATACATTGGACACTGTGTCCCTGGGTTACTATGCACTGGACACTGTTTCCCTAGGTTACTATACATTGGACACTGTTTCCCTAGGCTACTATACATTGGACACTGTTTCTCTAGGTTACTATACATTGGACACTGTTTCCCTATGTTACTATACATTGGACACTGTTTCCCTATGTTACTATACATTGGACACTGTTTCCCTAGGTTACTATACATTGGACACTGTTTCATTAGGTCATCATTCTGACCGATGGAGGTACACTGTAGCTAGTATCCAATCTGAGGAGAAAGTATTGTAGTTCCTGATTATTTTGATCTTAATCCGGCCGGTCATCAGGTAAATCAAGTGTTTTACCTGCACCGTAACAAGGACCCTTAACTAAAACAGCTACACCCACTTAAAGGAAGTTTGTCGACGAAAATGAATGGAACATGCTGGATTATTTCATTCAACAAAAATGTATCTAAATGAAGGAAATACTTCTAAAAGAATTGAAAACATCTTGACATAAGATGGTTGGACACATCATACCATCAGGATTATGCAATATATCTTTATTGTTTCAGAGATATTATTTTAGAAATAATACTCTTCTTTAAGCACTGAATATAATTTTGGCTTGCAGTATTGTCAAAATGACATCTCCGGCGGTACCTATGTCGGGTCAACACTATCGCTGTCCTCAGTGACCTGACCCTCAGGTGACATCATAGCTGTCTCATCCAATCGCGTCAACTTATATCACCATCTCGGCTCTGTCAGGAACGACAGTCTTCTACTCCATATCCCATTTATCATCATGGGACGAATCGCAGTGTGTCCTTTTCCGGATTCTTCTGTATATTTTCGTCTTGTCTGGCCATGTACTTGTTTAGTATCGTCCTCCTACACAAATTTTTAGTGGAGGAGAAACAGTATACCAAATGCTGTAAAGTATGTAAAATCTGAGTAAAATATACGTGTCTAGATGTGTACTTAGAGACAAGTCGGTAGATATGACACACTTACGTTGCATTAGTTAATATGACAGATTGTCGGTTCTCATTGTCTTGGCATACAGGTCCGCAGGTTCGGTGCAGTCATTGTTAACTCAGCATTCGGTTTACTCTAGTCGAAGGGTTTATTGAAATATCAGTCATACTCTATTATTTTTCCAGATGTGTTTTTTTATTTCATGATTAACTTCTCTTTATTTTTTTTTTATTGAGCAATTATACAAAAATTCTGAGTTTACTTAAATCATAAACAGCTTCCGACATAATCCCTGTGAAAATTCACTTTTATTCTGGTTCTCTTTCCTCTCAGAACTCATTTCGCTGATGTATCAGCGAATCAAAAGCAACGTTACAAATGGTGACACCATTTTTTGCGTTATGGAGTGATGACGCATATTTTCATGAAGCCAATAAAATGTCTCTTGAAAGCAAGATTAAATTATTGTAATGTACGTGTTCCATGTGTATTATTATTTCTGTGTCACGATTAAGGAGTGGATTGCTCTCAGAAATTAAAATCCTCACAGTGTCTACACTGTTGGAATAGCTTCCTTGTATACACATTTTTTGTTCAGACCCCGTGCCCATATTTCACCGAACAGCCATTATTATTTATGAGCCCTTTATATAATACACAATGTATATTGATTATGTAGAATCATTAACTCTAGTTTTGCCTGGTGCTCGCAATTAAAGATCCTGGTCCCAGCAACAGAGACAACACTAGAGAGTTCTTCTGTCGTACATACAGTTACCTCCCTTAATTTTGTTTTGATAAAACTGGAGCGACTAATAAGTTGATACATTGATTAGTCTTTTGCGGCGGCCCCCCCCCCCCCCCCCCCCACTTCCTGTTTTTATTTTTATTTTTATTTCGGTTGCGTTCGATGCGCAGTCAGTTTCTTCAGGTAAAATAATGCTAGACAAGTATTTGCTTTTCAGAAAGCTAAGGGAGCTACCAACAGCATTATTTATTAGTAGGCAAAACTAGCAAATAAAAGGTTGAGACCGATCTTTATGCAGAATCTAGCTAAGTTGGCAGAATAGTTCGAAATAACATTGTAAAATGCGTTCGGACCTCTCTGACTTTATAAATGGTGAAATCACAGTCAGCAAATACCAATCGCTACGCATCAATGGCTGCCACAGCGACCAATTCTCAATACGAAAACATCAGGTCCAGAAATCGTATCACAAAGATAAGAGTAATAGGTAGCTATACGTAGGATTGACGACTGCTCTCTCCTCTATCACGCTATACCTCATCGTCGGAAACCCACGGTTCACTTCTCTGACGTTTGCATACCGTGGGCCAAAATCGATCTAAATCTTCGTTTCCCCGAAAAGAAGTTTATTCGGAGATTTCGACCAATCAGAAGGGTCGTTTCTCGTGACACTCTGTTAGATCATTTTACCTTGTATGGCAACGGCCAGTATATTTCTGTAGACATGACGCCGATGCCAATTTCCTTATTGTAAGACCTTATATTTTAATCACAATCGACACAATTATAACACAACCGACAGGTTTTGTTGACAAGCGGTGCTACTAATTAAACGGGATACCCCGGCTTGATGTCCCGGCTGGATGTGGATGTCCCGGCTGGATGTAGTCACGGATTAAACTATCGATATGATTGGCTACTATTTTAGTACGAAAACGAGAATTTCTATTGATTCTGGTCCACGGTATGCAAACGTCAGAGAAGTGTACCGTGGCTTTCCGACGATGGCTATACCTTCTCTATATTTAAGTTCTACTCGTGTTCCTATCTATTTCGTTTGCTGTAGACCTCTATATCGAACTACGCGACAGTAAAGCGGACATAACACCACTCAAACAAAAAAAAAGTCAGATCATTAAAGCCATAAAACAAATGGGGGCCAGGGGCCAAGAATTTATTTTAAATCAAACATGTTCTATCTATTATCAATTTACTTCCTTATTCATTCACATACTTATCTTTAAAATTGTTATATGTTTTTTTTTCTATTTTTTTTTTAATTCCTAATGATGTTTATGAACTTATTTTTAGAATTGTTAGATAAAGATGTCGGAGAAACCTTATCTCGGTGTTGTGTCAGCAGAGTGTGGATCCTTAACCCTTTTGAAGGTCAGTGAGTTCACTGTACACCAGTATACCACCTATGTAAGGCTTTGTCCTTCTGTCTGGCTCACATCACCTTACATGTTAGACGCCACGTTTTAACTGCTGATCTTTCCGCAACAATGCAAATAATAAATCTACAAAAAAAAACAGACAGAAAGAATAATGAAGATTTATATATACAAGTATTTAAATTCCAATAAAATACACCACTGTTTTACGATAGAAAACAAGGTCTGTAAAAAAAATAGAAAAAGACAGAACGACCCCACATCATTTTGAGGAAGTTAATGTATATAGACATTTATGGCTGGGTTACATTAGGTCGTGTCCAACCATATTTACATATAGATAGATCGGTGGCCAGTTCTCGGCCGTGACCTCGAGTCTTGACCACCAACTGATGGGCAAATGACCGGCGTGAATATTTTTTATACAACAGATGACACGTGCCTGTAAACCACTCAATGTCAGCTTATGTTAACAACTTGTGTTACGTAATCGCTTACTTTGACACTCACTCACCTAAACATCACTGTAATTGCTTTTTAAAACAATGTACATATTAATCGATATATATATACGTTACACATGGACATGAGTGTTTCGTGCTGACAGGGACGTACATGGTGCTGATCACAACCCGTGCAATCAGTTCTTATCCACGAATTGAATTTTATTTTCTTAACTGATTTATTAGATCGGTTCCAGGAAAAATCTTTTTAACTTATAACATTCGAAATCTTCAAATCAGAATGCGCTCAGTGCCGATGACTGTTTCGGTTGCGTTTTCCACCAACATGTGCACAAGATATCATGTATTCCTTTGTGCTGTTCTACGTTTGGAAATAAATCGAATTGAAATTGTCCACTCCTTTTCTGTTTGACTAAATATTTTTGTTTGGTATCTTATTTAATATTAATATCTTAAAATATCTTATCTTGCACATTTTTTTTAAAAATAATATAAACTTATCCAAGTTGACCAGGTGGGACACTCATGCGCTTAACTTAAACTGATTCGGTATACGTACAAAACGTACATGTTCGTTCATTAGCGTACCAGGTAAACCCGTACATGTCTACATTTGTACCCACACACTTTTTTCACTCCTATAACGTATCGCAGGACTATATATAAAACACTTATATGTCACGGAGATAATGAATTTCGGGCACTGATCAGTTTTCACTCTTAGTGTGTATTGTACAACGCTGAAAGAAGCAATCCAAGATGGCGATGACCTTCTTCGAGACGAGTCTCGCACCCGTCGCCCCGGGCGAGACATGCCGTGTGACAGGGACTGACACTTAGGCCTCGTGTAATTGTGTAGAGCCGCCACATACCTGGGACATGTAGGAGGCACACGACATACTGTACATACACCTCCAGCCTACAGTCCACACACAATCCGTGGACATGCTTGCGCCGTTTTGCAGTTTGTGTCACACCAATTTGTTTCCTGGAGACACGGTGCACGAAATACTATCGGTGCAAGCTGTTTAAACGCAAGGAAACTCCGAAAAGTGAACCGAAATAAAATCACCGAAGTGAGGAAACCACTTTCGAACAACCGGAAATGCAATTATTGGATTAAATTCACCGGAAGTGCATTAAAGCGTAAGGTTTGGCGGGATCAAGAAGTCTCGGAGACATCAACCTGTCACGAAATCGATCCACCGCAGATTCCTTCCCTTGTCCGCTCATCCGAAAACGCATTTCAGCAACTTTGATGCCGATGTTTTTCCTAGCTTTTTTCCCAAATAAGTAAAAAAAAAACATGAGGCTTTTGAATTAACGACAATTCCTCAAGGAAGGTTCACACAGGGGGCATAATGTGCCGGGATTCGTGGCTGTAGTGCTGACCGTTACAAATACTCATGGTGCTCTAAGGAGCGCGTGAAAAGTGAGCTATGGGACGATTAGTGCTTGGGACGTTATTTCATATTTTATCCTGTTTATGTGTAACCATTGATGGACATGCACGGTTATGGGAACCTCCCGGAAGATCTACAATGTGGAAGAGGGGTTTTCCTACCCCAGTCAACACAAATGACAACGAACTCAACTGTGGGGGCTATCAGGTAAGGGACGTGTACTGTACTGTTAGAACTAACAGGTAAAGGACGTGTACTGTACTGTTAGATATAACAGGTAAGGGACGTGTACTGTACTGTTAGATATAACAGGTAAAGGACGTGTACTGTACTGTTAGATATAACAGGTAAGGGACGTGTACTGTACTGTTAGATATAACAGGTAAAGGACGTGTACTGTTAGATATAACAGGTAAGGGACGTGTACTCTACTGTTAGATATAACAGGTAAGGGACGTGTACTATACTGTTAGATATAACAGGTAAGGGACGTGTAATGTTAGATATAACAGGTAAGGGACGTGTACTGTACTGTTAGATATAACAGGTAAGGGACATGTACTGTTAGAAATAACAGGTAAGGGACGTGTACTGTTAGATATGACAGGTAAGGGACGTGTAATGTTAGATATAACAGGTAAGGGACATGTACTGTTAGATATAACAGGTAAGGGACGTGTTCTGTACTGTTAGATATAACAGGTAAAGGACGTGTACTGTACTGTTTGATATAACAGGTAAGGGACGTGTACTGTACTGTTAGAGATAACAGGTAAGGGACGTGTACTGTACTGTTAGATATAACAGGTAAGGGACATGTACTGTACTGTTAGATATAACAGGTAAGGGACGTGTACTGTACTGTTAGAGATAACAGGTAAGGGACGTGTACTGTACTGTTAGATATAACAGGTAAGGGACGTGTACTGTACTGTTAGATATAACAGGTAAGGGACGTGTACTTTACTGTTAGAGATAACAGGTAAGGGACGTGTACTGTAGAGTTAGATATAACAGGTAAGGGACGTGTACTGTACTGTTAGATATAACAGGTAAGGGACGTGTACTGTACTGTTAGATATAACAGGTAAGAGACGTGTACTGTACAGTTAGATATAACAGGTAAGGGACGTGTACTGTTAGATATAACAGGTAAGGGACGTGTACTGTAGAGTTAGATATAACAGGTAAGGGACGTGTACTGTACTGTTAGATATAACAGGTAAGGGACGTAAACTGTTAGATATAACAGGTAAGGGACGTGCACTGTACTGTTAGATATAACAGGTAAGGGACGTGTACTGTTAGATATAACAGGTAAGGGACGTGTACTGTTAGATATAACAGGTAAGGGACGTGTACTGTACTGTTAGATATAACAGGTAAGGGACGTGTTCTGTTAGATATAACAGGTAAGGGACGTGCACTGTACTGTTAGATATAACAGGTAAGGGACGTGTACTGTACTGTTAGATATAACAGGTAAGGGACGTGTACTGTACTGTTAGATATAACAGGTAAGGGACGTGTACTGTTAGATATAACAGGTAAGGGACGTGTACTGTTAGATATAACAGGTAAGGGACGTGTACTGTAGAGTTAGATATAACAGGTAAGGGACGTGTACTGTTAGATATAACAGGTAAGGGACGTGCACTGTACTGTTAGATATAACAGGTAAGGGACGTGTACTGTTAGATATAACAGGTAAGGGACGTGTACTGTTAGATATAACAGGTAAGGGACGTGTACTGTTAGATATAACAGGTAAGGGACGTGAATGTTAGATATAACAGGTAAGGGACGTGTACTGTACTGTTAGATATAACGGTAAGGGACGTGTACTGTTAGATATAACAGGTAAGGGACGTGTACTGTTAGATATAACAGGTAAGGGACGTGTACTGTACAGTTTGATATAACGGTAAGGGACGTGTACTGTTAGATATAACAGGTAAGGGACGTGTACTGTTAGATATAACAGGTAAGGGACGTGTACTGTACTGTTAGATATATAACAGGTAAGGGACGGTTACTGTTAGATATAACAGGTAAGGGCGTGTACTGTTAGATATAACAGGTAAGGGACGTGTACTGTACTGTTAGATATAACGGTAAGGGACGTGTACTGTTAGATATAACAGGCAAGGGACGTGTACTGTTAGATATAACAGGTAAGGGACGTGTACTGTTAGATATAACAGGTAAGGGACGTGTAATGTTAGATATAACAGTTAAAGGACGTGTACTGTTAGATATAACAGTTAAGGGACGTGTACTGTTAGATGTAACAGGTAAGGGACGTGTACTGTACTGTTAGATATAACGGGTAAGGGACGTTTACTGTTAGATATAACAGGTAAGGGACGTGTACTGTATTGTTAGATATAACAGGTAAGGGACGTGTACTGTTAGATATAACAAGTAAGGGACGTGTAATGTTAGATATAACAGGTAAGGGACGTGTATTGTACTGTTAGATATAACAGGTAAGGGACGTGTACTGTTAGATATAACAGGTAAGGGACGTGTACTGTACTGTTAGATATAAAAGGTAAGAGACGTGTACTGTACTGTTAGATATAACAGGTAAGGGACGTGTAATGTTAGATATAACAGGTAAGGGACGTGTACTGTACTGTTAGATATAACAGGTAAGGGACGTGTACTGTACTGTTAGATATAACAGGTAAGGGACGTGTAATGTTAGATATAACAGGTAAGGGACGTAAACTGTTTGAAGAAATGGATATGTACTGAACATTGAATCAGGTATGGGTTGTTATCATCTATGATAGACTTTCAGATTCTTCAATATTTTTATTTTAAAAGACTTATATTCGTGGTATAATTGGCCAGTATGTGTCGTATATGCTTAATCAATTACCACATTGTAAAAATGGACGTTTGTACTGATATGAATGCCATCTCAATACGCCGTTTCCAAGATACGAGAACTCTTTTGAAGTGGAGTTGGAAATCGGTGATTTGATCATGTGACCGCGAAAAATTTAGGGCACTTCACAATGGCGGCAATGACGACCGAATGAAAGCTAGATTCGATTCAAGTTTGTTTAGTCGCTTCATGTTAGAAAGGGAGGAAACAAAGGTACAGACTCTAAAACTAAGTCAGGGTGTGTTGTACCTAGATGTGTAAATGTCAGTCGTAAAAACAACATGCCCTAAATATAGTCACGTGGTGATGAAGTCACATGACTAAACTGACTGAAAGTTGTATCCCGGAAATGGCGTATTTGTAAGGACTACATAATAACTGTGACGATACCATAAAGTGGTTGATATTTTCTATTATGTGAAACTGAGACATTTTGTATGTTCATTGATGTAGACAAATCATGATATTGATATTATTTTTTTGTAGAATCTGTGGATAAAATATAATGGAATGTGTGGGATTTGTGGAGATCCATACCAGCAGCATCCACGCGAAAACGAGGCTGGCGGGAAATTCGCTACTGGGTTGATCTCACGTCATTACAAAACTGGTGACATCGCCACATTTGCTGTAGACGTCACTGCCAATCACGAGGGTTATTTCGAGTTTCGGCTTTGTCCTGTAGATGGCGCTGTGACGCAAGCGTGTCTCGATCGATATCCGGTTCCGGTAATCGGTCACCCTTACGGTCGATATCAACTCAAGGCGCACGAGAACGGGATTATTGAGATGCAGGTTAAACTTCCCACCGGCTTGGCGTGTGACAAATGTGTCTTACAGTGGCGATATCGAACGGGTAAGTAATGGGTTTACTTAGTGTTCTCGTTCTTGTTTTTTTTTTTTTTGCCTTTCCATTTATTCACTAAGTCGTTTTTAATGTCAAAACATTCCTCCCTGAATCCCCTCGATCAAGCTCTTGGTCTTCCTCTGGCACTCAAAACTAAAAAAAAAATCAAATGTGATCAGTTACCATTACACGGTGACCAGTTCTGAAGTGTTTTAGACGGACGGCTTAACCGGAAGTTGACAAATTTAAACATTGATCGAAAGAAAAGAATCACGCACCTATACCTAATATTAAAAAAAATGTTAGACAAAAGTGAAATTCAAAGTTTTTGCTTTTTTTAGGTCGTTCGATATAAATCATCGTCTTTCAATAACATCAGTTAAGGAGGGATAGTTTGAGAACGGATGAGGATTTTGTGCGTTAGGTTCTTACATCTTAGAGTAATTATATAGACCTAAATAATAATAAAAGTACTTTAAATACTTCCAGATATTTCACGAGCCTTGCACGCAAAACCTCTCTCTTATTTTCAAGGACTTAAAAAGAAGGTGTTAACCCCTTCATCACTCGGTGTTAAATGAAATTAGGTTTATCTGGCGAAACGCCATCGGTCCCGGAAAAAACGGCATGTCTGGAAAAAAGTAACAATTCCTAAATTACCTTAAATACCGAAATGTATGCAAAAGTAAAATAGAATTGCCCATATTTCGAATTGAAGATCTGTAAAGCGTTTAACTGGCATCAATACAAACAGGACATTTAAAGAGCTTATGTGACAGTGATGAGGTATTAACACAATATGTTGAAATGAGTCTATTTTGTGTTAAAGGCCCAATCTACGTAACTTTCGGCAAAACTTGAAGCGAAAATTTCCCTGAAGTTACGTATATTGGGCCTTTAAAGGCCCAATATACGTAACTTCAGGGAAATTTTCGTGATTCTGAAAAATTCTGAAAAAAATTCAGTTGATAACCATGCAAAAATAAGACTAAAACGAAGTAAACCCGAGCGGTAACTAACAAGAAACTCTGGACAAAAAAATCCAAAGAATTGAAAATAATTCAGGTGGGGCCCACTTCAACAACAAACCGAAGGTAGAAGACGGTTCGAAATGGTCGCGTGTTTACAAATAGCGTGTTTCAACTGCTGCTGTACCGTTAACCGCGAAAGAATTCATCTTGAATATTGCTGATATCAGTTAATCTTAACTAAATCTATAAATATAATAACTTATTAGGCTTGATTTTCGCTTAATGTTTTGCCGAAAGTTACGTAATGGGCCTTTAACACTTTAACATTCAGCTTTTGAACAGTCTTATTGTTAGAGCTTGTAAAACGTTGTTCTTTCCCCTTAGAATATTGTAAACGTACTTGTTTTGACGCTCTGAAATTTTTGCACATTTACCAAGAAAAGCACAATGATAAATTGGCGCACTCGCAATACTTAGTGTTGAACGCAATATCCAAAAATTGGAAATATCACAAGCATAATATAGCGGAATGTTTTCACAGTGACAATCGCGAAAATAAAACAACCACTAAAATATATAGTTTACAATACTTCCCCTGCCTATCTAACTAATCCTATAATTCCCTGTAGGTTCCAAGTAAGCCGAACGGCCATGACGGATATGAATGACAGGGTTTAATACTCTAGATATCAGAATAAATGTAGGTCACTTGCGTTAGTTTGTTATTCCTACAAACAGGTCAAAGTAAACCACATGCACTGGGTGATTCAGTAAAGTACATCTCATCAGAAGCGACGTCACGTTGCCTGTCGCGAGATTAATGGGGTCAGTTCATTCTGCACGTGGCAATATTCCTCGCAACCGAGCTGAGCCAAAACAGGTCTGGATTTGCTGAAAAATGTATTGTGTGATCAAGACCAAATAGAGCCATTTAAAAAGCAATTGAAATAAACCAAGGAACAAATAAACGTTGTTTTCTGATTGATCCGTATTATCTCAACAGATGTTTTCTTTGTTTTCTCTGTAAAATGAAATCAAGCCGTACGACTACTGTAATGAACCAAAACACTTTAAACACCTATAGGCCATGTAAAGCGGTTTGAACACATACAAGGAGCATATTGCCTTTAAAAACTAACGCTGTATAAATACACTGTACGATTAGTACAGGGCAAAGTAAAGCTCTTAAAACAGAGGATAACAACACTCCAAATCGTAGTTTGACATTACACATTTGCAGCTAAAACCGTTTCTGCTGTTAATGATCGATTTCAAGTCATCAAAGGGGACGGTAGAGCGCGCATCAGCCGGTAGCGTACGGCTGTGCCAGTTTTATTCGTAACATATTGGTTTCGTACGAGAAGATCTTACATATTTACTGTTCTAGAAAGAGTAAGATAGATGCAGGCCTGCATGGATAAGGACTCTTGAACATTTTTTTTTTCTTAGTTCAGCTTTTATTGGGAGCATTTTACGACATGATGTCACATCCCTATCTACACCTAAATTACCACAGATGAACTAACAAAATCTTCTGTGCTGATTGAGATGCAAAAATCTCTGATTTATTGATGAAAATTTCTTAATTAACTTCCACAAGCAATAAAATATGTTTAGCCCCATTTGATTACGGAGAATAAATTATTGCTGAGCCATGGATACTGAACTTTGAGTAATCAAACTGATCTCGAGCCCCAGAACCATGCTCCATCAAAGCATTGCATCGACTCAGCGTGTTCACCGTTTCCATGGTGATGACGAGGTGTTGTAGGCCGACAGACAGATTACAACGACGTGATGACATCATTCCAAAGAGGCAATCACACAATTGTCATGGAAACAAAGTTTCCCGTCAGCCATTCTAACATTATGCATAATGTAACGTTCGGTAAAAGATGACATTTCATTATCTTTTAAAGTCTCGCGAGAACAATGAGACCGACATTGGTTGAACGATGATGTGTCTTGTTACAATTACTCCCTTCTTAAGGTTTGCTACATCACTCATTCTGTGATGTATACGTCAAGAATTGTCGCCGAAACACTCTAGAATGTTAATCAAGTAGGTCACTTACTCGTGTGCGCATTGACCATATCGGAGAATACAGTGCATCGTGAATTATGATTTATAAGTCCCGCGCTCACACGAGACTGTCATCACCAAGGACAACGGTCATCACTTTTACCTACTCGGTCAGTTTGAATGTACCTCAAATCAGCATTTAACACTTGTATGTCATCTTGTCATTCTTAATCTATCACGGACGTCAAAATTACTGTACGATCGGGTTTGAAATGTCCACGAAGTATCAAAGAAACATTTTGCAGCTTGGGTCACACAGTTATACTAACATAGACATGCTCACCTTTATAAAATCATGAAATCAATCATTGTACTTTAAAAAGAATCTCAAACGAAACATTTTGTATTACTAACAGAGTTACATAGAATGAATAAAGTGTGAAAAATGCGTATTTGAAAGATTATACGTCCAGGATCAATCATCACGGTCCCCTCCATAGATATAGGTATTCTTAGAAAAAAAACATCTTAGACAACGAAACTTGATAGAATAATAAAGTTATCTTTTTGATCTACCTTCATTTAATTAATACACAACTGCATTCTTTAATTTCATAAATTTTGTTATTTTATCAAATCGGTGCGTTGTCTAATTGGCCCAGATACAAAAAAAGTTCTACACATGTAAAACCACAATAACAGATATTGGAACACCAATGAAGCACAAATTATGTGACTAATGAATAATTTAATCTTGTTTGAAACAAGCATTTTCATTGGCTTGAAAAATTATGTTATCAGCCCATAACGTTAAAAATGACGTCGCCGTTTATAACGTCAATTTTGATTGGCTTAACATAAACAATAGATTCAAGCTAATCCTTAACACGGCGTCACTCAAAGTTGTAGATCTTTATCAATGTATCCTGTAACAAAAATATCACTTCAACACCATTGCGCCAACTTTTTAATTACGATAGATTGAAAAACACGTGACCCATTTTCAGAGATAAAAACAATATATCACAAAGCGAGACTGTAAAATTGGTATATTATGATGGTGTATCTATAAAATCTGTCCTCGGGTACATCAGCGTTCCTCAACCTAAGGAAACTCTTAAACTTAAATAACTCCATAGACAAATATTACAGAATTTAAGGAGAACAGTTTTAATTAAGGAACTTTCCATAAATTCTGCAATGCTTTCCTATGGAGATTTTTAATTTAAGGAAATGTCTTAGGTTAAGGAACGTTGATGAAACAGCCAGTCAATCAGACAGATCGAAGATGCATTGAAGGAAAGAGACGAGCTTTAAGAGGCGTTGTTTCAAACGAGGAGTAAGACTGTAAATATTGGTTCGTTACGATACGTTTGCTTGTTGAAAGGCAAATCAGCAGGGCTTTCCTAACAGCGTTTTCTCAAACTGATTTTATGACACTGTAACGTGCAATAAACATCCCGGGAGTCCAAGGACGAAGAATGTCCTTCAAGGTCACGACGTAGCCAGCAATTGTACGAGAAGACAGCAACCTATTACCACTGGCCACGCTCGGTGATGCTTAACCAGGCCTTATATGCAAGTCCCAATGTTATACCGCATCACTGGTTAAACTATCTTGCCAATATCGTACACGGTTCCCAATTTTTTTTTTTTTTTTTTACCCTTTTGGTCCTTCCTGCGTACCAAAATTACCCTTCTTATCCACCGGAACCTGGCCTTACAGAATGATCTGTGCTGTGCAAGCGTTCAGCCGACCGGTCACTGACACGCTTAATGTTGCTTACGATAACCGCTGGAAAAGCTTGCTTATTAACAAGACGTCAGCCGCTCTTTTTTTTTTGGTTGTTTCAGCTCTTTGATTTTTCATTTGAAGTAGTTCTCAGTGTTCGCGAAATTAACCAAACCATAACGACACGTTGTTGACATGCATTTCAATAGCATAGTTTGTATATGAGGAGCAGGAAATTAAAGATCCCTAGTTGACAACGAAATCTTGGTAGATTAGCAACACCTGCCGTTTATGGACGACATGGAAGTTGATAATTGAGTGGGACAAATGTGGACGAAATATCATAAACATGAAAATAATGTGTAGCGAGGTGTAATTATGGTCGTTATAGTATGTTAATCAAATGTCAGTAATTAAGGTTTATATCCTGTTTTATGCAAATCACTTTTTCATTAAAGTGCGATGTTAATTAGCACATGATAACAATTAATTCTCGAGACTAAAAACACGAAAAGTAATATAGAACTGCATAAAACTGTAAATTTTTAATATAAGGTGACGTTGACGCGCATGCGTCTAAACGTTTTATTGTGGTGTGGCATTTAGTAATCTATAAAGGAAACATAAATATCAGTCACTTACTCTCTCCGTGTCTCCGAGTAAGTCCCTAATGATATGATTTCCGGGTAATAACTAACTAAGTACTTGACGTCCTAAAGGGGAAGATACGTTTGGGACCACTTACTCAAAGGTCAAGGTCACAATGGATATGAATAAGCTGAAAACTTATAGAAAAGGTTGGGCTTCCAGATGTTATTATTTGAAACTTCATTAGATCTAAACCATAAATGGACGGACGATGACCTCTCAAAAAAAACCCAGGAAGATCCCTATTTGAGACTTGCTGGGTCAAAGGTCAATGTTATTTGCGACTTTAAAAGACCGAAAACGTGATGATTGCAGTTTGATGACTTTAAATCATTGTTAGCCAATTTAGGAAATATGACACTTTAATAAAGTTTAATTGTTTTAGGTCACTAGGTCAACGGTCAAGGGTCAATGTCAAAGTAATGATAAATAGACCTAAAGTTTAGGAAAATGTCTGTACATATATATGGTATCTCTTGAACAATATATCAAATATAAATTAGGATTGAATGGATGATGTCCCTCGGGATGGGACGCACCACAGTCACTTTGTATATATTGTATATACTGCGAGTAAGGTCAATTGTTAATACCTGGAAGACGTATTTATTTCTTTAAAAAATATACCTGAATTGTAACGAATCTATATGAAAAATAAGATCAAACCGTTATCTATTTCAGCAATTTGCCTTTTTCTGGAATCTAAACAACTTTACCATCTATTAATTATAATATGATCAATCATTAACCAAAAACAGGACCTGAATCAAAACATTACCTGAATGTTAATTTTACAGGTACCATAGTTTTCTACGCTTACTCTTCCGGAACACCTGGTCTTATTATCTTGTACGTTTACGAGGGTCTCCATATAAATCTTTCCTTTGTTCCTAATTTGTCTCTAGTGTAATCGATTTTGAGTTCGGATCATGGCTTTGTTGACACTTTGGTATTCTCTTCTTCTTTTTTTCAAACGTTTAATCAGAAAAGATATGTTGCATAGGTCAATTATAATCAGTTAATAACCGTTCGTATTGCTCATTTATTAGTCATCAATAACATGATGTTTATATCTTGAAGAAAGCCATGCCATTGTTAAGCGTGTTCGCTTTTAAAATAAAAAATATCATAAATATTAAATTTCAATTTGATAGGGAATTAGATGAACCCCTGACGTCCGTAAACCGGCAGTGATATATGTGTTTCTTAATTACAGTTTTACAGGTGTGAGTAAATAAAGAGTGGCTCCCCTGACACACACAGACAATTACCTGTACACATGAACTGACAATTTTATCACGGGATAAGTGTCAACATCGTGTCCGAAATGTTCGCTATCCGTGAAGTACGTAACAAAGGATGTTTGTGTACATTCTGTTTGTTACAGCTTCTAACACCGATGGAGGTTCATGCCAGCTTGAACAGATTGACATAAACAAATCGTCCTTTGAACCTTTCCACATTTTTCACTGGGTTTCTTGTTTATTAACTATTGTAAAGATTCTTTCTGACATATGTTTTAGTCACATTTTGATGAAATTCGGCACTCGATTATGTCGTTATGCAGCAATGCTGAGAATATATACTCTAACTATTATTGGTTTCCGCTCAGAACTATCTTAGATTGTAACAGCAATGCATTGTATTGGTCAAAACATATTTTTCAGCAGATTTCAACAATGTTTCTTTGGAACAAAATTCACTTGTATGTAGGGATCAAATTTGATATTCCATAACCATTGACAAGTGAAGCAATCCTACCACAACACCCCCTCCCCATCCCCTCCCCTCCTATAACTGAGGACATGTTGCCTACAGTACACCCCCTCCCCCTCCCTCCTATAACTGAGGACATGTTGCCTACAGTACACCCCTCCCCCTCCCTCCTATAACTGAGGACATGTTGCCTACAGTACAACCCCTCCCCCTCCCCTCCTATAACTGAGGACATGTTGCCTACAGTACACCCCCTCCCCCTCCCTCCTATAACTGAGGACATGTTGCCTACAGTACAACCCCTCCCCCTCCCTCCTATAACTGAGGACATGTTGCCTACAGTACACCCCCTCCCCCTCCCCTCCTATAACTGAGGACATGTTGCCTACAGTACACCCCTTCCTTCCTATAACTGAGGACATATAGCCTACAGTACACCCCTCCCCCTCCCTCCTATAACTGAGGACATACTGCCTACAGTACATCCCCTCCCCCCCCCCCCGCCTCCCCTCCTATAACTGAGGACATGTTGACAGTACGCTGTGACAGGACGCTGTGACAGTTGTACTGTTTGCCTGTCTGCGGTTCACCATGACGTTTGCTCAGAGTGGGAGAGTGTAACGGATTAACATATGTACACTCGTACTTTTGAATTTTCCCTGTGACATTTTGTTTGGACTTTTGTATTGTGTATTGCATTGATATTGTTAAAATCGAATATCGATGTGTGTGCAGAAAAACAGTGAAAAATTATCTAACGTCATCGTCGGAAACCCATGGTAAACTTCTCTGACGTTTGCATCCCGTGGGCTAAAATGATAAGAAACCCTCGTTTTCGTACTAAAATAGTAGCCAATCATATCGATGGTTTCATCCGTGACTACATATACAGCCGGGACATCAAGCCGGGGTATCCCGTTTCATTTGTAGCACCGTCTGTCAACAAAACATGTCGATTGTGTTATAATTGTGTCGATTGTGATTAAAATATAAGGTCCTGCTATACGGCGATTGATATCGGCGTCATGCCTACAGAAATATGCTTGTCGTGGTCACGGTAAAGTCATCTGACAGAGTGTCACGAGAAACGACCATTCTGATTGGTTGAAATCTCCGACTAAACTTCTATTCGGGGAAACGAAGGTTTATAATAATTCTGGCCCACGGGATGCAAACGTCAGAGAAGTGTACCGTGGGTTTCCGACAATGATCGAACGTAGGAATTCAGCAATGATTCTAATTGGACCATAATGAAGCTTTAGAGTTTCACTGCACATCACTCACAGCACACGTTGTCTCACTTAAATATTGGCTTTCTGATATAATGTGGAACCTCACTAAATTGTACATTGATACCATGTGCTTAATTTTGGTCTCAAGTATCATTTAAATCACTACGTGTTAATTCTGTTAAGGATTTAACAGTACATGCAATTCTACAGTTTTGGAGGGTTAGGTCAATTTCCTGTAAAAATGCCCCCACCAAGGTCATTTTCAATGAAAATGTATCTAACTTCCAAGACCTACTACAAAAAGCAACATTACGGCAACATTGCTGTTCCGGAAGTGACGTCACTAGATATAAAACGGGTATCGTAAAGGTAAATGTTTATTACAGATTTTGGTTATGAAATACTGTTACAGTATAGCCGATTTCCGCTGTGAAACAAAAACACACTATTTCTGTAACGTTAGGGACTGTTTAGTGTCCCTGATACAAAAACGTTTGCCCCTGACCCACACAACAGGCCATAAATACCAATAGAAGGTTCGACCTATCGGGACTTACATGTACCTATGCTGTTTTGGGTTATTTTAGTTCCGCTGTATACGTAGTTTACTGCAATGCAGTTTTAAACTACATAATGCCCCCTCCCTTGACGGGGGTTGGGTTGGATTTTCCGTTGTGTTCTGCTAAAGGGACATCAATGCAAAAACTAAAAATGAGTTGCTTACAATTGGTATCTATATGTGCTCATTTTCCTGGATCCTCAATATTCATTCATTGGTGCATTGGTATCTCCCTTGGCAACCGTCTTCACCGTAGACATGATACTATTGAGCCTTGCTTAAATGATACGCTCAGAGTTAGTCTTGTGTAAGACTATATTCCGTCGATGAAGCAGAAGACGCTTACTCTTCCGGAACACCTGATCTTATTATCTTGTACTTTTACATGGGTCTCCATGCAAATCTTTCCCATGTTTTCCTTTTTTTGTCCTAGTTAAATCGATTTTGATTTCAGATTATGGTTTTCTTGACGCTTCTTTATCTCTTATTATTCCTACCACGAGAGAAAGAGTTACAAATCTCGTACATCTCTACCAGCCTCGATCACCATACCAGGCAGACGTTACAGAGGTATAGTGCTTTAGTCGTCACTTAACTCCGCCATGAAAGAGCGTCACCCTTGGGAATATTTGAACTTTATAAATCTCATTGGATTATAGAATATTTCGTTGAAAAAGAAACCAATAGTATACACTTGTGTTTAAAAAGGGGAATGTCTCGCGTTGTTAGCGCTCAAAAACATGTAAAACGTTACTGATGGAGAAACGAAATAACGCGGAATACATCATAATCCAACAGATAGACCGGAAGTAGGACGTTTTCATCATGTGCAAGCCTTCCGGTTACAATTCAGAAAATGCATCGATTTCAACACACGCACGTTCAGATGTACACGGCATGTCATGAATCAACTTTGATTGAAGCTATAATAAGTTTTACATAAATTAGGACGCTTCATTCGGTAGACAAATCTATACATCGAAAACATATGCTAGCACAATAGTGCCCGGGATGAAAAGCATAAAGAGTTGTATCGCTCTTTTGTACTGAATGTGTATTTGAGAAAAGGTTATACAGTTAAACAACTATTCAGGAACATATTAACTCAAAATAGGGACATCAATTTCCGGTTTAATCCGAAAATGATTGGCTCTAAACTTGGAAACAGAAATTTTTTTAACCCTGTATATTTGTTTTTGCGTATTCAAATAATTTTATGGACTTGATGTGACAAATTTGAACACCATATATCAATATTAAAAGATCACCTGCGACCTCAGTTGTAGCTAAGTTAAACGTTCCACACGATCTGATAAACATGTTCATAAAGTCAGTGGGCCATAAAATGCTATCTACTCTCGCGACAGATGGATGTGACCCGTGCCCTTCACTGAATTGATTATTCTTCTTCGTATTGAAATGTACATAAAATTATTGACAGATGACATAACCAAAGTCGTAAAAATCAAAAGTGCCATGTCGAGTTTGACATCTGCGACAAAACATCTCTAATACTTGACAGGGTTTACCTATACAAACAAGCCACCGAAACACCATTCGGAACAGGAAGTTCCGAATCAATCGACAGTCAGGCTCCAATCATTCAATGACTATTTTTGGCGACAACAAATTCAATCAACGATAATGAAATTGTTATAAATGACATTTAGAGCCAAACTCACAATCAATCAATCACGGTAAAGTTATTGATGACCTATTTAAGTGATAGTGTATGACGAAAAACAGACCTCATCACAAATATTGTTTCATTGAATTTCCAACAGCTCAGAGTTTGTAAATTTAATTATTTAAAAGAGAAGTAAATTATTTGTGGTTGGTGCAGCTGTCGCAGATATCATTATTTGAGTCCGCTAACGGGAAATGTCATTGTATCAATTACAATTTTGATTTTTTTAAAAGTGAATCTTCGAGCTGGAGAGCACTGTGTCTTTTTAAGTTTTGATAATACGAAAAAATGAGTTGTCAATTACATCAAATCAAAAGATTGGAAGGTTTCCATGTTAATCCAGCTCGAGGTAGTTAATTTCCAAATGGTATAAATATTATTTATTATTAAACGAGAACTGTTACGAGAGAAAGATAAAAGGATTTTTTTTCTCCCATAACAACTCTACTTTTCTGCTTTCCATGAATATACACTATGGCGGCTTTCATGGGGAAACAATTGCCGTGCGAAATAACGTCACGATAGAAGATGACGTCACAAAGCATAGTTACGTGACGTCAGAAGTAAAAAAAATTGACCAATGAAATCACGCCCAGGGCGTTTCCCACTAGTGGGTAACCAAATCTAGAAAGTTTATACATCGAGTCAGGAGTGACGAAACCTGTAGTGAATGTGGGAGAATATAAGACGTGTTCTTAAGAAAAAGTGTACGATAGAGAAATTCCACTCAAAGGTTTTTCAAATTTATTAAAACTCGATGGTTTTGCAAAGTTTATAAAAAAAATCAAGAGGGTGAAAAGTGACATGGGATTTAAGATAGAAATTTCCTACACCCTTTCTCATCCTGAACAGCTCTATCATATCAACATGGATACATGTATGATCGGCCAATACCCTTACCTTTCCCACCGTCGGACAGGTAGATCGATTGCAGTTGGTAGCATATCCTTTGATCCTTATACGCTGTTACCACGTGTGACTACTACGGGTTCATATTGATAGAGGAAAGACAGTTTAACGTTCTGGTGACATTAAGTGATTTTCTTGTTAGCTCAGGCACGCCACAGAAAATGTTACATTGCATGCCTGGTCAAACACCTGAAAGCATTTAGTGTCCATTTATTGTAGGAAATGAATGTGGACTTGACCATCTCTGTCCGGATAAATGAACAGCTTTGTTGATTTTCCTACATGACTTGTCAATCCATGTATTACCTATTCCTTACTGGGATTATGTTTGTGCCTTACTCATACCGTTATGATTTAATCTTGTTTGAAACAAGCATTTCCATTGGCTTAAAAAACATGTTATCAGCCCATAACGTAAAAAATGACGTCGTCGTTTATAACGTCGCTTTAGATTGGCTGATGCAACAGCGTAAGAATTTCTAAGAGAAAATAGTCCATCAATAAAGTGAATTTTCGCAGGGTATAGATTGAACTACAAGTATTAAATTGCTTCGCGGTTTATTTAGAGTACACTCCAGTTTTTTGTGTTATACCTCCATAACATCAAAAATAGATTCAAATTATTCCTTAAATAATACAACTATAGTACATGCTATGTAGAATAACAGCCAAACCCTGCTCAGGAATACTAAAAAGAAGGCGCAGTTGTTTATATTAGGCAGGTTATATATTGCCTATTGTTAGACTGTAATGAATATGTGCATTAACAAATGTATAATGGTATTCTAACTTTAAATGCCATATATAACTACATAGATATATTGTCTTTGGAGTCTGCATTTTAAACAGATTGCATAACAAGTCTACACCAAAGTATGTTTCATGGCGGACGTCAACCAAGTTCGCCATTTGTTTCGTCACTGTAGTGTACCAATACGGGGTGATGAAATCACGTGATATGCAAAAATCAATGTTATATCGGGCTTACATAATGTAAATATCAAGTAATAGAGCAGTGAAACTTTAACCAGAAGTTAATTAACAAGACGACGCATCTGTCTCTATCTCACTTGTCAAAGTTCATTTGTTTTATGCCTGTTGCAAATTAATAAATTTGTTTGAATGATACCTCATCTGACATGCTGTAAATTATCTTCAAACGCATTCTGGAAATACAAATACTTTTTATTAAAATGAATCATAGTGGATTATGTCATCCGTTTGATACGACAGATGAAATTAATTGAAATGGTTCAATGTAATTTAGTATGTAACCACAAAAATATCTATGTCATCAAGCTTCGGTAGACAAGAACTTTTCGGTCCTAATTTCAGCAATACTTGGATTAGACCCATAAATCAGGTGATAACGCTGAATTGAAATCCATACTTTTACATCAATTTATTACTTATTAAATCTTCTTTTACGTTCCATGTTCTGTTTGCGGTTGGTTGTTCCGATGTGGTTGCTATGATGTGCCGTGGTTCTGTTTGTAGTCGGTAGTCTCGATGTGGTTGCTATGATGTGCAGTAGTTCTGTTTGTAGTCGGTAGTCCCGATGTGGTTGCTATGATGTGCCGTGGTTCTGTTTGTGGTTGGTAGTCCCTAAGTGGTTGCTATGATGTGCAGTAGTTCTGTTTGTAGTTGGTAGTCCCGATGTGGTTGCTATGATGTGCAGTGGTTCTGTTTGTGATTGGTGGTTTTGATGTGGTTGTTATGATGTACAGCGGTTCTGTTTGTAGTTGGTGGTCCCGATGTGGTTGCTATGATGTGCCGTGGTTCTATTTGTGATTGGTGGTTTTGATGTGGTTGTTATGATGTACAGCGGTTCTGTTTGTGGTTGGTTGTACGGATGAGGTTGCTATGATGTGCCGTGGTTCTATTTTGTGGTTGGTGGTACTGATGAGGTTGCTACATGTATGATGTACAGTGGTTCTGTTTGTGATTGGTGGTTCTGATGAGGTTGCTATGATGTGCCGTGGTTCTGTTTGTGGTTGGTGGTACGGATGAGGTTGCTATGATGTGCTGTGGTTCTGTCTGTGTTTGGTAGTCCCGATGTGGTTGCTATGATGTGCAGTGGTTCTGTTTTTGGTTGCTAGGAGACCTTTGTTTAGTTCCGTCATCTTTTATCGCATTGGTATACTTGACTACTGTAATACTGACACGTAATCGTTACCTGATAAACCACAAGGACAGCCGATCTTATCGTCAGAAAAACATGTCATAATGACTGGTCATAACGAAGTAAAACTACCATAAATATCTCATGATCTCGTGATGAATAAGTAACAAAACCACAGGGAAATCAAAAAGCTGAATGAATTATATAGGAGAATTTAATGTAGGAGAAATAAAGAAAAAAGATTTGTGATATAAAACAAACATAACAATAAAGGTCATGATTCTTTTTTCGATACTTCCGGTAGAATTTGAACCTTGGTTTACTAGTGTTATATTCCTAATTTCTCTCTTGACGAGTTGGTTGGAAGCGGGTTGTATCCTGTACAATATGGCCATACTTCCCATCCAAGAAAAAACTCGTCCTTTAGGTTCTCCAGAGGCCATAGTGATTCTTGTGCAAGTATCGCTGAGCATTTTGTCAATATTTCCACATAGAAGACAATGTAACAGAATATTTTTTGGCAAATACAGATTTTTGGTTAATTAGTCCTACATTCTACCGAATGAGCTAGAAAAAAAATCTCCAGGTACAAAACCGCTATATATAATATAAAAGTGTGACATACTCCTTCTCCAGGGAAAAAACTCGGAACCCTCCACGATTCAAATCCGCTATTTTCCGTTTTGTTTTTAAGTTTTGGTTTACATTGCTGTGTAACTACACTGTCTAACACACATTGTAACCATATACGTTATTCTTGTTGTTGTAGGTAACCGCTGGAACTGTGATCAGGAATCCGGAAAATGTGGGAAGGGATTCGGCCCGCAGGAGGAGTTCTACGGCTGCGCAGACATTTCAATTTTGGACTTCCGTTTATCCATGAAACTTCCTGTTTCTAAACCACTTGACACAGTTAGACGAACTTCCAGTCGGATTCGTAAACCTGACATCACAGAGGTAAAGAAGCCGATGAAACCCGCTCACGTCCAAAACAACATCCTGCATAACGCATTTAACCCACGTGAGAAGAAATTAGTCGGACCGGTGAGGCGGAAGTCCAGTCGGATTCGTACAACAGGCCTTAGGGATATCAAAACAAGCAGAAAACCCGCACAAGTCCGAAATAACATGTTACACAGGGCTCTTACATCAGCGAAAAGAACAAAATTTCATAAAAAGCCAGTTTCAAAAACAGTTCGAAAGGGTGAAAAGTTGAATGATCTAGGTGGTGTATTATGGAAGCTGCTGAAAAGTTTGACGAACGGTGATTCGAGTGGGCGGAACATTGCTTTGGTCAAGTGGGACCCCATAAGTCACTCTTATCAGTCGGACATTGTTTATGTACGTCCAAGACAGACCAACACCGGACAGACAGGTCGTCTTTCTGTCAATAATGTCCGGTCAAATTGGCCTCCAGTGCGGCCGATGATCGTGGAAGCCACCCTAGATAAACCAGAGACTGGCCCGGTTATACTGTCCGAGTCGCCATTTGAGCAAGTTGTAAAGAAAAATTTATTGCCAACAACTTTCGGAAACTTGAAAAACATTTCATCTTGCCAAGGAGTGAACAATTTCGCCAAAGTTTCAGGTATTGCAAAATGGTGCACAGTCAACTGTAAAGCCGGGAACTGTCCGCGCGTGATGTGCACGTGCAGTAGAAATATAAATAGTGTGCCTATAGCGATTAGGACTGATGCTTCACGCATACGCCACTTCCGTCCAATCTCACAATCAAGGATACAGAATAATCGTATTTCTCATAAAACAAAACCTAACGCCACTTCCGGTGTATTACGATGCAAAGGAAGTGGGCATTTTGCACGTGACCAGAAGATTCTAGCATGGTGCAACTCGAACTGTAACAAAGGGTTTTGTCCGAAACACATGTGTGTTTGTAGATAGATGTTTATTTATAATATAAGTACTCGGAACATTAATATTTAAAATCTCCACTAAATCCTATATCATCTTTTACCATGGCAGGACGTTTTTTCACTAGAATAAAGTGTTTAATTTTCTTAAATTTGTCCGTCCCGAGTTGAGAGAAGGATCGATCTCTAAGTTACACTATGCGCGATTCCACCGAACTTCCGGTGGTACGGAAACGTCACTGACACAAACTTCTCTTTGAAATCTACGTATAAGGAAATAAACTCTAAATTTTCAGTCAAATCTGCGTTTTTCCTTTATTAAAACAATACTTTGATACAAACTTGTATCTGCTGACGTTTACACGCTATATTTTCCAACTATCACATTTCAGATAAAAATCGATGAACCCTGATTTTATATAAATTAATTTATCATCATATGTAAAATAAATACACTCCTCAGTAAAGGTTTTTAAAAACGTATTCATATTTGTCATAATTTCAACTCTGAAAGTGTTTTAACAGAATGAGTTGTAGCGGTCAATCTGATTACCAGCTCTGAATTCCACTCGGAACAGTACAGTTACATGTACACGTCGTCTTAATGAAACGAAGTGTACCTGTACGGTACAGAGTGGCATTCATATCTGGTTTTAATCAGATTGTTGGAGCGGTGGGATGTTAGGTGATATTCTTGGTGTAAGGAGAAACAATCAAAGCTACACCAGTGTCACTTTGACTTTATGAATGGTTTATGAATATGTTGTTTACATCTTAGTTTCGTTTGAAATAAGAATCATAAAAAGACACGTGACATGGTCAGATATTAATAGATATATATGTATCATCATCATATTTTGATTCATTTCATTGTATACCGACATCAACCAATTTCTTACCACTACATTGCTCTGAAAGAAAAACAGTTCGATTTTTATATTGCATCGTGCAATGAAATAATTGGAGAACACCAAATCAAAACGTCAACAAAACCATAATCGAATTCAAAATCGATTAAGCTTGGGGCAAAATAGAACAAAGGAAATATTTACACGGGAGGCAAAATAGAACAAAGGAAATATTTACACGGGAGGCAAAATAGAACAAAGGAAATATATACACGGGAGGCAAAATAGAACATAGGAAATATTTACATGGGAGGCAAAATAGAACAAAGGAAATATTTACACGGGAGGCAAACTAGAACAAAGGAAATATGTACACGGGAGGCAAAATAGAACATAGGAAATATTTACACGGGAGGCAAAATAGAACAAAGGAAATATTTACACGGGAGGCAAACTAGAACAACGGGAACAACTAGAACGGGAAGCCGCAAAAAATCAAGAATAAGACCAGGTGCTCCAGAAGACCATGCGCCTTCTAATTCATCTACGACACCACATTATTAACATCCATGTCATATCCAAATACATGTGACGTCCTCAAAGTGAGAGACGCATAATCATTCTCAATCACAATAACTATGTACATATGTATACTATAATGAGAATATTAAAAAAACGGTTCAAAGTCATACCATACAAGGATACATTTTATTTTTTAAAGGAACCAAGATGGCGACCATAAAGCTTGCTCATAGTCTTCATCAATCTGCACCCCCGAATCCCTGTGCAGTGAGCTTGTTTGTCGGAAGCCTACATCTACATCTATCTATAAAGTCAATCAAATGCGTTAGTTGGACGGATAATGGATCATGTGACCGTGAAATCTTATACAGTTGTTGAATATTTCAGACTTACATAGATATTTATTTACTCGAGAAAGGTTATATTCCCTGAGGCCGCAGCTGCAATGGAAGCATTTGTTCGAGGCCCAGACAG
Organism: Mimachlamys varia; assembly: GCA_947623455.1. NCBI lineage: Eukaryota > Metazoa > Mollusca > Bivalvia > Pectinida > Pectinidae > Mimachlamys > Mimachlamys varia. Next base: position 6,212,872 of record OX392542.1, on the reverse strand, counting down.
GGTCAACTACATATATGTATGATTACATAAAAAAATGAACAGAAACAGCACATGGAAAAGCAACCTAGGGATCTATGTGTGTTATATCCAGAACACTTCAGTGCAAAAATTACGTTAGAATCTCCACAAGTACGTGTACTTGATTTCGTCCGTCGTCTAAAACTGAATTACAATCGGAAACCCAGTGGACCACAGAATCCGAATAAGACAGACAGACTGCAATTGTCATCGAATTTCAGGAGAAATGAGACATTAATTTGAAATATTGGGGACTGGCGTTATTCCCTGCATTAACGGATTTGATAACCTCGCTGTACCAAATCCCTCAGACGGCTGATGATGATGAGAATAGGCGAAAATGGAGAAAAATGGGTGATTGGGGAGATTCAGAAAAAAAGTAAAGGCTGCCAAGTTGTAGTGCTTTGACATTAAGCTACGGTATAGACGTTTACAACAATTATAAATCCATCGTAAATTTTAGTATAGCCTGTCCTTTAGTTAGTGACCATAGCACCACAGGAAGACAGGAAATACTAAGAGTACTCTAAATGTCCAGCACATCGTACTAAACTTTCAGCAATGCTTTACATTTGTGCTAATCGTCTCCATCAGCGGACACAAACCAATATCGAACAAGAGGCCTAACAGACCTGATTCGATCACCTGTCATTTAGAAGTTTGATAAATAATATCTACTCAAAGATTTTGAACATACGTGTACGACACTCTTGAAGTCAAACAAGATCATTCAGTTGAATAACCTGACTTTATAAGCCTTCATCCCAGCATGCTTCTGGTCAAATATCATTATCCTTGGCCTTTACGTAAAGCCATCCAGAAGTTGTTTTAAGATTTCTACATACATGTATTGACTCCTGTACACTTCAAATTGGGTAAAGTCATTCATTTCATCATATTTGTTAGCCTATGATTTCAGCGTGATACTGGTAAAGACATAATCGACTTGGGCCTCTTGGTTGTAAGAAGTCTTTGAAAGACTTTAAACATATCTCATCCCGGTGACCTCGAAAATGGAAAAATGTCATTCATTTGAACAAACCTGGGAGCCTTTGATCCCAACATGTTACTTTCTCAATAGCATTACCCTTATTATCTTGGTTTTAAACATATTTGATCCCTCTGACTTTGAGTTGGCCAAGGTCATTCAAATGACCAAACCTTATTTCTCTTCATTCCAGCATTATCAGTACCCTGGCCATTTCGGCTGTTGAGTAAAAGTTGTTTTAATATTTTTAGCCATTAGACTCCAGTAACCTTGAAAGTTGGTCTAGGTAATTTGTTTGCACAAACTTGGATATCCTTTATCCGAACACACTACCGGTCCATTTTGGTTATTGAAAAGAATTTGTTTTAAGTAAAGTACCGACGACAGACGCCGCCCCACGGCAAGGACGCCGCACCATGGGAAAAATGCTAATCAGGAAAATGGTATTCTAGAGTACAAACTCTAATCGCCCATTTACCTGGTATATCCTATTCGATGAACACTCAAGCACCATGATATTTGCACAGCGGTCTTTATGAAAACCGCACTGAATCAGCCACATCCTTTTCTCTAAGGAGAACTGCTCCTGTATAAGCGAAATCGTTCTTTAATATGCTTAAACTTGGATTACCCCGTAACCATTCTATTGTTCATATAAGCATTGCATCCGTATTCGAGAATCGTTTTCTTTCCCAACAATGTTTGTATATACACAGAGCCCGATTTCTTGCCGTTGCGGTCTGATAGATCTTACGTTTTGATAATGGAGAGAATTTATGGGGAAAAGAAGTGTAATGCCACTTTCAAATTTACTTTTGACTTTGGCCGTGTCATGAATTATGATCAGAACAAATCGCATACAAGTTTGTTTAAGTACAGAATACATGCTTGAGCATTAAGAACGACAAGAACGGAGTTGAATTTCGGGCGGGATTATTTCATGAAAATTGGCAATTTTATATCTTGTTGAAATCAAATTTGTGTTTATTCGTTAATAATAGTGAGAAAAGGGAACAATATGCATGACAACAATACGTTAAAACCCCTTGTTCTGGTGAAACTTCATTCAATATCCACATTTCAACGCTTACTTCTAGATCTCGTGGTGTTAGTGGTACGTAATGTTTTGAAGTTGGTGTATAATTCCATTGGTATGTTTTGGTTGAAAAATATTTTTGTATGTGTATTGATTTTGCTAACCTTGGGTTTGAAAAGAACAACTTGTACATGCCAAGCAAAATCTGTAACAACGGAAATACCCAAAAATAATGATCAGCGGATGACCAACAATTGTCGAGGTATTAAGTCGTACCGTCAAAAAACATATACCTTTACTGCTACTTACATTATGTAGAACAAGACTTTACAACGACGAGCTTTTAATGAGACATGTATAGTTCTACCAAAATCTACCAAAAGTATACATTTGTGTAAAGTTAAATATCTATAGATTCCATTCAATGTAGAATATGTCAACAATTATCTATTTAAATTACTCAGAATCACTGTACTTGGCCGAAACAAATTTTCGGTAGGGACTACAATCGTATGAAACACTTCGTGATAGGCTGATACAACTAAGTGATAGGCTGATTTAGTTGTGCGAGTCCTGAAGCTTCAGGCATCTCTTGACGTCCCGATACAAAATAAGTCACAGTAATAATACTTTAAGTCCGTGCAGTCTTTAAATAAAAGCAAAATCGCTTTTAATAGGAACTGTAGGCCGCTTACGAGCCTCAATGGTTAACTTAGTAGCTGTGTCGACATCGCTGTCTGCATCACCAACCGAACCTTCAGTAACAAGAAAACAGTTTCTCCCATCATTCACAGATTTTTCACCTCTTTTGCCTGTCTGATATTTCTCTGTCACCCGCTAGAGTAGGACAGATATCACGAGCTGATAACAATGCAATAACGTCACGACAATATGATGACGTCACAGCAACAATATACTGACGTCACAACAAAACCATCACGACAAGTCAACAATTCAATCATGTCACGTCAGCATTGTTACTTTCGTTAAAACAATACAGAATGACGGGAGAAAAATAACCATCCACTACCTTGAAGTTGCGACAGAGAAATCTCCAACCATTGGGGTGATATTCTTCATTGTCTAGCCCTCGGGTTAGACAACCAAGAATACCACCTCTTGGGTTGGAGATTTCTGTGTCACATCCATAAGATAGGGGAATATTCTATTTTCCGGTGTTGTCCAACTCGCATTCCGTGGAGCCTAAGTAACAGTTAGTCACCCTTTTTATTTGTAACACTATTCTGATTGGACATCGTCGGAAATGCACGGTACACTTCTTTATCGTATACAAACGATAAGAAGTGTGCCTTGGGTTTTCAACGATGCTGATTGGATTTTTATTCCGGATTCTTTGAAAACACGTGCGAGGGGAGATAACCGAAACTCCAGCCGTTTCCTAAAACGCTAATTCCTCCTGAGTTTGAATTACAATATGTACGTTTTCTTGTGTTATTTGAACTTTAAAAAGTAATTACCCATTGACAGAATAATGGTGCAAAGATATTTATCATAACACTACATCATTATTAGATCTGTTGGCACTTTCACTGATTTTTCTTTTTGCAAAAGTGATCCGAATTTGATCCTGTCTCAATAATTATATTTTCAAACTCATGCACTCACTTAAAATTTGTAGAAAAGAATTACTAAGAGATTGTCAGGGTGAATATTTATAATCTGATATTATCCCTGGCTGCAATACTATTGACGTCACAGACTTATCAGTTCTCCTCTACATATTAACTTCAGTTTCTTTATGAACAACTTCATTGAACCGTGAATCATCAACGTTCATTAATTCAAAGAAAGCATTACAGAAATTAAGGAGTAAATCCTAAGATAGGGAACTATCCTTAACTTCTGTTACGCTTTCCATTTTAAGTTAAGGGGTGTCTTTTAATAGAGGAACGTTTATGAAAGGTCTGGTAGTAATATTTGTTACCATGCCAATAAATCATACGAAAATATCCTTAATGAGATACAAAGGTTCTATTGGCCCTATTAAAGGCCCAATATACGTAACTTTCGGCAAATTTTGAAGCGAAAATCAAGCCTTACAACTTATTATATTTATAGATTTAGTTAAGATTAACTGATATCAGCAATATTCAAGATGATTTTTTTTAGCGGTTACCGGTACAGCAGCAGTTGAAACACGGTATTTGTAAACACGCGTCCATTTTGAACTGTCTTCTACCTTCGGTTTGTTGTTGAAGTGGGCCCCACATGAATGATTTTCAGTTCTTTGGATTTTTTTGTCAAAAGCTTCTTGTTAGTTACCGCTCAGATTTACTTCGTTTTAGGCTTATTTTTGCGTGGTTATCAAATGGATTTTTTTTCGGATTTTTTCAGAATCACGATAATTTCCCTGAAGTTACGTATATTGGGCCTTTAAGGTTGTGTTGATGTTCTTCTAAGCATATCTGTCAACCCTCTCATTAGGAGGGAGATTACCTCAATTTGACCAAAACTTACCAATCTCCCTCGACATCTCCCTCATTTAAGTTCAAACCCACAATAACTCAAAATCTACATCTTGTGGTCAAATGAGATCCTAGTTACTGCAGGATATGTGTAATGACCATAATAGGTGTATTTGGATCAAATGAATACTTTGTGAAGTTATTTTGATAGATAATTAGGGAAAGACAAATTGAGTAATGCAGTTTCAGTCACATTTCACGCACTTCATCCCTCATTGGCAATATGGAAAGAGGGAGATCTCCCACATTGGAGATTTCAGAGATTGACAACTTTGTCCAAGGGTAAGCCTTGCTTTAGTTATGTCTGGCAGTTTAGTGATGAACTGTCTCAAAATTACATATAGAGATTAAGTGATACCACATTATGTCCTTAATTCATCGATGAAATGAATTTTTATATTAATTCTATATCCGACATTAATACCTTGATGTTTACCTTCAGTATGACAACCCTCACCTACCATTTGTATTATTTATCAAGTCTTTGTTTTATCTTTAACCCATTTATAGGTCTGTACAATCTAGATAGGTACATTACATGCAGGTGTAAGGGTCTCAACATTTCTTAGCAATTTTATTTTCAATAAAAACAAAAATTAGTAGACATCTGCTTTGTGCGATTCTGCCACCAGAAACTTGATGGACAAATCCATTCTAACATTCAAACATGATTCTGTGCTCAAATTTTATTTAAATTGGAGTTAATGGTGAGAGAAATGTTTAATTAGCAGTCATCACTCTCCTGCTGAACCAGTTATTCGGTTTTAACACATGACTGAAGTTTGACAAAGAGAATGAGTTTTAAATATCAGGCCCAATATACCTTATACAATGCACAAAGTATAGTACATAAAAGTATCACCAGTACATACACATATAGAATGATCTGTCTCCTCCTTAATTGTCTGTCCCTTCAATTGTCAGTGTTAGACATGTTCCAGTGTTAGGTGCAGACCTTTGAACCTTTGTACTGGAGCATTGATGAGAGATGATCTGGATGGTTGTCTCTCAGAACAAGATATCAACAAATCATAACAGTTCCTTGCACTTTCACTGGTTTCGCCCTCGAGATAAACAGGCTTGTCATGTTATAAGGATGAAAATGCAGTTGAATCTCGTTATCTCGACCTGGTATAACTCGAAGACCTGTTTAATTCGCAGAATTTTGTCAGTTCCGGCCAAGCTTTACCCTAGCATTCAAACTAACATAACTCAAAGTTTTCCTATGGTCCTGTCAACTTTGAGATAACGAGGTTCATCTGTAAAAGATGTAGAAGATAGAAATGTATATACCGGTATGTAATAAAAAAGTTTAACTTTATAATCAAAGGGAGAGGGCCAGATCTACACCCTACTAGTAATCCATTCAGGAGTTTGTATACACTCTATTGATATCATCGTCGGAAACCCACGGTACTCTTCTTTGACGTTTGCATCCCGTGGGCCAGAATCGGTATATTAACCTTCGTTTTCCCGAATAGAAGTTTATTCGGAGATTTCGACCAATCAGAATGGTCGTTTTTCTTGACACTCTGTTGGATCATTTTACCGTGACTACGACCAGTATGTTTCTATAGGCATAACGCCGATGACAATCGCCGTATAGCAAGACCATATATTTTAATCACAATCGACACAATTATAACACAATCGACAGGTTTTGTTGACAAGCGGTGCTACAAATGAAACTGGATATTCCGGCTTGATGTCCCGGCTGTATGGAGTCACAGATGGAACTATCGATATGATTGGCTACTATTTTAGTACGAAAGCAAGAGTTTCTTTTCATTTAAGCCCACGGGATGCAAACGTCAGAGAAGTGTACCGTGGGTTTCCGACGATGTATTGATATAAGAAAGATACAAGTTGGTGACAACTCACTCCATCTTAGCTGTACATAGGGACCAGTACGTCTTGAAACATTGTGACACATAAAATGTATAACTTTTATATTCATAACAGTGAACATTAGTACACAGTATGTTTAATCTACAGACATTACATATGATGGGTGAAATTTACAATGTGTAATCTTTTATTTGGATTAATGATATTTATAATGAATCTTCACTCTTTCTTCTCGAATGCTCATCTATGATATATTCCATATTTAGAGTTTGACCTTGACCTTTGGTCGTGGTCACTGCATTGACCTTTGGTAATGGTCACTGCAGGAACAACTATATCAGCTGTTTGCGTCCTTAATGTCCACTACCATAACAGTCACATTGTCCGAACTCAATCTTAACACAGCGGTGTTGGCAAGTTTGTTGACCACACTGTCCAGTCTGACCTCCAAAGCTGTCTGTGTGTCTGTTCCCTGTACACTCTCATCCTGGAATACAGAGAAATAACTATAATAAATGATAAACAGTTCTTATCATTGATATACCTTATAACACACACGTGGCCAGGAAAATAACCATAACAATTAATATATAAAATAATAAAATAGAAGTGTCCTTGTGGAAGAAAATATATGACACGGACACATTCTTAGTACTTTCGCTCCACCAACGGGGCTTTCCAGACTGTTTATTCAAACCTTTTTTGCGACGTCATAATGATTACAATGTCCTAAGAACTATAACGTAACAAAACATTTTTGACATTTACATATAAATATCCCCCCCCACTCCCTATATATATATACATAACAAAAGTTAATTCAAATAATAAAAAGTATATAAAAACAAAAGCTTCAAATGTTCTTTTTAAGTTAATTTTCTAAAACTCTAATGAAAATGTTAGCAGAATTTCAGCTTGATATGACAAGCGGTTAAATTTCACAGAAAATCAACTATGAGACACTTGAAAAGAGAGCAACAGTTTACCTCTAAAATTGAGTTTGTAAATTTAATACATTCTTCAGGTGAGAAAGCTTTCCACAACCCATCGCAGGCAATCAGCAGGTACCTACAGTGGAATAAAATTCATAAACTACTCACCAAAAGGAAACTTTTCCTAAAATAATCACTACACAAGCTTTGATCATTAAACATTAGACTTGCTGTCAGCAAACCAACCAACCAACCAATCAGATAAAAGTAATGCTGATTTTGCTCTAACAGACTAGAATAAGGCGACCAACCACCATGTACATTGCAGTTAATAGGAGTTTCCATGTGCTACTCAGTTGTTTTCACAGGCCTGACTAACCATCCAATTTTATCTGAAGACTTTGCAGATCAGTGTTGCTGAGTAAGTTTCATTATATACCAAGTACATATTAGATAAATTTCAAATATTTCATATGAAGAGGAATAGTTAACATGTTTGCAAAAAGGGAGACTTGACACCATAATACATGTACAACCTTCACAATTGTACAAAAAAGGTTGAATTGTTCTTAAAGTTATCTCAGTTGGTGGTTAAACAAATTAATTCATATATTCATCTGAATTTAACTCTGTAAATAGTGGATACATGTACAACCTACCATGACCATCCTGTAGGTACACGTTATGTTTAATGCAACAAAAACATTTTTCATTTTAGATAAACCACCTACCTATCATTATTGGTCAGTTGACATTTTTTCATATCTGGTAAACAGATGACCCCATGTTTCTTGTACTGACCATCACCAATGGATCGCGATACATCAAGGAGCCCCATCACACGACCCTCTCTATGAACAGGAATATATACATCTTAACCACCCTGGACTCAGTCAACGCTGCAGATACATCAGGGTTTGCGTTGAAGCCGTCCCTATATCATTTTCAAGCATAGAAACTGAAAGGGACCCCACTAATTTCAGGATTCTCATTTAAACTACCGGCATATATGCAGAAGGACCCCATTTATTTGGGAAAGGACCAAATTTATGAAATACCCAGCGCGAACCCTGATAAATTTAACTCTTCCAATTGAAAAGCAGGTAGAGTTCACTATAAAATTTCAGACTTGAATTAAAAAACAAAAAGTAATATGGATATCTCAGCACCACAAACATCAAAAATGGAACTGTTGATAGTAAATGAAGCAGGGAATTAGTCCAACTACAGGAAAAGGTATTTACAAGAGCAAGATTGTCGAGGATAACTACACTGGATTTAGCACTTGTTAAAAAAAAATGTGTGCGTAATGTTGGTTTTCATTTCTTTTTCTTATAATTCAAATTAAATTATTAATAAACTACAAAACCACAGATTTTCCATTTAAATGACTGATGTCTGCTCAATCCTACAGGAAGGGAGATAACCCCTACTTGACCGAGCCTCCAGCTTTCTGTATCCTGATTCGCTCCTCATATGCTGAAGGGTTGTGCACTGTGGTCAAATGTATAGGCACATGTTTGTCCTCTTTCCTACGGCACAGAAACACCTGAGTAAACAGAAATTAATGTGACAATCCAGACTTAATATTATAGCTTCACTATATGTATAATGACAGACACCAAGTCTAATCTTATAGCCATCCAGATTTAATTAAGACGGAATTAAAATGTTTAATGAAGTTGGCCATTTTCTCCACCTACTGTGACAAAAACACTGACTATTTTATAGCAATAACTGATTTATGATGTCATGTTGTGACAGCACACTGTCTGACTAGCTAAATTCTACCTTATTTGTTTTGTTTCTAAAAAAAGTATATATATTGTAGATGTACATGTATATAGTAAATCATATTTTCAAATGCAGATGTTTACCATGAGGATGAAGATAGCTTTTTTTATATCAACATTTTTATATCATATGTGTATTGAAAGACAAGGCTTGACTGTATTCTAAGTTTCATTCCGATATTTAGCGGATCAGATAGAACCATTCAAGCTATCAGACCAATTGTGCTGTATAATATTCCGCTTTTAAAACATTGATGAGACAGCACTGAGTGGAACAGACCTGACTATCACCAAGGTTAGCAGTGTAGACGGTGTCATTCACTATCAGAACCATGGATACGGTTGTGCCATCCTTCCAAGATGGTTTACTACAAAAACAAAATCTTGATTAGTTCTATCTGGTAGGACTGATAACTCCTGTTGTCTTATCTATTGATTTTAAACAGTTATCAACAGTAAATGCTTCAAGGGAAGCCTAGATAAGCTGTGTCTATTTTGATGTAGCAATTTCAACTGTTAAAGATAAGATCAACACCTAGTTGAAATCATATTCATAAATCATATTCATAAGATTCAAAACTAACATTGTACCTAATAGTACCATATAATTTTTTATTCAGATTCTTCATGTTAAACCTAAAAAACATTTCTAAAGTTCTTCTTGAAAAACAGTGATAGCGAACACTGTTTAAGAATTGATACTGGATATAAAATGGAAAACAGCGAGAGCGAACATTGTTTAAGAATTGATACTGGATAAACAGAAAAGTCAATTATCCAATGTTAAATATAAACTGGGTAATGCAAGCTTCAATTCATTTCATACAGTGAGTACAACAGTACCTCTTGGTGGCCAGCTTGAGGAATTCTTCATCAGTTCTTTTACAGGTCTCCACAAAAACCTTTTTTATCTCTTTGTCAACCTGAGTTATGTCCCCTGTAATGAACAAAAATCAACTTATGAGTTCAAAACATTTACACATATTATGAATGTGTAGCGGATCTAGACTAGGTAAATCGTCAGCGACCAGATAGCTCAATTGGTTGAGCGTCCGTATAGAGTTTGGAAGGTCTCGGGTTCAAACCCCAGTCTGGCCGTGCATTTTTCCTCTCCTGTTACAAATGCATTAACCTGGCATGCAACATTTTTGTTCAGTATGTGACAGAGTATAATTTCGATGATATAGTCAAAATTCTGTACACGTTAGAGACAAACTAAAATCCAAATGTAAAATAAAAACATTTCTATATGATACTCTGATTACAACTTAAGTTAAATTATTAGCCATTAGTAATATACCTATCTTAAATAATGCTCACAACTTTACACAATTCTAAATATTCAATCAGCTTTGAAACAAACCAAAATAATGAAAGTTTAAATGCCACGAAGAATTTCCGAAAGTTTCAAAAAGTCAATCTCACCAAAGTACAGTGTTAATCTATTCAAAGCAAAATGAAATTATTTATTTTATTTTAAAATGATCTTTTTCCCATTTTCAATTAAGAATGTTTCAAATGTTATCAATGTTTCAGAAACACTTGTTTCTTGTCATACTTTACCCTTAGGGAAATTATCTCGCAGAATTTTATGCAAATGCTGGGATGCAAACCTGGAAGCCCTAGCGCCACCATGGCCGTCAAAGACAGCATACAGAGCTACGCGGACACTGTAAGGTAAACAGAAAAGTCAAAAGGTGTGAACTATAAACAGTTCCTATTAAATAATCTCTGGATTGTCTATATCATCAGAGAAAGTGCCTGATACAATGATTCTTTATGTACATTTACATGATTTGTTGAAATTTTAATTAAAATTAAAAATAAATGTACAGCTGTATTATTCAATATTATGAAATATTCAGTTTTATAAATGATTCCCTTACCTTCAAAATTATCATATCTAGATAACAGATTTTTATGTACGTACTGCAGTGTTACTCATTTATCTAGTGCACTTAATTAAGTTAGCATCGTTGTGTACTTGAATTAACACTAGAGTTAACATTATAGCGAACTTAAATAAACTTCAATGATTTGTCTATTGCAGCTTCATGTTTACTATAAGTGAATTGCAAAAAATACTGGAAAGTAAGTTAACTTTGAGGTTTAGGTTTACATATACAAACATATGCACCAAGGAAAAAGTTCTTGATATTTCCAGAAATCTGAAGTTTATATGGTTATATTGTATCAACCCCTTACAGCTGCTATACATATATCGTGGAACTGGACCACTTGTTGGCAACCAGATAGCTCAATTGCTTAGCGTCTGCCTAGAGTATAGTAAAAGTTACGGGATCAAACTTTGGTCTGATCTGACCATGCATATTTATCACCTTCAACCGTGGTACCAGTTACCATGCAATGTTAACCTTTGTTTCAAGCATTTGGTGTGTGTGCTTGGCAAGGGAATACCGCAACCTGGGTTGTAAATTTTTGTGTCTTTGAATGCAAAGACTTAGAAAGAGAAGGTGACCAAATAGTTCATTAAGTTGATTGGTGATCAGATAGTTTGAATTTAGTTGATCGGTGACCAGATAGTTCAATTAGTTGATCATGTCTGTCTAGAGATGGGAAAGTCCCAGAATCAAACCAATCTGCATGACCATACAATTTTCCTCTTCTGTTACACATACAATGGAAAATGAGATAAAGATCCAGTACTTACACAGATGGATCCAGATTGCTAAATTCTGAAGTCAAATCATCAATCAGAATGTGTGCATCCTGCATTTCTTCCCTCTCTCCACGTCTCTCAGCCACATAGCCCTTCAGTCTGAACAGAACTTCAGGAAACAGAACACCAAGAAGAGTTATATAAGCAGTCAATACAACTAAGACTCTGTAAAGCAATGAAAGCTAATAAACTTTATAAAACCTTGAATTTTCATAAGATAAATTCACCATTGCTTTTGTCACAAAATTATGTCACACTTAATTCAGTCTACAATATATCACTCTGTGTTAAACTTACCAGAAGTTTTTGTCCTAGTGGTGGTCTTGTCTAAAGGTGCATCACCCAAGCTTTTCCTCTTTTCTCCTCTCTCTCCCTCCAGGTTCGACTTTTCTTCAGTTTGTAAAGTATTACTTGTGGTCACAGCTGCCATAAAAAGAACGTAAAATACATACCATAATACATGTACAATTATATTTGACAGAAAAATATATTTTATCTAATGTACCAAATTATTCCAATCATATCATGATATGTAAAATTACATGCTTTGTAGCTAGATATAGGAGATCTACACTAGGCCTATTTTACATAATATTCCAAATTAATGTAATTTGTCAAAACTGCAAGCTTTATACTTTTTCATGGCTTAGGCTAAAAGTGTATGGACTCTAGAAACAGCCAAACTATTTCATTATATTGTTCACCACTGATCACGAGTCAAAGTGAGTGATTAATTTCAATGCACAGTACATGTGTATGTTAACAGAATAAGCTAGGCCCTAAATTATAAACTTAATAGTTACAGTAGACATGATGGGCATTTGCCGATTAGCCATTTAGGAGCATTCAGTGCAAATGCCACAGGTAAGCGATGATAATAAAGTAATTTTGGAGAACACTGCAGTGCCCTATGTCGATCAGTCAAATTCTCGTGTAAAACTGCTTATGTACGCTATAAACCATGACAATATTTACTTGGTTCTGGCAGGTCTCCAAACAAATCCATTTTCCCTCGTTTCGTTTAGAGTCACCGGAAATGACAAATGCAGCTATAAAATAGAAAACGAAAAAATATATTACGGATTAAGGACTCGAACAACTAAATAATTTACAATATGTGTTATTACTAAACTTTCGAGCTAATAATTTTAAAATTTGAAGTTCAACACTTGTGACAACTGCCTAGATTCACAGACACATACATGACAAAGGCTTTGAAGGACATTTTATGAGGAGTTTACTGGCATTTTAGTTTGCTACAGGCGTCTGCTTTGGACAACCGGAAATTTACATGTCAAACCAGTAAATGGGACGGGACCAGCCCCTGTCTTTCTTGAACCCATATCAATACGCCATGCATCACATATCAAAATCTACCAAATGTATATATTTTTGTAAAGTTAAATATCAATAGATTTCATTCAATGCAGATAAGGTCAACAATTACCTATTTAAATTACGCAGAATCACTGTACTTAGCCGAAACACGGACTTAGCTCACAGGTGCTTGTGGACATGAATGTGATTATTTTTTCATTGAATGTAGAAGGTTATTTCAGGGACGTATATGTGAGATATACGTCCCTGGTAATATACATATATGGTGTTTCATAATAATATAATGTTTAATTATTAAGTTTACAATAACAACCTATGCAGAGTAGCCTTATAAAAACCTAGGTTTTTATAAGGCTACTCTGCATATGTTGTTTTTGTAAACCATATACAGTTACGTGCTAAAAGTCTTTCATTTTTTTTCATTTTGCTATATATTCTTTGTATTTCAAACATTTTCCGATGAATTTTCCAGACTTTTTTATGGATGGATTTTGACAATTTTTTGTCATTTGGTACAAAAATATCCAAGGTTTTCTCTCACAATATTTATTTAATTTTCCGTTGTGTATTTATGGAGGTATACAGAATTATCTACACTGCTAATTTCCGTGTGACGCCATTTCTCTATATAACGCTATCAAAATGACGTCAAAATGGCGTGCCGAAAATTGGATGTTGTAAATAAATTATGATTTCTCATAATCTTAAATTCTTTGGGAAACCCTGAAAGGAAGTCAGAAAAGCTGTAGATCTATCTCCGAAGTGTAACAGTGGGATTAGCAGATCAAGTGACAACGAAATTTGAAAATATAAGATTATCTTTAGATTAATTTCAGCGCTTGTTAGACAGTGATATACATGATAAACATGGACTCTCTAGGATGGTAGAGACAGCCTTTTCCCGGACACTTTATTTAAATATATTTATAGACTTTTCGCCACAATGAAGCTTATCCATTTATGTCAATGTTTTTATTTTCAATGGATTACTCATGCTGCACGCATAATTTGTGGGGAAAAAACTTGTACATGTACGTTGCGTTTCCTGAATGACATGTTTCATTTTTTTTTTTTTTTTCTATTAATAACAGTCTAATTCAATAAAAAGTTCATGATTACTTTCGCCACTTTTAATTGAAGTTCTTAAAGGTACATAAGAAAATGAAAGAACGCTTGTTGAATTCGTTTGGTGTACTTTAAAGAGTTCTGATGTCTGTGTATCTAAGTTCTAAGAGAAGGCCCACAAGATTGATCAAATCACGATCCATGATTTTTTCTACATTTTAAAAGTCCACGACATTATCTTAAGTACTTGATAAACCTACAAACACCTTTAATTTCGTAAGTCGTTCTCAAATACCGTTTTGAAAAGCTCCTGATCACTTTATGCACTACTGACATAAAAAGGTATTATCTAGACAGTTAGTTTCGGACCTAAAATTAACATTTTTGGGGTCATATAGAATTTATGACAATTGAGGGGGTAAATCTTTATCGAAAAAATGTTCTTACCCCCCCCCCCCCCCCCTGAAAAAAAAATGTGTAAGATTTCTCCAAACACCATATTTTAGGTCCAAAACTAGCTGTAACAAATTCTCAGGTCCCTGTGGTACAGTATAGAGAGACAGTGGGAATAATCAGAACTGTGAAAGGAAATACGAGGGTGGCCTTCTAAACTTCTTTACCTGTACACAGCTCTGGTTTATATATAATGATACCCTTAACTGGCTACACAAATAGTGTTGATAACAGCTCTGCCAGGCAACCAGTGCTCGGTCTCATTTATCATTTCAGGATATACCAGTAGTATGACCGAGTTTTCATTATTGATACTAGTCTGTACTGTCTGCAATACTGTATTCTAGGTAAGTTAACTTATTCACTTTATCAATTATTTATTTCTTTTATGTTCGTTTTTGTCTATTAAATCCGAAAATTGAATTAAAAAGGAAAGTATTCGTACCATTGGCATTAATTTAATTATGACTGGCGTCCAGGAAACATAAACTTTTACTTCTACTTTAATGAGTATTACAAGTAAGGGCAATAGAATATTGTACTGCAATGATTGGCATATAATTTTAGATTTGATAAAAGATTAAAAAAAAAAACAATCAAACCGAACCAAACTGAAATTGAAACTAGAAATATCTGTGACACATAAATACCCCCTTCCTCCATATAAAATTAGTTCTTCATGCATGTGAAGTTTGAGGACAATCGGATCAGTAGTTATTTAAATATGCTGTTGCATTACCATGGGACGGGACGCGATGGGACTGGACGGGACGGGACGGGACGGGACGGGACGGGACGGGACGGGACGGTTATGTGTAACACTATATGCCCCCCCCCCCGCCCTCCCTATTTCATGGCGCGAGCATAAAATAGTTTATTTTTGCATTTGAAACAGGACATATTTGTTTAGTGATTATATATATATAAATGGGCTTGTAATTTTATGGAAATTTGTTGATAAAACGGCAATGATTCAGCGTGCAATACGTGATGAGCTATCCTCGTCTATGAGGATTATTTTACTTTTTAGCAAAAAATATAAAATAGCTACCGGTATCGTAAGACAATATGGTACTGCTTCTATGCTTACCTTTGGGATTGACTTGGCTTATTTCGAATTCTTCTTGCAGATAACCTATACCTGCCGCATTTATTATTGTCAATGGGACGTAATAAACGTGAATTTCAGAACAGTTTTTCTCAAATGTGGTTTCAGATTTGGCATGGAAATTGATTCGGGTTTACTGACGCATCAGTCATTTTTATTTTCAGATCTTGGCGATGGCGGACAAGAGTCGTGCATGTGCTGGGCGTCGGGCAATCATTCTTACCATTGTTGTAATGGTACTTGTATGCGCTGCGGTCGGAATCGTCGTATGGGCAACGACGAGGACGAGAAACGACCAGGAGTCTATTCCTGGAGAGTCTTCATGGAAAGTTGGCGAAGCAGAGGTTCAGAGAAACACTCAAACATTCGATGTTTCCTATGGTCGCAATAAATTGCAGGGACAACTTGCCGTGAATCAGTCTCTCGGAACACCTAAGAGCTGCAGGCATGCTAGAAACATGGAGTTATGCCTCGACTGGCAGAAAGACAGGAAGCTTGTCATCAAACATTTTCAGGACGGTGTTGTTTCGTGTTACGATGTTGAATGGATTGCAAAAAGGTGTCCTGGTCAAATTTTAAAGGATTGTTATGACATCGGTACCGGTCACTGGTATGGCGGCTACGAAGACTACCACCAATACTGGCCTCTCGAACGGACATCTCGGAACACTTCGGCCTACGCCCCTACAGATACATTCATGGATAAGATCGGTGATGTCGTGGACAGATATTTCATTTCCACAGACGGTGTAGGGATCTTTATCGAAAAGAATGTCCCCTTGTTTATCAGTATCAATGAAACGCAGGATAAGAAAATCTGCCTAATGTCGACATACGGTGGTTTGTATCCGTATGTTAATACGGCAGGAAAGTTACCGACCCTCAGGTACCACGTCTGTCAAGCTCAGAATGTCCGAACAATCCACAATTACATGTCCAACAGGTTTCGTAGTAAACCTTCAGATATACCTGACTCTCAACTCTTCAAGTATCCTATTTGGTCAACGTGGGCTCAGTACCATACAGAAATTAACCAAACAACAGTTTTACAATTTGCTGACGATATCCTCGAAAATAACTTGCCTCATTCACAGATAGAAATTGACGATAACTGGACTCCCAAATACGGCGATATGAACTTTGACCTGGTTAAATTTCCGTGCGCTAAATGCATGATGAAAGACCTCACAGGCAAGGGTTTACGAGTAACTATATGGATTCACCCTTTTTTCAACACGGACTCTGAAAATTTTAAAGTTGGGATGTCCAAAAAATATCTCCTCCGTCAGCCTGGGAGCGATCTACCTGCCTTAGTGTCTTGGTGGCGAGGCAAAGCAGCCGCTGTGCTGGACGTATCGAATTCTGAGGCCGTTGATTGGTTTCTGGGGTTTCTCTATGAACTGCAGTCAGATTACAATATTAGTTCATTTAAATTCGATGGCGGTAATGGTAATGCAATTCCCAAAGTATTTTCTTTTCAGAGTAACGATAGCAATCCGAATGTATATGCCGAACTGTGGGCCCGTCTTGCGTATCGTTCTGACACTCTTGTTCGTAACCAAGAGGTACGCGTGGGAGCTAGTACACAGGATCTCCCAATGTTTGTCAGGGTGTTGGATCTTACGTCATCATGGGATCGTAACAACGGCCTGGAAAAACTCATCCCAGTTGCCATGACATTTGGTCTCCTAGGTTACCCATTTGTATTGCCAGACATGATCGGTGGAAATGGATACATCGGACTTCCGGATCGAGAGTTGTACATCCGTTGGCTTCAGGCAAACACGTTCCTTCCCGCCATGCAGTTTTCGATAGGCCCCTGGCTTTTCGACGAGGCAGTAGTTAATATATCACGTGATTATATTAATTTGCATGCGAAATATGCTGATGTAATCGTCAGTCTCGCACGTGAAGCTACAAGAACTGGTGCACCAATTATTAGACCGCTTTGGTGGGTAGCACCGGCGGACAAGGATGCACAGACCATAGATTCGGAGTTCCTACTTGGAGACGACATTCTCGTTGCTCCTGTCTTGAAGAAAGGGGCCCGGCAAAGGGATATCTATCTGGTGGAGGGACAGTGGCAGGATATATTAAGGGGCTCAGTACTACAGGCTGGTTGGATAAGAAATTATTCTGCCGATCTTCACGAGCTACCGTACTTCATCAGACTTAATGGTTCTGTTACAATCAACTGAAAGTTCTATGTCACCTATTGTCGCTAACTTAAATCAGCCAACTACTCTCACCTTTGTAAATATCCTTTTATATGTTGGACGATTATTTATGGTGGACTTGTACCTTGCTGTATGCTTCTCTCTTTTACCTGTAGTTCTTTTATACATTTAGCCTACGTAACATTGATACATACATGTGTAGTTCCTAATAGCCATATATTGACTGTGGTTAAAGGTTAGGGATGTTTTGTTATAAACCGAAATGTTCATTTTATTTAAAAAAACGTTTTATATCCGATTGTTTGTAGGATGTTCTTTGATTTAAGGCAGATTTGAAGTAAAACAACACTATTATTTTGATCATTCTGCGCGGGATAAGCAGTTGGACACTATTTCAACATTATGTTTATAAACTTATTACCAATCGTCGTGAAGATACTCGACAAAAAAAATCAAAGAATACCAAAGCGTCAGCAAAACCATAATCCGAACTCAATATCGATTAAACTAGGGGCAAAATAGGAACAATTTAGGAAAGATTTACATGGAGACTCTCGTAAAAGTACAAGAGAATAAGACCTGGTGTAAAGACCAAAGTATAGTGATTGTATTGTATGTCCAAACACCATCTTAGAGGGACATACCGACATAAACGATCTGTGATTAGTTTCTTTGCCGATGTTACATAAGAATAGCTAGTGTTTGCACTCAAAATATGTTTTATCATTATAAAACAGTGTATCTGACTGACACTCGCAATACATTTCACCTCAGATATTACTTTTACCCATGGTACAATATGTGGCCCACGCTTAGCTGACTTTTTGTTTTCATACGAGTCTGATTTTGCCGAGGGGCTTATCAGAACTGGTAACAAAAATATTTGCCGAATCATAAATTTCATTTTCAGGTATATTGACGATGTGCTTTCTGTAAAAAAAAAGAAGTTTATTTACCAAGTCGATCGTATATACCCTTCTGAACTTGAAATCAAGGATATAACAGACTCTTCGATAAAATGCCGATTTCGTTATTCCGATCGTGTTTCTACTCTTTCTTGGTAGTAACATCTCTGTTTCGTCAATATTACGGTATTTACATGTCGCAGTTGATTCGTTACTCTTAATATCGAGATTTTCGTGATTGATGCAGACGAAAACACGTACGGTATAGGGATTCGAGAGATCGAGGTTGACGAAGACTAGGGGTAAGTTTTATGGTCGCCATCTTGGCCTCATTGAGATATACGTTTGTATTCTGTATCGACCATTGAGTACTTAGGTTACAAAACAAAGATTATAATTAGCTTCGTCCTTCCCATGTTTAGAGACAGCAACAGTAGCTACTTCGTCTCTGTAAAAGATGCAACATACATGAAGACGAAATTCATTTTATTTTTCACTGTGCATACAATGCTTACCTCAGAAAACCTTTTTTCGAAAAGTATATAACAGATACTATTTTTCCCGATATACAAAATCTACAGCTGCTATTATCAAATAATTAACCACAGTTTTTGCCTCTTCTTTAAAAAAGTCTTTTGAAAGGAGGAAGGTAGGCTTACAATGTTCATATAATAAGTTTGTTAAATACTATATATGCAAACATGTCTTTAAAAAGTATGTTTGAATATTTGGTTATGTTATTTGCAGCTCGATCCATGCAAATGGATGTAAAATACAATACAATTGAATTGAATTGAGTTGTGTCCGTGCCATCCCCGATGTCCAGGGATAACAATCACCTGCCTCTCTATACCCCTGGAATATATCACGGCAAATCTGAAGGCACGCTCGGGTAAAAAAAACGCTCATCAATCGCTTCGCTATATGCCTGTCCTTTGAAGATTACAAAGGAGCCGAAACCGATTTCAAAGTCTGTCAATCTTTACCGTAATGTGACCAGGAGACGTCGATATTTACATGGATTTGACCGATATTTACCTGACGAATGTCGTCGATGAAGCAAAATATGCTTACTCCTCCGGAACAACTGGTCTTATTCTCTTTTAGTTTTCAAGGATCTCCGTGTAAATCTTTAATTTGTTTCATTTTGCCCCTAGTGGTTTAGATTTTCAGATCGGATTTGGTTTGTTTACCCTACCATATTCCGTCATCGTCGGTTCAAAATATCAATAGTGTATTTGGTGCAATTCAAAAGATCGTTTGTTTGCGTCAATTTTGTTGATGATAAACAATACCCAACACATTATTTTGTTTTGTTTCATTTTATTTCATAAAGTTCTTTGTTTATAACATATATCTAACATTTGAGCGAGAACAAAACTTAAATGGAACACAGCTGTGCGTCATCACACAATATTTTGTTTTAAATAATCAACACGTATAATTTTGGGGGGAAACAGCGAGCCTGAGGATAGAATTTTGTCTAATATCAACACATTTGTTCTAAAAATCATGATTTATATGTTAACACTTTGATAATTGAAGTAATCAATAAATGTGTAAAACCCGCTTATATTTGACGTCATTCAAATAATTTTCAAACAAAGAAAACAAATCTTAAGCATTACGGTAACTAAATAAACAACGAAAATATTTATAATATTGTTTTTTTTCCCATAACAATATAAGGAAGGGAAAGAAAAGAGAAATGCATTAAGAGACAAACAGACAGAAACTATGCTGGTCGAGATAGAAAAATGCATGATATTCTTTAGAGTGAAAGGTATGAAAATCATATATCATTAAATGATACGACGTATATAGGCTTTGCCTGTTGTCTAATCCTTTTATTGATACTGATGTTTACTAAGTCTTTGTAATTCTTATTAATTGTTTATAGTATCAATAATAAAATATTTTAAAATGTAAAAAAAACCCGATTTACCCCCATCTTCGGTTCCGCTCCCGTTTTCAGAAATCACCTTACTCCTTTTGGCTAGTCTCTTCATGAACAAATCAATACCACTATACGCATCAACTTATAGAAATGTTCAATGAACTAGAATCGTTTTCATACGTGCCATCCCAGAATATGATTAAAGTTAAAATCTTGACATTATTTTTCATTGACTGGGCCCAGTTGATCAAAAGGTGGTTAGATGTATCCCTATCTAACTACTTTTTCAACCGTCAAAAAAATCATATATACCTGGGTATACAGGATAAACCCTTACACATTTTCATTTATATGTATCCTACTTTTCAATCAATATTTCGAAAGTCATAACTTATTCAATGGTTTTGTTAAAAGTTACATGCAGAACCAATTTTGCGTTATTCACTAGGCTAATCATCTTCTGAACAATAAGACCCTACTGTCGAGTAATGGGCTCCATTATGAGCTGTTGCTGTCGGTCAGCCTTTTTATTGGTAAAGTTTTTGATGTACATTTACATAAAAAATAAAACTTCGATTCTGTCCTGAAGGTACGTACATAACGGTTAATATAGAGAGCGGAATCCGAGTATGTCAGGGGTGAAATGACTACAAATGAGTATCATTTTGCTCCTGAAACAAAATTAGATTTCCAGCTTGAGCAAAATGATATGCATATGGATCGTCTTTTAGTGCAGCAAATAAAACGTTTGCTGAAAGAAAGCTATTCGAATAATTTTGCACAAGGCTTTGTAGAACAAGTATCGCAGTTACGTAGAATTCATTTAAATTACTTTAAATTACT
The DNA here is from genome assembly GCA_947623455.1 of Mimachlamys varia. Taxonomy (NCBI): domain Eukaryota; kingdom Metazoa; phylum Mollusca; class Bivalvia; order Pectinida; family Pectinidae; genus Mimachlamys; species Mimachlamys varia. The sequence continues at coordinate 6,191,305 of OX392542.1, read as the reverse complement.
ATTATTTATCCTTGATTGATTTATGCATGGTTAACTTACTTAATTACCTGCTTGGTTCAGTATTAATATAAGTTTTTTCGCATGTAAATGTTGTTATTTGTTTCATTTTAGTTGAAAATATTAAATGATACGCAAGAAAAAGCAAAACCTGATACAAATTGCTGTACGACACGCTGTTCTCACTAATCTGGAAAAACAGATCATGTATTAATCTTAAACTGCCATATTTTGTTTGTACAATCTCATTATAACCTGACATGGAACACACACAGCTTCAACATCATGACTGGCTTCACTTTCGATACTTATGCACAACAACAAAAATCGGCAGTGTATGCCGGTAAACTGAGTTGTTATGAAACCGTTGTGTAATTAAATATTATCTCTAACATATGTATATATTTAATGGCAGCTCAAGAGATCATATTAGATGTAGACTAGTGTTTTGGTAAAGTGGCAGAACCATAATCATATGAAATTGAGTTGAAGGTCACACAAAGCATAAGTTGTATTTTACTTATCCAAAAATCTTGGAAACTGATAATTTGTTATCTCTGTCACAAAATAACATGAAAAATAATCTCAAATTTGATCAAAATAAAACATGAGATAAAACCTCCCTTTAATATTAATTATATTGAGATTCTTAATAGTAGACTCACACAGATGTCTATCCACAATCAATGTGTCAACATCTATTTCCAGGTAAAACATATAGATCACGTAACACACACATATGCTGCATCTCTTAAATTTAGTAATAGATACAGTATATTGAGTATCATGCGAACCTTTATATCCAATTCATACAACGAACTCACGTTCAAACTATAGATGCATAATCGTTCCGGTAAAAATAGACAAACATTTTTATAGCACTTGGTGACACGCATAGGTATATATTGACGTAAACAAAGACTTGGAATAATATTTAAAAACTGCAGGATTGTAAAACATCAAGTAATAAGGTAATTTCTATATTGAATGAGGTGTTTTACATGATTGTATAGTTTTCACACTTATTTGATTATTATAGAACGCCGCCTTGTAATACCATGAATTTGGTTTCACGTGATGTATACTTCAGAAATACATTTTCCTCAAAACATTTGTTTTTCATTACATGGAATATGTAATACAATTGATTTAAAATTTTGCCAGTATCCGAAACGGGGGAGAGGGCAGCCTGCCGAGTTGTACAATTCTCAAAATATTCATAACAGATATGTTTCCAAAAATATTAATAATAATAAACAATAAGAGTATCTTAATGCTCTCTCGTTCTGATGACGTTTGCATCGCTGCGTTTGAAAAGTGACTTTTATCTCTTCTTTGTCTTTGTGTGATTTTATAATACACTACAACCTTGATGTACTGCCCCTCGCTTCATTTACTACCAATCTAATGTCCATTTTATTTTTCGTTTACTTAGGATTTAAAAATGTCTTAACTTCTCTTAAAATGGTGACAAAATAACGATATTTTACTGAGTTATAAACTGGTCAAACTTAGATAATCTATATAGCTAACACGACTAGTTTCAGTTATATTTTGCCTTCTCTTTCTAATGCAATCGTGGGAGACAGTGATTCATAAAAACACCACAATTATTATAGTTAAACATGGATGTGGCAGGGTCACCAGAACGAGAGAGATCATAATAGATAGTCGGCACGGGTACTACACATCAAGTTCTTTTGTTGACGGATGGATTTAATACAGAGATTCAAAACAAACAAACTTAAAAACTTGAACAAATTAAATATAGTCAACGACATGAAACATTTTATATGATATACAGTATTCCATATTTTCACACATATGTTGTTATACTTATATGTTATAACATGTGTACATACTTGTACTAGCACATACACACACTCTCTTTCCCTCTCTCGTTCTCTCTCTCGCGGACACGCTTGCTTGTACATTTACACACGTAACAAACCAACTGTCTTTCCTTTATACCCGAATCAATCTTTCATATCACACATATATCCAGTGAACTGGTACGCATTTTAATTTTTTATCATACAGTATATGTACGCTTGGCGTTAATTCTCTTTGTGTTAGGTCAATTAGAACCATTTTGAAGTTAAAAATAATTTTACCCGTGGAAAGATTTAACAAGAATAAATTCAAACTCCTTATTTATTCTTCAAATATTGTTTTACTTTATATACAGCTCTTCCGAAAAACTCCTTTGACAAACTCGATATCTTGTTTAACATATTTCATTTTGGCAACAAATAACTATCAAAAATATTGATAACAAGATTACTTTTTTTTCTATTTGTGTTTTTTTCACAAAAGAATTTTTTTCATCAATTGATTAACTAAAATCATTACAATTTTATTAAGAATAAATTACATGGATAAATATATTGAGATCAAAATGATTATTTTGACTGGTAATAATATACATGTCTTTGTAAATATGATGGAATAAAATTATAAAACAAGTTTGAGATTCTTCAATGAGAGTGTCTTTGAATGGTTTCAGCAGATTTAAAACAATAATTAAAAAACATCTTTCAAATTTCACCGAGGCTCATTCACTGTACTGGCGACAAACCAAGTTGAGAATGAAAAATAATGATTGTAATTACAACCTCAACGTTCATACCTGAATTAAGTGTCCTTATAATAAACAACACCCTCACAAACGAACTTTTCAATAAATATTTGACAATGGTGTTTTTCTGTTGTATCCGAAATCCCGCCAAATAGCACTTTAGCATCTTTAATAGAAGAATATCATTGGTAATGTCAATATCCCACTGTAGTTCAGCAGTAAAATATTATGAAATATTACTTTGTTTAAGTTAGACAACGAACAGTTACATACTGTTATCATGGTAACCAAATATGGCAAATTCGATTTAAATAAAATCTCATTTGGGTTTATATCTTTGTGTCTGGGCTGCTTATAAAAAAATAAAACATATTTTTCAAAAATGAGTGGGCCTAACATCACATGACATCACCTTTTTACATCAACTTGTGAACTCCTCATGTAAAAATTCCTTATTGAATATTGTTTGTAGTTAATGAATAAATAAAAAAATGACATTTCGTAACATATCTTAACTCAATAATTACCCCTTTTTAAATATTTATCACGTTATTTAAAGTTTCGTATTTCTCTTTAGATTCCATGATTTTGATGTACAGCAGCTAACCTACGCTAACTCTAGGGCGGCTTGATAGTGTCATCTATTGTCAACAATAATAGTAAAGGTCTTCATCAAAATGCCTTTTGTTAACAAATGCCTTGGTGAGTGTCAGGTATATCGTGACGTAACCTTTTACCAATCCCTTGGTTGATAATTGTCGTTAAGTCCATGTAGGATCAGTTCCAAACTGGTCCTTGTGAGTACTTACTTCCCCCTCGTTTAGGTTTGAGGACGTTCAGACCTTTTAAGGTCTGTCAACATCGTGTCAACGAACCCGGTTATTTTGACTCAGCACTTCCTCACTATGTCCTTATTACCTCCCCTTGTTCGAGTAATTCTTTGTTTTGAACACAGAAACAAATATAAAGATAATTAACCTCTTGCTCAGTTGACCTAATGTCCACCTCATATAGGCTGCATCACTATGTCAGCAGTCAGCGTTTGCCTCTGACACTGCCAGTCGTCTCTGCAATCCTCAGCAGGTTTCCATTTAGTAGTCGGTTTTATCGATTCGCGCAGCCGCTGAATAAACAGAAAAAAGGTTCTGTATATATTTTCAATCTATTACATTTTTTGGGGTTCAATTTTTCAATTATGATGTAATTTTGGTTAAAACAAGCAAGAAAATACCGAAGCGTCAACGAAACTATAATTCGAAAAAAAATTGTTGTCTTGAAAAAAGAGACTATAGATAAATCACAAGAAAATCAGACCAGGTGTTGTGCAAGGTTAAGCGTTGTAAATGTCGTTTTTCACGATTTTGTTGACGCTGCGGTATTCTGTAATTTCTTTACAACCGCTCTAATATTCTTAACCGAATCCGGACGATTTCAGTTCCTCACTCATAAAGAGAACTCGGATAATGACAACAAAAGTACAAACTATTTTCTGAAAATAATAAAAATCATTGACTTTAATTCGACAAAATAATACCACATGTCCCAGCGAGAAACTGATGGTACCAGTAAAATTTTGTCAAATGTTTTTAACAACAGGCATCTTAGGAAAGTCTGTGTTGTGTTAGTTGACATCTATCATAGAAGCCATCCTCTTCAGAACAATAAATCTTATTATGATGGTGGAACAACCTGAACTATATATATCTTATGCTGAACATCTTATGCTGAACATGTACAGTTCTTTATCTTTTTCTGTTTTCAAATTATGCATGTTCTTTACCAAGTGAAAATAATAAAAGCAAAACTTACGTCCATTATCGAGCCATCTGCTTCCAGTATCGTCCAAATGGCACTGATCGGTATGGGAATGAGTGGTGCCAGGGCTATAACCCATCCGATGCCTATAGACCAATCAGGATAGGCGTTCTTTCCGTAAGAAACTGCTTTATGCTGGGACACACTTATAATCCAAAGAACCTAACAAATAAAACAATAATAGGCTTAGAACCAATATTTAATGATACGAAATGCAAACCAAATCTAAAAATATTAGAAACACAGATCATCCAACCTTTCATGCAGTATTTTTTAATCTGCTCCGGTTTTCCGTAGGTTTGCTGTACTTGACTTTTTGAAGCTGTAGTTTATAACGTTGGATTTTTTAACACGACAGGATAAGTAAATCTGATCATGTCGGGATGACACATATGGTATACAAAGGGGATCATTTGTAACGCCTGAAGATGATAAATGACACTCACCAGCACCATTACCGGGGTGATAACACACCAAAAGACTTTCCAACCTGGGCAAGGTTTATAGCCTAGCATCATCTCTATGTCTTTATACAAGCGATTCACACCTGTAAAAAAAGCAAATTACCAGTAAATGTTTGTTACTTGTGTTTTAGTTTACTTGAGCAGAATGTAGCTTTGTCTGCCTGACACAAATGTCGGTGAATTTGTGCCTCCTTGTGTGTAATAAGTGCATGCATGGTGAATATGTGCTGGAGGAGGTATGTTGGTTATTATCTCCTTGAGGTAGCAAGGATCTGATCAACTTTAGAAAGTTACTTCAGTGCAATCGATGATGATAATCTAAAGTACAACTTATTTCACCCGCTCTTATTATACAACAACTGGTTAACCAGCCCTAATCACTATCCATGTAAAGATGAACGTCAAGCAGAGAATACCAAGCACTTAATGAAAAGCATTTGATTTGGCTATAATTTAAAAGGTGCCGCTTGTATGTGTTAAGTCATCTCTTCTAATCACGAGTTGGAATTATCTTGCTGTCCAAACGTATCAATTTCCTATCAAAATCTACGACGGCCTATCTGTTATTTGTCCTCGGATAACTTTATTTAAAAAAAAAATTGTTATGAAATACAAAAAGATTGATAAAACTGATAGTAGACAACAGATTATCCTATACATTGCCTCAACATTTCTTTGACAGTGCCTTAATTTGAATGTTTATAATCCAATTAATGGTAACTTAATTTTTTGATGAATTAAGGAACCTATTAAGATGCAGATCAACTTACCATAGAAGTAGGCGAGAGCGACGACTTCCAGGAAGGCGAGGAACATCGTAGATATACTAGCCACGTACCAGTCGACCAGCTGTAACACGTACATGCCACCCTGTCGATAAGAAACAGAAACAGGTATACTATTATGTCGGCAGCTTCAAGTATAACCATGACATATACAATAGGCATTGAACGACTTCCATCTTATTCCAATCTCCTCTTTCCAACAACTGTATTCAATCACTAAAAGTCATATGAATTTTAGCTGTCAATAATTTTTGAAAAATATCTGACAATTGAAAATATCGCTTACATTTTCACAGACAAAGCTTTTTTTATGTATATGAAGAATGTTTCTAATGTATCTTAAATTTCCGCGTTAATTTATAATGCAGCTGATGCGACGTAAAGCAAGCATTCGATATTAATTAGCATATTTACTGGAGTTCTTTGAAGCCTGGCTAGCTTAACCCAACATTTAAGACTTACAAACTACTGAATCTAAAATTTGAAGCTTTTCGTTAATGAATTTAAGATGATGGTCTAACACTACGAACCACACACATATTTGCTAATTATTAGATAATCCCTCAAAATTAACTTTTTACAATTTGTGTTAACGAAGCATAAAACTGTCCAGGCTTGGCAAAACTGGTTCAATATGCGCATTGCTCCATGATTTTGTATCATGAAACAAAGGTGAGGAATAAACATGTCTCACTTACCTGTGTAACAAAGATGAGACCGATGAGGAAGCTGAGAGCGTTGAGGAAGGCCATCGTGAGTGTCTCGTGGTCCCTGAATATCTTAAATCTGTCCATTAGTCCCACAGCAACCAGCTGTATGTGTACAATCTGCAATAGAACTGAACTAATTAGATCTGCCAGTTTAATCTTAAACGTTAAACGGTTTTTCAAAAAGTGTTGATATGAAATTATGGCGTATTTACGACTGGTGTCATTCAACAAAATTATCAAAAATGCCTCCGTTAACATAGTTTGATCAACACTCAAAAGATATTTGTTGCAATCGTCATTAAAGAAAAGGTTATGTCTTTCTTATTATTTTTTTTTTCATATTTTTTCATATAATAAATAAATATATTATCTATATATTGTTTTTATTCAGTTGCATTTATTTTCGTATCAATTATGCGTTATGCATCATCACGTATATTCGCCATCTTTACTTTTTATCTGATCTTCTCACTTTCTGACCTGTTGATGGTTGCTCTTATTACTTTATATTTCGATTTTATCAGTGTCAGCGTGCCCTTAATTCTGTGGTATATCTTTTCCTCAATTACATTATGTTTCATTTTGCAATATACAATATTAATAACATCCATTTTTACACGGTACATTTGGTTTATTTTTTGGAAGTCTTTCTTACCTGACTATCCAAACCAACAGTGAACAACATAATAAAGAAGAGAACCGACCACAGTTGGGGGAGTGGCAAGGTTGACAGGGCCTCGGGGTAGACCATGAAAGCTATACCAGGACCTACAAGTCAATAGAAAAAGGCATTTGTATTGCATATTGTAAACATCACGATTTACGTACATGCCTTGAGTACATATGATTTCTTTCTTGTCTAGTTGATTATCAAAATTGATTGCTAGCAAACTTATTATCACTTATTCAAAACCACTCAAGATATTTCATTTGACCTTAATGGTATAATAAACAATGTAAGCAAAAGCTTTATTTTTGCGCTTTGTTCGTTTAAAGACGTCCAAGGTGGTTTGGTCGACCAAAGCCCGAATACACGATGAAAATATCGAATCTGCGATCAGTAATACACGGAGAAGAAAACCATTTACCTTGCTCCACGACCTTTTCAATGTCAACGCCTGCTTCATGAGCCATGTAGCCCAGGGTCACAAAGATGGTACAGCCGGCGAACATACTCGTCACGGCATCCAGGGCAGGCACTATCATAGCATCCCTGTTAACGGAAGACATTCGGGCATCACTTTTACTTCACAACAACCATTCAAAACTATAAAATCGTCAGGAGAATCAAGTTTGTTTGTGGAATTTTCATTTAGATATATAATTTATTTTTAATTCTTACAAAATATTTGCGAAAATTATGGAGATATTGTTCCTAGCTTGAAACATTCCAGTATGGTATATGAATTATCTTGTAAAGTTGCTTTTATAAAGTTTTCACTGTGGCTTATGTTGTTTCAGGCTAACTCAACTACAGTGATGCAATGAAAAGCACGCTCTATCCTGTTACCAAATTTCGTTTTGTGACAATTCAGTATTTTTCTATCATATTATTTTCCGATCACTTTTGAAAAACGACATTATTAACATACCTATAATGATTATTGCCGAATTTGTTGAAGCTTGCCAAACCGATGAGTGCCCCCATTCCAATGCTGGCAGAGAAGAATGTCTGAACGGCTGCATCCACCCATACCTAAAACATATCAAAAGTTCACATGTAGGTTACCAGCTGTTTATTTGTTTACTTTTTACTATTATAAGCATTCCAAATTTATATTCATAACATTCTTTGGAAACAGAAGATACTTAGATATTGTTTTCTGTTCATTACGGAGCATGGTTTTGTTGACACTTTGGTATTCCCTGATACTTTTTTATATCGATGTCAGACAGGGATATTTACTACTACTTCCTTACTGCTCATATTCATTATATTATAGCTACTAGGAATACTTAATGGTCGACTTATTACGTATAGTACAAATGCTATATATTTACATTATAGTCCAAAAGTCGCTCCCATCTAGGTATCAGGTAGAACTTGAGACCATCCAGTGCACCAGGCAGAAAGAGGCCCCGGATGAGAAGAGTCAGCAGGAACAGGTAGGGAACAGTTGCAGCCACGTACATAACCTAGAACATAACACGAAACACCTATTTATTTCTGGCTCCGAAATCTAAATTTGACTACATAATTATGTACATCTATGTTGCAGCTAGCTAAAGTTGAAATCGTTAATGGCAGAAAAAAATATCAAATAACGTATATTGTCCCTTGTCCCTGCATTCAATGAATGTTTTGTTGGGATGCAATCTCTGTTTGTTCACCGAACCGTGGAATGGTACTAACCTTTCCAGAACTTTTAATGCCCTTGGCCAGGCAGAGGAAGACTGTGATAGAGGTTGCTAGGAGACACAGTACTAGCTGCCACCTAATCGAACCAAGGTTGTCGATACCATCAGTCAGTTCCAACACGTGTCGCCTACACAAACAGATAAACACGTTTTACATTAAAATAAACACTTCTGTAATAGATCATTTAATAGATTAATTATAATGAATTAATTATAATGGCATTGAGACGAAGTTGCTGGCTATTTTAAGGGGGAAGTAGCTTTAAAAACCATAATCATAACGGACACTAAAAATAGGATACACTTAATATGGGATACACTTAATATAGGATACACTGTCAAAATAAGTCTTCTTTTTATTATCTAATGAATATAAAAAAAACCAATTTCCCTTCACAAATTTCACCTTTAGGGAGTGCTTTCATATTATAATGCTTTAGTACTATTTCAATCGTCTACTTCATGTGTTCTATATTTTGCCCTTAAGTTGATAGATTTTGAATTTGGAATATGGTTTGGTTGACACTTCGTTTTTCTCTGATGTTTATGTATATCACTTAGACATATATTTTTGATGTTTTTGATGTGTTTCAGTAGGTAAAACAAAACAAAAATCCTGAACTATTGGTTATATACTGATACAGACAAAAATATACTTAAAATCAAAACTTGTATGAAATTAAAAAAAAATAGTTCACGTGAAAATAGTGAGATTAATTCAAGGTGTTTATTTATTTGGTATTAGCTTAATGAGAGTAAGTGTTAAAGTGAGTAACCCACTAAACGGACATAGACTTATGGATTATACCGACGGGGCCAGTGGAATATATTGTTAATAATGGTAGGATAATTATTAGGTATTTACATAACCTAAGCGTTCGTCTCATAACTAGGCGATTAAAAGGATATTACGACGATCAACTTTATCACCCCTTCAATATTCAACTGGACTTATCCGGTCATTAGATTGGCTTGGTTTAAATATGACTTTTAGGGAACAAAGTATTCTTGTCCTCAATCGTAGGCTAAGGAGGGATTAATTTACGAATCGTACAACTGGCAATTGATCCGGAACTCTGTTGTACTCCGGTTTGACATTGTATGTATTTACACTGGACAGGAACCAGCTTAAACGGTATTAAACAGGCGGTAAAGCTTATAACCATAACCTTGAACATACTCTATGATACAGCTTAACAAATTGTCGCACGTGAAGAAGTGAAAGGTAACCGTTGAGCATTATATACATTTTAAACTGATTGGTTTGGAAGCCAATAATAAACGTCATGACTTTTGATCGATACAGATAAAGCACGCATACTGAAACCCACACCCATTGAATTCCGTAATAAGTTAAAAACATTGCGTCACCGGCGAGGTGTTTACTTCAAACTCTATTTATTAAATATAATCCCATTGATATTTAATTCTGTACATTCCTGGAATTGGACCAAAGTCGTGTGTTCTTTGAATGCCAAACCAGACGTGGACATTATTTGATAGCAGCCTAGTAAAACTCGAATCTTATGTTATGAATTTTAACAAAACATGAATAGGATATTGACGTATATTAATAACACTTTTCTTTCCATTTTAATGTTAAGAAATTGATTTGTATTTCTACTATATTAACATTGATGTGACGTTCCTTTTATTATGTACTTTGCAGTTAATCGATGTCACAGGTCAAATACTTTGCGGTTGTGGTCAGAACAAATTCGCGACGACTGATTTCCACATCACATTAAAATGATGCCTTTGATGGTTGATGGGGTAATGTAACAGATGCCCAGTGTAAAACGCGTTTTTTCTTTATTTTGAATTACATCGACGTACGTTTTATGACTCATTCACACGTTAAGGTGTATAACAGCATCGGTAACCCACGGTCCGAACGCTCACAGATAGAATCCGTGTGCAATTGATACACTTCACCTCGCTGACCAATCAGAAGACCGCTTTCTTAGTGTTTTCGGTTAGACTATCAAACACAATGGCGGCCTCCATGGATTATCTTAGGATTGAGAGGTTTTCAAATAGACAACTTTAAGGACTTTTAACAGAGTTCAACCGAAGCTGTTATGAAGAAAAAAGATGTGTATTTATCCGTTAAAACCGGACAACACACGCCACATGTTTTCACCATGGCGGCCGCCATGATAATGTTTCCCAACAACTTCTTTCACACAAAAGAGTTCCGATGTTGACACTTTATGGTGCTAGCTGATTGGTTGCTATTTTTGATCTAAAACGAGAATTGCCTTATCACTCGTCCCACGGTCTCTGTCCGTAAGCGTCAGGACCGTTGGTTACCGACGATGGATATATAATTTTGTTCCCATTATCTACAATGCTACTAGTATTTAGGCAAATAGTCCTGAGCTCATGTTTATTGTTCTATATAGCATGATACAACCTTCCATATGAGTGGTATGATATTAAAATGGATTTGAATGAAGCCTTTTAATTATGTTTTGAGACCCCAATAGAGATATTCGTTGGACATTTCTGCAAAACAATCCGAAGCATCCTAATTGTTTTTCATTTAAAAAGAATCAGATATTTTGCAATCATATATGGAAAAAGTACAACATAAGATAAAAGCATAATTTCACATATGAATAGATATCGCAGATGAATAATTGATGTACATACTCCCAGAATTCCTCGGGCGGCGTCTTTGCCGTTTTATTTAATTCAGTGGCGGCGGTCACGACTGCAGTAAGTGTTTCATTAAGAGTCGAGTTAGCTCCCCTGATGTAGCAGGATTTCGTGTTCCAGGCATTATCACAGGTGGCCCATGGCAGTGTGGCAGAGAATGACATTCCAAAGTAGTACAGGGTCCAAGCGATGATGACGCCATAGTAAATCCCGATCAACCACGTCAGCGTTATCATTCCGTATCCAATACCTTGTAAGTAACATAAAACAGTATCCAATACCTTGTAAGTAACATAAAACAGTATCCAATACCTTGTAAGTAACATAAAACAGTATCCAATACCTTGTAAGTAACATAAAACAGTATCCAATACCTTGTAAGTAACATAAAACAGTATCCAATACCTTGAAAGTAACATAAAACAGTATCAAATACCTTGTAAGTAACATAAAACAGTATCAAATACCTTGAAAGTAACATAAAACAGTATCAAATACATTGAAAGTAACATAAAACAGTATCAAATACCTTGTAAGTAACATAAAACAGTATCAAATACCTTGAAAGTAACATAAAACAGTATCAAATACCTTGTAAGTAACATAAAACAGTATCAAATACCTTGTAAGTAACATACAACAGTATCCAATACCTTGAAAGTAACATAAAACAGTATCCAATACCTTGAAAGTATAATATAACAGTATCAAATACCTTGAAAGTAACATAAAACAGTATCCAATACCTTGTAAGTAACATAAAACAGTATCCAATACCTTGTAAGTAACATAAAACAGTATCCAATACCTTGAAAGTAACATAAAACAGTATCAAATACCTTGAAAGTAACATAAAACAGTATCCAATACCTTGTAAGTAACATAAAACAGTATCAAATACCTTGAAAGTAACATACAACAGTATCAAATACCTTGTAAGTAACATACAACAGTATCCAATACCTTGAAAGTAACATAAAACAGTATCCAATACCTTGAAAGTAACATAAAACAGTATCCAATACCTTGAAAGTAACATACAACAGTATCCAATACCTTGAAAGTAACATAAAACAGTATCAAATACCTTGAAAGTAACATACAACAGTATCCAATACCTTGAAAGTAACATAAAACAATATCCATTACCTTGAAAGTAACATATAACAGTATCCAATACCTTGAAAGTAACATAAAACAATATCCAATACCTTGAAAGTAACATAAAACATTAGCCAATACCTTGAAAGTAACATAAAACAGTATCCAATACCTTGAAAGTAACATAAAACAATATCCAATACCTTGAAAGTAACATAAAACAGTATCAAATACCTTGAAAGTAACATAAAACAATATTGTATACGCATTTATAGCACTCGAGTGATAAAAATCCCAATAAAAGTCTTTCACTATATCACATGTTTTGTCAAGACAACTTACCATGTTGCGATAATGTCAATACGGATAGTCATACTAACATTTGCGTGTGTTCTTGAAATAGGTATATAAATTTATTTGAAACAAACAGATTCGCATTGAAAATATTTTAAAAATTAAACAGGTAATTGTTTTGCCGTAAAACATATCTTGCAAAATAAGTTAAGATGTTTTACAGCGCAGCCAGTGACATATTTCTATAATAAATGAAGAAAACATTGGGACATTAGATGAGCAATTTGTTATACAGCGAAATGTCAAGGGCCATAGTATGATAAATATATCTAATTAATTCAAAAACTGGGACTTGATATGATGGCTGTGAATCGTGTCAAATATCAGAGGTTAAGTGTGTTACGTATGTCTTACGTCGCTAGTATGTCTAATTGCATCATTCACAGTTTAAATATGGGCGTCAAGAATATTATATTTATGTAGCACACGGAAAGGAACGTGACCGCGCAGAGCCACGTTTGACACCACGTTTATAATAATATAGCAATGTAGCAAATAGTATAACTATGTAACAAATGATATAACTATGTACCAAATGATATAACTATGTACCAAATGATATGACTATATACCAAATGATATGACTATGTACCAAATGATATAACTATGTACCAAATGATATAACTATGTACCAATTAATATAACTATGTACCAAATGATATAACTATGTACCAAATGATATAACTATGTACCAAACGATATAACTATGTACTAAATGATATAACTTTGTACCAATTAATAAAACTATAATATACTAAGCTATTTTGCTGTCTAACAGAAATTCAATTGCATTTTGTCTAGCATTTCAGCACAAATCATCCAACATTACACCATTTTGCATTACTTGTAAGAGAGTCCGCTGTACGTTCTTAAATGCGCATATTGTATATGTAGAAAAGGAATATTTCTTCACTGCTTGACTCGCTCAAAATATCAATATCGTTTGAGAGCTATAACGTTCACATTGAAAAGTGAGTGCAAGCACAAACGCGGCAATTGTTGAATGCAAATTCGTCCACATTATGTTATATTGTTGTATACAATTTTGTTATGCCGAAACAAAATCTCAGCAGAGGTATTTCACGGAACACGACTTTAATATATACACTGTATACAGGACTGACAGGCAAATTAATTACATCTGCTGACTATCAATATATTTATAAAGCATGCATTTCCAATTCATATCTGCATGAATGCTATTTCTTTTGCTATTCTCACCAATCAAACTTTACATGTACTGCGTTGTTTCTTTTGTTAACCTTATTCAATATCAATATTGAGGCTTTACATCTCTCTTCCACTAGGCATGTAAGGATAATCGAAACAATAGGTTCGTAAATTCTAAATAATATACGACTTGCTTCGAATTATTTTATATTTTATGAGAAAACAATGATTGCAAGAAATTAAGACTGTAAGAATTATAGGTAAACGGACGTGACTGTGACTAATTAAATATTATATTTCACCTGTGGTTGCTTAATGAAATCATTCTTAATACAACATATATTCTTTGAATATAAACATGTAATTACTAAAATGTGTTAATGAATAATATGGGGTCACACTGTGTAGTTTTCTAAGGAGTAGAATATAGATATTGGGTTAAATAGTTATACCATATCCTGGTTATATCTTTATGACTAATTTAGCTAATCACGTTTAATACACCTGTGATCGCTTAATGAAATCATTTTATATCCTTTTTTATATGAACATAATTACGAATATTACTAAATGAATAATATGAGGTCAAAATGTTTCGTTTTTTTAACAGACCTCCACAGATAGAACACAGAACAATGGGTCTGACGAAAATAACTTTCATATTATAAGTCAGAGGGATTCAAATTCCACTCAACAACATAAGGTTCATTTACCATTGTTATCAGTACATATTTAAATAGCAAATGTTTATATATATTTAGCAAATGTATCTATATACTGTTGACATAACTTGTATGTTATTATTTCAGTCGCGAGTTTATACACATTATTTTTTCTTCCTGTTGGAAAAGTTTTGGGAAATAGCATTAATATTGCAGTAGAATATATCACTTACACAAATGTATGCAATCCGAAATGATATTATAAATATACCCTGTGCCCTGGGTTACTTTCGCTTAGTCCAGTTTTCACATATCGACGGTTAATTAGACATTTGTTCAGGGACAAAGGACTAAATGCACTATGGGCCATTTTTGGCTCCACATCCAATATTATTGATTATCGTACACAGCATAGAACTAATATTAGTATTTGCAAAAATGAATGATTTGAGGCGAACACCTCTTTCGTTGCTAACAACGGCCCTTAACAACCATATAGTCATAATATGCTTATTTACTATATTTTGAGAAGTTATTGTCTGACAACCTATCTCAGAAAAAAAATCCTGACAAACCATGGAGCAGAAATCAGCTGCTAGTGCATTTAGTCCTTTGGCCTTCACCTGGGTTGTTATTAATTTATTATATTGTAAACGTTATTTTCTGATAAACTATCCCCAGTGTACCCCTGACATTTTATAAAGAACTATTCCAGCCTTTGAAGTGGAAGCGTTCAAATGTGTTCCGAGGGTCAATGATTAAAAAAGGACTTGGGCGAAAAGTGCGAATGTAAACCGTGGCAAATATTTCCCTGTGTACCAAAATAAATAACTAAAAAAAAACAATACAATCCATATTTATATTAAGCCACAACGTACATCAATGTATCAGTATTTGTCCGGTTCATAATTACAACATTGGTTAATATGACTATGACGACACCTGGGAGTGCGTGCCTTACCTCTGAAGAGTGGGCAACATTCCCATATTTTCCCGGGTCCCAAGTTGGAGTACTGCGCATACGTAAACTGCAGGAACACTTCCGGAAGACCGATGACGAACAAGAAGATGAAATAAGGAATCAGGAAAGCGCCTGTAAAATACGACAAGGTCATTGGGTTAGCAAAGTAAGACATGTGTTTACTCTCTTTTGTATGTAATGGTACTAACAGCAATATGACGAATGGGCCTGATTGTCTCACCTGCACTTCTTGATAAACGTTGGTCACTTAAATCAATTTCTGGAAACTTGAAAACTAGCTCCAAAACACATGCTAACACACACACACAAATTTTGAAGTTTATTTGAAAGAAATAACATAATTCCTAGCATATTTGACCCCTGTGACCTTGAAAGATTGTCAAGAGTATTCATTTGAACAAACATCAATTAAACTTAATTACAAATGAAATAAAGTTTCTATTTAACATGATAGCCCTTCATCTCAGCATGCTATGACCTAATATCAGTACCCTTGACAGAGTTATCGAGAAGTTGTTTTAATATTAAAACCCATTACTACTTTTGCCTTGAAATTGGGTCAAGGTTATTCAGTTGAACAAACTGTGTTGCCCTTCATCGAAACATGTTATTGACGTAATATCAGTGCCCTGTGCCTTCCTGTAATCGAGACAAATTATTTCAAAACTTGATACCACGGAAAAATAAACATATCCATTTTTTTTATAAATGTACTTGATGTCAATGTAATTTCGTCTGTTGTTTTTTATATTTCTTAAAGTGTTGACAATGTTATACTCGGTCAATTATTTTGTAACATCATGTAATATGAACAAGCTGAGAGACTTTAATTAACCAAGTGAATAATGAATGTGCAAATTTATTAACATGTAATTAAATAAGATTGTTTTAATTGAGTCGTTGGGTAACAATTTTTGTCAATGACAGATTGTATAATTAACGAATAAATCAGCATTTTAGGCCTAGAAACACTTTAATTATAAAACGATTACATTGGCCGAGAAGCATACACTAGTTTCACTATGGTACTAGAGAAGTATGCTATTTACAATATCTATTTTAAATGATATGTCAGAAATAAGATGATTTTTTTAAATAAATCAATTTAAAGTTTTTTAATTTGTATTTCTTCAAGACATATTTATTAAAAATTGTTTTGATGATGTTCTGCTTCAGCAAGCATAACCTCACACTAAATAACAAAGACTTGTAATACATACACATTGACTTTTCTGATATAAAACATGATTGGGTCGACTGAAATTGATTTGAAGTGTGTGCTGGGGTAAAGTTATATTTGAAAAATCATACAGAAGAGAGAATTCATTATTTTAAAACATGATGAAATAAAATAATGAAACACTTGACTTATCAAAGACGTTGTAAGCAATATAAGTAGTGTAAGCTTTTTAATTTTTTTAATGGAATTATTTTATTTTTATTAGTTATCTTAATAATAATATGTAAACAACGATTAATATTTCCTAAAAACTGATTGTTTTAGAGAAGAATTTCTTTTCTTTTATCAGTTCTGTATGTGTATACTATGTGAGTATATTACTGTTACCCCTATGCTTCCTCTACGTGATGATACTTTAAAATGCACTTATGAAATTCACAACAAAACTGAGGTTTATGTGTGGAGAACAAATACATATATGGTAAATTACTGCTAGCTTGTACGGAAAGAATCAATTAAAACCAACACTTATTATCTAGGTAAAGAAACTATGTAGTTAGCGTTCTCATTAAAAGCTGGTTGGCGGCAAAAGAAGCCTGCTATTCATTAACTCCAGACCGACTATATTTAGAGGTTATATATGTCAATACTACAACATGTAAACATTTAACAAGCTATTCTTTTAAAGTCCAACAACTATTTAAAAACTTAGTAAGAACACCGTAAGTCACATAAGGTTTATTCCCTAAAACGTTTCTATTTTAAACTAAGATGAATATATCATTATTATTATGTGTAAACATTTATTCTCTCTTCATCCACATATTTCCTGTCATTGAAAACATATACCAACATACATAAATGTACTATAAGGAAACGGAATGTCATACACCTACGACTGAAGCCAAACCAATCCTGGTTTACTGTTGTTGAATATATACTATACTAGTGTACATATATATCCTGGCTATCCCTCCCACACAGGCTACATCTGCTTTATAACGCTATCAAATTCATTTCCTTAGGCATCCAACACTCCCTACAGCCTCCCTCCCTCGCATCTCCCCTTTTTTCATTACAACACTTTAATCGCCTTTTACCTAATCCCCTGACTTTCATAACGACCATTTCTCGACAGTTTCCCTCAAACTTTTCCTACATTGCCTCCCCCAACAGTAGCATCACTCCTCCTCATAGTGTTCTATCTATATACACCAAACTGTCATCAGCACTTTTCCAAGGCCGGTCTGGTAACCTTTACAACTAGGTCTGCTGTTTAGTGTATATATACCAAGGTACTAGTACCAAACCTGCGATGAGACCCGGCCAATGCTGTAGGCACCCACTGCTGACAGAAATTCCTTGATGTTAACACGTGCATAGTTTTCGTTCGGTAGATAATTTTATGGTATGTTATGTCCAGCCCTTGGCCCATTTGGACACTCCATGTTTTTTCCCCACTTATGCCCCTCCTGAGATCAGTTGAACAAGTTTTATGTGAAATCGTCTGTTAACAGAGAACATTTGCAGGAATGGAAACTCGTTTCTAAAAATAAACACAGTCTGATAGGGAATGCAAAAATAAACGCTACATGTCTTCATAAAATGCCAGGAATTTATTACTCGTCTTGCTGATACATTCTCTATGACGTGTTAGAAACAACATTACAGTTTTAAATTACAAATTTATAGTTACATGTAGTAACATTTTCATAATGTTACTCATGAGATGTATGCATGCGAATGCATAATGCAAGTATAACCACAACGGGAGGAATAACTTATATCATTGTATAATCCCAACTAATTACAACCAGATATGGTGTAGGGATTCTCTTAAATTAAATATCGGTGATAAGTTTTCTCACAAACGATTCGGTTTGTCTTATTTCTGTGAGTTATCAACACTGCAGATTTCATTTTGGCAAAGTTCTTTCCACAAAACCATTGCAAAATATTTAAACCAGACCACCATTTATTTGTTTGTTGTGTTATTAAAGCAAAACTATAAAGAGGTGAGCTTTTCATTGGGTGTTTTATATACGTATGAAAACATGATAACAAAAAAAAATGTCATAAAAAACAGTTAACTTTTATGGTCATTAATGAGTATGAGGATCTGTAACATAACATTTTGCTTGATATTTATCGATAATGCCCAGAAAAAGAAATACTAAAATCAATGAAGTCTGTGGAAAAATACGAAGTCTTCATACACAAATACACTAACACAGTATGTGAAAGATTAAACCTCATGGCAAAGAAAGTTCGCTTTGAGTACATAGTCAATATGTTCACAATAGCGGATTCAATAACAACAGATTAAGATTTTCAAAAGCAGACTTATATACTTCTGTATTAAAGCTATTTTGCTACCTGTGAGCATTTAAACAGGTCAAACGTAGAAAAGTTTTGTATAATTGGACCAGACTGTTTGACCTTAAAGTAAACATCATATTGTCCAGAGTAAAAGGAGAATTTTTTATCTGGTCTCCTTTATAGGTCTATAAAACATTTATTAACTCAAATACTATTCAATTACAGACAAAATCTACCATGCTTTCATTCATGAATGTTCCGCATTTAACATAGGAAAGCTACACTGGATATGATTACAACCCAAGTTGTTGGGCATATTGATTTTTTGTGACGTAGGTAAAGCATGTATGATGTTATGCCGTCACAACATATCTTACTCATATACTAGGAATAAACAAAATAACATACTCTATCTTAATCATAAATAACATACGACTCTCACAATTTCCCTTGTTTTACAGATATAACAGATTTTTCATAGCTTATTGTCCACGTGGTTGTTTCTATGTATACATGTATAGTGATTTCAGGCGCCAAAACACCCGGCATGTTTTGTATTGTAAAAAGATAATGATAAATAGAAAATACTCACCACCTCCATTTTTATAACAGATATACGGAAATCTCCATATATTTCCTAATCCGACAGTAAGTCCGATACAGGAAAAGATGAATTCGAACCAGTTATTCCAGTTTCCACGTCCCTCCTTCGCCATTGCTGCTGGTTGGTCTGAACTGTAAAGAGAGTCGTATGGAAATTTACCGGCTTTTATTTCCGGTGCAACTATAAGGTCATTGCCATGGATATATATAGCGCTCAGCAACTCATTGTGTATCATACTAAACCAGATATGTATATTATTGATTATAACCATTGTATTTATTTTAATGTTTACCGTAGAAGATTGTTCAGTAGTCTATTATTTGTTGTGTGAGTGTGTACATACTGATCACTGCTCAGTGATCCATGTCAGAAAAGCTGTATGTGGAAAGCACATGGCAAAGAAAGACGCGCATACACATGTGTATACAAGCTCAGTTTTACCGGGAAGAAAAACTGTGTGTTTGTGGTGTGATCAGCTACAGATGTGTACACGTGGAACATGTGTAATTCCGTGGTGTCTTAATGACAGCGTCAGTTACTGGGGATACTGTAGTATTGATTCACACGTGGGAATCGAAAAAGGAGATATACTGGTCTATGTTTGTGCCTCTTTGTGGTGGTACTGTGTACTATAGTGAAGCACATCTATGTAAAGTTAAATGTCATGATTAGTGTAACATTTGTTAGTGGTGTATAGGTTGAGAAATAGTATAGTAATGTTATTTAGCAACAACAGCAATATCACGTTATCCTCTATAATGAGAAAGAGGGAAGACAAAGCTCAGTCATGATCTTAATCATGCTTGAATGAATACTCCCGCATTGTTTTTGAATATTATAGCTATGTATGTAATGAGTTATTAGCAAATACACGATGATTATAATAGTCGATGTGTAGCATGACCTCTTTTCAGAATAGTTGAGCTGTAATACATGCCTAGCATTGTGTAATAATATACATAAACTTCCTTTAAAATTTATTTTAAAATACTGTTTAAATGAATACACAATAACTCCCGTTTTGGATGAGTGCCTTTCTATATTTGTCTTTGCAAAACGTTCTTTGATGAATTATTTCGAAATAAGCAAAATTTCTTCGTAATTTCTTATCCACTTCCGAATGCCATAATTGTCTGAACCGAAAGAATAACAAACATGTAAAAATTTCCAGACATATTAATGACAGGAAAAAATCTATGTTTTGAAAATTCCCAATGTCGATATAACATATTCCTATCAACACCAAGTGAGCCAGATGGTATCGATTTTTAGAAATAGAATTATGACTCAATGTTTTGAAGATATATTGTCATGCATGAACGAACTATTTTCCATATTGATATATTTCTAACCTATGTCTACAACGCTATCATTTACATTTCAATGATTAATATAAAGGTTAGCTGGCTTCCAAAGTGATCTCGAGGTGAAACATTGAAACGTCTTTTAAACTTGAAAAAACATCATGATATATAGCCTAACATATTTGTTTTAATAAACGATTATGCATGTTTAAATGACATTGCTTTGACGTAAATATAGTTTGAGTGATACCGGTTGGCTTACGTGTTACCTAAAAATTAAGACTCATTGATTGTTTGTGAAAATATGTATTAAAATTTTAACGAAATAAATACCATGATACGATACAAGATGTCATTATTTAAAGTTTAACACAGAACATTTTCAACAAAAGATGTTATTAAAATGATGCAATGTTTCAATCAGTTTTCCAATTACATCAAAAAAGAAGTTATACCAACATTTTTACATTTATTTTGTAAGTTTCACGTTATTAAAAAAAATAACCAAAAATTGTAAGACCAAATGAGATATATCTATATACCATGTTATATAAGAGTTAAACATCATGGTTTAATTTTCAAGATCTTGATTACACTCTGTGAATACAAGATATCGTTTTGAACATTTTCATCAAATAAACAATAGTATTATGTTTCATTTCACAATATTAAACATCAAATTCACTTTATGATCGTGTTTTGCCAGAGAAATGCCTTAATTATTTCAAACACCATTAAAAATCATTCTTATTTTCTTTTACGAAAATAACTTACAGAACATTAAGCACACCATACTTTAATAATGTTGTTCAAACCAAAGCCGCTGTAACAACTTAAAGAATGATAATTGATAATCCAGAAAAGTGGGCATAGACGTGACATTCCACTTGTTGTACAGCTAAGATAAATGAACAATGAATATTTATGTTATACAGTAATTACACATAAACTGTGTCAGTTGTCGTATTCGCATTATATCAAGTGAAGACGTAATTCCACGTAAATACTTGATAGCAAAGTTACTGTCTTGATTTAACATTATACGCACTAGACAAGATGATTTCTGTCGATATTTCAAACATACGCATAAATGAAATCTCATTTGATTTGCTTGTAGGCTGACAATACTTTGTAAAGCCTTTGTCCGGGTCTTTAAGTAAACATATACCTAAATAAGTTTGTATTATTTTTCTTGTCAAATGTGGTATGTATGCGATTAATGTACATAAAAGGGAGAATATATATGAAACGTTTTACATGGTTATAATATAACTTGTATCAAAACAAATCAAATACTGAATAAGAGTATCCGAATGTCTTTAAAAGCATATAAACATATGACAAGCGTGTTAGATCTGTTTTGTATCCAGGGCCCACTCGTTCACATCGTGTTAAGCTTAATCACTGATTAGCAAAACTTAGTTTTTGCAGTAACTTTAAAATGAAACCATAGATTTAGCTACAACTTCGCAGATAGCAAACATCTATTTGTGTCAATTTTCATACAAAATTGTAAGATGTTTCCTTGTTCATTGACAGTCGTTAAATAATGATAAAGCTAACAATCCTTGAACAATTGGGTCCAGGAAGACTACCAGGATAATACCTATTTACGAGAATGGACTAAGTAATCAATGGAGTCTGATAAATGTTTAAAAAATATATTTTTATTACTAAACATATTTTTTATATAACTACTCAAGTTTTGTATAATTTTCCTTGTCAAATGTAGTATATATGCGTGTTGATTAATGTACATAAGAGGGAGAATATAAAGCTGTTCTATCTTTTCGAGATATCATGTATTATACCTGTTTAACAGAAATTGAATGTAAACAACTGCTTAATATGTACCAAGCTCTATTAATCAATAATTTAAAATTTCCATGTGTTGATAGACAGTTATATTGCGTAAAAGCTAAATTTAAATAAAAACAAAATCTTTTTCATTTATAGACAAATCCAAGTCCGCGTATGTTTTATTATGCACTAAAGAATTAAAACATCGCTTTATTATTGAAAACAAACAACTTCATTTTGTTAATGTTTCTATTTAAATTGCTCTAACTGTCGATATGTGTCGCAGAAATTAATATTTCTGCCCGACTGGTCTTAACACTGAATACGTGCTACCCACCTTGCTCGCAGGTAACGCTGAAAGACTGAGGAAGTTTAACAGTGTTCCAGCCTTTATATATTACTTTAGTATAGACCAATCAATGTGCGTTAAAATATTTGCTGCAACAAAGTATGTTATGAATGGTATTGTGACGTACCCGCATTGAACCAATCATAACGAGCTTATAAAACACACCCCTAAAGAACGTAGTATTTATAACACACGTAAACACACACCAGGGGAGGTAACCGACAGAAGCAAGGTCGGTTCGTTCCAATGTCTAGACTCTAATTACCCACTGTCGTTGTTTCTCATTTTGATTCTGTGCATGTGTAAATTATGCATACGATGTTTTGTTACGGAACGGCCTTAGTATGTATGTCGGGCGATATATCAATTACAAGGCCTTCGTAGGAAACATGTCATCTTCGAAATGAAATTATATTTCTTAATGAATTTTGTTTTAATTATGATATGCTTTAAGGTTACATCATAAGTGTAATTGCAGTTAACGTTAAGTCTTGACGGTAAACATAAACTATGCAATTTATTGCGAAAGATTAGTGTATAATTGACCGAATGCAATTAATATAACTTTATGATGCAATGTAAATACATTATAACCAACCAATCCAAACATTATCGGGGCAACAGAATATCAATATAATTATATACCCAATGATTGTTTGAGGAATTTTTCGTTTATTTATGAAAGAATAATGCTTAAATCCTTGTGAATAAGAAGGAAATCAATTAAATACATATTGTCGAGATACGAAAATGTTTATGCTATAATAAGGTTGCATGTTACGGTTCTGCTACTTTAAAATTTTCATGTTTAAATCAATTTTTTCGGCATGCTGTATTAATACTAAATTTAAGAGGTGCAGCATATGTGTTTGTTACGTCATCTTGATGATTGGGGTGGCAGACTCTGCTGGTGGAATTTTTAGTCCCCGAGGTTTGCTGGAGCCT
The DNA here is from genome assembly GCA_947623455.1 of Mimachlamys varia. Classification (NCBI taxonomy): domain Eukaryota; kingdom Metazoa; phylum Mollusca; class Bivalvia; order Pectinida; family Pectinidae; genus Mimachlamys; species Mimachlamys varia. The sequence goes on along the minus strand of OX392542.1, from coordinate 6,167,167 downwards.
CCATAGCCACAGTTAATCTCATTTGAGTAGTGGCAAGGTACATAATATACACATTTTCGTAGTACACGATTTAAAATTATACAGAATTCATAAATTAAAGGAGTTTTACGCACCTGACCTTCTGCTTCTGCATTACTTTAGAAATTTTGGATTCCTACCTTTTGGCCCCTAGCATCACTGAAGAGTCCTAGGAGGACAAAGCAGCTATATGATTCAGTTTAATTCATTTTTTCGGCATACTGTATCTATTAATATATTTAAGAGGTGCAGCATATGTGTGTGTTACGTCATCTTTCAAGGCATGGCCATTGAATAACACAGTTTTATTGTAATTTATACATCACGGTATACATGGGAAAATGATATGTTTATTGAATAAGATATGTATTCTTATGATAGAGTACTTATGCTAGAGAATGTTTATTGTTTTGGTAGAGAATGTCAGTGATTAAAAACAAAATTATCAGAGAATACCAAAGCGTAAACAAAACAATATTCCGAACTCAAAATCGATTAAACTAGAAGCAAAATAGTAACAATGGAAAGATTTAAATGGAGACTCTCGTAAAAGTACAAAAGAATAAAACCAGATGTTCTGGAAGAGTAAGCGTCTTCTGCATCAACGACGACACCGCCATGTAAATCTTGGTCACATTCAAGAACATTGTAAGCATCAATTATCAAAATGAAAACCGAGTCATCATTCTCAATCACAACAAGTAAGCACACTAAGAAGCACACTCAAAAACGTCAATCTTTATATCAAACAAAATACAGAATATGTCTCGATGAGATCAAAATGGTCTTCATCAACCTGCATCTCTCGAATCCCTGTCCCGTAAATTTGTTCGTCAGCAGTTGATATCTTTCACGAAAATCTCGATATTCAGGGCAATTTCTAGAAAAACGAATCAACTGCGGCATGTAAACAACATAGGATGGAGAAGCAGGGATGTTAAAAAAGTTCACGATCGGAAAATCAAAAACGTCACGTTTATCATACAGCTTAGTAGTAAGTTGCCCGTGATGGTCATGGTTAAAGTAATGGTAGATTATTATAGAGGACGATCAATATGTTTGGGACATTACTGCCTGTGGTTGATATTGTTCCTGGTGCATTAAAGGGTATGGTTATTTTTAAGGTAAAGTTAATTGGCCATGTCAGATTTCATTGTCAATGCATCAAAAGTTTTATCACGGTAGAGAATGTCAACAACGATGATAGCGATTACCAATGTTTATAGTAGAGAATGTCCATTGTTATCAAAGAAGGTGTTCGTTGTCGGGGAAGAGAGTCTTGCTTGCAGATAGTAGAGAATGCACAATATTTTGCTAGATTTAGTGTTCTTATTAATGGATGGAAATACTCAGTGGGAAGGTAAAGAATTCTCATTAACATAGACGAGAGTGTGTATTATGACAAAAGAAAGTAAATATTATTTTGTTTAGTAATACTAGATACAGGTGGTATACCACGATACGCATTGCATGTTTTCAGAGATTAACGACAAAAGCATTTTGCATTAAAGTTAGAAATTAAACAGTGTCGGAAAAGGAAAAAATAACTTTTAGTTGATATATTTTCAACGACAGATTTTGTAAAACATGCAGAGGGGCTTTGCTGAATGATTTTCGGGCTTTCAATTTTCGCTTTTGTGTAAGTTTGTTTTTTTGAATGATGAACTTAACACACACATGTTGTACCATTTAATACAAGGTACATATACAGTAAAAAATTGAAAAAAACACTGCATCATACACCTGTTTCGTCCTTCTAGACTCGTTAGTGATGCTAGAAGTCAAAGGGTTGGAATCGCCCTTTTCGTAAATACTGTAGAAGCAGAAGTGTCAGATGCGTAAAACCCCTTTTATGAATTTAAAAAGAAAACGAGTACTGTATAACAGATAAAGGTTTTCTGTAGGATTATATAGATTATCTGCATGCTTAAGAGACTGACGTACTTACCACTGAAATGCAGGTCACGTGATGCAGCGTGTTTACGTAAGTACACAGACTGTGATGACAACAGATGTTACAAGTCTGTTGTGTCCAGGTATCATACGCGTGTGTGTCTATTGTATTTTTATTTTTTCATGGGCCTTTTTTCGTTTGGCGTTATTCGATCTGTGCATATACCAACAGGCCTGTCACATAATATGTTGCAATGAAATGAAGTCCAACTACAAATTTACTTCATAATTACATTAGCAGTAGCCTAACAGTCTTCCCATACGGTCGTATGACCCCAATGGGGCGTACTTGATTCGTACAAACCCAGCTTTTATTGTTATCACTAAACTCGTCCGAGAGATGTGTGCGATAGTTTTGTGTTTTATTGATACTATAAAAACTAAAAACACTTTCTTCCGGAACACCTGGTCTTATTCTCTTGTGCTTTTACGAGAGTCTCCATGTAAATCTTTCCTTTGTTCCTATTTTGCCCCTAGTTTAATCGATTTTGAGTTCGGATTATGGTTTTGTTGACGCTTTGGTATTCTCTGATTTTTTTTTATATTAAATACGAAAGATGTGGCAAACGTAGTAACTAAAGAAAACGTTGTTGTTGTTGTTGTTGTTGTTGTTGTTGTTCTAAGTAGAACAAAATGCATATTCATATTTCTGAATCAAGACTGACTTCAGTAAGACTGGCTCCCATCTCTGAGAATAGTATACAGATATTGGAAAAAAAGTCAAATAATTTTGATCACTTGGATGTCTGATCCTCAGACTGAAAACAAGGGGGAGATAAGCTAATAGCAAAATAAAGAACAGAAATTCTCTATAGAAACTTAGGGGCTGGTAGCCAGTCTAGACTAGTCAAGAGTTACACATGTGTATTGGTCATTGGAATATTATTAATATACTACTCTGTCAATTTATCTAAAAATACACGTATATTTCAACACTTAAACTCCGTGTCGAATTAAGGCCATTATTAAGGCATATACACACGAAACACAAGCATGGAAATTTACTCGTGACATTTTAATTCTTACAAAATGCAATATGTAAATGTAATGCATTGTTAGACCGTCCGGCTAGATACGGGCAACATCTGTTTGTAACATGTATAAGTTACATGTATCAGTAACATCTATTGTAACATGTATTAGTTACATGTATCAGTAACATCTATCAGTTACATGTTTGCCAAGTTTATATGTGAACTTAGGTTCACCAATTAAAGGTGGAGTAACCACGCTTAGATTACTTTATAGCTTCTAATTTACTTTTAAAACCACATAAAAAGTTATTCTTGCATTCAAATGGCATTTCTATTTGCCGATGTTTTAACTTGGAAAGCTAATTAACCGCCTTGGAGATATTGTATATCCTATTTGAGAAAAATTAAACACAGACCACAGTGTCATAAAAATCGTATATCAAATAAAGGTAAAAGGTATACATGTAAATACATGACATTACGAACGCAGTAATTTTCTTAGAAAAATATAGGAAACATTTCCGGCCAACAAATTATCTTAATTGTTTCTACTTTAATAGGTTTTTCTCACAAAATACAAATCAGCTTAATGATTTCTAGACCGAATCAAAATGTCAAAATGTCAAAATGAATTAACAATACCTTTGACACATGTAAAGGCATTTTAATACATATTCTCAGAATTAGGTCTGACAAAGCCATTAAATTAAATATGATGCAATCATAAAGAATTCTTATGAAATTTACATTCCAACACGAGGATAGATAACTCAGATATGAAGGGCTTTGAAGTGTTTATTTACATAGCATGTTGCCAGATCTTACAATCGATGTATATAAAGAGACCAACGTAAACAGAATCTACATTATTATTTTCTTGGGTTTTGAAAAAAGGTCAAGCAAGGGCATCTTAAAAACCCAATACTTGGAATATGTATTGTCATGTATCCAGCTGAAGCCAGAGAACAATGTAATGTATTCCTATAACAATATACAATAGAGTCGTGTCCCTTGGTTATAGTGTTCCCTTTGCTACATGACAATGTAATATATCCCTATAACAATATACAACAGAGTCGTGTCCCTTGGTTATAGTGTTCCCTTTGCTACATGACAATGTAATATATCCCTATAACAATATACAACAGAGTCGTGTCCCTTGGTTATAGTGTTCCCTTTGCTACATGACAATGTAATATATCCCTATAACAATATACAACAGAGTCGTGTCCCTTGGTTATAGTGATCCCTTTGCTACATGACAATGTTATATATTCCTATAACAATATACAACAGAGTCGTGTCCGTTGATTATAGTGATCCCTATGCCACATGACAATGTAATTTATCCCTTATTTATAACAATATACAACAGAGTCGTGTCCCTTGGTTATAGTCCTCCCTCTGCTACATGACAATGTAATATATCCCTATAGCAATATACAACAGAGTCTTGTCCCTTGGTTATAGTGTTCCCTTTGCTACATGACAATGTAATATATCCCTATAACAATATTCAACAGAGTCGTGTCCCTTGGTTATAGTGCTCCCTCTGCTACATGACAATGTAATATATCCCTATAACAATATACAACAGAGTCGTGTCCCTTGGTTATAGTGCTCCCTCTGCTACATGACAATGTAATATATCCCTATAACAATTTACACCAGAGTCGTGTCCCTTGGTTATAGTGATCCCTTTGCTACATGACAATGTAATATATCCCTATAACAATATACAACAGAGTCGTGTCCCTTGGTTATAGTGATCCCTCTGCTACATGACAATGTAATATATCCCTATAACAATTTACAATAGAGTCGTGTCCCTTGGTTATAGTGTTCCCTTTGCTACATGACAATGTTATATATTCCTATAACAATATACAACAGAGTCGTGTCCCTTGGTTATAGTGATCCCTCTGCTACATGACAATGTAATATATCCCTATAACAATTTACAATAGAGTCGTGTCCCTTGGTTATAGTGTTCCCTTTGCTACATGACAATGTAATATATCCCTATAACAATATACAACAGAGTCGTGTCCCTTGGTTATAGTGATCCCTTTGCTACATGACAATGTAATATATTCCTTATTTATAACAATATACAACAGAGTCGTGTCCCTTGGTTATAGTGATCCCTTTGCTACATGACAATGTTATATATCCCTATAACAATATACAACAGAGTCGTGTCCCTTGGTTATAGTGTTCCCTTTGCTACATGACAATGTAATATATCCCTATAACAATATACAACAGAGTCGTGTCCCTTGGTTATAGTGATCCCTCTGCTACATGACAATGTAATTTATCCCTATAACAATATACAATAGAGTCGTGTCCCTTGGTTATAGTGCTCCCTTTGCTAAATGACAATGTAATATATTCCTTATTTATAACAATATACAACAGAGTCGTGTCCCTTGGTTATAGTGATCCCTTTGCTACATGACAATGTTATATATCCCTATAACAATATACAACAGAGTCGTGTCCCTTGGTTATAGTGATCCCTTTGCTACATGACAATGTAATATATTCCTTATTTATAACAATTTACAATAGAGTCGTGTCCCTTGGTTATAGTGATCCCTTTGCTACATGACAATGTAATATATTCCTTATTTATAACAATATACAACAGAGTCGTGTCCCTTGGTTATAGTGATCCCTTTGCTACATGACAATGTAATATATTCCTTATTTATAACAATATACAACAGAGTCGTGTCCCTTGGTTATAGTGATCCCTTTGCTACATGACAATGTAATATATCCCTATAACAATATACAACAGAGTCGTGTCCCTTGGTTATAGTGATCCCTTTGCTACATGACAATGTAATTTATCCCTATAACAATATACAACAGAGTCGTGTCCCTTGGTTATAGTGATCCCTCTGCTACATGACAATGTAATATATCCCTATAACAATATACAACAGAGTCGTGTCCCTTGGTTATAGTGTTCCCTTTGCTACATGACAATGTAATATATCCCTATAACAATATACAACAGAGTCGTGTCCCTTGGTTACAGTGATCCCTTTGCTACATGACAATGTTATATATTCCTACAACAATATACAACAGGGTTGTTTCCCTTGATTAATTAAACTGCATCATACAGCTGTTTCGTCCTCTTATGACTCTTCAGTGATGCTAGGGGCCAAAAGGTGGGAATCCAAAATTGCTTAACTAATGTAGACGCAGAAGGGTCAAATGCATAAAAACCCCTTTAAGTTAAGCATTTGGAAGTAAAGCTTGTCAATTTTTACAGTTATGCCAGATTCTTTTGATGTACATCAAAGGGTCGAACCAGTCTTCTTGCCTCATCAACAACTTGCTAGGACATATCCCAGGACCCCTGAATATCGAGGATATCATATGCCCAATGACCCTATATACTTTCTCTAGCTTGCAGTATCTCAATATGTATCCGTCCTAATATAAACAAGAAACAGAATAATATCTTACCTTCCTGGAAACGGTTTCGTAGCACCCTGCCTTAAAAGGAAGTTTTTTCCTAGGAATTGATATTTCTTATTGTAGAAAACGTCCATCATATTGTAGTAGCTAATACCAAATATGGCACATACCACTTCGAAGGTAAAATGTATGGAAGATCATATGCGGTAGCATTATTAAAGTAAATGCATTAATCGACAAGTTTCACAGTAAAATAAAGCATTAAAAAGTTTTAGTCTTTATACCATCTCACCCCCAGCATCCAACCACCCACCACTAACTCACAATTAAGCTAAGATTTCGTTTTTAATTGTTAAAAACATCAAACAAGCACGCTTTTGCGTTTTCTCAACAATTTCAATTCTAATCTGACCATTTAACATAAACATTAACGCCAAACAACTCGGAAACATAACAGAAAAATACATACAAATGTCTACTCGTCAACAAAACATGATGAACAAATAACGAAATAAGTTATCGTATCGTGATCATAAAATAGGAGTTATATCATTCTTGTCGTTTCAGCCGGGGTTCGCTAGCCTGTATTGTCCTCCATAGTAGCAACACCTGATTGCATCAGCCATGTCTCGACGTCATTCATAAACCGGGTAAGACTAGATTGTGGCGGCGGGAACGTTAGAGCGGAACAGGAAAGTGGGCGTCGACAACACATTGATTATTGTATACATCACGTGATCGAGTGATTCAAATTGTTGTTTTTCCTTTCCACTACAAGTATTTGTTTATTTACTGCTCCCTTAGCATTCCTTGATGATGACAGACAAAAGTTTTAGTTCAAGTTGTTTTAATTAAATGTATGAGTGAAACATATTTCATGGAGCTGTAAGCAGGTCACTAAAACTCGTTGTACTGGAACAATTACAAAAACGTTTACATTTAAAGGTATATTATATCGAGCTAATACTCGATAAGAGGAGACAGAAAACAGTCGATAAATGGATACAACAAAATTCCGAAGGCAGTACCAGGCCCCGAATCTCAATGTTTGAAAATATTTTTAGTCTTAAAAACAAATCGATTATTTTTAATAGGCCATATTTCTTCTTAGTGTGATGTGTGCTGATTATAATATTGTCACGGACAGCGTAATTGTGTAGCCACCTTGTGTTAATTATGTCTGCCCTTCCACTTGTGTATATATTATACTGAAATTTCTTCTGGTTCTTCTACCACAACTTTTTCGTTGAATATAAGCTTTATTTATTTTACAATAATTATGAAACAAGTTATACAACTTATATTAATCATTATCACTCTTGTTGGCCAGGATGTTAGCGCGCGAGGGATGTTAATGTGGGAGGAAACCGGAGTACCCGGAGAAAACCCACGTGGTCGGGCAGGTGACCCCATACCTTTTCCGGTCGGTGAATCGAACCCCAGCCGCCTTGCTGAAATACAAGTGCGCTATCCACTGCACCACCCGACCATATTTCGTTGCCCATGATATAACTATTAAAACGTCCAAGATGCCTTTATCTACAGCTGTACTGTTATTATATTACTGTGACCTTGACTTTAAGGTCAAACGTCAAAGAGGAACAATCTTCACAGATGTTATTATACAAATGTTTAAGAGGTTGTGACCCTAATACATTTCATAATGTATGGCCGAGTAGTTCCTTGGTGTGCCTGACTGATACATATGAACAACTGTGATTCTGATAATGTGTAATCGAGGTAAAAAGTTGTTTTTTATAAATGATATTTATTGTTTACTCTCTTAATATTTTTACATATCATTATGGAACTTATTCATGTAACATTATCATGAATGCTTTTACCTTCAGTTTTCGAAATTTTCACGCCTTCTATTCTTTACTTTTTAGGCTCTTAGCACCACTGCCGAGTCCTAGAAACAACTGTATGTTGTAGTTTAATTGATTATTTGGCTCGACTGTATCTAATTCTAAGTTATAAATATGCTCTTCTCGGGTGTGACTTTTGTATAATCCTTAAGTTATCATTACCGACAAAAACGTTCGGTATTGTAAGTCGTTTCTCTAGAAACTATAAAACTAACTCTCTTTTATGATATCAAACTCTTTACGTGGCTAGTTCCCAAAAGGGAAGTAACTCGTACAAATGTGCGTGATATATTCCACTGTCAAATATATTTCATTGTTGATTTGTGCAACATGGAAATTGTCAGTGATCGAGAGTGTAACACCAAAATGAAAGTTACGGGTAAAAACTAACATTGGCCGTAGTTTCCCTAATAACATTAGACATAAGTATGTTTGTAAGATATGAATTGATATCTTCCGTCATAACATTAATGATGGGTTTTTCAGTCACCTATTCCTCAGTCTGTCTTTGCCCTCATGTCAGTTATGTATCTGTGTTATAATGTTACAATAGATAAGCAGTGACATATTATCAGTACAGTTTGAAAAATATTTCACGAGATGTACTTTACTCGATTTTCAAATCAACTGTTCAGAATGACGAACATAATGTTTAAACGCTAATGAGAACGAAAACATTTAATCATTGATAAAGAAAGATAATCAATAAGAATGTAATGTAAACCATCGACGTGTAGTGTCATAATGTCGGAATGGCTGGTATCGCATCATCCTGAAAATAATGTAAACAACCCCAGTTTTATATTTTGTTTAATCATCAACAATGCCACTAATACCGATATTATCAAATACGTGCAATTAAATGTTCATTTTTCTTATTGCATTTTTTCCCATAGTTTCTTCTTTCCATCTATTTTATTATTCATATTATCTATCTTTTCTTTTCTGTGTTTTTTCATGATGCATTTTTTTCATATTTCATTTTAAAACTAAATTGAAAAAAAAAGTTTGGAAAAATATTTCCGCATACCACATACCAATGAAAACAGTATCAACCGAGTACATTTTGTCTTTGAAGGACAAATAATTTGTATGAATAAAATTATAATGAATATTGGTAATCGTGAAATACAAACCAAATGAAATCCATGACCCTGTTGAAAACAAACAATCCATTTTATTAATATGATAGTGATTAACGTTATAATATAATTGCATTTGTTATTTTTGTTATCCCGGCTAAGTGTACAGCCTATACGTAAGACTGTTCGTAAATAATGATATCGCTCGTGAGGAAGTCTGTATTCGATATATAGAGGCTATTCAATGGTTTCCCGTGTAATATCAAATATATTTCCCGAGTATGGTATGGTTTTTTTGGGGTTATTTTTTTAATATTTTTAAAATCTGCGATACAAGTGAAATATATTTGATATTTAATGGGAAAGCATTGAATTTTCTTTCTATTACATTTTCCAAAATTCCCAAAGGTCTGATTTCATTTTCATAATTTGCTGTTACAACTGATCGTTAGGGAGTGCCAAAGGCTTATAGAATATTAATACGCGACAAGTATGAAGTTCTTTTTTTTTTTGTTCAAAATATATGTTAAAACTTCGAGTTAACCGAAAATTTGAGTAATGCGAATTCGAATGCTAGTGTAAAGATTGTTCGGGACCGACTAATTAAACGGGGTATTCGAGTTACACGAGATCTAGATAACGAGGTTCGACTGTATATGTAAACACCAATACTTGGCGACTATATTCTCAACACAAGATGCGATATAAATGTAAGCTACTGCGTAGGGTTCTACAGTGGATATCAGCACCCGGTAACCAATGTCGTCGGTAAAGCATAAAACACTTACTCTTCCGAACCACCTGGTCTTATTCTCTTGTACTTTTACAAAGGTATCCATGTAAATATTTCCTATTTTCATTTCTTGCCCGTAGTTTAATAGATTTTGTGTTCGGATTATGGTTTTGTTGACGTTTCGGTATTTTCACCAAGGCATGCCTTCACTGGTGTTTAATGGCAGGAAACCCACGGTACACTTCTCTGACGTTTGCATACTGTGGACTATAACATATGTTAATCTTTGTTTCCCCGAATAGAAATATGTTCGGAGATTTTGACCAATCGGAATGGTCGTTTTTCGTGACACCAGCATATTTCTGTAGGCATGACGCCGATGTCAATCTCCGTATAGTAGGACCTTATATTTTAATCACACTCGACACAATTATAACACAATCGACAGGTTTTGTTGACAGGCGATGCTACAAATTAAACGGGAAACCCGGCTGGATGTAGTCACGGATGAAAGTATCGATATGATTGGCTACTATTTTAGTACGAAAACGAGGGTTTCCATCTGTTTTAGCCCACGGTATACAAACGTCAGAGAAATGTACAGTGGGTTTCCGACGATGGAAATGTAGACGGAATGTTGAAGAAAACAAATCAGAGAATACCAAAGCGTCAACAAAACCATAATCCGAACTCAAATTCGATCAAACCAGGGGCAAAATATGAACAAAGGAAAGACTCACATGGAGACCCTTGCAAAAGTACAAGAGAATAAGACCAGGTGTTCCGAAAGAGTAAGCGTCTTCTGCTTCATCGACGACACCCGATGAATGATCCCTGATTCACTGTCAATTACTATAGCTATACATTGGATACACTTCTCCAGCCTGGCTATACCTTGTTAGATAAGTTCTATAATCCAAAATATATCTTAGTGAACTGTTATAAAAACAGACAAACGTAATGGACAGTATATAAACAAAATATCAACATCATGTCTTAAATTTAAGCACTGGTTTCTTAATGTTGTGCTATTGCCCTGGCCATTGTTTATCTGGTCAACAGCGGTAACCGGGCCCAAATGTACTTAGTGGTCAAACCATAAAAGATTAACAAGAAACTCGTATAAAATGTATATACGTACGTGTTGGTGACGTCGCAACATTAAGGTGTGATGACGTAGTCAAAGCTAAACAAGAACAAAGATATCAAGTATTAACAAACAGGCGCGGATGCTGGACTTTCGAAAGGAGGGAGTCCAGTTGACGGGTTTTCAATGTTATAAAGGTGAAAACTTCCATTTTTAAGGCTATAAAAATGTTCCTCCTTCGACCAGGACCCCCCTTTGGATACGCTAGTGACAAACATTATTTATTTTGATTGCAAAACCTACTGCGCCATAGGGTCACCACATATCGAGGTAGAATGATGATTACCAGGGAGCACTGTTACCTATCTGCAATTTGTGCCGTGCTCGTATTATCGGTCGTTCCAAGTGATCAAAACATTACGATGTCGGGGCAACTTTAAATTCATCAAACACAAAGGTATGCTTTAATATTTATCTGGACTAGACGAGTTCGAGTTAGCAGAGTTTGCTTAATTGTCAAAAGTCTTCTATTCTAAGACACATTAGCATACTTGTTAAATAGAAATGAAAAAGCATGGCGTTACCAGACCAAGTATCGTAAAACATAATGTATTCAAGTGGTAATGGCCAAGGCACCTATTTTTAGATTTAACCTATAATACCCGGTATTATCGATAGAAACATAAATTGTCGCGAATAAATGCTCATGTAGAAGAAGTATATAATACCCGAGACACCTTGGCTTTATAGATATAACTTAAAAGATTGTCTATAGAAAAATGAGATAAATTGTCTCGAAAATACTGTTCAGTTTGAATAAGTATGTAGCCTTTAATACTTAACCGAACGGTACCTACCGGGTTGACATTTGACCCCTGCGTCCTCTGTGTGGTCACAGTCCCCACGTCCGTAAGGTTCCCTAGAGCACTGACCAAGGTTTGTTTCGTGGCCTCCACACTGGGTCTCGTCCAACCAGATAGGACCGGCACCACTCCCGTACCTCGCCTTGGACGTGTGTGTAGCTGTAGCACTACAGATTAGGACTGAGTTGAATTTAGAGTGAGAAAAATGTCTTGTATTTTGATTTTTTTTCTTAAAATACTGCTTGAACCGTTAAAACCAAAGTGTATGTGCAAGAATATATAAACATAAGTAATTCACCATGTGTTTATATAAAGACTCTCGGTAATAGCATAGATATTTGGAGTTTGACAATAGAAATATATGACGTCATAGGTATGTACCTGACAAGACTTTCTGCTTTTGAAAACCGCAAGTTTACAAACCAAATCTGAAAAGCGAGTCTGACACAAACCCCGACATAAAATTATGACCTCTTATCAAACCATCATCACACATTTTTCATTAAAGTTTTACAGATTCCATTGCATAAAAACTACTATACTGTATTAATCGGGACGTATTTAAGGTAAGAACTACAGACGTATGAAACACTTGCTGATTAACTAATTCAAGTTGGACGAGTCCTGGGTCCGTATGCATGAAGCCGGTCTCATGCTCAATCATGGATTCTGTGCTCAAGCCTTATTTTTTGTTATGGCTTTAAATTATTCAAACAATTTAATTTTGTCAAAATTTTGGGAAAGAATTGAAGAGGAATGAAGTCGAAAGCTATTTTCAACATTTACTTTTACTTTTTGACTCTTCGACATGATTCAGGTCAGTTTCAAGAAAGCTGGTTTGTGCACGGAATCCATGCTTGAGCATGTGTACTGTTTCATGAAAATATACGGGCCCTGGTCTTACGTCTGATATCCCAGCATGCGACAGACGACTTTGGCGTCATCGTCGTCCCAGCTATCGTCACACACCGTGCCCCAGACACCATTGTGTAGAACCTCCACCCGACCCTCCAGGGCGCTAGGCCCGTCCACCAGGCGCACCTTCAACATTTCTTAAAAATAAGTTAAGATTCGTCATGTATTGAATTGTTCAGTTTGGTTCCTCAACATTTAAAGAATTATCTCATCCGAGGATCAATATGAAAAGTCTGCAATTATTTAGCAACGCTCTACTTTGTAATTGTAGAGGTTATGCTTTAAAGATAACTTAGCCCGTTTCCTCTTAAAGTATAAATATATGATTTAAAATTATGTACAAAACTGTAACCGAACATATTTTGGCGATTTTTTATTTGATATTCGATATTCAGAGAAAACCCAAGAATAACGAATAAACTGCGAAATGTAAACACGCAAGGATGATGAAGCAGGGATGCTACTATCAAGAAAGGGAAAGTTCACGATCGGAATATCGAAATCGTCACGTTTACCATACAGCTTAGTAGTAAGTTGCCCGTGTTGGTCATAGTTTGAGTAAAGATCGAGGTAAGAAGCTGATGTAGGAGATTTTTTGTGTCTTTAAGCTCAAGTTCATTGTGTTATATACGATCGACTAGGTCATCAAACTTCTTATTGTATCTTTCGTATTTATCATAGCACAGCCGTTTAGAAAAGGTATTAAATTGTTTCAAAACACAGTATCCCTGTACATTTTGTACTTTAACGTAACTGTCGAAATATACCATAAACGATTATATGTAAATATCTTTTAGACTAGTATATTAATGGAAATCTTAAATTAAATCATCATTGAACGATAAAATTGTATGATCGTTTGAGATATACTTCCGGCTCAAGGCGATTTGTTTCATTTACTGGGAATAGCATATTTTAACGTTAGGAAAATTCAATTAGAGTAGTAATTCTAGTATGAATTTTGAAGGATACAGCTTTACAATGGAATGGAATACATTTTAATGTCAAGGAAATTTGTTTCATTTATCTTGGATAGCTATCTTTATATCATGTTTGTACATTTAAATATCTACATATTAATGTTTTAAATGTAATAATACCAACGAAACCTATTTTGAAGTATAATTAAATCACCGATCAATTATTTCTGAAAAGGAATCGGTAACTGACGGAAATTTCAGGAAATATAATGCAGATAATGTTTTTAAATAACTTTAATTAGTTGCACAGTTCTTGGGGAAAACAAAATAAGAGAATACCCAAGTGTGAAAATCAGGGGCAAAATATCAACAAGGGAAAGATTTACACGGAAACCCTTTCAAAAGTACAAGAAAAAAAACAGAAAATACCCAAATGTCAACAAAACCATAATCCGAACTCAAAATCGATTTAACTCGAGGGGAAATATAATAAAGGAAAGATTTACATGGAGACCTTTGTAAAAGTACAAGAGAATAAGACCAGGTGTTCCGAAAGAGTAATCGTATTCTGCTTCATCGACGACACCTGCCATGTAAATCTTGGACACTCCAAGTAAACGTCAAGTCCTAAAAAATGAGACCCGATCCATCATTCTCAGTCAAAAGTAAGCAAAGATGGCGACCGTAAAACTTCTCATCAGTCGACATCTATCATTAAAATCACAATATTTAAAGCAAGCCCTAGAATAACGAATCAACTGCGACAGAAACATCATAAGCTTGAGAAGCAGGGATGTTACTATCAAGAAATGTAAAGTTTACGATCGGAAAGGTGAAATCGTCACGTTTATCGTATAGCTTGGTAGTATGCTGTCCATGTTGGTCGTAGTTTAAGTAGAGATCGAGGTAAGCAGCTGATGTAGAAGAGTATATTGAGTCCTTTATTTCGAGTTCAGAAGGGTATATACGATCGACGTGGTCAGCAAACTTCTTGTTGTTTATAGAAAACACATCGTCGATGTATCTAATAGTGAAATTAACAGATTTGGCAAGGCTTTTGTTATCTGTGATTATCAGCACTTCCACAGGTTCAGCCTCGTATGAAAACAAAACCAAGTCATCTAAGAGTGGGGAACAATTTGTTCCCATGGGAATGCTAACAGTTTCCTGGAAAATCTTTCCACCAAACTTAAAAAATATTGTCAATCAGGAATTCAATCAGTCGTACAATATCTACTTCAGTATATTTCCTCTTAACTTTTGTTGTGTTTTTCACAAAGTATACTCCAAGATAGCTCGCCACCATATATTTGTATCGTCGTCCGACTTTTTATGGAAAAGAAAGCTTTCATAACGAGAGATCTAAGACGTTCTTTCAGTTTTGTATGAGGTACTAGGGGCAAAATATAAAACAAAGGGAAGCTTTACATGGAGACCCTCGTAAAAGTACAAGAGAATAAGACCAAGTGTTTCCAAAAAGTAAGCGTCTTCTGCTTCATCCACGACAAATTTATATCATTCGGCACCACACACTATATGAGCTTAAACTCAAAATTGTTATGTTTCATTCATACTAATATTGGTAAATAAATCACAGTTCTACCTTACCTTCATTGTTACGTCAAATATCATACGAACGTACACTAAAATTGTAACGCTAAGCCCCATTGTAACACGTTAATGTCACATCAGTGTATTCATACTGTAATAAATACCTAACGACGATTTTTCCCGGTCAAACAAGTTATTTTGTTGAGTAAACCTTTCATGAACATGATGGTTTCCTCGTCAAAAGTTGTTTCAATCGTAAGAAATCTCAAATACAAAAGTATACAAACCTGTTGGTGGTCTGGTTGTTGTTGTAGTTGTTGTTGTAGTTGTTGTAGTAGTCACTGTAAAAAATATCAGCAGATTAAACGTTATATCTTGGTACTCCCTGTCTCCCAACATCGATTTCCCAATTCTGGTGTGGATACGCCAACATATATAATTTTTGCTTTCGATGACGTTTGTCTCCAGTTCCGGGACCAGGATCAACACTGGCCTTAATAAAGGTGTTTTAAATACTTAATTCAAAATTTAAAAATCACAATTAAAATATATATGGATATTCTCAAGACAAAGAAATCAATTCAGGTACATTAACATCCTGATTTTCTATATCCTACTTTTACTTGTATGTAAGAAACACGCTCATGTGATTGTATTAATCCAAAACTAAGACGTTACCAGCGGAGCATAAAAACAGTTCCTTGATACAATATTTATCTAATTAGTGAACGTTAATGATGTAATAATTATGTTCCTTGTTAAAATATTTATCTTATTAGTGAAACTTAATGATGTAATAATTATGTTCCTTGATAAAATATTTATCTAATTAGTGAAGTTTAATGATGTAATAATTATGTTCCTTGATAAAAATTGTATAATTAGTAAACTAAATTATGTAATAATTATGTTCCTTGTTAAACTATTTATCTAATTAGTGAAGCTTAATGATGTAATAATTATGTTCCTTGATAAAAATTATATAATTAGTGAAACTAAATTATGTAATAATTATGTTCCTTGTTAAATTATTTATCTAATTAGTGAAGCTTAATGATGTTATAATTATCTTCCTTGTTAAACTATTTATCTAATTAGTGAAACTTAATGATGTTATAATTATCTTCCTTGTTAAACTATTGAGGATGCCAGGATTCAGACATTCCTTTATATTTACATTATGATTGTTTCTGCTCTATATGAATACACTAACTGAAGGACGACAAACATTAGAATATGAATACAGCATGAATACAGTATAAATAAATGCATTCACGTGAAATACTTTTGACGTTATATATTTAACTTGTCCAATGCCAGTCTTGTCCATCCGCTTCGGATAACAAGGAGAACGCCCTGCGTCAAAAGCTCAAATGACGACGAAAAATTATTGGCGCCAATTTTACTCAAATTAAGACTCTTTCGTCAATGTTTTTAGAAAGACGACGCAAAAACTAAACGCGGTGTATTAATTATTTATTTAAGAATAATAGATTTAAAGGCCCAATATACGTAACTTTCGGCAAAACTTGAAGCAAAAATCAAGCCTAATAACTTATTATATTTATAGATTTAGCTGAGATTAACTGATATTAGCAATATTCAAGAAGAATTCTTACGCGGTTATCGGTACAGCAGCAGTTGAAACACGGCATTTGTAAACCCGCGCCCATTTCGAACCGTCTTCTACTTTCGGTTTTTTGTTGAAGTGGGCCCCACCTGAATTATTTTGATTTTTTTAAATTTTTTGTCAAGAGTTTCTTGTTAGTTACCGCTCAGGTTTACTTCGTTTTTGGCTTATATTTGCATGGTTATCAACTAGATTTGTTTTCATAATTTTCAGAATCCCGAAAAATCCTGAAGTTACGTATATTGGGCCTTTAACCAAACAAATGTTCAATAGAAACAAATGTAAATATATGGATTGAACAGCGTTTATTTAGTATAATTAATTTCCATGCCTAACGGGCTTCATGCAATATGGACCTTTTTTCACTCATACCGTCATGAAACTTTAAAAAAAAACGCCTTTCAATCCCTATATAAAAGCAATTACGTAATAAACTTACCGGGTAGACATTTGACCCCTGCGTCCTCTGTGTGGTCACAGTCCCCACGTCCGTAAGGTTCCCTTGAACACTGACCAAGGTTTGTTTCCTGACCTCCACACTGGGTCTCGTCCAACCAGATAGGACCGGCACCACTCCCGTACCTCGCCTTGGACGTGTGTGTAGCTGTAGCACTATAGGAGTGTATGAAATCAAACCGGTGCCAAACAAATAGAGAATACCGTCAACAGAACTATAATCCGAAATCAAAATCATTAAAATTTATTAAAGAAGAGCCAAAATATGAACAAAATGTAGAAATTTACATGGAGACCCGTGTAAAAGAACAACAGAATAAGACCAGGTGTTTTGGAAGAGTAAGCGTCTTCTGCTTCATCGACGACATCCGCCATTTATAATCAAGTTTTTAAAGTACATGTATGTAACGTCGGATCTCTGCTTACATCAGTTTACTTCTGTAGCTCACACATACTGGTGTTGATCATTTGGGTTAGTAAACTGAATGTTTCGACATGACATATCTAACGGAGAGTAATAAAGACCAAGCACAAGTTATCTTAACATACTTACATATTCCCTCTCCCATATATGCACTCATAAGTATTTGTTTGAACTTAACGGAATGAAAGGAAGAGAGGAATTCGATAAGAAAGAGAAGTGGGACGAAACCGTCTATTTAGTTTGGGCCTCTATTACTGGCATTAAAATCTTTTGATACTGTTTTTTGCTGTTTAATGAATGTTTGCATAAAAAGAGAATTTTTTTTTCCGATTCCTCGTCAATCATTTTTTTCGCACCAGAAGAATGTGCAATGAGAGAACTATGGCAAGCACGTGAGATGATATCAATTACCGTAAGTCGTTTTCTTCTAAATAGCAATTTATTAGAAACGTATGTGTTATGTAAATCTGGGACATTTTATTTTTAAACAAAACTTATGAAATCTTGTATCATACAGTAATACATTCAACTTACGCTTGGTATCCCAGCATGCGGCAGACGACTTTGGCGTCATCGTCGTCCCAGCTATCGTCACACACCGTGCCCCAGACACCATTGTGTAGAACCTCCACCCGACCCTCCAGGGCGCTAGGCCCGTCCACCAGGCGTACCTTCAACATTTCTGGAAAAGGATTTTAAATCATTGAGGAGGGGAAATGTAATGAACATTTAAAACCGTAGACAGAAGATTTAACACATAAAGCATCTTATATAACGTTTTAACTTTAACAAATGTATGTCTTATGAAGATATTATGTCTTTGAGAATGCTGTATTATACAGATTTTATGTACAATTGAAATAGGGATAGCCTATGCAAGCCCTCTCCTTGTATGGAGCAACATTGATATCGTACCCTATACTTCTTTTCCGTGTTAAGATATATAACTGGCACTGTTGTCTTGTTCCAGTAAACATACTGTATTCATTATAAATCATAAACATGACATTCGTTATTCATCACTCTAGATATGCCTTACTACACGCAATACATATATCTTAATTAAAATCCTAATATATAAGTATTAGTATATCATCGTATCACCTCAAAGTGTGTGTAACATTACACTGATAACACTTATAAATAGTTTGTCTTGTTGACTTTTAAAATATAATTACTGCATAAGTGGAATTTTTCGCGGTGTGGAAATTTTCGCTTATTTCGCTGGCATGAAATCTCCGCGAATATATCCACAGGCGAACATATTCAACAATGCTCAAACGCTACAGTGTATAATAGTATTATAAATACACCATGCAAAACAGCATGACTGCAGCGCGAAAATTTCCACATCGCTAACAGTTTGGAGGCTGACTAAGCGAAAAATTCCACGCGCAAAAAATATAGGCTTTTACAGTATACAAATATTTATGTTAATAAGATGAATCCATTTTCCATTGTGTTTCCAATAACTTTTATTTGAGTGAAACGTTTTAAAATTCGTCCTTGCTTCTTTATAAACATGATAATTTGTTTGTTTTACCAAATAAAAACATTAATCGGATTTAAATGTTTACAAACCTGCTGGAGCCGTGGTTGGTACGGGTGTGACTGCCGATGTAGTTGGTTGCGCAGTGGTAGGTATTGTGGTAGGTATTGTGGTAGGTATTGGGGTAGGTGCCGGTGTCGCTATGGATACGATATTTAAAACTCATGTTTACCTTCCCTATGTTATGTATAGCATACAGGACTAACACTTTATTAATCACCATGTCACACGACCAAGTTAAAACTATGGTAATAGACACGTGTGATTAAAGGCCCAATATACGTAACTTTCGGCAAAACTTGAAGCGAAAATCAGCGCAAATTTAGTTAAGATTAGCTGATATCAGCAATATTCAAGATGAATTCTTACGCGGTTACCGGTACAGCAGTAGTTGAAACTCGGTATTTGTAAAAACGCGTGCATTTTGAACCGCCTTCTACCTTTGGTTTGTTGTTGAAGTGGGCCACACCTGGATTATTTTCAGTTCTTTGGATTTTTCTGTCAAGGGTTTCATGTTAGTTACGGCTCAGGTTTACTTCGTTTTAGGCTTATTTTTGCATGGTTATCAACTGGATTTTTTGTCAGAATTTTTCAGAAACACGAAAAAATTCACGTATATTACGTATATTGGGCCTTTAAAATACAAAAATAATCATGAACTACACACTGTGCAGGACGACAATGATCGGAGTATTTTGGCTTTGACCAATATCGAATCAGCTAATTATAAATAATTGTGATTAGATATAATATTACACCAGTGCCCAAGTGATATTGGACTTATCGCACGTGTTCAATGAATGGATCTGACTAGGACTCGTGTTATAGCCCGTCTCATATATTCAATTTGACATAATTGAAACTCGTGTAAGATCCTGTACAAGTGTTTACCATAACACTTTATGTAAGCACAGGGACCTGAGAATTTGTTACAGCTAGTTTTCGACCTAAAATAGAGTGTTTGGGGGGGTTAAGATCAATTTTCGATAAAAATGCCCCCTCAATGGTCATAATAGCTTTTAAGACCATTGAGGGG
Source organism: Mimachlamys varia (assembly GCA_947623455.1). Lineage (NCBI taxonomy): Eukaryota > Metazoa > Mollusca > Bivalvia > Pectinida > Pectinidae > Mimachlamys > Mimachlamys varia. Next base: position 6,146,670 of record OX392542.1, on the reverse strand, counting down.
AATTTTTTTAGAAAATTGATCTTGACTCCCCAAATGTGTAAAATTACTCTAAACACCCTATTTTAGGTCCAAAACTAGCTGTTAAAAATTATCAGGTCCCTGTGTATGTAAGTACATGTCCTATACTACACTGTATTTCCGTATTTACGATTACGTTTGTTACATTACAGACAAATACCAACTGAACTTGAAAAGAGTGATAATAACCAAAGAGAAATGGATAGAGTTGTAGTCCGTTATATGATCAAAAGAGCCGACTAGACCCTTCCCTTCTCTCACCTCCCCTCCCGTTGCCACTTTATAGACCTGTAGCACAGGCACTTGTGGCCAGGAGAATAACCATCTATACATATAGATAATATAGCGAAATATGAAAAATTAAAACAAATTATAAAAACTAAATTTTCCAATTTTCTTTTATGTTATTAATCATCTAAAACCATAATGAAAATAATTGCCAAATTTCAGCTTGATACGTTAAACGGTTAAATTTCACACAAAAAATCGACTCTTTATCAGTGTCTGAAAGTCGATATTTTGTAAAATTTTACCGCTTGACGTATCAAGCTGAAATTTGGCATTTATTTTCATTACGGTTTTAGATGATTATTAACATAAAAAGAAAATTGGAAAATTTTGTTTTTATATTTTATCTTAATTATTCATATTTCGCTATATTATCTATATATATATAGATGGTATTCTCCTGGCCACAAATGTCTTTGACCTGTAGACGTCTTCTATGTGAGGGATATAATAATAATATTCTTTCGTTTCTGTTCTCATTCCCCTGCTCTTTCTTTCCAAAAACTTCTCCCTATGCCCCATCTGTATATGCCCATGTAAAGAATATTTACCCTGATCTATACATACCTGGGTTACACGTGACAGCAATGATACTTCCACTTGGACAATTGACAGACGAGAACCCGTCAAAAGGACAGTGCGCCAAATGCTGCTCGTTACCCCGGCAGTTGATTCCGCTCATCAGACAGTGGGCTGAATGGTGTACGTGTCTGTGATGGGTGGGATGCCCTCTGTTGATAATATAAACAGCTATCAAATAATACTGTGAAACGGTAAACCCTGTCTTTATTTCGCCCTCCCATGAAAAGATTCGAATTTGCCCTGTCTTGAATTCGCCCACTTAAACTTAGGTCCTCATCTTGCATGTAATATGAGACGCAAACATATGTCTTAAATTGGCCCTTTCATTTGTTGGGCGAAAAGGCGAAAATAAAACAAGGGCGAAGTTTTCCAGCTTTACAGTAATGATATTCAGAGAGGGTCAAATAATTCAATTAAAAGAGGAGAAGAACTATTTAAAACAGGAGAAAACTGTACATGCTTTCAATACTATCACTAAATTATTTATTCAATATTACATGTTCTACAAATTAAATCAATAATATTAATATAATTATATACATATTTGCCAAATGCCGCATGAATTTAAATGCCCAATATACGTAACTTTCGGCAAAACTTGAAGCGAAAATCAAGCTTAATAACTTATTGTATTTATAGATTTAGATAAGATTAACTGATATCAGCAATATTCAAGATGAATTCTTACGCGGTTACCGGTATGGCAGCAGTTGAAACTCGGTATTTGTAAACACGCGTCATTTTTTTAACTGTCTTCTAACTTCGGCTTGTTGTTGAAGTAGGCCCCACCTGAATTATTTTCAATTGTTTGGATTTTTCTGTCAAGAGTTTCTTGTAAGTTACCACTCAGGTTTACTTCGTTTTAAGCTTATTTTTGCATGGTTATGAAATAAAAAAAAATCATAGTTTTTCAGAATCCTGAAAAAATTTCCTGAAGTTACGTATATTAGGCCTTTAACGAATGGTTATTTTAGTGAAGAGAACATCGCAACAACTTGTCTATTTTGTGTGTAAGAAGTCCCATCTCTTAATAAGGAGGCACAGAGGGTTTTCTTAACGGAATATTTAATATTGTGTTATCAGAGTTTTGAAAAAGAAATTTGGTTACATTTTCAGAAAAATACAATGTGAAAGTTTACCACTTCATATTTTTTAAATGCTGGAATAAATATAAAGCTTGTTTTCACACACTCTATGTTTCATAAGCTGAAGAAAGTTAAAGAAAATTTCCAATCATGCGTAAAGGTAGCCAATAAAATTTAAAACAGTTGTGTCTTGATTCTAAAGATGATTATATGTATTTGCAAAAAAATAACGGGCATTTTCAACGAAACAAGAAAAACCAACAAAATATTTAAAAGTACATTCATTATGCATCACAATTTACGGGAAAAATATTAAGAACTTAATGAAATTAAGAAAATATCTTGATACAGCAAAACTGTGCAGAACTGCTTTATTATTCTCAACCATAACGGCAATGCTAAGTTCGGAACTTCCACTGACATTTCTGACAACTTGTTACGTAATTACGTCTTTTTTTTAATCCAACGTATTGACCTTGATAAAAGCAATAGAGTAACTAAATATTGACACCAATGTATTAACCAATGCACCCCTGAAATTGCATAAAGAACTATCGAAACTTTTGATTTGTGATAGATATCTTCAGTGTGGATGAGTTAATACGTTTGACGATGGTGTTTGGCTATGGTGTTTTGACTGTGTTTTGACCAAGGTTGTTTTGACTGTGGTGTTTTGACTGGTGTTTTGACTGTGTTTGACTGTGGTGTTTTGACTATGGTGTTTTGACTGTGTTTGACTATGGTGTTTTGACTGTGTTTGACTATGGTGTTTTGACTGGTGTTTTGACTATGGTGTTTGACTATGGTGTTTGACTATGGGTGTTTTTGACTTTGTTTGACTGTGGTGTTTTGACAATGTTATTTTGACAGTGTTTGACTGTGGTGTTTTGACTATGGTGTTTTGACAGTGTTTGACTGTGGTGTTTTGACTATGGTGTTTGACTATGGTGTTTTGACTGTGTTGACTGTGGTGTTTTGACTGTGGTGTTTTGACTATGTTTGACTGTGGTGTTTTGACTGTGGTGTTTTGACTGTGTTTTGACTATGGCGTTTTGACTGTGGCGTTTTGACTGTGGTGTTTTGACTGTGGTGTTTGACTATGGTGTTTTGACTGTGTTTTGACTGTGGTGTTTTGACTATGTTTGACTGTGGTGTTTTGACTATGTTTGACCGTGATGTTTTGACTGTGGTGTTTTGACTATGTTTGACTGTGGTGTTTGACTGAGTTTTGACTGTGGTGTTTGACTGTGGTGTTTGACTGTGGTGTTTGACATGAGTTTTGGCTGTGGTGTTTGACTGTGGTGTTTGACTGTGTTTTGACTGTGGTGTTTGACTGTGGTGTTTAACTGAGTTTTGACTGTGGTGTTTTGACTGTGGTGTTTGACTGTGGTGTTTGACTGAGTTTTGACTGTGGTGTTTTGACTGTGGTGTTTGACTGTGGTGTTTGACTATGGTGTTTTGACTGTGGTGTTTGACTATGGTGTTTTGACTATGGTGTTTGACTATGGTGTTTTGACTATGGTGTTTGACTATGGTGTTTTGACTGTGGTGTTTGACTATGGTGTTTTGACTATGGTGTTTGACTATGGTGTTTTGACTATGGTGTTTGACTACGGTTGTTTGACTATGATGTTTTGACTGAGTTTTGACTGTGGTGTTTGACTGTGGTGTTTGACTGTGGTGTTTGACTATGGTGTTTTGACTGTGGTGTTTGACTATGGTGTTTTGACTGTGGTGTTTGACTATGGTGTTTTGACTATGGTGTTTGACTACGGTTGTTTGACTATGATGTTTTGACTGAGTTTTGACTATGGTGTTTGACTATGGTGTTTTGACTGTGGTGTTTGACTATGGTGTTTTGACTATGGTGTTTGACTACGGTTGTTTGACTATGATGTTTTGACTGAGTTTTGACTGTGGTGTTTGACTGTGGTGTTTGACTGTGGTGTTTGACTATGGTGTTTTGACTGTGGTGTTTGACTATGGTGTTTTGACTGTGGTGTTTGACTATGGTGTTTTGACTGAGTTTTTACTGTGGTGTTTTGACTGTGGTGTTTGACTATGGTGTTTGACTATGGTGTTTTGACTGAGTTTTTACTGTGGTGTTTGACTATGGTGTTTGACTATGGTGTTTGACTATGGTGTTTTGACTGTGTTTTGACTGTGGTGTTTGACTATGATGTTTTGACTGAGTTTTGACTATGGTGTTTTGACTGTGGTGTTTGACTATGGTGTTTGACTATGGTGTTTTGACTGAGTTTTTACTGTGGTGTTTTTATTGTGGTGTTTTACTACAGTGTTTTGCCACTTTCTATGATGGAGGAAAGCGACATTTATCAATCGAATACTGTCGTTGTCGGTCATCGTTATTTCCTCACGTGGAAAACTGCCCCAACATCCTGCACACCACTTGACTGCTTTGAGTGGTCCAGCCATCTGCGCACACGTGACCCCACACGCCTCCATGTTGTACGGCTAGAAACCCCGGAATGACACCAGCGATGTTCTTTGAGGGGGATATACCTTGGAGATAGTCTAAATAATAAAATCAAGTAACATTATTTATGACATCGAAGGAAGTTATTATAATATTTGCTTTTTGGTTTGGTTTATTTTGTTTTACGTTCTATAAACAGCCAGTGTCATTTAAGGACGTGCCAGGTTTTTGAGGTGGAGGAAAGCCGGAATACCCGAAAAAAACCGTAGCCTACGGTCAGTACCTGGCAACTGCCCCACTTGAGATTCGAACTTGCAACCCAGAGGTGGAGGGCTAGTTGTAGAATTTTTTTGTATACCATACAGAATTTACTAACTCGAAGGGAGGGGGGATTTTTAATATTTGATGTATACCAAACAACATTCACTGCATCGAAGGGAGTTTTTATGATATTTTCTGTACACAATGCAGTATTTTTATTTTTTTTTGTAGTGTAGACAAGGGAACCTACAAGATTTACAACATTTTTACATGAGAATATATATAGCAGCAATTAAACTAAATTAAATAAATAAACACTGATTCAAGAAAACAAATACAGATTGTATGTACAACACGATTTATACAGATATCATATGCAGTAGGTCGAGCACAAGTAGACACCTTTGTTAATATAGCATTAGTTACAGCTAAGTATTTGTATCTATTCGAATGGTAAAATGTCTAATACTGTCGTTGGTAGATAAAAACAAACATAAATGGCCTTACCTCCACAGCTCCATTGTGCAGTTGATAGCCTTGCCCAGGAGGACTGGGGATGAAAGAAAGAGGAGTTATTTCCCTTTCGAATGTACACCCACTGATATGTGTATTACGTGCGTTCAATGTCCGCGATACTTATAGTAATATATTTATTTAGGTAAAAGGGCAACAGTAACATACATAAAATCACATTAATTACAACTGTTTACTACCAACCCTCTACATAAGCACCGAGTGCAACCTCGATGTGAGGCCAAGGGTGAGTGGGAGATGCTATATAAATGTGACTGAGCCCAAGTTATTTTACTCTAATTTCTACGTTTAGTATTCCGATTTTACAAATTCATTAAACAGTGGATTCTTGACCTATTACCGAGAGGTAATATAAACCGAATCACTTTGTTTTTGCGTTAATCCTTATAATTTAATCTATACCCTGCGAAAATTAACTTTATCGGTGGACTCTTTTCTCTTACAAATTAATACGCTGCTGCATCAGCCAATCAAAAGCGACGTTATAAACGGCGACGTCAATTTTAACGTTATGGGTTGATAACATAATTTTTTAAACCAATGAAAAAGCTTGTTTCAAACAAGATTAAATTATTTGAAACTAATGTTTCAATTTCATTGATAACCCTCCAAACAAGCAGCAGTTGACGGTATCAAAGTGACTCTGTATCGGAGCACAGTGTCGAGTTTTACGAGATCTTAATGTTACGCATTTCTGTATGGAAACTTCAACTTTTGGTTGACTGGAAGGATTGTTTGTACGATACATTCTCCAGACAGAAGCTTGTCTGACACAACACCGAGGTGTTTCATCGCTATCAATCATCGGACCAAAGCATTTCATTTGTTAATTCATTTATTTAAATTGTTAAGTCTTTTGTTTGTTTGGTTTTGTGGTAGAAACAGGTCACACGACTCGTGGTGATTGGATATGGAATTTATTTCACTCTCGTTAATTATTTTTGTAAAGTTACAAGAGACACTTATTGGATATGGAATTTATTTCACTTTCGTTAATTATTTTGAAAAGTTGCAAAGACAAAGCTCGTTCTATCGAGATAGTTATATAATTATACCTTAACCTTACCATGTGCCCTGTCACCCCCGTGTCTATACTATACTACTAATTTGATATCTATAATTATCACAAAGTCTAAACCTTACCATGTGCCCTGTCACCCCCGTGTCTATACTATACTACTAATTTGATATCTATAATTATCACAAAGTCTAAACCTTACCATGTGCCCTGTCACCCCCGTGTCTATACTATACTACTAATTGGATATCTATAATCATCACTAAACCTAACCCTTACCATGTGCCCTGACATTCCCATGTCTATTCTGTAATACGTGTCCCCGAAGTGTTCCCACTTCTGGTTTATATGTGGGTAGCACTTGTTATCGTAAGTGTCGCATTCTTGTCCACCATGCCAATGAACACACATGTTGGTGTACTTCCTAGGACATAGCATGCAGCCAATGTGACTGAAATCCATTTCGATGGAGCCTAAAGAGTCTTGTCCCAAGAAATGATCACTGAATAGCTGAACATTATCACCACCATGTCCAGAATAACCGCCATGTCCAGAATAACCGCCATGTCCATAATCACCACCATGTCCAGAATCACCGCCATGTCTAGATTGACCACCAGGAAACTGTCTCAATGCTCTCTGTTCCACAAAGCTTGAACCGACGACATCCTCTATTCGGTTCCGGGTCTCGACATGGGCAGCCTCACAGGCCGTACTTGCTATCTGAATGGCGACTAGCCAGACACTTAGTATCTGTTAAAAACAAATACTGATTATAAGCACGCCAAAGCAATTGATAAGCCAAGCAACTGGAAGTTAACTGACAGACAAGTGGTATCAAAACTAATGAAACAAATACGTCATTTCCTCTACCCTCTACCATCTACTCTACCATCTCCTCTACCCTCTACCTATCTCCTCTACCCTCTACCCATCTCCTCACCCTCTACCCATCTACCCTCTACCATCTCCACTACCCTCTACCATCTCCTCTACCCTCTACCATCTCCTCTACCCTCTACCCATCTCCTCTACCCTCTACCCATCTCCTCTACCCTCTACCCATCTCCTCTATCCTCTACCCATCTCCTCTACCCTCTACCCATCTCCTCTACCCTCTACCCATCTCCTCTACCCTCTACACATCTCCTCTACCCTCTACCCATCTCCTCTACCCTCTACCCATCTCCTCTACCCTCTACCCATCTCCTCTACCCTCTACCCATCTCCTCTACCCTCTACCCATCTCCTCTACCCTCTACCCATCTCCTCTACCCTCTACCCTTCTCCTCTACCCTCTACCCATCTCCTCTACCTTCTACCCATCTCCTCTACCCTCTACCCTTCTCCTCTACCCTCTACCCATCTCCTCTACCCATCTCCTCTACCCTCTACCATCTCCTCTACCCTCTACCCATCTCCTCTACCCTCTACCATCTCCTCTACACTCTACCATCTCCTCTACCCTATACTCATCTCCTCTACCCTCTACCCATCTCCTCAATCCTCTACCCATCTCCTCTACCCTCTACCCATCTCCTCTACCCCCTACCCATCTCCTCTACCCACTACCATCTCCTCTACCCTCTACCATCTCATCTACCCTCTACCATCTCCTCTACCCTCCACCCATCTCCTCTACCCTCTACCCATCTCATCTACCCTCTACCCATCTCCTCTACCCTACCCATCTCCTCTACCCTCTACCATCTCCTCTACCCTCTACCATCTCCTCTACACTCTACCATCTCCTCTACCCTCTACCCATCTCCTCTACCCTCTACCATCTCCTCTACCCTCTACCATCTCCTCTACCCTCTACCCATCTCCTCTACCCTCTACTCATCTCCTCTACCCTCTACCCATCTCCTCAATCCTCTACCCATCTCCTCTACCCTCTACCCATCTCCTCTACCCCCTACCCATCTCCTCTACCCACTACCATCTCCTCTACCTCTACCATCTCCTCTACCCTCTACCCATCTCCTCTACCCTCTACCATCTCCTCTACCCTCTACCATCTCCTCTACCCTCTACCATCTCCTCTACCCTCTACCATCTCCTCTACCCTCTACCCATCTCCTCTACCCTCCACCCATCTCCTCTACCCTCTACCATCTCCTCTACCCTCTACCATCTCCTCTACCCTCTACCATCTCCTCTACCCTCTACCCATCTCCTCTACCCTCTACCATCTCCTCTACCCTCTACCATCTCCTCTACCCTCTACCCATCTCCTCTACCCTCTACTCATCTCCTCTACCCTCTACCCATCTCCTCAATCCTCTACCCATCTCCTCTACCCTCTACCCATCTCCTCTACCCCCTACCCATCTCCTCTACCCACTACCATCTCCTCTACCCTCTACCATCTCCTCTACCCTCTACCCATCTCCTCTACCCTCTACCATCTCCTCTACCCTCTACCCATCTCCTCTACCCTCTACCATATCCTCTACCCTCTACCCATCTCCTCTACCCCCTACCCATCTCCTCTACCCACTACCATCTCCTCTACCCTCTACCATCTCATCTACCCTCTACCATCTCCTCTACCCTCTACCATCTCCTCTACCCTCTACCATCACTTCTAATCTCCACCCATCTCCTCTACCCTCCACCCATCTCCTCTACCCTCTACCCATCTCATCTACCCTCTACCCATCTCCTCTACCCTACCCATCTCCTCTACCCTCTACCATCTCCTCTACCCTCTACCATCTCCTCTACACTCTACCATCTCCTCTACCCTCTACCCATCTCCTCTACCCTCTACCATCTCCTCTACCCTCTACCATCTCCTCTACCCTCTACCCATCTCCTCTACCCTCTACTCATCTCCTCTACCCTCTACCCATCTCCTCAATCCTCTACCCATCTCCTCTACCCTCTACCCATCTCCTCTACCCCCTACCCATCTCCTCTACCCACTACCATCTCCTCTACCTCTACCATCTCCTCTACCCTCTACCCATCTCCTCTACCCTCTACCATCTCCTCTACCCTCTACCATCTCCTCTACCCTCTACCATCTCCTCTACCCTCTACCATCTCCTCTACCCTCTACCCATCTCCTCTACCCTCCACCCATCTCCTCTACCCTCTACCATCTCCTCTACCCTCTACCATCTCCTCTACCCTCTACCATCTCCTCTACCCTCTACCCATCTCCTCTACCCTCTACCATCTCCTCTACCCTCTACCATCTCCTCTACCCTCTACCCATCTCCTCTACCCTCTACTCATCTCCTCTACCCTCTACCCATCTCCTCAATCCTCTACCCATCTCCTCTACCCTCTACCCATCTCCTCTACCCCCTACCCATCTCCTCTACCCACTACCATCTCCTCTACCCTCTACCATCTCCTCTACCCTCTACCCATCTCCTCTACCCTCTACCATCTCCTCTACCCTCTACCCATCTCCTCTACCCTCTACCATATCCTCTACCCTCTACCCATCTCCTCTACCCTCTACTCTTCTCCTCTACCCTCTACCCATCTCCTCAATCCTCTACCCATCTCCTCTACCCTCTACCCATCTCCTCTACCCCCTACCCATCTCCTCTACCCACTACCATCTCCTCTACCCTCTACCATCTCCTCTACCCTCTACCATCTCCTCTACCCTCTACCCATCTCCTCTACCCTCTACCATCTCCTCTACCCTCTACCCATCTCCTCTACCCTCTACCTACCCTCTACCCTCTACCTACCCTCTACCATCTCCTCTACCCTCTACCATCTCCTCTATTTATCTAACTACACTGTATCTCCACGTCTTTCTGTATCACCTTGTGCTTTTCCCTTATAATGATTTGTGTTTAATTTATTGCCACTGCCTATTATCAGAAAACCATGTGTTCATTCTCCTTGTTTATTATCCGAATACATTGTGTTTATTCTCCTTGTTTATTATCAGAATACCTTGCGTTTATTCTCCTTGTCTATTATCAGAATACCTTATGTTTATTCTCCTTGTTTATTATCAGAATACCTTGTGTTTATTCCCCTTGTTTATTATCAGAATACCTTGTGTTTATTCTCCTTGTTTATTATCAGAATACCTTGTGTTTATTCCCCTTGTTTATTATCAGAATACCTTGTGTTTATTCTCCTTGTTTATTATCAGAATACCTTGTGTTTATTCCCCTTGTATCAGAATACCTTGTGTTTATTCTCTTTGTTTATTATCAGAATACCTTGTGTTTATTCCCCTTGTATCAGAATACCTTGTGTTTATTCTCTTTGTTTATTATCAGAATACCTTGTGTTTATTCTCCTTGTTTATTATCAGAATACCTTGTGTTTATTTTCCTTGTATCAGAATACCTTGTGTTTATTCTCTTTGTTTATTATCAGAATACCTTGTGTTTATTCTCCTTGTATCAGAATACCTTGTGTTTATTCCCCTTGTATCAGAATACCTTGTGTTTATTCCCCTTGTATCAGAATATCTGTGTTTTTTCTCCATGTATCAGAATACCTTGTGTTTATTCCCCTTGTGTGTTATCAGAATACCTTGTGTTTATTCCCCTTGTATCAGAATACCTGTGTTTATTCTCCTTGTATCAGAATACCTTGTGTTTATTCCCCTTGTATCAGAATATCTGTGTTTATTCTCCATGTATCAGAATACCTTGTGTTTATTTTCCTTGCTTATTATCAGAATACCTTGTGTTTATTCTCCTTGTATCAGAATACCTTGTGTTTATTCTCCTTGTATCAGAATACCTGTGTTTATTCTCCTTGTATCAGAATACCTTGTGTTTATTCCCCTTTTTTATTATCAGAATACCTTGTGTTTATTCTCCTTGTATCAGAATACCTTGTGTTTATTCTCCTTGTTTATTATCAGAATACCTTGTGTTTATTCCCCTTGTATCAGAATACCTTGTGTTTATTCCCCTTATCTATTATCAGAATACCTTGTGTTTATTCTCCTTGTCTTGTCTATTATCAGACTACCTTTTGTTTATTCCCCTTGTATCAGAATACCTTGTGTTTATTCTCCTTGTTTATTATCAGAATACCTTGTGTTTATTTTCCTTGTTTATTATCAGAATACCTTGTGTTTATTCCCCTTGTTTATTATCAGAATACCTTGTGTTTATTCTCTTTGTTTATTATCAGAATACCTTGTGTTTATTCTCCTTGTATCAGAATACCTTGTGTTTATTCTCCTTGTTTATTATCAGAATACCTTGTGTTTATTCCCCTTGTTTATTATCAGAATACCTTGTGTTTATTCTCTTTGTTTATTATCAGAATACCTTGTGTTTATTCTCCTTGTATCAGAATACCTTGTGTTTATTCTCCTTGTTTATTATCAGAATACCTTGTGTTTATTCTCCTGGTTTATTATCAGAATACCTTGTGTTTATTCCCCTTGTGTATTATCAGAATACCTTGTGTTTATTCTCCTTGTATCAGAATACCTTGTGTTTATTCTCCTTGTCTATTATCGGAATACCTTGTGTTTATTCCCCTTGTTTATTATCAGAATACCTTGTGTTTATTCCCCTTGTGTGTTATCAGAATACCTTGTGTTTATTCTCCTTGTATCAGAAAACCTTGTGTTTATTCTCCTTGTTTATTATCAGAATACCTTGTGTTTATTCCCCTTGTTTATTATCAGAATACCTTGTGTTTATTCTCCTTGTCTATTATCAGAATACCTTGTGTTTATTCTCCTTGTCTATTACAGAATACCTTGTGTTTATTCTCCTTGTATCAGAATACCTTGTGTTTATTCTCCTTGTATCAGAATACCTTGTGTTTATTCCCCTTATCTATTATCAGAATACCTTGTATTTATTCTCCTTGTTTATCATCAGAATACCTTGTGTTTATTCTCCTTGTTTATCATCAGAATACCTTGTGTTTATTCTCCTTGTTTATTATCAGAATACCTTGTGTTTATTCTCCTTGTTTATTATCAGAATACCTTGTGTTTATTCTCCTTGTTTATTATCAGAATACCTTGTGTTTATTCTCCTTGTATCAGAATACCTTGTGTTTATTTTCCTTTTATCAGAATACCTTGTGTTTATTCTCCTTGTTTATTATCAGAATACCTTGTGTTTATTCTCCTTGTTTATTATCAGAATACCTTGTGTTTATTCTCCTTGTATCAGAATACCTTGTGTTTATTCTCCTTGTATCAGAATACCTTGTGTTTATTCTCCTTGTTTATTATCAGAATACCTTGTGTTTATTCTCCTTGTTTATTATCAGAATACCTTGCGTTTATTCTCCTTTTTTATTATCAGAATACCTTGTGTTTATTCTCCTTGTTTATTATCAGAATACCTTGTGTTTATTCTCCTTGTTTATTATCAGAATACCTTGTGTTTATTCTCCTTGTTTATTATCAGAATACCTTGTGTTTATTTTCCTTGTATCAGAATACCTTGTGTTTATTCTCCTTGTTTATTATCAGAATACCTTGTGTTTATTCTCCTTGTTTATTATCAGACTACCTTGTGTTTATTCTCCTTGTATCAGAATACCTTGTGTTTATTCTCCTTGTATCAGAATACCTTGTGTTTATTCTCCTTGTATCAGAATACCTTGTGTTTATTCCCCTTGTATCAGAATACCTTGTGTTTATTCCCCTTGTTTATTATCAGAATTTCTTGTGTTTATTCCCCTTGTCTATTATCAGAATACCTTGTGTTTATTCTCCTTGTATCAGAATACCTTGTGTTTATTCTCCTTGTATCAGAATACCTTGTGTTTATTCCCCTTGTATCAGAATACCTTGTGTTTATTCCCCTTGTCTATTATCAGAATACCTTGTGTTTATTCTCCTTGTATCAGAATACCTTGTGTTTATTCTCCTTGTATCAGAATACCTTGTGTTTATTCCCCTTGTATCAGAATACCTTGTGTTTATTCTCCTTTTTTATTATCAGAATACCTTGTGTTTATTCTCCTTGTTTATTATCAGAATACCTTGTTTTTATTCTCCTTGTATCAGAATACCTTGTGTTCATTATCCTTGTCTATTATCAGAATACCTTGTGTTTATTCTCCTTGTATCAGAATACCATGTGTTTATTCTCCTTGTATCAGAATACCTTGTGTTTATTCCCTTGTCTATTATCAGAATACCTTGTGTTTATTCTCCTTGTCTATTATCAGAATACCTTGTGTTTATTCTCCTTGTTTAATATCAGAATACCTTGTGTTTATTCCCCTTGTTTATTATCAGAATACCTTGTGTTTATTCTCTTTATATCAGAATACCTTGTGTTTATTCTCCTTATATCAGAATACCTTGTGTTTATTCTCTTTGTATCAGAATACCTTGTGTTTATTCTCCTTGTTTATTATCAGAATACCTTGTGTTTATTCCCCTTGTCTATTATCAGAATACCTTGTGTTTATTCCCCTTGTGTATTATCAGAATACCTTGTGTTTATTCCCCTTGTGTATTATCAGAATACCTTGTGTTTATTCTCCTTGTCTATTATCAGAATACCTTGTGTTTATTCTCCTTGTTTATTATCAGAATACCTTGTGTTTATTCTCCTTGTTTATTATCAGAATACCTTGTGTTTATTCTCCTTATATCAGAATACCTTGTGTTTATTCTCCTTGTTTCAGAATACCTTGTGTTTATTCCCCTTTTTTATTATCAGAATACCTTGTGTTTATTCTCCTTGTCTATTATCAGAATACCTTGTGTTCATTATCCTTGTCTATTATCAGAATACCTTGTGTTTATTCCCCTTGTGTATTATCAGAATACCTTGTGTTTATTCTCCTTGTTTATTATCAGAATACCTTGTGTTTATTCTCCTTTTTTATTATCAGAATACCTTGTGTTTATTCCCCTTGTTTATTATCAGAATACCTTGTGTTTATTCTCCTTGTATCAGAATACCTTGTGTTTATTCTCCTTGTTTATTATCAGAATACCTTGTGTTTATTCTCTTTGTTTATTATCAGAATACCTTGTGTTTATTCTCCTTGTATCAGAATACCTTGTGTTTATTCTCCTTGTTTATTATCAGAATACCTTGTGTTTATTCTCCTTGTTTATTATCAGAATACCTTGTGTTTATTCTCCTTGTATCAGAATACCTTGTGTTTATTCCCCTTGTTTATTATCAGAATACCTTGTGTTTATTCCCCTTTTTTATTATCAGAATACCTTGTGTTTATTCTCCTTGTATCAGAATACCTTGTGTTTATTCTCCTTGTCTTTTATCAGAATATCTTGTGTTTATTCTCTTTGTTTATTATCAGAATACCTTGTGTTTATTCCCCTTGTTTATTATCAGAATACCTTGTGTTTATTCTCCTTGTTTATTATCAGAATACCTTGTGTTTATTCTCCTTGTATCAGAATACCTTGTGTTTATTCTCCTTGTCTATTATCAGAATACCTTGTGTTTATTCTCCTTGTTTATTATCAGAATACCTTGTGTTTATTCTCCTTGTTTATTATCAGAATACCTTGTGTTTATTCTCCTTGTTTATTATCAGAATACCTTGCGTTTATTCTCCTTTTTTATTATCAGAATACCTTGTGTTTATTATCCTTGTTTATTATCAGAATACCTTGTGTTTATTCCCCTTGTATCAGAATACCTTGTGTTTATTCCCCTTGTTTATTATCAGAATTTCTTGTGTTTATTCCCCTTGTCTATTATCAGAATACCTTGTGTTTATTCTCCTTGTATCAGAATACCTTGTGTTTATTCTCCTTGTATCAGAATACCTTGTGTTTATTCCCCTTGTATCAGAATACCTTGTGTTTATTCCCCTTGTCTATTATCAGAATACCTTGTGTTTATTCTCCTTGTATCAGAATACCTTGTGTTTATTCTCCTTGTATCAGAATACCTTGTGTTTATTCCCCTTGTATCAGAATACCTTGTGTTTATTCCCCTTGTCTATTATCAGAATACCTTGTGTTTATTCCCCTTTTTTATTATCAGAATACCTTGTGTTTATTCTCCTTGTTTATTATCAGAATACCTTGTTTTTATTCTCCTTGTATCAGAATACCTTGTGTTCATTATCCTTGTCTATTATCAGAATACCTTGTGTTTATTCTCCTTGTATCAGAATACCATGTGTTTATTCTCCTTGTATCAGAATACCTTGTGTTTATTCCCTTCTCTATTATCAGAATACCTTGTGTTTATTCTCCTTGTCTATTATCAGAATACCTTGTGTTTATTCTCCTTGTTTAATATCAGAATACCTTGTGTTTATTCCCCTTGTTTATTATCAGAATACCTTGTGTTTATTCTCTTTATATCAGAATACCTTGTGTTTATTCTCCTTATATCAGAATACCTTGTGTTTATTCTCCTTGTATCAGAATACCTTGTGTTTATTCTCCTTGTTTATTATCAGAATACCTTGTGTTTATTCCCCTTGTCTATTATCAGAATACCTTGTGTTTATTCCCCTTGTGTATTATCAGAATACCTTGTGTTTATTCTCCTTGTTTATTATCAGAATACCTTGTGTTTATTCTCCTTGTATCAGAATATCTTGTGTTTATTCTCCTTGTCTTTTATCAGAATATCTTGTGTTTATTCTCCTTGTTTATTATCAGAATACCTTGTGTTTATTCCCCTTGTTTATTATCAGAATACCTTGTGTTTATTCTCCTTGTTTATTATCAGAATACCTTGTGTTTATTCTCCTTGTATCAGAATACCTTGTGTTTATTCTCCTTGTTTATTATCAGAATACCTTGCGTTTATTCTCCTTTTTTATTATCAGAATACCTTGTGTTTATTATCCTTGTTTATTATCAGAATACCTTGTGTTTATTCCCCTTGTGTATTATCAGAATACCTTGTGTTTATTCTCCTTGTTTATTATCAGAATACCTTGTGTTTATTCTCCTTGTATCAGAATACCTTGTGTTTATTCTCCTTGTCTATTATCAGAATACCTTGTGTTTATTCTCCTTGTTTATTATCAGAATACCTTGTGTTTATTCCCCTGGTATCAGAATACCTTGTGTTTATTCCCCTTGTCTATTATCAGAATACCTTGTGTTTATTCCCCTTGTTTATTATCAGAATACCTTGTGTTTATTCTCCTTGTTTATTATCAGAATACCTTGTGTTTATTCTCCTTGTATCAGAATACCTTGTGTTTATTCTCCTTGTATCAGAATACCTTGTGTTTATTCTCCTTGTTTATTATCAGAATACCTTGTGTTTATTCTCCTGGTTTATTATCAGAATACCTTGTGTTTATTCCCCTTGTGTATTATCAGAATACCTTGTGTTTATTCTCCTTGTATCAGAATACCTTGTGTTTATTCTCCTTGTCTATTATCGGAATACCTTGTGTTTATTCCCCTTGTTTATTATCAGAATACCTTGTGTTTATTCCCCTTGTGTGTTATCAGAATACCTTGTGTTTATTCTCCTTGTATCAGAAAACCTTGTGTTTATTCTCCTTGTTTATTATCAGAATACCTTGTGTTTATTCCCCTTGTTTATTATCAGAATACCTTGTGTTTATTCTCCTTGTCTATTATCAGAATACCTTGTGTTTATTCTCCTTGTCTATTACAGAATACCTTGTGTTTATTCTCCTTGTATCAGAATACCTTGTGTTTATTCTCCTTGTATCAGAATACCTTGTGTTTATTCCCCTTATCTATTATCAGAATACCTTGTATTTATTCTCCTTGTTTATCATCAGAATACCTTGTGTTTATTCTCCTTGTTTATCATCAGAATACCTTGTGTTTATTCTCCTTGTTTATTATCAGAATACCTTGTGTTTATTCTCCTTGTTTATTATCAGAATACCTTGTGTTTATTCTCCTTGTTTATTATCAGAATACCTTGTGTTTATTCTCCTTGTATCAGAATACCTTGTGTTTATTTTCCTTTTATCAGAATACCTTGTGTTTATTCTCCTTGTTTATTATCAGAATACCTTGTGTTTATTCTCCTTGTTTATTATCAGAATACCTTGTGTTTATTCTCCTTGTATCAGAATACCTTGTGTTTATTCTCCTTGTATCAGAATACCTTGTGTTTATTCTCCTTGTTTATTATCAGAATACCTTGTGTTTATTCTCCTTGTTTATTATCAGAATACCTTGCGTTTATTCTCCTTTTTTATTATCAGAATACCTTGTGTTTATTCTCCTTGTTTATTATCAGAATACCTTGTGTTTATTCTCCTTGTTTATTATCAGAATACCTTGTGTTTATTCTCCTTGTTTATTATCAGAATACCTTGTGTTTATTTTCCTTGTATCAGAATACCTTGTGTTTATTCTCCTTGTTTATTATCAGAATACCTTGTGTTTATTCTCCTTGTTTATTATCAGACTACCTTGTGTTTATTCTCCTTGTATCAGAATACCTTGTGTTTATTCTCCTTGTATCAGAATACCTTGTGTTTATTCTCCTTGTATCAGAATACCTTGTGTTTATTCCCCTTGTATCAGAATACCTTGTGTTTATTCCCCTTGTTTATTATCAGAATTTCTTGTGTTTATTCCCCTTGTCTATTATCAGAATACCTTGTGTTTATTCTCCTTGTATCAGAATACCTTGTGTTTATTCTCCTTGTATCAGAATACCTTGTGTTTATTCCCCTTGTATCAGAATACCTTGTGTTTATTCCCCTTGTCTATTATCAGAATACCTTGTGTTTATTCTCCTTGTATCAGAATACCTTGTGTTTATTCTCCTTGTATCAGAATACCTTGTGTTTATTCCCCTTGTATCAGAATACCTTGTGTTTATTCTCCTTTTTTATTATCAGAATACCTTGTGTTTATTCTCCTTGTTTATTATCAGAATACCTTGTTTTTATTCTCCTTGTATCAGAATACCTTGTGTTCATTATCCTTGTCTATTATCAGAATACCTTGTGTTTATTCTCCTTGTATCAGAATACCATGTGTTTATTCTCCTTGTATCAGAATACCTTGTGTTTATTCCCTTGTCTATTATCAGAATACCTTGTGTTTATTCTCCTTGTCTATTATCAGAATACCTTGTGTTTATTCTCCTTGTTTAATATCAGAATACCTTGTGTTTATTCCCCTTGTTTATTATCAGAATACCTTGTGTTTATTCTCTTTATATCAGAATACCTTGTGTTTATTCTCCTTATATCAGAATACCTTGTGTTTATTCTCTTTGTATCAGAATACCTTGTGTTTATTCTCCTTGTTTATTATCAGAATACCTTGTGTTTATTCCCCTTGTCTATTATCAGAATACCTTGTGTTTATTCCCCTTGTGTATTATCAGAATACCTTGTGTTTATTCCCCTTGTGTATTATCAGAATACCTTGTGTTTATTCTCCTTGTCTATTATCAGAATACCTTGTGTTTATTCTCCTTGTTTATTATCAGAATACCTTGTGTTTATTCTCCTTGTTTATTATCAGAATACCTTGTGTTTATTCTCCTTGTATCAGAATACCTTGTGTTTATTCTCCTTGTTTCAGAATACCTTGTGTTTATTCCCCTTTTTTATTATCAGAATACCTTGTGTTTATTCTCCTTGTCTATTATCAGAATACCTTGTGTTCATTATCCTTGTCTATTATCAGAATACCTTGTGTTTATTCCCCTTGTGTATTATCAGAATACCTTGTGTTTATTCTCCTTGTTTATTATCAGAATACCTTGTGTTTATTCTCCTTTTTTATTATCAGAATACCTTGTGTTTATTCCCCTTGTTTATTATCAGAATACCTTGTGTTTATTCTCCTTGTATCAGAATACCTTGTGTTTATTCTCCTTGTTTATTATCAGAATACCTTGTGTTTATTCTCTTTGTTTATTATCAGAATACCTTGTGTTTATTCTCCTTGTATCAGAATACCTTGTGTTTATTCTCCTTGTTTATTATCAGAATACCTTGTGTTTATTCTCCTTGTTTATTATCAGAATACCTTGTGTTTATTCTCCTTGTATCAGAATACCTTGTGTTTATTCCCCTTGTTTATTATCAGAATACCTTGTGTTTATTCCCCTTTTTTATTATCAGAATACCTTGTGTTTATTCTCCTTGTATCAGAATACCTTGTGTTTATTCTCCTTGTCTTTTATCAGAATATCTTGTGTTTATTCTCTTTGTTTATTATCAGAATACCTTGTGTTTATTCCCCTTGTTTATTATCAGAATACCTTGTGTTTATTCTCCTTGTTTATTATCAGAATACCTTGTGTTTATTCTCCTTGTATCAGAATACCTTGTGTTTATTCTCCTTGTCTATTATCAGAATACCTTGTGTTTATTCTCCTTGTTTATTATCAGAATACCTTGTGTTTATTCTCCTTGTTTATTATCAGAATACCTTGTGTTTATTCTCCTTGTTTATTATCAGAATACCTTGCGTTTATTCTCCTTTTTTATTATCAGAATACCTTGTGTTTATTATCCTTGTTTATTATCAGAATACCTTGTGTTTATTCCCCTTGTATCAGAATACCTTGTGTTTATTCCCCTTGTTTATTATCAGAATTTCTTGTGTTTATTCCCCTTGTCTATTATCAGAATACCTTGTGTTTATTCTCCTTGTATCAGAATACCTTGTGTTTATTCTCCTTGTATCAGAATACCTTGTGTTTATTCCCCTTGTATCAGAATACCTTGTGTTTATTCCCCTTGTCTATTATCAGAATACCTTGTGTTTATTCTCCTTGTATCAGAATACCTTGTGTTTATTCTCCTTGTATCAGAATACCTTGTGTTTATTCCCCTTGTATCAGAATACCTTGTGTTTATTCCCCTTGTCTATTATCAGAATACCTTGTGTTTATTCCCCTTTTTTATTATCAGAATACCTTGTGTTTATTCTCCTTGTTTATTATCAGAATACCTTGTTTTTATTCTCCTTGTATCAGAATACCTTGTGTTCATTATCCTTGTCTATTATCAGAATACCTTGTGTTTATTCTCCTTGTATCAGAATACCATGTGTTTATTCTCCTTGTATCAGAATACCTTGTGTTTATTCCCTTCTCTATTATCAGAATACCTTGTGTTTATTCTCCTTGTCTATTATCAGAATACCTTGTGTTTATTCTCCTTGTTTAATATCAGAATACCTTGTGTTTATTCCCCTTGTTTATTATCAGAATACCTTGTGTTTATTCTCTTTATATCAGAATACCTTGTGTTTATTCTCCTTATATCAGAATACCTTGTGTTTATTCTCCTTGTATCAGAATACCTTGTGTTTATTCTCCTTGTTTATTATCAGAATACCTTGTGTTTATTCCCCTTGTCTATTATCAGAATACCTTGTGTTTATTCCCCTTGTGTATTATCAGAATACCTTGTGTTTATTCTCCTTGTTTATTATCAGAATACCTTGTGTTTATTCTCCTTGTATCAGAATACCTTGTGTTTATTCTCCTTGTCTTTTATCAGAATATCTTGTGTTTATTCTCTTTGTTTATTATCAGAATACCTTGTGTTTATTCCCCTTGTTTATTATCAGAATACCTTGTGTTTATTCTCCTTGTTTATTATCAGAATACCTTGTGTTTATTCTCCTTGTATCAGAATACCTTGTGTTTATTCTCCTTGTTTATTATCAGAATACCTTGCGTTTATTCTCCTTTTTTATTATCAGAATACCTTGTGTTTATTATCCTTGTTTATTATCAGAATACCTTGTGTTTATTCCCCTTGTGTATTATCAGAATACCTTGTGTTTATTCTCCTTGTTTATTATCAGAATACCTTGTGTTTATTCTCCTTGTATCAGAATACCTTGTGTTTATTCTCCTTGTCTATTATCAGAATACCTTGTGTTTATTCTCCTTGTTTATTATCAGAATACCTTGTGTTTATTCCCCTGGTATCAGAATACCTTGTGTTTATTCCCCTTGTCTATTATCAGAATACCTTGTGTTTATTCCCCTTGTTTATTATCAGAATACCTTGTGTTTATTCTCCTTGTTTATTATCAGAATACCTTGTGTTTATTCTCCTTGTATCAGAATACCTTGTGTTTATTCTCCTTGTATCAGAATACCTTGTGTTTATTCCCCTTGTATCAGAATACCTTGTGTTTATTCCCCTTGTTTATTATCAGAATTTCTTGTGTTTATTCCCCTTGTCTATTATCAGAATACCTTGTGTTTATTCTCCTTGTATCAGAATACCTTGTGTTTATTCTCCTTGTATCAGAATACCTTGTGTTTATTCCCCTTGTATCAGAATACCTTGTGTTTATTCCCCTTGTCTATTATCAGAATACCTTGTGTTTATTCTTCTTGTATCAGAATACCTTGTGTTTATTCTCCTTGTATCAGAATACCTTGTGTTTATTCCCCTTGTATCAGAATACCTTGTGTTTATTCCCCTTGTCTATTATCAGAATACCTTGTGTTTATTCCCCTTTTTTATTATCAGAATACCTTGTGTTTATTCTCCTTGTTTATTATCAGAATACCTTGTTTTTATTCTCCTTGTATCAGAATACCTTGTGTTCATTATCCTTGTCTATTATCAGAATACCTTGTGTTTATTCTCCTTGTATCAGAATACCATGTGTTTATTCTCCTTGTATCAGAATACCTTGTGTTTATTCCCTTCTCTATTATCAGAATACCTTGTGTTTATTCTCCTTGTCTATTATCAGAATACCTTGTGTTTATTCTCCTTGTTTAATATCAGAATACCTTGTGTTTATTCCCCTTGTTTATTATCAGAATACCTTGTGTTTATTCTCTTTATATCAGAATACCTTGTGTTTATTCTCCTTATATCAGAATACCTTGTGTTTATTCTCCTTGTATCAGAATACCTTGTGTTTATTCTCCTTGTTTATTATCAGAATACCTTGTGTTTATTCCCCTTGTCTATTATCAGAATACCTTGTGTTTATTCCCCTTGTGTATTATCAGAATACCTTGTGTTTATTCTCCTTGTTTATTATCAGAATACCTTGTGTTTATTCTCCTTATTTATTATCAGAATACCTTGTGTTTATTCTCCTTGTTTATTATCAGAATACCTTGTGTTTATTCTCCTTGTATCAGAATACCTTGTGTTTATTCTCCTTGTATCAGAATACCTTGTGTTTATTCCCCTTTTTTATTATCAGAATACCTTGTGTTTATTCTCCTTGTCTATTATCAGAATACCTTGTGTTTATTCCCCTTGTCTATTATCAGAATACCTTGTGTTTATTTTCCTTGTTTATTATCAGAATACCTTGTGTTTATTCTCCTTATTTATTATCAGAATACCTTGTGTTTATTCTCCTTGTATCAGAATACCTTGTGTTTATTCTCCTTGTATCAGAATACCTTGTGTTTATTCCCCTTTTTTATTATCAGAATACCTTGTGTTTATTCTCCTTGTCTATTATCAGAATACCTTGTGTTTATTCCCCTTGTGTATTATCAGAATACCTTGTGTTTATTTTCCTTGTTTATTATCAGAATACCTTGTGTTTATTCTCCTTATTTATTATCAGAATACCTTGTGTTTATTCCCCTTGTTTATTATCAGAATACCTTGTGTTTATTCTCCTTGTATCAGAATACATTGTGTTTATTCTCCTTGTTTATTATCAGAATACCTTGTGTTTATTCTCCTTATTTATTATCAGAATACCTTGTGTTTATTCTCCTTGTTTATTATCAGAATACCTTGTGTTTATTCCCCTGGTATCAGAATACCTTGTGTTTATTCCCCTTGTCTATTATCAGAATACCTTGTGTTTATTCCCCTTGTTTATTATCAGAATACCTTGTGTTTATTCTCCTTGTTTATTATCAGAATACCTTGTGTTTATTCTCCTTGTATCAGAATACCTTGTGTTTATTCTCCTTGTATCAGAATACCTTGTGTTTATTCCCCTTGTATCAGAATACCTTGTGTTTATTCCCCTTGTTTATTATCAGAATTTCTTGTGTTTATTCCCCTTGTCTATTATCAGAATACCTTGTGTTTATTCTCCTTGTATCAGAATACCTTGTGTTTATTCTCCTTGTATCAGAATACCTTGTGTTTATTCCCCTTGTATCAGAATACCTTGTGTTTATTCCCCTTGTCTATTTTCAGAATACCTTGTGTTTATTCTTCTTGTATCAGAATACCTTGTGTTTATTCTCCTTGTATCAGAATACCTTGTGTTTATTCCCCTTGTATCAGAATACCTTGTGTTTATTCCCCTTGTCTATTATCAGAATACCTTGTGTTTATTCCCCTTTTTTATTATCAGAATACCTTGTGTTTATTCTCCTTGTTTATTATCAGAATACCTTGTTTTTATTCTCCTTGTATCAGAATACCTTGTGTTCATTATCCTTGTCTATTATCAGAATACCTTGTGTTTATTCTCCTTGTATCAGAATACCATGTGTTTATTCTCCTTGTATCAGAATACCTTGTGTTTATTCCCTTCTCTATTATCAGAATACCTTGTGTTTATTCTCCTTGTCTATTATCAGAATACCTTGTGTTTATTCTCCTTGTTTAATATCAGAATACCTTGTGTTTATTCCCCTTGTTTATTATCAGAATACCTTGTGTTTATTCTCTTTATATCAGAATACCTTGTGTTTATTCTCCTTATATCAGAATACCTTGTGTTTATTCTCCTTGTATCAGAATACCTTGTGTTTATTCTCCTTGTTTATTATCAGAATACCTTGTGTTTATTCCCCTTGTCTATTATCAGAATACCTTGTGTTTATTCCCCTTGTGTATTATCAGAATACCTTGTGTTTATTCTCCTTGTTTATTATCAGAATACCTTGTGTTTATTCTCCTTATTTATTATCAGAATACCTTGTGTTTATTCTCCTTGTTTATTATCAGAATACCTTGTGTTTATTCTCCTTGTATCAGAATACCTTGTGTTTATTCTCCTTGTATCAGAATACCTTGTGTTTATTCCCCTTTTTTATTATCAGAATACCTTGTGTTTATTCTCCTTGTCTATTATCAGAATACCTTGTGTTTATTCCCCTTGTCTATTATCAGAATACCTTGTGTTTATTTTCCTTGTTTATTATCAGAATACCTTGTGTTTATTCTCCTTATTTATTATCAGAATACCTTGTGTTTATTCTCCTTGTATCAGAATACCTTGTGTTTATTCTCCTTGTATCAGAATACCTTGTGTTTATTCCCCTTTTTTATTATCAGAATACCTTGTGTTTATTCTCCTTGTCTATTATCAGAATACCTTGTGTTTATTCCCCTTGTGTATTATCAGAATACCTTGTGTTTATTTTCCTTGTTTATTATCAGAATACCTTGTGTTTATTCTCCTTATTTATTATCAGAATACCTTGTGTTTATTCCCCTTGTTTATTATCAGAATACCTTGTGTTTATTCTCCTTGTATCAGAATACATTGTGTTTATTCTCCTTGTTTATTATCAGAATACCTTGTGTTTATTCTCTTTGTTTATTATCAGAATACCTTGTGTTTATTCTCCTTGTATCAGAATACCTTGTGTTTATTCTCCTTGTTTATTATCAGAATACCTTGTGTTTATTCTCCTTGTTTATTATCAGAATACCTTGTGTTTATTCTCCTTGTATCAGAATACCTTGTGTTTATTCTCCTGGTTTATTATCAGAATACCTTGTGTTTATTCCCCTTGTTTATTATCAGAATACCTTGTGTTTATTCTCCTTGTATCAGAATACCTTGTGTTTATTCTCCTTGTCTATTATCAGAATATCTTGTGTTTATTCTCTTTGTTTATTATCAGAATACCTTGTGTTTATTCCCCTTGTTTATTATCAGAATACCTTGTGTTTATTCCCCTTGTTTATTATCAGAATACCTTGTGTTTATTCTCCTTGTTTATTATCAGAATACCTTGCGTTTATTCTCCTTTTTTATTATCAGAATACCTTGTGTTTATTATCCTTGTTTATTATTAGAATACCTTGTGTTTATTCCCCTTGTATCAGAATACCTTGTGTTTATTCCCCTTGTTTATTATCAGAATTTTTTGTGTTTATTCCCCTTGTCTATTATCAGAATACCTTGTGTTTATTCTCCTTGTATCAGAATACCTTGTGTTTATTCTCCTTGTATCAGAATACCTTGTGTTTATTCCCCTTGTATCAGAATACCTTGTGTTTATTCCCCTTGTCTATTATCAGAATACCTTGTGTTTATTCTCCTTGTATCAGAATACCTTGTGTTTATTCTCCTTGTATCAGAATACCTTGTGTTTATTCCCCTTGTATCAGAATACCTTGTGTTTATTCTCCTTGTCTATTATCAGAATACCTTGTGTTTATTCCCCTTGTTTATTATCAGAATACCTTGTGTTTATTCTCCTTGTTTATTATCAGAATACCTTGTTTTTATTCTCCTTGTATCAGAATACCTTGTGTTCATTATCCTTGTCTATTATCAGAATACCTTGTGTTTATTCTCCTTGTATCAGAATACCATGTGTTTATTCTCCTTGTATCAGAATACCTTGTGTTTATTCCCTTGTCTATTATCAGAATACCTTGTGTTTATTCTCCTTGTCTATTATCAGAATACCTTGTGTTTATTCTCCTTGTTTAATATCAGAATACCTTGTGTTTATTCCCCTTGTTTATTATCAGAATACCTTGTGTTTATTCTCTTTATATCAGAATACCTTGTGTTTATTCTCCTTATATCAGAATACCTTGTGTTTATTCTCCTTGTATCAGAATACCTTGTGTTTATTCTCCTTGTTTATTATCAGAATACCTTGTGTTTATTCCCCTTGTCTATTATCAGAATACCTTGTGTTTATTCCCCTTGTGTATTATCAGAATACCTTGTGTTTATTCTCC
The DNA here is from genome assembly GCA_947623455.1 of Mimachlamys varia. NCBI lineage: Eukaryota > Metazoa > Mollusca > Bivalvia > Pectinida > Pectinidae > Mimachlamys > Mimachlamys varia. The sequence continues at coordinate 6,120,662 of OX392542.1, read as the reverse complement.
TTGTTTATTATCAGAATACCTTGTGTTTATTCTCCTTATTTATTATCAGAATACCTTGTGTTTATTCTCCTTGTTTATTATCAGAATACCTTGTGTTTATTCTCCTTGTATCAGAATACCTTGTGTTTATTCTCCTTGTATCAGAATACCTTGTGTTTATTCCCCTTTTTTATTATCAGAATACCTTGTGTTTATTCTCCTTGTCTATTATCAGAATACCTTGTGTTTATTCTCCTTGTCTATTATCAGAATACCTTGTGTTTATTCCCCTTGTTTATCATCAGAATACCTTGTGTTTATTCTCCTTGTTTATTATCAGAATACCTTGTGTTTATTCCCCTTGTTTATTATCAGAATACCTTGTGTTTATTCCCCTTGTTTATTATCAGAATACCTTGTGTTTATTCTCCTTGTTTATTATCAGAATACCTTGTGTTTATTCCCCTTGTGTATTATCAGAATACCTTGTGTTTATTCTCCTTGTTTATTATCAGAATACCTTGTGTTTATTCCCCTTGTTTATTATCAGAATACCTTGTGTTTATTCCCCTTGTGTATTATCAGAATACCTTGTGTTTATTCTCCTTGTTTATTATCAGAATACCTTGTGTTTATTCTCCTTGTATCAGAATACCTTGTGTTTATTCTCCTTGTTTATTATCAGAATACCTTGTGTTTATTCTCTTTGTTTATTATCAGAATACCTTGTGTTTATTCTCCTTGTATCAGAATACCTTGTGTTTATTCTCCTTGTTTATTATCAGAATACCTTGTGTTTATTCTCCTTGTTTATTATCAGAATACCTTGTGTTTATTCTCCTTGTATCAGAATACCTTGTGTTTATTCTCCTGGTTTATTATCAGAATACCTTGTGTTTATTCCCCTTGTTTATTATCAGAATACCTTGTGTTTATTCTCCTTGTATCAGAATACCTTGTGTTTATTCTCCTTGTCTATTATCAGAATATCTTGTGTTTATTCTCCTTGTTTATTATCAGAATACCTTGTGTTTATTCCCCTTGTTTATTATCAGAATACCTTGTGTTTATTCTCCTTGTTTATTATCAGAATACCTTGTGTTTATTCTCCTTGTTTATTATCAGAATACCTTGCGTTTATTCTCCTTTTTTATTATCAGAATACCTTGTGTTTATTCTCCTTGTTTATTATCAGAATACCTTGTGTTTATTCTCCTTGTATCAGAATACCTTGTGTTTATTCTCCTTGTTTATTATCAGAATACCTTGTGTTTATTCCCCTTGTTTATTATCAGACTACCTTGTGTTTATTCTCCTTGTATCAGAATACCTTGTGTTTATTCTCCTTGTATCAGAATACCTTGTGTTTATTCCCCTTGTATCAGAATACCTTGTGTTTATTCCCCTTGTTTATTATCAGAATTTCTTGTGTTTATTCCCCTTGTCTATTATCAGAATACCTTGTGTTTATTCTCCTTGTATCAGAATACCTTGTGTTTATTCTCCTTATATCAGAATACCTTGTGTTTATTCTCCTTGTTTATTATCAGAATACCTTGTGTTTATTCTCCCTGTATCAGAATACCTTGTGTTTATTCTCCTGGTTTATTATCAGAATACCTTGTGTTTATTCCCCTTGGTTATTATCAGAATACCTTGTGTTTATTCTCCTTGTATCAGAATACCTTGTGTTTATTCTCCTTGTCTATTATCAGAATATCTTGTGTTTATTCTCCTTGTTTATTATCAGAATACCTTGTGTTTATTCCCCTTGTTTATTATCAGAATACCTTGTGTTTATTCTCCTTGTTTATTATCAGAATACCTTGTGTTTATTCTCCTTGTTTATTATCAGAATACCTTGCGTTTATTCTCCTTTTTTATTATCAGAATACCTTGTGTTTATACTCTTTATATCAGAATACCTTGTGTTTATTCTCCTTGTATCAGAATACATTGTGTTTATTCTCCTTGTTTATTATCAGAATACCTTGTGTTTATTCTCCTTGTATCAGAATACCTTGTGTTTATTCCCCTTGTATCAGAATACCTTGTGTTTATTCCCCTTGTTTATTATCAGAATACCTTGTGTTTATTCTCCTTGTCTATTATCAGAATACCTTGTGTTTATTCTCCTTGTTTATTATCAGAATACCTTGTGTTTATTCTCCTTGTTTATTATCAGAATACCTTGTGTTTATTCTCCTTGTATCAGAATACCTTGTGTTTATTCTCCTTGTTTATTATCAGAATACCTTGTGTTTATTCCCCTTGTTTATTATCAGACTACCTTGTGTTTATTCTCCTTGTATCAGAATACCTTGTGTTTATTCTCCTTGTATCAGAATACCTTGTGTTTATTCCCCTTGTATCAGAATACCTTGTGTTTATTCCCCTTGTTTATTATCAGAATTTCTTGTGTTTATTCCCCTTGTCTATTATCAGAATACCTTGTGTTTATTCTCCTTGTATCAGAATACCTTGTGTTTATTCTCCTTATATCAGAATACCTTGTGTTTATTCTCCTTGTTTATTATCAGAATACCTTGTGTTTATTCTCCTTGTTTATTATCAGAATACCTTGTGTTCATTCTTCTTGTTTATTATCAGAATACCTTGTGTTTATTCTCCTTGTCTATTATCAGAATACCTTGTGTTTATTCCCCTTTTTTATTATCAGAATACCTTGTGTTTATTCTCCTTGTTTATTATCAGAATACCTTGTTTTTATTCTCCTTGTATCAGAATACCTTGTGTTCATTATCCTTGTCTATTATCAGAATACCTTGTGTTTATTCTCCTTGTATCAGAATACCATGTGTTTATTCTCCTTGTATCAGAATACCTTGTGTTTATTCCCTTGTCTATTATCAGAATACCTTGTGTTTATTCCCCTTTTTTATTATCTGAATACCTTGTGTTTATTCTCCTTGTCTATTATCAGAATACCTTGTGTTTATTCTCCTTGTCTATTATCAGAATACCTTGTGGTTATTCCCCTTGTATCAGAATACCTTGTGTTTATTCTCCTTATATCAGAATACCTTGTGTTTATTCTCCTTGTATCAGAATACCTTGTGTTTATTCTCTTTATTTATTATCAGAATACCTTGTGTTTATTCTCCTTGTATCAGAATACCTTGTGTTTATTCTCTTTATTTATTATCAGAATACCTTGTGTTTATTCTCCTTGTTTATTATCAGAATACCTTGTGTTTATTCCCCTTATATCAGAATACCTTGTGTTTATTCTCCTTGTTTATTATCAGAATACCTTGTGTTTATTCCCCTTATATCATAATACCTTGTGTTTATTCTCCTTGTTTATTATCAGAATACCTTGTGTTTATTCCCCTTATATCAGAATACCTTGTGTTTATTCTCCTTGTCTATTATCAGAATACCATGTGTTTATTCCCCTTGTTTATTATCAGAATACCTTGTGTTTATTCTCCTTGTCTATTATCAGAATACCTTGTGTTTATTCCCCTTGTATCAGAATACCTTGTGTTTATTCTCCTTGTATCAGAATACCTTGTGTTTATTCTCCTTGTTTATTATCAGAATACCTTGTGTTAATTCCCCTTGTGTATTATCAGAATACCTTGTGTTTATTCTCTTTGTATCAGAATACCTTGTGTTTATTCTCCTTGTATCAGAATACCTTGTGTTTATTCCCCTTGTTTATTATCAGAATACCTTGTGTTTATTCTCTTTGTATCAGAATACCTTGTGTTTATTCTCCTTGTATCAGAATACATTGTGTTTATTCTCCTTGTTTATTATCAGAATACCTTGTGTTTATTCTCTTTGTTTATTATCAGAATACCTTGTGTTTATTCTCTTTGTTTATTATCAGAATACCTTGTGTTTATTCCCCTTGTTTATTATCAGAATACCATGTGTTTATTCCCCTTGTATCAGAATACATTGTGTTTATTCTCTTTGTATCAGAATACCTTGTGTTTATTCTCCTTGTATCAGAATACATTGTGTTTATTCTCCTTGTTTATTATCAGAATACCTTGTGTTTATTTTCTTTGTTTATTATCAGAATACCTCGTGTTTATTCTCTTTGTTTATTATCAGAATACCTTGTGTTTATTCTCCTTGTTTATTATCAGAATACCTTGTGTTTATTCTCCTTGTTTATTATCAGAATACCTTGTGTTTATTCTCCTTGTCTATTATCAGAATACCTTGTGTTTATTCCCCTTGTCTATTATCAGAATACCTTGTGTTTATTCCCCTTGTTTATTATCAGAATACCATGTGTTTATTCTCCTTGTCTATTATCAGAATACCTTGTGTTTATTCTCCTTGTTTATTATCAGAATACCTTGTGTTTATTCTCCTTGTCTATTATCAGAATACCTTGTGTTTATTCCCCTTGTCTATTATCAGAATACCTTGTGTTTATTCTCTTTATTTATTATCAGAATACCTTGTGTTTATTCTCCTTGTCTATTATCAGAATACCTTGTGTTTATTCCCCTTGTATCAGAATACCTTGTGTTTATTCTCCTTGTTTATTATCAGAATACCTTGTGTTTATTCCCCTTGTATCAGAATACCTTGTGTTTATTCTCCTTGTCTATTATCAGAATACCTTGTGTTTATTCCCCTTGTATTAGAATACCTTGTGTTTATTCTCCTTGTCTATTATCAGAATACCTTGTGTTTATTCTCCTTGTCTATTATCAGAATACCTTGTGTTTATTCCCCTTGTATCAGAATACCTTGTGTTTATTCTCCTTGTCTATTATCAGAATACCTTGTGTTTATTCCCCTTGTATCAGAATACCTTGTGTTTATTCTCCTTGTATCAGAATACCTTGTGTTTATTCTCCTTGTTTATTATCAGAATACCTTGTGTTTATTCTCCTTGTCTATTATCAGAATACCTTGTGTTTATTCCCCTTGTATCAGAATACCTTGTGTTTATTCTCCTTGTTTATTATCAGAATACCTTGTGTTTATTCTCCTTGTCTATTATCAGAATACCTTGTGTTTATTCCCCTTGTATCAGAATACCTTGTGTTTATTCTCCTTGTTTATTATCAGAATACCTTGTGTTTATTCCCCTTGTCTATTATCAGAATACCTTGTGTTTATTCCCCTTGTATCAGAATACCTTGTGTTTATTCTCCTTGTATCAGAATACCTTGTGTTTATTCTCCTTGTATCAGAATACCTTGTGTTTATTCTCCTTGTTTATTATCAGAATACCTTGTGTTTATTCTCCTTGTATCAGAATACCTTGTGTTTATTCTCCTTGTTTATTATCAGAATACCTTGTGTTTATTCTCCTTGTTTATTATCAGAATACCTTGTGTTTATTCTCCTTGTTTATTATCAGAATACCTTTTGTTTATTCCCCTTGTCTATTATCAGAATACCTTGTGTTTATTCCCCTTGTATCAGAATACCTTGTGTTTATTCCCCTTGTATCAGAATACCTTGTGTTTATTCTCCTTGTCTATTATCAGAATACCTTGTGTTTATTCTCCTTGTCTATTATCAGAATACCTTGTGTTTATTCTCCTTGTCTATTATCAGAATACCTTGTGTTTATTCCCCTTGTTTCAGAATACCTTGTGTTTATTCTCCTTGTTTATTATCAGAATACCTTGTGTTTATTCCCCTTGTTTATTATCAGAATACCTTGTGTTTATTCCCCTTGTATCAGAATACCTTGTGTTTATTCTCCTTGTATCAGAATACCTTGTGTTTATTCTCCTTGTTTATTATCAGAATACCTTGTGTTTATTCTCCTTGTTTATTATCAGAATACCTTGTTTTTATTCTCCTTGTTTATTATCAGAATACCTTGTTTTTATTCTCCTTGTTTATTATCAGAATACCTTGTGTTTATTCTCCTTGTTTATTATCAGAATACCTTGTGTTTATTCTCCTTGTTTATTATCAGAATACCTTGTGTTTATTCTCCTTGTCTATTATCAGAATACCTTGTGTTTATTCCCCTTGTTTCAGAATACCTTGTGTTTATTCTCCTTGTTTATTATCAGAATACCTTGTTTTTATTCTCCTTGTTTATTATCAGAATACCTTGTGTTTATTCTCCTTGTTTATTATCAGAATACCTTGTGTTTATTCTCCTTGTTTATTATCAGAATACCTTGTTTTTATTCTTCTTGTTTATTATCAGAATACCTTGTGTTTATTCTCCTTGTTTATTATCAGAATACCTTGTGTTTATTCTCCTTGTATCAGAATACCTTGTGTTTATTCTCCTTGTATCAGAATACCTTGTGTTTATTCTCCTTGTTTATTATCAGAATACCTTGTGTTTATTCTCCTTGTATCAGAATACCTTGTGTTTATTCTCCTTGTTTATTATCAGAATACCTTGTGTTTATTCTCCTTGTTTATTATCAGAATACCTTGTGCTCCTTGTTTATTATCAGAATACCTTGTGTTTATTCTCTTTGTTTATTATCAGAATACCTTGTGTTTATTCTCCTTGTTTATTATCAGAATACCTTGTGTTTATTCCCCTTGTATCAGAATACCTTGTGTTTATTCCCATTGTATCAGAATACCTTGTGTTTATTCTCCTTGTTTATTATCAGAATACCTTGTGTTTATTCCCCTTGTTTATTATCAGAATACCTTGTGTTTATTCCCCTTGTTTATTATCAGAATACCTTGTGTTTATTCTCCTTGTCTATTATCAGAATACCTTGTGTTTATTCTCCTTGTTTATTATCAGAATACCTTGTGTTTATTCTCCTTGTTTATTATCAGAATACCTTGTGTTTATTCCCCTTGCCCATTATCAGAATACCTTGTGTTTATTCTCCTTGTCTATTATCAGAATACCTTGTGTTTATTCCCCTTGTCCATTATCAGAATACCTTGTGTTTATTCTCCTTGTCTATTATCAGAATACCTTGTGTTTATTCCCCTTGTCCATTATCAGAATACCTTGTGTTTATTCTCCTTGTTTATTATCAGAATACCTTGTGTTTATTCTCCTTGTATCAGAATACCTTGTGTTTATTCTCCTTGTTTATTATCAGAATACCTTGTGGTTATTCCCCTTGTATCAGAATACCTTGTGTTTATTCTCCTTGTCTATTATCAGAATACCTTGTGTTTATTCTCCTTGTCTATTCTCAGAATACCTTGTGTTTATTCCCCTTGTTTATTATCAGAATACCTTGTGTTTATTCTCCTTGTCTATTATCAGAATACCTTGTGTTTATTCCCCTTGTCTATTATCAGAATACCTTGTGTTTATTCTCCTTGTATCAGAATACCTTGTGTTTATTCTCCTTGTTTATTATCAGAATACCTTGTGTTTATTCCCCTTATATCAGAATACCTTGTGTTTATTCTCCTTGTCTATTATCAGAATACCATGTGTTTATTCCCCTTGTATCAGAATACCTTGTGTTTATTCTCCTTGTCTATTATCAGAATACCTTGTGTTTATTCTCCTTGTCTATTATCAGAATACCTTGTGTTTATTCTCCTTGTTTATTATCAGAATACCTTGTGTTTATTCTCCTTGTCTATTATCAGAATACCTTGTGTTTATTCCCCTTGTCTATTATCAGAATACCTTGTGTTTATTCCCCTTGTTTATTATCAGAATACCATGTGTTTATTCTCCTTGTCTATTATCAGAATACCTTGTGTTTATTCTCCTTGTTTATTATCAGAATACCTTGTGTTTATTCTCCTTGTCTATTATCAGAATACCTTGTGTTTATTCCCCTTGTCTATTATCAGAATACCTTGTGTTTATTCTCTTTATTTATTATCAGAATACCTTGTGTTTATTCTCCTTGTCTATTATCAGAATACCTTGTGTTTATTCCCCTTGTATCAGAATACCTTGTGTTTATTCTCCTTGTTTATTATCAGAATACCTTGTGTTTATTCCCCTTGTATCAGAATACCTTGTGTTTATTCTCCTTGTCTATTATCAGAATACCTTGTGTTTATTCCCCTTGTATTAGAATACCTTGTGTTTATTCTCCTTGTCTATTATCAGAATACCTTGTGTTTATTCCCCTTGTTTATTATCAGAATACCTTGTGTTTATTCTCCTTGTCTATTATCAGAATACCTTGTGTTTATTCCCCTTGTATCAGAATACCTTGTGTTTATTCTCCTTGTCTATTATCAGAATACCTTGTGTTTATTCCCCTTGTATCAGAATACCTTGTGTTTATTCTCCTTGTATCAGAATACCTTGTGTTTATTCTCCTTGTTTATTATCAGAATACCTTGTGTTTATTCTCCTTGTCTATTATCAGAATACCTTGTGTTTATTCCCCTTGTATCAGAATACCTTGTGTTTATTCTCCTTGTTTATTATCAGAATACCTTGTGTTTATTCTCCTTGTCTATTATCAGAATACCTTGTGTTTATTCCCCTTGTATCAGAATACCTTGTGTTTATTCTCCTTGTTTATTATCAGAATACCTTGTGTTTATTCCCCTTGTCTATTATCAGAATACCTTGTGTTTATTCCCCGTGTATCAGAATACCTTGTGTTTATTCTCCTTGTATCAGAATACCTTGTGTTTATTCTCCTTGTATCAGAATACCTTGTGTTTATTCTCCTTGTTTATTATCAGAATACCTTGTGTTTATTCTCCTTGTATCAGAATACCTTGTGTTTATTCTCCTTGTTTATTATCAGAATACCTTGTGTTTATTCTCCTTGTTTATTATCAGAATACATTGTGTTTATTCTCCTTGTTTATTATCAGAATACCTTTTGTTTATTCCCCTTGTCTATTATCAGAATACCTTGTGTTTATTCCCCTTGTATCAGAATACCTTGTGTTTATTCCCCTTGTATCAGAATACCTTGTGTTTATTCTCCTTGTCTATTATCAGAATACCTTGTGTTTATTCTCCTTGTCTATTATCAGAATACCTTATGTTTATTCCCCTTGTTTATTATCAGAATACCTTGTGTTTATTCCCCTTGTTTATTATCAGAATACCTTGTGTTTATTCCCCTTGTTTATTATCAGAATACCTTGTGTTTATTCCCCTTGTATCAGAATACCTTGTGTTTATTCTCCTTGTATCAGAATACCTTGTGTTTATTCTCCTTGTTTATTATCAGAATACCTTGTGTTTATTCTCCTTGTTTATTATCAGAATACCTTGTTTTTATTCTCCTTGTTTATTATCAGAATACCTTGTTTTTATTCTCCTTGTTTATTATCAGAATACCTTGTGTTTATTCTCCTTGTTTATTATCAGAATACCTTGTGTTTATTCTCCTTGTTTATTATCAGAATACCTTGTGTTTATTCTCCTTGTTTATTATCAGAATACCTTGTGTTTATTCCCCTTGTCTATTATCAGAATACCTTGTGTTTATTCCCCTTGTTTATTATCAGAATACCTTGTGTTTATTCTCCTTGTCTATTATCAGAATACCTTGTGTTTATTCCCCTTGTTTCAGAATACCTTGTGTTTATTCTCCTTGTTTATTATCAGAATACCTTGTTTTTATTCTCCTTGTTTATTATCAGAATACCTTGTGTTTATTCTCCTTGTTTATTATCAGAATACCTTGTGTTTATTCTCCTTGTTTATTATCAGAATACCTTGTTTTTATTCTCCTTGTTTATTATCAGAATACCTTGTGTTTATTCTCCTTGTTTATTATCAGAATACCTTGTGTTTATTCTCCTTGTATCAGAATACCTTGTGTTTATTCTCCTTGTATCAGAATACCTTGTGTTTATTCTCCTTGTTTATTATCAGAATACCTTGTGTTTATTCTCCTTGTATCAGAATACCTTGTGTTTATTCTCCTTGTTTATTATCAGAATACCTTGTGTTTATTCTCCTTGTTTATTATCAGAATACCTTGTGCTCCTTGTTTATTATCAGAATACCTTGTGTTTATTCTCTTTGTTTATTATCAGAATACCTTGTGTTTATTCTCCTTGTTTATTATCAGAATACCTTGTGTTTATTCCCCTTGTATCAGAATACCTTGTGTTTATTCCCATTGTATCAGAATACCTTGTGTTTATTCTCCTTGTTTATTATCAGAATACCTTGTGTTTATTCTCCTTGTTTATTATCAGAATACCTTGTGTTTATTCCCCTTGCCCATTATCAGAATACCTTGTGTTTATTCTCCTTGTCTATTATCAGAATACCTTGTGTTTATTCCCCTTGTCCATTATCAGAATACCTTGTGTTTATTCTCCTTGTCTATTATCAGAATACCTTGTGTTTATTCCCCTTGTCCATTATCAGAATACCTTGTGTTTATTCTCCTTGTTTATTATCAGAATACCTTGTGTTTATTCTCCTTGTATCAGAATACCTTGTGTTTATTCTCCTTGTTTATTATCAGAATACCTTGTGGTTATTCCCCTTGTATCAGAATACCTTGTGTTTATTCTCCTTGTCTATTATCAGAATACCTTGTGTTTATTCTCCTTGTCTATTCTCAGAATACCTTGTGTTTATTCCCCTTGTTTATTATCAGAATACCTTGTGTTTATTCTCCTTGTATCAGAATACCTTGTGTTTATTCTCCTTGTCTATTATCAGAATACCTTGTGTTTATTCCCCTTGTCTATTATCAGAATACCTTGTGTTTATTCTCCTTGTATCAGAATACCTTGTGTTTATTCTCCTTGTTTATTATCAGAATACCTTGTGTTTATTCCCCTTATATCAGAATACCTTGTGTTTATTCTCCTTGTCTATTATCAGAATACCATGTGTTTATTCCCCTTGTATCAGAATACCTTGTGTTTATTCTCCTTGTCTATTATCAGAATACCTTGTGTTTATTCTCCTTGTCTATTATCAGAATACCTTGTGTTTATTCTCCTTGTTTATTATCAGAATACCTTTCGTTTATTCTCCTTGTCTATTATCAGAATACCTTGTGTTTATTCCCCTTGTCTATTATCAGAATACCTTGTATTTATTCTCCTTGTTTATTATCGCAGTACCATGTGTTTATTCTCCTTGTCTATTATCAGAATAACTTGTGTTTATTCTCCTTGTCTATTATCAGAATACCTTGTGTTTATTCTCCTTGTTTATTATCAGAAGACCTTGTGTTTATTCTCCTGGTTTATTTTCAGAATACCTTGTGTTTATTCTCTTTGTTTATTATCAAAATACCTTGTGTTTATTCCCCTTGTTTATTATCAGAATACCTTGTGTTTATTCTCCTTGTTTATTATCAGAATACCTTGTGTTTATTCTCCTTGTCTATTATCAGAATACCTTGTGTTTATTCTCCTTGTATCAGAATACCTTGTGTTTATTCCCCTTGTGTATTATCAGAATACCTTGTGTTTATTCTCCTTGTCTATTATCAGAATACCTTGTGTTTATTCCCCTTGTTTCAGAATACCTTGTGTTTATTCTCCTTGTTTATTATCAGAATACCTTGTTTTTATTCTCCTTGTTTATTATCAGAATACCTTGTGTTTATTCTCCTTGTTTATTATCAGAATACCTTGTGTTTATTCTCCTTGTCTATTATCAGAATACCTTGTGTTTATTCTCCTTGTCTATTATCAGAATACCTTGTGTTTATTCTCCTTGTTTATTATCAGAATACCTTGTTTTTATTCTCCTTGTTTATTATCAGAATACCTTGTGTTTATTCTCCTTGTTTATTATCAGAATACCTTGTGTTTATTCTCCTTGTTTATTATCAGAATACCTTGTGTTTATTCTCCTTGTCTATTATCAGAATACCTTGTGTTTATTCTCCTTGTATCAGAATTCCTTGTGTTTATTCCCCTTGTGTATTATCAGAATACCTTGTGTTTATTCCCCTTGTGTATTATCAGAATACCTTGTGTTTATTCTCCTTGTTTATTATCAGAATACCTTGTGTTTATTCTCCTTGTATCAGAATACCTTGTGTTTATTCCCCTTGTGTATTATCAGAATACCTTGTGTTTATTCTCCTTGTATCAGAATACCTTGTGTTTTTTCCCCTTGTGTATTATTAGAATACCTTGTGTTTATTCCCCTTGTGTATTATCAGAATACCTTGTGTTTATTCTCCTTGTTTATTATCAGAATACCTTGTGTTTATTCTCCTTGTTTATTATCAGAATACCTTGTGTTTATTCTCCTTGTTTATTATCAGAATACCTTGTGTTTATTCTCCTTGTATCAGAATACCTTGTGTTTATTCTCCTTGTTTATTATCAGAATACCTTGTGTTTATTCTCCTTGTTTATTATCAGAATACCTTGTGTTTATTCTCCTTGTTTATTATCAAAATACCTTGTGTTTATTCTCCTTGTCTATTATCAGAATACCTTGTGTTTATTCTCCTTGTATCAGAATACCTTGTGTTTATTCCCCTTGTTTATTATCAGAATACCTTGTGTTTATTCTCCTTGTATCAGAATACCTTGTGTTTATTCTCCTTGTTTATTATCAGAATACCTTGTGTTTATTCTCCTTGTTTATTATCAAAATACCTTGTGTTTATTCTCCTTGTCTATTATCAGAATACCTTGTGTTTATTCTCCTTGTATCAGAATACCTTGTGTTTATTCCCCTTGTTTATTATCAGAATACCTTGTGTTTATTCTCCTTGTATCAGAATACCTTGTGTTTATTCCCCTTGTATCAGAATACCTTGTGTTTATTCTCCTTGTATCAGAATACCTTGTGTTTATTCTCCTTGTTTATTATCAGAATACCTTGTGTTAATTCCCCTTGTGTATTATCAGAATACCTTGTGTTTATTCTCTTTGTATCAGAATACCTTGTGTTTATTCTCCTTGTATCAGAATACCTTGTGTTTATTCCCCTTGTTTATTATCAGAATACCTTGTGTTTATTCTCTTTGTATCAGAATACCTTGTGTTTATTCTCCTTGTATCAGAATACATTGTGTTTATTCTCCTTGTTTATTATCAGAATACCTTGTGTTTATTCTCTTTGTTTATTATCAGAATACCTTGTGTTTATTCTCTTTGTTTATTATCAGAATACCTTGTGTTTATTCCCCTTGTTTATTATCAGAATACCATGTGTTTATTCCCCTTGTATCAGAATACATTGTGTTTATTCTCTTTGTATCAGAATACCTTGTGTTTATTCTCCTTGTATCAGAATACATTGTGTTTATTCTCCTTGTTTATTATCAGAATACCTTGTGTTTATTTTCTTTGTTTATTATCAGAATACCTCGTGTTTATTCTCTTTGTTTATTATCAGAATACCTTGTGTTTATTCTCCTTGTTTATTATCAGAATACCTTGTGTTTATTCTCCTTGTTTATTATCAGAATACCTTGTGTTTATTCTCCTTGTCTATTATCAGAATACCTTGTGTTTATTCCCCTTGTCTATTATCAGAATACCTTGTGTTTATTCCCCTTGTTTATTATCAGAATACCATGTGTTTATTCTCCTTGTCTATTATCAGAATACCTTGTGTTTATTCTCCTTGTTTATTATCAGAATACCTTGTGTTTATTCTCCTTGTCTATTATCAGAATACCTTGTGTTTATTCCCCTTGTCTATTATCAGAATACCTTGTGTTTATTCTCTTTATTTATTATCAGAATACCTTGTGTTTATTCTCCTTGTCTATTATCAGAATACCTTGTGTTTATTCCCCTTGTATCAGAATACCTTGTGTTTATTCTCCTTGTTTATTATCAGAATACCTTGTGTTTATTCCCCTTGTATCAGAATACCTTGTGTTTATTCTCCTTGTCTATTATCAGAATACCTTATGTTTATTCCCCTTGTATTAGAATACCTTGTGTTTATTCTCCTTGTCTATTATCAGAATACCTTGTGTTTATTCTCCTTGTCTATTATCAGAATACCTTGTGTTTATTCCCCTTGTATCAGAATACCTTGTGTTTATTCTCCTTGTCTATTATCAGAATACCTTGTGTTTATTCCCCTTGTATCAGAATACCTTGTGTTTATTCTCCTTGTATCAGAATACCTTGTGTTTATTCTCCTTGTTTATTATCAGAATACCTTGTGTTTATTCTCCTTGTCTATTATCAGAATACCTTGTGTTTATTCCCCTTGTATCAGAATACCTTGTGTTTATTCTCCTTGTTTATTATCAGAATACCTTGTGTTTATTCTCCTTGTCTATTATCAGAATACCTTGTGTTTATTCCCCTTGTATCAGAATACCTTGTGTTTATTCTCCTTGTTTATTATCAGAATACCTTGTGTTTATTCCCCTTGTCTATTATCAGAATACCTTGTGTTTATTCCCCTTGTATCAGAATACCTTGTGTTTATTCTCCTTGTATCAGAATACCTTGTGTTTATTCTCCTTGTATCAGAATACCTTGTGTTTATTCTCCTTGTTTATTATCAGAATACCTTGTGTTTATTCTCCTTGTATCAGAATACCTTGTGTTTATTCTCCTTGTTTATTATCAGAATACCTTGTGTTTATTCTCCTTGTTTATTATCAGAATACCTTGTGTTTATTCTCCTTGTTTATTATCAGAATACCTTTTGTTTATTCCCCTTGTCTATTATCAGAATACCTTGTGTTTATTCCCCTTGTATCAGAATACCTTGTGTTTATTCCCCTTGTATCAGAATACCTTGTGTTTATTCTCCTTGTCTATTATCAGAATACCTTGTGTTTATTCTCCTTGTCTATTATCAGAATACCTTGTGTTTATTCTCCTTGTCTATTATCAGAATACCTTGTGTTTATTCCCCTTGTTTCAGAATACCTTGTGTTTATTCTCCTTGTTTATTATCAGAATACCTTGTGTTTATTCCCCTTGTATCAGAATACCTTGTGTTTATTCTCCTTGTATCAGAATACCTTGTGTTTATTCTCCTTGTTTATTATCAGAATACCTTGTGTTTATTCTCCTTGTTTATTATCAGAATACCTTGTTTTTATTCTCCTTGTTTATTATCAGAATACCTTGTTTTTATTCTCCTTGTTTATTATCAGAATACCTTGTGTTTATTCTCCTTGTTTATTATCAGAATACCTTGTGTTTATTCTCCTTGTTTATTATCAGAATACCTTGTGTTTATTCTCCTTGTCTATTATCAGAATACCTTGTGTTTATTCCCCTTGTTTCAGAATACCTTGTGTTTATTCTCCTTGTTTATTATCAGAATACCTTGTTTTTATTCTCCTTGTTTATTATCAGAATACCTTGTGTTTATTCTCCTTGTTTATTATCAGAATACCTTGTGTTTATTCTCCTTGTTTATTATCAGAATATCTTGTTTTTATTCTCCTTGTTTATTATCAGAATACCTTGTGTTTATTCTCCTTGTTTATTATCAGAATACCTTGTGTTTATTCTCCTTGTATCAGAATACCTTGTGTTTATTCTCCTTGTATCAGAATACCTTGTGTTTATTCTCCTTGTTTATTATCAGAATACCTTGTGTTTATTCTCCTTGTATCAGAATACCTTGTGTTTATTCTCCTTGTTTATTATCAGAATACCTTGTGTTTATTCTCCTTGTTTATTATCAGAATACCTTGTGCTCCTTGTTTATTATCAGAATACCTTGTGTTTATTCTCTTTGTTTATTATCAGAATACCTTGTGTTTATTCTCCTTGTTTATTATCAGAATACCTTGTGTTTATTCCCCTTGTATCAGAATACCTTGTGTTTATTCCCATTGTATCAGAATACCTTGTGTTTATTCTCCTTGTTTATTATCAGAATACCTTGTGTTTATTCCCCTTGTTTATTATCAGAATACCTTGTGTTTATTCCCCTTGTTTATTATCAGAATACCTTGTGTTTATTCTCCTTGTCTATTATCAGAATACCTTGTGTTTATTCTCCTTGTTTATTATCAGAATACCTTGTGTTTATTCTCCTTGTTTATTATCAGAATACCTTGTGTTTATTCCCCTTGCCCATTATCAGAATACCTTGTGTTTATTCTCCTTGTCTATTATCAGAATACCTTGTGTTTATTCTCCTTGTCCATTATCAGAATACCTTGTGTTTATTCTCCTTGTTTATTATCAGAATACCTTGTGTTTATTCTCCTTGTATCAGAATACCTTGTGTTTATTCTCCTTGTTTATTATCAGAATACCTTGTGGTTATTCTCCTTGTCCATTATCAGAATACCTTGTGTTTATTCTCCTTGTTTATTATCAGAATACCTTGTGTTTATTCTCCTTGTTTATTATCAGAATACCTTGTGTTTATTCCCCTTGCCCATTATCAGAATACCTTGTGTTTATTCTCCTTGTCTATTATCAGAATACCTTGTGTTTATTCTCCTTGTCCATTATCAGAATACCTTGTGTTTATTCTCCTTGTTTATTATCAGAATACCTTGTGTTTATTCTCCTTGTATCAGAATACCTTGTGTTTATTCTCCTTGTTTATTATCAGAATACCTTGTGGTTATTCCCCTTGTATCAGAATACCTTGTGTTTATTCTCCTTGTCTATTATCAGAATACCTTGTGTTTATTCTCCTTGTCTATTCTCAGAATACCTTGTGTTTATTCCCCTTGTTTATTATCAGAATACCTTGTGTTTATTCTCCTTGTCTATTATCAGAATACCTTGTGTTTATTCCCCTTGTCTATTATCAGAATACCTTGTGTTTATTCTCCTTGTATCAGAATACCTTGTGTTTATTCTCCTTGTTTATTATCAGAATACCTTGTGTTTATTCCCCTTATATCAGAATACCTTGTGTTTATTCTCCTTGTCTATTATCAGAATACCATGTGTTTATTCCCCTTGTATCAGAATACCTTGTGTTTATTCTCCTTGTCTATTATCAGAATACCTTGTGTTTATTCTCCTTGTCTATTATCAGAATACCTTGTGTTTATTCTCCTTGTTTATTATCAGAATACCTTGTGTTTATTCTCCTTGTCTATTATCAGAATACCTTGTGTTTATTCCCCTTGTCTATTATCAGAATACCTTATGTTTATTCCCCTTGTTTATTATCAGAATACCATGTGTTTATTCTCCTTGTCTATTATCAGAATACCTTGTGTTTATTCTCCTTGTTTATTATCAGAATACCTTGTGTTTATTCTCCTTGTCTATTATCAGAATACCTTGTGTTTATTCCCCTTGTCTATTATCAGAATACCTTGTGTTTATTCTCTTTATTTATTATCAGAATACCTTGTGTTTATTCTCCTTGTCTATTATCAGAATACCTTGTGTTTATTCCCCTTGTATCAGAATACCTTGTGTTTATTCTCCTTGTTTATTATCAGAATACCTTGTGTTTATTCCCCTTGTATCAGAATACCTTGTGTTTATTCTCCTTGTCTATTATCAGAATACCTTGTGTTTATTCCCCTTGTATTAGAATACCTTGTGTTTATTCTCCTTGTCTATTATCAGAATACCTTGTGTTTATTCCCCTTGTTTATTATCAGAATACCTTGTGTTTATTCTCCTTGTCTATTATCAGAATACCTTGTGTTTATTCCCCTTGTATCAGAATACCTTGTGTTTATTCTCCTTGTCTATTATCAGAATACCTTGTGTTTATTCCCCTTGTATCAGAATACCTTGTGTTTATTCTCCTTGTATCAGAATACCTTGTGTTTATTCTCCTTGTTTATTATCAGAATACCTTGTGTTTATTCTCCTTGTCTATTATCAGAATACCTTGTGTTTATTCCCCTTGTATCAGAATACCTTGTGTTTATTCTCCTTGTTTATTATCAGAATACCTTGTGTTTATTCTCCTTGTCTATTATCAGAATACCTTGTGTTTATTCCCCTTGTATCAGAATACCTTGTGTTTATTCTCCTTGTTTATTATCAGAATACCTTGTGTTTATTCCCCTTGTCTATTATCAGAATACCTTGTGTTTATTCCCCTTGTATCAGAATACCTTGTGTTTATTCTCCTTGTATCAGAATACCTTGTGTTTATTCTCCTTGTATCAGAATACCTTGTGTTTATTCTCCTTGTTTATTATCAGAATACCTTGTGTTTATTCTCCTTGTATCAGAATACCTTGTGTTTATTCTCCTTGTTTATTATCAGAATACCTTGTGTTTATTCTCCTTGTTTATTATCAGAATACCTTGTGTTTATTCTCCTTGTTTATTATCAGAATACCTTTTGTTTATTCCCCTTGTCTATTATCAGAATACCTTGTGTTTATTCCCCTTGTATCAGAATACCTTGTGTTTATTCCCCTTGTATCAGAATACCTTGTGTTTATTCTCCTTGTCTATTATCAGAATACCTTGTGTTTATTCTCCTTGTCTATTATCAGAATACCTTGTGTTTATTCTCCTTGTCTATTATCAGAATACCTTGTGTTTATTCCCCTTGTTTATTATCAGAATACCTTGTGTTTATTCCCCTTGTTTATTATCAGAATACCTTGTGTTTATTCCCCTTGTATCAGAATACCTTGTGTTTATTCTCCTTGTATCAGAATACCTTGTGTTTATTCTCCTTGTTTATTATCAGAATACCTTGTGTTTATTCTCCTTGTTTATTATCAGAATACCTTGTTTTTATTCTCCTTGTTTATTATCAGAATACCTTGTTTTTATTCTCCTTGTTTATTATCAGAATACCTTGTGTTTATTCTCCTTGTTTATTATCAGAATACCTTGTGTTTATTCTCCTTGTTTATTATCAGAATACCTTGTGTTTATTCTCCTTGTTTATTATCAGAATACCTTGTGTTTATTCTCCTTGTTTATTATCAGAATACCTTGTGTTTATTCTCCTTGTCTATTATCAGAATACCTTGTGTTTATTCCCCTTGTTTCAGAATACCTTGTGTTTATTCTCCTTGTTTATTATCAGAATACCTTGTTTTTATTCTCCTTGTTTATTATCAGAATACCTTGTGTTTATTCTCCTTGTTTATTATCAGAATACCTTGTGTTTATTCTCCTTGTTTATTATCAGAATACCTTGTTTTTATTCTCCTTGTTTATTATCAGAATACCTTGTGTTTATTCTCCTTGTTTATTATCAGAATACCTTGTGTTTATTCTCCTTGTATCAGAATACCTTGTGTTTATTCTCCTTGTATCAGAATACCTTGTGTTTATTCTCCTTGTTTATTATCAGAATACCTTGTGTTTATTCTCCTTGTATCAGAATACCTTGTGTTTATTCTCCTTGTTTATTATCAGAATACCTTGTGTTTATTCTCCTTGTTTATTATCAGAATACCTTGTGCTCCTTGTTTATTATCAGAATACCTTGTGTTTATTCTCTTTGTTTATTATCAGAATACCTTGTGTTTATTCTCCTTGTTTATTATCAGAATACCTTGTGTTTATTCCCCTTGTATCAGAATACCTTGTGTTTATTCCCATTGTATCAGAATACCTTGTGTTTATTCTCCTTGTTTATTATCAGAATACCTTGTGTTTATTCTCCTTGTTTATTATCAGAATACCTTGTGTTTATTCCCCTTGCCCATTATCAGAATACCTTGTGTTTATTCTCCTTGTCTATTATCAGAATACCTTGTGTTTATTCCCCTTGTCCATTATCAGAATACCTTGTGTTTATTCTCCTTGTCTATTATCAGAATACCTTGTGTTTATTCCCCTTGTCCATTATCAGAATACCTTGTGTTTATTCTCCTTGTTTATTATCAGAATACCTTGTGTTTATTCTCCTTGTATCAGAATACCTTGTGTTTATTCTCCTTGTTTATTATCAGAATACCTTGTGGTTATTCCCCTTGTATCAGAATACCTTGTGTTTATTCTCCTTGTCTATTATCAGAATACCTTGTGTTTATTCTCCTTGTCTATTCTCAGAATACCTTGTGTTTATTCCCCTTGTTTATTATCAGAATACCTTGTGTTTATTCTCCTTGTATCAGAATACCTTGTGTTTATTCTCCTTGTCTATTATCAGAATACCTTGTGTTTATTCCCCTTGTCTATTATCAGAATACCTTGTGTTTATTCTCCTTGTATCAGAATACCTTGTGTTTATTCTCCTTGTTTATTATCAGAATACCTTGTGTTTATTCCCCTTATATCAGAATACCTTGTGTTTATTCTCCTTGTCTATTATCAGAATACCATGTGTTTATTCCCCTTGTATCAGAATACCTTGTGTTTATTCTCCTTGTCTATTATCAGAATACCTTGTGTTTATTCTCCTTGTCTATTATCAGAATACCTTGTGTTTATTCTCCTTGTTTATTATCAGAATACCTTTCGTTTATTCTACTTGTCTATTATCAGAATACCTTGTGTTTATTCCCCTTGTCTATTATCAGAATACCTTGTATTTATTCTCCTTGTTTATTATCGCAGTACCATGTGTTTATTCTCCTTGTCTATTATCAGAATAACTTGTGTTTATTCTCCTTGTCTATTATCAGAATACCTTGTGTTTATTCTCCTTGTTTATTATCAGAAGACCTTGTGTTTATTCTCCTGGTTTATTTTCAGAATACCTTGTGTTTATTCTCTTTGTTTATTATCAAAATACCTTGTGTTTATTCCCCTTGTTTATTATCAGAATACCTTGTGTTTATTCTCCTTGTTTATTATCAGAATACCTTGTGTTTATTCTCCTTGTCTATTATCAGAATACCTTGTGTTTATTCTCCTTGTATCAGAATACCTTGTGTTTATTCCCCTTGTGTATTATCAGAATACCTTGTGTTTATTCTCCTTGTCTATTATCAGAATACCTTGTGTTTATTCCCCTTGTTTCAGAATACCTTGTGTTTATTCTCCTTGTTTATTATCAGAATACCTTGTTTTTATTCTCCTTGTTTATTATCAGAATACCTTGTGTTTATTCTCCTTGTTTATTATCAGAATACCTTGTGTTTATTCTCCTTGTCTATTATCAGAATACCTTGTGTTTATTCTGCATGTATCAGAATACCTTGTGTTTATTCTCCTTGTTTATTATCAGAATACCTTGTGTTTATTCTCCTTGTCTATTATCAGAATACCTTGTGTTTATTCTCCTTGTATCAGAATACCTTGTGTTTATTCCCCTTGTGTATTATCAGAATACCTTGTGTTTATTCCCCTTGTGTATTATCAGAATACCTTGTGTTTATTCTCCTTGTTTATTATCAGAATACCTTGTGTTTATTCTCCTTGTATCAGAATACCTTGTGTTTATTCCCCTTGTGTATTATCAGAATACCTTGTGTTTATTCTCCTTGTTTATTATCAGAATACCTTGTGTTTATTCTCCTTGTATCAGAATACCTTGTGTTTTTTCCCCTTGTGTATTATTAGAATACCTTGTGTTTATTCCCCTTGTGTATTATCAGAATACCTTGTGTTTATTCTCCTTGTTTATTATCAGAATACCTTGTGTTTATTCTCCTTGTTTATTATCAGAATACCTTGTGTTTATTCTCCTTGTGTATTATCAGAATACCTTGTGTTTATTCTCCTTGTATCAGAATACCTTGTGTTTATTCTCCTTGTTTATTATCAGAATACCTTGTGTTTATTCTCCTTGTTTATTATCAGAATACCTTGTGTTTATTCTCCTTGTTTATTATCAAAATACCTTGTGTTTATTCTCCTTGTCTATTATCAGAATACCTTGTGTTTATTCTCCTTGTATCAGAATACCTTGTGTTTATTCCCCTTGTTTATTATCAGAATACCTTGTGTTTATTCTCCTTGTTTATTATCAGAATACCTTGTTTTTATTCTCCTTGTTTATTATCAGAATACCTTGTGTTTATTCTCCTTGTTTATTATCAGAATACCTTGCGTTTATTCTCCTTTTTTATTATCAGAATACCTTGTGTTTATTATCCTTGTTTATTATCAGAATACCTTGTGTTTATTCTCCTTGTTTATTATCAGAATACCTTGTGTTTATTCCCCTTGCCTATTATCAGAATACCTTGTGTTTATTCTCCTTGTTTATTATCAGAATACCTTGTGTTTATTCTCCTTGTTTATTATCAGAATACCTTGTGTTTATTCCCCTTGTGTATTATCAGAATACCTTGTGTTTATTCTCCTTGTCTATTATCAGAATACCTTGTGTTTATTCTCCTTGTCTATTATCAGAATACCTTGTGTTTATTCTCCTTGTTTATTATCAGAATACCTTGTGTTTATTCTCCTTGTATCAGAATACCTTGTGTTTATTCTCCTTGTTTATTATCAGAATACCTTGTGTTTATTCTCCTTGTTTATTATCAGAATACCTTGTGTTTATTCTCCTTGTCTATTATCAAAATACCTTGTGTTTATTCTCCTTGTCTATTATCAGAATAACTTGTGTTTATTCTCCTTGTTTATTATCAGAATACCTTGTGTTTATTCTCCTTGTTTATTATCAGAATACCTTGTGTTTATTCCCCTTGTCTATTATCAGAATACCTTGTGTTTATTCTCCTTGTATCAGAATACTTTGTGTTTATTCTCCTTGTTTATTATCAGAATACCTTGTGTTTATTCCCCTTGTGTATTATCAGAATACCTTGTGTTTATTCTCCTTGTCTATTATCAGAATACCTTGTGTTTATTCCCCTTGTCTATTATCAGAATACCTTGTGTTTATTCTCCTTGTATCAGAATACCTTGTGTTTATTCTCCTTGTCTATTATCAGAATAACTTGTGTTTATTCTTCTTTATTCTCTTTTTCTATTTTTTAGAAACCTTGTGTTTATTGTGTTTGTGTTTTATCAAAATTCTTGGTATTTATCCCTTCGTCTTTTATCAGATAGCCGGTACATTGAGTTTTTTTCTATTTTCTGTTATAAGAATACCTTCAGTTTATTTCTATTGTCTGCTTGAATTTATTGCTTTTGCATGTCTATTTTTCAACATCGTTTTTGTTTTGTCAAACTATATTTTTACGAGCAACTAAATAGTATACAGGTAGTTTGATTTCGTCAGCTTTCAGCCCTTGAGAATGCATATCGATTGCCGTATTCGTCATTTCTATTGAATTATGCCATTTGCCAACCAAATAAATGGATCTAAAATCTTAATTATAAGAATAGTGATATAGAACGAATTAATCTTATTCCGAATTAAGGCATTAAGTCTATTTTGATATCATTAAAAACATACTAGATAACTCACATGGCGAGATATAATATTCATGACTTGGGTATGAAATAAAATGTTGTTTACACATATGGTAATTGGATGAAAATACAAATATAATGTAATTATAGCAGAAAGCTATGTAAAATAAAACATATTTACCATAATGACTTCGAAGCTCTCAGTTGTTTGAAGTAGAACTTGCATAACCTAGAAAGATTTGAGTAGGAGTCGAGATAAGCGACCTGAATGAAAGTCAGTGGGCGGTGTTGATAAGATTTTTTTCAAATAAGCATTGTGTGAAGGTGCCGCTCTAGCACGACAAATGGTCATTTTTTTTCATGACATAGATATTAAACGTCATAGTTGTGAAAGGTTGTTGAATTAGAACGTACATAACCTAGAAACATTCGAGTAGGAGTCGAGAAAAGCGATCTTAATGAAGGTCAGTGGACGGTGTTGATAAGATTTTATTTTTCAAATGAGCATTGTGTGAAGGTGCAATAGAGGTGCCGCTCTAGCACGGCAAAGGGCCATTTTTTTTATCATTACATAGGTATTTGACGCCATAGTTCTGAAAGGTTGTTGATGTAAATTATATAAAAAGTCTATTTTTATTGTTTTTGTGACATCAATAAGATAGGTATTGATTTGTAAAATAGTTTTCCAGAACTGGTGTCTGTTCGAGTTTTAACCTTGGATGTTGTTAAGTAGATCGAAAGGAGAGAGAGTATGATATTTGTCTATGTAAGGCATGAAAATTACTGTAAGTCGGTCATCACGTATATCGGTAGGCTACTATCAAGTATATCGGGTAGACTACTACCAGGTATATCGGTAGGCTACTATCAAGTATATCGGGTTGGCTACTATCAAGTACACGGGTAGACTACTACCAGGTATATCGGTAGACTAATATCAAGTATATCGGGTAGACTACTATCAGGTATATCGGTAGGCTACTATCAGGTATATAGGTAGGCTAGTATCAAGTATATCGGGTAGACCACTATCAAGTATATCGGGTAGACTACTATCAAGTATATAGGTAGGCTAGTATCAGGTATATCGGTAGACTACTATCATGTATATCGGGTAGACAACTATCAAGTATATCAGGTAGACTACTATCAAGTATATCGGGTAGACTACTATCAAGTATATCAGGTAGACTACTATCAAGTATATCAGGTAGACTACTATCATGTATATCGGGTAGACAACTATCAAGTATATCAGGTAGACTACTATCAAGTATATCGGGTAGGCTACTATCAAGTATATCGGGTAGGCTACTATCAAGTATATCAGGTAGACCACTATCAGGTATATCGGGTAGGCTACTATCAAGTATATCGGGTAGACTACTATCAAGTATATCGGGTAGGCTAGTATCAAGTATATCGGGTAGACTACTATCATGTATATCGGGTAGACAACTATCAAGTATATCAGGTAGACTACTATCAAGTATATCAGGTAGACCACTATCAGGTATATCGGGTTGGCTACTATCAAGTATATCGGGTAGGCTACTATCAAGTATATCGGGTAGACTACTATCAAGTATATCGGGTAGGCTACTATCAAGTATATCGGGTAGACCACTATCAAGTATATCGGGTAGACCACTATCAAGTATATCGGGTAGACTACTATCAAGTATATCGGTAGGCTAGTATCAAGTATATCGGTTAGGCTACTATCAAGTATATCGGGTAGACTACTATCAAATATATCGGGTAGACTACTATCAAGTATATCGGGTAGACTACTATCAAGTATATCGGGTAGGTTACTATCAAGTATATCGGGTAGGCTACTATCAAGTATATCGGGTAGACTAATATCAAGTATATCAGGTAAGCTACTATCAAGTATATCGGGTGGGCTACTATTAAGTATATCGGGTAGACTACTATCAAGTATATCGGGTTGGCTACTATCTAGTATATCGGGTAGGCTACTATCAAGTATATCGGGTTGGCTACTATCAAGTATATCGGGTTGACTACTGTCAAGTATATCTGTAGGTTACTATCAAGTTTATCGGGTAGGCTACTATCAAGTATATCGGGTAGGTTACTATCAAGTTTATCGGTAGACCACTATCTAGTTTATCTGGTAGACTACTATCAAGTATGTCGGTAGACCACTATCAAGTATATCGGGTAGACTACTATCAAGTATATCGGTAGACTACTATCAAGTATATCGGTAGACCACTATCAAGTATATCGGGTAGACTACTATCAAGTATATCGGTAGACTACTATCAAGTATATCGGGTAGGTTACTATCAAGTATATCGGTAGACCACTATCTAGTATATCTGGTAGACTACTATCAAGTATATCGGGTAGGTTACTATCAAGTATATCGGTAGACCACTATCTAGTATATCTGGTAGACTACTATCAAGTATATCGGTAGGCTACTATCAAGTATATCGGGTAGACTACTATCAAGTATATCGGGTAGGCTACTATCAGGTATATCGGGTAGGCTACTATCAAGTATATCGGGTAGGTTACTATCAAGTTTATCGGGTAGGCTACTATCAAGTATATCGGGTAGACCACTATCAAGTATATCGGTAGACCACTATCTAGTATATCTGGTAGACTACTATCAAGTATGTCGGTAGACCACTATCAAGTATATCGGGTAGACTACTATCAAGTATATCGGGTAGGCTACTATCAAGTATATCGGGTAGACTATTATCAAGTATATCGGGTTGACTACTATCAAGTATATCGGGTTGACTACTATCAAGTATATCGGGTAGGCTACTATCAAGTATATCGGTAGGCTACTATCAAGTATATCGGGTAGGCTACTATCAAGTATATCGGGTAGGTTACTATCAAGTATATTGGGATGACTACTATCATGTATATCGGGTAGACTACTATCAAGTATATCGGGTTGACTACTATCAAGTATATCGGGTTGGCTACTATCAAGTATATCGGGTTGACTACTATCAAGTATATCGGGTTGACTACTATCAAGTATATCGGGTAGACCACTATCAAGTATATCGGGTAGGTTACTATCAAGTATATTGGGATGACTACTATCATGTGTATCGGGTAGACTACTATCAAGTATATCGGGTTGACTACTATCAAGTATATCGGGTTGGCTACTATCAAGTATATCGGGTTGACTACTATCAAGTATATCGGGTTGACTACTATCAAGTATATCGGGTAGGTTACTATCAAGTATATTGGGATGACTACTATTAAGTATATCGGGTAGGTTACTATCAAGTATACGGGGTAGGTTCAAATGGCCAAAAAACAGCTATCTTGAATTTTTGAAATTATATGTACAGGAGCGAGACCTTTTCGAGTTTCTGTCGGCCTTTACACCAGACTTAGACATTTCGACAGATTACCATGGTCCACACCAGACATGATTTCGGAGCCAGAGGAAACTCTGGCTGAATTGAGTCATTTAAACAACACATGCATTATGTAATAATAAATATAAACTGTATTTTTTTTACAACAGTTATGAAACAAGTTATCCGACTTATAATAATCACTCTTGTTGGCCCGGATGTTAGCGCGCGAGGGGTCTTATTGTGGAAGGAAACCGGAGTACCCGGAGAAACCCCACGTGGTCTGACAGGTGACCAATACATTTCCACGTCCGGTAGGGGAATCGAACCCCGGTCGCTTTGGTCGAAATTAAGGCAAGTACGCTACATGTATATATCCACTGCACCACCCGAGAACACTTAAGCATTTTATGGTAACTTCTGTTTTTCGAATTGTCATATACTGTTGTGTTTGACGGAATTAGATTGTTACTCTATACATTGTATGTTGGCGATGGTAGTTGTTTTTTGAAAATTGTATATATACAATGTATGGTGGGCGCCAAGATCCTTCTCTGGAATGCCTTGTCATATAACCCGAGATATAATTATATGTGCTGAGATCAAGGATAACGGTAACCATTGGATATGATATCACAGATGGAGACAAGACAGAGAATCATGTCTGAAAGAAAACAATACATAAGCAATGAAGAAAATATTGCTTTCATTAGGTGTAAGTTAATAAGATTTGTAAAGTGATCCTCAAGCGGATAAAATAAAAGTTATCTAGTAGTCTAGATTCTGGATCTCTCTTTGATCTTTATGATTTCCTATTATTTTTTACTGCAGGCCCTACACGTTTATTTAGCAAAATTTAATACACCTGTATATAGTATAATTAAAAAAATAAGCGGCCTATTGTAGAAATTACAAGAACAACTGGATTTAAATAAATTAAGATATAATAGCTATTAATATATGTTGATGCACGTACAACACAGAAAAAAATTACACTTGCATAGAAAGGGAGAAAATACAGCATTATATGCTTATGCGTTATAATGCACTCAATCACCCTCCCCAATGAGATGCATCATAAATGCTCCCAATCGAGTTTCCCCCAATATGTCTTAAGACAATGATTCAGGGTTACATCTACAATTTTTAAATGTGACTTTCAAAGTGATATTTAAAAATAACATAGGCAACAAACAAATCCACATTTTCGCAGAAAAGAACATTTTACAACTAAAATTGTCGTTAATTTACAAAGATCCGTATTTTATAACAACCATTTCATCTCTAAAGACGAACCAATCGCAATCGAGTATTCCGACGACGTTTTAGGTCTCAACCAATCAACAACGGATACGCTGTAACACGGGGGTCACCAACTTACCGAGGGTGAGAGAGAAGAACAAAGGGAAAGAGCAAGGAAGTCCAGTTACCAACAGGACAAATTGTAACACCTTTATTACCATCAGAGGCCATGTCCGATTCCGAAAAACAACCGGAGGAAAAGGAAGAACCTAAGAAAAATGTCATCGGTAAGTTTTGAGTGCCACTTCGATCTAAAACTCGAGAAAAACGCAAAATATTTGGGATGTCTGCGAAACTGGGTCACCGCGTGGTCGATCGAGACCATGTTTGTAGCTCGAAGCGTGAGTGAAGATATTTCATAAAATTTGATACATTATGTGTTTTGTTCATAATTTATACAAGTACATGAGTGTATTTGTGTAATTATCTTAAATATTTTAATGTTGTTTGTGTGGTTTTGTCTGTAATTGCAAGGTTTGAGATATTTTTTCGCACCCGGCGTGTTCCATCTCGACGGGCGACCATGTGGTTTTTTAGGTCATGAATCAGTAATTTCGTGTTCTATTTCATAGCGACAAAAGTAACCGGCACCGTAAAATGGTTCAACGTCAAGAGCGGATATGGCTTCATTAACAGGTGATTATGTTGTCTTTTTTCGTAAAGTTGCATATATTTTTATTCATGATTTCCCAAATTTAATTACGTACCGAGCACCCCCCCCCCCTTTCCCACGTTACCGGTGCGATCACGTGAAACGTGAATAAACTTGACGAGCGTCGGCTTTTGCAAATGAGGCTCTAGGCTCTACTGCCTTATTTCTATGCAATGATTTCTATGTTCTTTTTAGCTGCACTGTTCTATTGTATTTAAATAGACGGCTTGCCTATGCATATCAAGTTTCTTGTAAAGAATGATCCAAGTGCCACACCCCCTTTTCAGGTGTAAAGTGCAAAAGTCCATGTGTTGACTTATAATAAAAAGAAAGTTTGAACAAGTTGATACAATACATTTTATATAGCTTGCAGACTTTGTTGTTGGGGTTTGGGATTTTCAGAATATCATTTTTTACACCATGCAAGTTCATAACTTAATAACTGCAGAGGTTTCTTACATTTACTGATTCTGAAAAGGGTGTGTGATAAAATCGCTTACACGATTACGTTTTATATTATTATCCACATCATGTTTTTCCACTTCAGATATTTCCAAGAATGCATCATTTAATTGTCATTTGCTGTACCATTGTGATCTATAGCAGTCGGAGAATCGTGTAACTCCCCATCAGGGCTTTTTCTGAGGGTGTTTTTGGAGCCATTAATGGGCCCTATTCCTAATTGAAATTATTTCACATTCAAGCCAAATTCTCCAAATTTACTTCTGATAAAAACTTTCTCGATTCACCAATTTGCAATTTAAATCAACGTGCACATCCCGCAACCTGTACTCGCATAATTTTGAAAGGACTCTGTGAATTTCTGAAAATGATTAAGTTTAATATTATGGGACCCATTGTTTTTCGCAATACACATAAAAGGACCCATGGAAAATAATTATACAGTAGCTTGACCACTGGTTGCCTTAGCAACAGCCCTGTCGACCTTTCTCTATATGCATTTTTTAGCAATTTCTCTTTTACAATTGTACCATTGATTTACCACTTGAGAAATCAGGTATTTTGGGAATGACAGCCTGTCCTAAAATTGGAAAAATTTTGTCAACATTTGACAGCAAATTGGGGACAAAGCATCAGTGATTGCATTCAAATGGGGATGATTTAAACTTTTTATTTGTAAAGTATCTTTTCAAAGACCAATCATCCATGGTGCAATAAAACATGCATTTGAAGTGTTAAGTTTTGCATTGCTATCTGATTGTTTTTCTTTTCTCAATTTGAATATTTTAGGGTCATTTCATTTGGGAAGATATTGCTTCTATTTTCAATTGGGAATTTGAATGGGTCCTTGTTGGACCCTATAAATGACTGACAAAACAACTTTGGCCAAAAATAACCTGAAGATGTCCATTTATCTTAAATCAAATGTGCATTTTAAATAGATAAGATATATTGTTATAGCAATAAATAAGGGGATTAATTTCTCAAGGATGAAGACCATGGAAAAAAAATTACTGCAGGGGTTAATCTAGATCGGTAGTATTCCCCACTGCCACTATATTCTCCTTTGAGTATAAACAAATTCCCCATCAAGAAAAAATTCCCAAAATAGGGAAATTCCTCAAAGTTTGATGAAATAGGAAATATAGCAAGTAGTAACTGTAAAATTTTTAGGGCTGGGCAGTTTTACCGGTATACCATGGTATAAAGTTGTGATGGCGCGTACCGTGGTACATTAGTCCTGTACCGGTTTTTTGGGGACTTTCATTTAACTTATCAATGAACTATATGTTACATTGATCAATTTGAATTCCAATATGGTTTAATTATGATTTCCTTTAAGTTTTATGATCAACTAGGACAGATATAGCTTCACTAAAACAATATTAGAGGATAACACAAAGAGAAACTTATGACAGGCCTATTGTGGATTGGCTTCAGAACAAAAGCAGCCAGAGACCTTTAGCTAGCTCAAACATTCAATTAAGGTGGTATACCATGGTATGACTGCAGTATTTGCCTAAATACCGTGGTACTTTTGATTTTGTGGTACCCAGCTCTAAAAATTTTAAAATAGAAGTTTATTACTGCAAGTTAAGACTCTCATCCCATCGTTTTTTAGCAAATAGGCTTAAAATCCACCTGGCACCTTCAAATACAAAAAATTACCCCCTCTTGTACTCTCCTCCTGGCTTGTGCCGCACCTTCGGCCAGGCAAAGAATCTACGGCCCTTCCTTTCCCCTAATTTTCATTATGGGTAGTATTCCCCAAATCCTTGTTTGTAAAAATCACTGCAGTTTCTATTTAACCAAACCAAATAAACCCATTAGCATTAGTGGTGATTATAATGTTATTATTTTTCCCTTTTTCAGAGATGACACCAAAGAAGATGTCTTTGTCCATCAGGTAAGACACCTATGAAATGATCCCTTTAAGAATTTGTTATGAATTCTTAGACTAAGTATTGTAGTTGGTCAGTATGAGTGGGGATCTTTTGTTAAAAACTGTATATCCTTGTTCCACAGAAAGAATCCATCAAAATTGTATAAATTAAAGCATACAGTGAAACGTCCTGTCGGCAGATGAACTGATGTTATATATATCAGATAAGTTTTGGATCCCTGCTCGTTATTTAATTGGGGAGGGAGGGGAGTGGATGGGTAGGCCTTGTCTTTTTAGTAAACGTGTTAAATTAACTGTAATCTTTAATAATACTTGGAGTTTCCTTTTTGTAATTCAAAAATGTTTACGCAGCCTTGCTACTATAGATCAGTACATAATACATCAAAATGTACACAAACAATATCTGCTCTTGTGATGTACCTATTGAAAACTGCTGAAGTTCTATGAAGTCGGTGGCGAACACGTAAATAATGATTGGGAAAGTAGAATGCAGTGTAATTCAAATGAACAGGGTCATTTTGCCAAAGAATGATAATTGAAACTGGAAATATTTTGTTTTGATAGACTGCCATCACAAAGAACAACCCTCGAAAATACCTCCGAAGTGTCGGTGACGGAGAGAAGGTCGAGTTTGATGTCGTCGAAGGAGAAAAGGTAATTCATTGTTTTAAAGCAACAAATTTAAATTCTAGGAAAATACTGACATAAGTACTTTACATATAAGAAATCAAGGATCATAATATGGCAGAATATTTTGAAATTTTGATCATTCATTCCCATTTTTTCCAGCTTCCAAAAAAGTAGAAGTATTTTTTATAACAAATATAGAGGAGGTCTTTCCTCGCCAAATTTTCAAACCCTTATATCTTTGAATAAGGCCAATGACCTATGAATGATTTTGCTTTATCTTGATATATTATAAATGATATTAAGAAAAATGTATGCTTTCAAGAAAAGATAATTACACAAATCTTTATAAAAGTTGTGAGCCAGATTGATGTCATGAAATGGGTTATGCAGGTGTAAAAAACACAATATAGGTTTGCTGAAAATGGAGCAAATCATTAAAAAAAATGCATTGGTCAAAACAAGAAATGTTGTTACAAATGTGTGTCATCTGTAACAGGGCAATGAGGCATCAAACGTGACCGGACCTGAGGGAAATCCTGTCCAGGGTAGCAAGTACGCCGCTGATCGTCGTCGTTACCGTGGCTACTACCGAGGAGGACCTGGTCGTCGACTTCCACCTTACCGCAACGTAAGTCTGAAAACCCTTTATATATTGTTGTCAACTCCAACAGACACAATCTAATTCAAATATACCCTAACAAGGTTTGTGTTAAAGCCAACCCTATACGTTTTCAAGCATAGAAACTGAAAAGGATCCCACTGATTTTCAGGATTCCCATTAAAACTAAGGAGAAGGACCAAGTTTATTTAGGAAAGGACCCCATTTATGAATTTCCCAGCGCAAACCCTGCCTTACAATGCAAAACTTCCTTTCAATAGGATATAAGTCAAATCAAAGTATAAAACGAACAGCTCCCTGAAGACACATTCTTCTAATTCTCAGGTTGGAAAAGTTCATTATGAGGAATGAAAGTGTTGAAGCTGCACAGTGCTGTATTACTAATGTAAAATTGTCACGTGCCTACAAATATACATTCCATACAATTCAGTTGTTAACGTCAAGGACACTCATTCTAGTAAAATCAAACAAATCATAAAATCTGTGTTCATTTGATGTTGTAAATAAATATAACATTGAGTAAATCAATAAACTCCCTCTAGCCTAACATTAAGCATTGTTTGATATAGTAACTGACTGACCTAGATTTGTAACTATGGTGATGTATAAGTTTTTCTAATGTTATATGTACAGGGTGAGGGTGGCGAGGGAGAAGAGGTTGAAGAAGGAGAAGAGAGACCGAGACGTCCTACTGGACCTCCCCGACGTAGGCCTTACCATGGTGGGTACTATGGTGGTGGTGGTTACCGTGGCTACTTCCGTGGAGGCAACTTCCGCAGAGGCCCACTAAGGGGACCCCCAAGGTACCAGAATCACGGAGGGCAGATGGTCGAGGAGGATGGTCAGTACATGGATGACCAATTCCGTCGTCGTCGCCGTCCTTTTGGCTACCGATTCTACCAACCACGTAACCCAAGGTACTATGGCCAGGGTGGTGAGGACGACGGATCATTCAGGGGTCGTCCATTCAGAGGAAGAGGACGTGGAGGTCGAGGGCGTGGCAGGGGACGCGGAAACTCAAGGAAGAGGGTAAGTTGAGGGACGAAACTGATAAAACAAAACTGTTTTTCATAGCTTTATGTGAAATCTTTATGAGAGGGAGGAAAGAAATAAATGACAGTTTAAAATTGAAATGTAAAAACATATATGAAATGTATGACAGTTTGAAAATGAAATGTAATTTTAAAACATAATGTCATAAAAT
Organism: Mimachlamys varia; assembly: GCA_947623455.1. Lineage (NCBI taxonomy): Eukaryota > Metazoa > Mollusca > Bivalvia > Pectinida > Pectinidae > Mimachlamys > Mimachlamys varia. The sequence continues at coordinate 6,087,548 of OX392542.1, read as the reverse complement.
AATACAAGAAGAGTGCTTAAATTATTTTAAGATAGAAAAACTGCTATGATGTAAGCAACAAATATAACTTAACTTAAATATGTATTTCAGTGTTGTGCTTATAATATAAAGATAAAAACTATAAGCTTCAATAGCAGCAAGTAAGATTTTGTAAAGATTTAAAAAGTGTAATTATTTTAAGGGTTCAAAAAATTTCCAGGTCACATATAATCAGAGATGGTCATTTAGTTCTATTCAAATTGCCAAAACTACACTTCAAGATATTAAATAGGGGTTCAGAGGTAACATTTTGTAAAGTTTTGAAAAGCAGAATTATTTTCATGGTTCAGAAATTTTTAAGGTCGCATTATTCAAAACGTTCAATCATTTAAATTGTAGACAAACAAAGATAACCAAGAAACCAACAGCCAGGAGGGAGGAGATTCTAACGATGCTGGTGCCGAGTCCTCGGGTGCGGGAGACGACCGAAACGATGGAGGAGAGCAGGCCGAGTAAGCATCTCTCGCCGGCAACCATCTGGCATCACCATCCAACAGCATATTATGATAAACCTTTGTTATGTAGTCCAGCAGTCTAGATTCCTGCATCTGTGTATTGCTTTAAACACATGGCCTTTTTCCTTATGTATTTAAAATCTACAATCTTGACATGGCCGACTTGATGTAACCAACGCAGGAACAGATAGCGGCAGGTCTAAAAATGTTCTCTTTTGTGTGTAGGAAAGAAACACCAACTCACTCGACTATGCAAAAAAATAACGCCATTATTGAATACAGTAACTTTTCCTCCGAAGACAAACAGAAGAGAAAGGTTGAAAATTTGACTCTAGTGGCACACATAAGAGAAAAGTTGATGACTTTGACTCCGACGATGAACTGAAGAGAAAAGTTGTTTGTGTGACTTTTACACAATAATTAACAAACAAACAAAAAAAAAGAGAAAAAGAAAAAACATTTATACAAAGAACAAAAGAAATTTTTATACTTATGTTTAACATAAAAGCGGAATGAAATGTATTTCAATTCCAATTATATTTGAAGAAACTATTTTACAAAATATGGCAAATATTGGAATACATTAAAGTTGACTGACTTGGTGTTGCACGTTTTATTATGATACCAATGTAATTTGATAGTGCTTAATTGAAATTTCTCACAGAGGTCTACATCCGGTTTCTGTGTAGATCCAGAAATAACCCAGGCGGCGAATGAAATTTACGTCTGAAAGCCAAAAAAATGTGCATGAAATAAACATCTGCATTGAAAAAAAGAATGTTTTTATTGTTTGTGATTTGCAGCCAATGAATTTTCGTGACCATAAACAACTTATACTATAGCTCCTATACCCCAATTATTTCTTATAATTATTTATTTTATCAAATATTTGAAAAAAAAAAAAAAACTAGAAGGTCAGTTTCCACAACTAGATCAGGAGTAATTGCTTAGGGCTATTACAGTAAGATTTCTTCCTGCCCCTGGGGACTCCCAAAATATATCGCTTTTGTGCATGGTTTTGTTTCTTGTCTATATCAACGAGTGTCTACAACTTTTAATGTAAATAATAAATATCTATTGGTAATTTGGTAGTACCCCTTAACAAAATCTGGAGTCCCAGGTTGCAATAGATATATTCTACTGTAAAAGCCCTTACAACAGTTCCTCGTAAAACTCTTGTATTACCACCCCTTAAAGATTCATTCTGGAAAATATTTGTATCGAAAGTATTCCAAAATTGGATGATCTTTAAGCAGTAATTAAATATACAGGATTAAGAGAAGCAGCAAGCCTGATTTCATCGTTAAGTATTGTTGATATCAAGATACATTGTATGACCAATTCTAAATTTAAAAAACAAAAATTTAATCACTTTTTATGCAAAAAATATGCTCGCTTATTAAAACAAAGGGCAGTAAACTGGTTAGGTCTCTGTCGATGTAGTTGATGCACATTTTCCTACATAGAGACTAGGCGAGTGTAACCAGTGGATGTCAAGATGTAGCTTGCTCAAATGACCTTTTCTGGTCACTTTGTATCCAGTTTTAATTGCCCGGGGTCTGTGGTCCATCCTGTCCGTATATTTTTGTTAATCGCTATTCCCTGGGAAGTACAGATTCTCATTCTACCTGTAGGTGCCTATTTGTTCCCATTTGATATTGGGACTGGTCAGCAAATCTAAATGCCTGAAAAGGGGACCATCTCTGGTTTTAAAATTGAAAGTTTGTTATCACTCTTTCTCAAATTCTTAATGTTACCTACTTACAAAATACAGTATCAGAAAAATCCATTCAGTACTTGAAATGAAATAGCAATAACAACATTTTTTTTGGACGGGACGCCATTTGATAGTGGTGGGCTAAAACACATGAACATAAACTAAAACAACAAGAACAGAGGATTATTTTTATTTAACTTTAGTTATATTACAGTGATCTTGTAAAATATATAACAATAGTGTAACATCATGGTCGTAACATTGAACCAAGTTCTTGTAAATAGTTATTCTTTGTCAACAAAGAGAAGAATATTTACATGTATTAGCATTGGAATATATTTCTCTAGAATCTGTTAACATTACATACTTCGCCTAATTCTGCAATCTACTGCTAAAAGAATTATTTTTATTAAATAATTAACATATATAATTGTAAAATGAGACAATTTGAGTGCAAATCAAGTTAAACTAACAGTAAAGATACTGCTATTTTAAATTGCACACCTTTAAACTTTACTTTCTTGCAGTTCTTGATTACCATGGTTGTTGGCAAAAAGATCATCTAATGATTGAAAGGTGACATCAACCAGCAATATTGTTTGTACCATAACGTCAAAATGGAAAATTTCTTGGAAGTAACGAGACCTATTTCTCACCTTAAAACGAACTTAATGGCCAAAACATGTCGAACTGCATGAGATGACTTGACTTGTCAAAGGATTTCAAAGCAATAATTACTTGTACATATAAAAAACCTTTAAATTTTGTTAAACACTTTCTGGCTTAAAGTTGAGGCAGTCATTTTTGATTCTATGTTGACCTGAGAAATTGCTCTTGTTCAGATAGAAAATTTATATTAAGAATGATAAGTAGGTTTTGTAAAAATTAACCCCATCAAAGAACACGAGAAAAGGTAGAAAATATAATATACCATTGAATTCCCTTAGCATAGGGATCATTCAAATATAAAATAATTTCACTGGTAAATTATATATATGAAGGAACAAAATTTATAATACATTATATAGGGATGAAGGAATTATCATTTATGAAAATTGAATCCTTTTAAAACTAATCGGAGTGAAAACATGGGATTCCAACCTGGAACCTTGGACACCAACCAATGGAGCAGGTCACCTGGATGTCCGTTTTTAAATGTAACATTTCTATATAAATTCTGGCGGACGGACAAGTGTTTATGCAGGCCTCGCAAGGCTCATCTGAAAGTATGTACATGTAGCATCAGATTACTAGGTCCAACCTCATTTCATAAAAGAAACAACTTTATTTGGTCCAAATCGGTTTAAACGAAAACGGCCTGAAAATCGTCTAAAACCTTTATAATTAGAAATGATGGGTGGTAAGTGAGCTGAAAATGAATACCAGTCCTGCTGGTTTTCAGATTTTATGATGCAATTAAATGATTAATTAAATACAGGTATATATTAAAATAAACTGTACATACATATTTTATCCTAGTGAAAAGTTAGCTTTGTTTTTATTTACAAAAATCACATGGAATAGACTGTACTTATGGAACATGTTTAATGAAAAGGAAACTGCTCGGATAGAAATTTGTTCTCTTTAATATACTCTGAAGTAGATCTTTAATGCAAGTTCTGGAATCACAAGTTTCTGATTAATTACATTCAATAATACACAGTTGTATCATCAGCAATATAGTGAAAAGAAGCCATTTCTTTAAAACCTGGCTTTTAAGTGATTTCTAAATTATTCATACTTGGGCTATATAGAGAAATGAGTTTTGCATGAAAAACGAGCATACGGAGTATTGCTGAAGCAATATATGTCCTCTATCGGCCTCTGCAAGCTAGAAAGATGCAATGATTCATTAAACAAATTACAGGGACTTAATGTATGATTTATTTCATTTAAATATGTGCATATGTTTCAGTGATAATGAACAGAAACTGAATTATTGGAATTTTTTAAAGTCCGTGGGCTGTAACTCTGTGAAAATTCATTCAATGTAGCCATATTAGAACTTGACCTAGATAATGCCATGATGTATAGCAAATTTCGGTTCAATATGTACACGCGTTGCAGAGACGATGCATGGAAACCCCATAAAGGTGACAGTGAGACGGCTATGATAACTAGGAATTTGGTACTTTCAAACTTATCATACACAATAACTAGGAATGGGGATTTCATGTATGTCACTGTTATAACTGTTGTGAATAAAAATACACCAATGCATTAGAAAATATATAAACATATATCTGATACTTATAATTCACAGTTTTTTGTGTCATAAGTGATAATAATCTCATCTTTTTATAAAAGAATCACAAGAATTTTAATCAAAATGTAATGATTAAAGAACTTATACAAATGATGCTTAAATGCATGCGCTGAGTTGCATTCCAAGTTATTAATAGTATTTAACACAATGACAATACAAAATATATGATGCAATAACTAACAATGAAATGGACGGTTTATTTACAACTTTTCATGATTAAAATATAAGATATGTATACATAATTCTGATTATCGATCAACGAAAAACCAGATAATAAGCTGATCAACAGCCAAGGTATAAATAGATACAAAAACTTGCAACAACCAACATGTAATTTGCCCTTTTCCAGATAAAATTTGAGTAATTCTCCCCAAGGATGTTACATGCACATATTGCTCAAGGAAATCACTTTATATCAAATAATTTCAGATATTTATCCAGCAATAAGCCCATGTCTGAAAAGAAGCCCATCTAAATCTATAGCATAACTCAATCGAGTTAGATTACTGTAAACGTACATATTTTTGTCGTAATCTTATTTAAGTGCTTTTTGGGCTGAATTATTACGCTAAAATATTATTGCCCTAATTGGAGTTTTATATGCTTCTTATATAATTACAGTCAAACCTGTATTAAGCGGCCACCCAAGGGACCGACAGATATTGGCTGCTCAAGACAGGTGGCTGCTTAAACCAGGTAGGCCAGAAACGGCCTTTTGCTCATTTTTTTGCAACAGTTAAATATTATAATGCACTTAATTATACATGTTCTATGCGGAGATTATCCACGGATTATCGTAAACAACACCAAATCACATGACGATCGATAAAAATAACTGGTCATGTGATCATCACAGATGTCTATTTCCGGAAAAATGGCTGCTTAATACAGGACGATACAACGACTTGTGGCAAATTGTTGTGGCCGTTGGCCGCGTTAGATAAGTGACCGCTTATTTAAGGTTCAATATATAGTGTTTTCCATCGGGCGGACTACAGACTGGTCGCTTATTCAAGGTGGCCGTTAGAGCAGGTTTGACTGTATATAGTAATTACCACAGATTCAAGAATTCATCATTGTGCTAATGTACCAAAAACTGACAATGCGCTAAAATTTGACTGTGCCAAATTAAGTATGTTTACAGTATGAGGCGGGCTTATAACAACTGGAACAGTTCAATTACAAATGTTAGCAAAAATATATAAATTTAACTAATTAAGTTTGTCTTGAGTAGCAATGCAACATAGAGTTCCTTACACAAGTTCATGAGTCTGTCAGACACAGGAATAACTGGTAAAACTTCTTCTAATCTGTTAACACAAAAGTTTATAAAACTAATGATCCATCTCTTGATTCTACTAGTACTGTTCCAGTTATAAATGATCTGACTGATTCAGTCGGTGTAATGGAAGGCAACCTTCATGTTACTAGCCAATCAGATATGCCACAGACATGTGCAACACTTGACCGGTTCGTAGCAGACTCCCTGCCTCGAGCGACGGTCGACCATACTGTCCCGTTTTACCTTGTTGATAATCCAGAATGGTATCATGATCGCAAAAAATACTGAAAAAAAAAAGTAAAAAATATATTAAAGGCAAATTGATTAAGGTTGTACATTGTATTTTAACAATATTGATATATGGTAAAATGTATATGAAATCTTGACCAACAAAATTTAAGTATAGTGGGAAAATTAAATTGTTTCCAATTTGGGGAAAGTGAACGACAACTTATTGATATGAAAAGAATGTAGAACTCTTGAGATATCGTTCATACCCCTATCTCTCAGTCCTTCGGAGAGGCACAGAGCGCCTTCTTCAGTAAACATTCTGATTCATGCCAATTGCTAGCAGGTTTTATCAAATCTGACAGACAAATATGATTGTTTATAGACTACAAATGACACTCCATAAACAACAGAAAACGTGTGTCAGCGATCAGAAATGGAACACTGGTACCTGCCTTTAACTGGGTCAAAAACAGGTGAGGCAAGATGGAACAATTAGATATTTCAAGTTTCCATCAAAATATTATAAATCTTACTTATGGATATGCAGGTGAACCAAGCGATGGCCAGGGACATGTAGTACAACTCCTCAGTGGTAGATTTCTGAAAATTGTAAAACAAATGAATATCTGTCAGAATGTGTAGGCTTTGTAGAGACATACAGATGGTGGGGAGTCGGCCAATGAGACCATCTCTATCTTTGGCCCCATGACACTGAACCAAACGCATAATGGAAAAGATTACTAACGATATCGCCAATAAGGTCAAATAAAGCCCCATTCACTTCTTCGAATGTTGCTGGAATCATTTATGGCAGAGACGCTCAGATTTTCTTGTACCTAAAAATCTTTGCTTATATCTTGGTGGTTTAGCTGTCATATATGAAATAGAATGCATACCTTAGATAGTGTACAGATGTATTTTGAAAGTCACATCAGTTTGTTATGACAACAATTCATTGATGCATTGATTAATATTATCTTTTAAGTACAGTATACAATAATGTCATTCACCAACCATACTGTGAATATACTTTAGTTTTGCCAGTGACTTTTGACCTTTGAATTTGTAATCAGATGAAAAAAATTTATAATTTGTAAATTGAATTGAATCTGTTCATGGATTAATGAGATACTTTGAACACGGGCGACTTAAATTACTACTGACAGACAGATACTCCCACACTGGAGAATGCACAATCACAGAGTTGTCTCCCCTTTTTCCAATTCTAGATTTCTCCGTCATCCTCATAAGAGGTGATTTCTCCGTCACCCCTATGAGTATAACAGACAACATGTGCTATGACACGACTCACAATGGACTATGGAGGAACATCAATATTTTATGCAACATATAACCATGACACAAATTGGTAACATCAACATTTTCAACACACATTTTAAGGGACTTTAAAATGGCAAGATGTAATATGGCTAACAGCATCTTTTCATTTCCTAATGTTTTTGCAAGTATGGTAGAAAATCATTAAACATGGGACTGTTCCTTAAGACAAGGATATCTCAACTCTTATAAAAGAGTTAGGCTGGCCAGCAATCGGCAAGACTCGTCATTACGACTAACGTACTCGGACCAGATAAACTCTCAGGTTACGATGCCCCTATGAACCGAACAGACCCACGTAAAATTGTATTAATCTTCTTTCCTCAGTAATTCAATATTGGGAATATATAATTTCAATATGAAGATACGTACACAGTTACCAGCTTTAGAAGTATACACTACTGCTACCAAGCCTTCCACAAAACACATAATCCCAAAAATGTGGAACACAATCTTCAACTCTCGAGGTACGGGAATCATCAGCATGAACAGGAAAGTAAAACCTGTGGAAACAAACAATCAATAAGTCAGGGCATCTGACTAAAGTACAATGAAGTTTTAATTTTATTAGTCATATCATGATTTCCATGATTCAGAAACTAAATGTTGCTTGAATACATGTATTATTTAAGGTGAACAAAAACCCCAAATGGATTAACGTATCCATTGTCAATTTGGAAAACATTCTCGTGTGTCGATAAAAACAAACATGCTGGCTCTTTATTAAAAATTTTAATCTAAAGAGTCACTCATTACTGACTTCTTAAGGTAATTTATTTTCAAATACATGCGTATACAATTTTAAAAGACTTGTACATTTTAACCTATCAATTTATATTTCATTTCATATTTTATTAGTAATTTGTCACTTTAAACTTTTTTTTTAATTGGAAATGCATGTTTTAAAAGATATTTACTAATTAATTTCCATTGGAATGTAGCCAGTTATCATTAAAATACTCAGATTAAGTCCAAAAGATACCTTATTATCATTTTATTCCCAGATAAAAAAAAAAATACCTGATTATCATTTCCTAAAAAAACCTGATTATCTTTTTATACCCAGATACAAATACCTGATTATCATTTTATAAAAATACCTGATTATCATTTTATACCCAGACAAAAATACCTTATTATTATTTTATACCCAGATACAAAAACCTGATTTTCATTTTAAGAATGTTCTGCGGCCAGCTTAATTACATACCAATAGATATAAACGTGAAGATGATGGACACAATGAGAAGTTGAAGAAGAGGCTGCTCACACCAACGGGCCGTAGTGGGCTGTAGGAGAACATAGAACTGGGGCACCAACAGGGCTAACGTGATCACCATCATTACAATAAATCTGGAAATATTAAGGTAAATATGAGGCACCAACGGGGCAAATGCGATCAACATCATTACGATAAATCTGAAATAATAAAATATATATTGAGGCACTAACAGGGCAAATGTAATCACCATATCCCATGCCACAGTGAAATATCTAATTGTATAACAATGCAATGCAAAAATAATCGAAATATGAAAAACTTTTGTTCAATTGTATTGTCGTATAATAAGCATATAGTTCAAATCGTCTTGATATGTTAAAACATCAGAAGTTTGTATGTAAAAGGGCCACAACTTTTCTATATAGTCAATTTAATCCAACCAATGTTCAGGGGGAAAAAAGCTTCATGTTGCGGTAAATGAATGTACAAAGTTTAAAAGAAATGAAAACTGAGATCTCCGGGCAAGACTTAGATTGTGAAATATGAAAGGGGCAGTAACTCTTATATAGTCAAATCAATGTCGATGTCCAGAAATACACAAATTCATGTCATAGTGAATAATTGGACAAAGTTTGAAAGAGATCAGCTGAAAACTGTTGGAGAAGATCAGACAAATAAAAGTAAACAACCAGTCAGATGGAGCGACAAACAAGGACAATGCCGTACTGTATGACATCCCATCAAAATTGAAAGACATGTAAAAATTGTAATTTATGTTGTGTGCTGTAATATTTGCAGAAAAAAATGTAACTTCAGAAAAGTTATAAATTATAAAGTTCGCAGCAAGAGTGAGAATTACATTGTCATTTGAAATATTATGTACAATGTATGCAAATTTATCTGAATGTTACTAATTTTGTAAAAGGACGAGGAAATGTGATAAAGATAGTGCCATTGCTGGGGCTTGAACCCGCGACCCTTGGCACTCCAACCCAAATTGCTCTAACGACTGAGCTAAAGGGAAATTCCCTACAGCTCATGTTTGTAAGGCAACCTGGTAAATGCACATCTTTTACACTCTTCCCCCCTTTTTTCGAAATCTCCAACCCAGGTTCTTTGTGTCCCCGTCAAAGATTTCTTACCATGAAGAGGAGAGGGACAACAGCACCAGTTTGTAATTGGACGAGGAAAGGTGAGAAAGATAGTGCCGTTGCTTGGGCTCAAACCGCGACCCTTGGCTCTTCAGCCCGATGCTCTACCGACTGAGCTAAAGGGAATTCGAAATCCCATTCAGCTCGCACTTGTAAGGCAACCTAATCAACGCACATCTTTTACAATTTGAAGAAATTTGAATATAAGGAAAGGCTTACATTTTGACCCGATTATTTTGAGGAAACCAACGGATGAGGTGGTAGGAATTGTGAGCCCAACAGTAGTTCCACATCATGAGGCAGTGTCGGTAGTTCAATGCTCCTCAGACTGCAAATATATATATTGTAAATATAATGTTTATAACATAATATGTTTATTAAGTTATAAGTCGCCACTTTTTTCTCATATGAGTAATGAGTAATACTATTGACAGTATTGTTACTCAAAAGGGTTAAAGCATAACTGTTGCACGAAATGCAGGATTATTACCATTACTGTATTGGCCGTCAAATGCGAGTAGTTGAGTTTGGCTAGGGAAATGTCTAGATGATATTATAGTTTCTGATCAGTTGCAATAAAGGATTCGAGGGCCAGTCAAAGCTTGAATCATGATCATATCCTGGCCATAAGACGTCACTGGTAACTTTCAATCATTTCCGTTTCTTTTATACTTAATTTATATTATTCGCCTGATTGAAATTGCAAGACTACGTTTCGAATTTGTATATCAAAATTGACAACTTGTTTTATGGAATCATGTTATTCTAAAGACACCATCAAACTTCGACAATCTTACCAAAAACTATCTGCAGTCGAAGGGTTGGCAAGCACTTGTTTATTTCCAAAATGTCGGACACCGGAACTTGATGATCTACGAACGACAACTCTGTCTTCATGTCAAACCGAAACCGACACGATACTCAAAGCATGGTTAGCTTACTGATAACGTAGCGCTATATAAAACTGTCAACATTGTGTAGTTCACCACTTACTTATCAGAACTTGATTAAGAAATAAAAATAAAAAGATACAAGAATAACTTTACACCAGAAATCAATATTTCATTATTCTCCAGTCTCTTGATGCATTATTATTTCCGGCTATGTTAGCCTAAGCTCTTGTTTAATAATCGTTTAATATCTCAAATATAGTTTTGTTAAATTAAAATCTAGCAACAGAATGAAAATAAATTTAGATGAGATTTATTTATTATTATTTTTTTTAATCATGAAAATACAAAAGGAAAACACCGTACAACTGTTTATTTCACATTAAGTTTTGCCATGCCATTAAAGTGGCTATAAAAAGACCTTTTTTACCTGATCTTCGGTTTAATATAAACAAGTTGCTCCTAGAACACAATGAACTTGATTTGTGTCACTCAGGCTACTTACCGGGTTGTGCATGGCCGATAAGAAAATTTCTTGATTAATCTTAAAACTGTATCTTGATATTTGAAGAACGCCCAAATATATTTTCTTGAGGTTATTCCTACAATATATATACACAGCGTTCAAGATTCAACTTATTGAAGTAAATTCTATATCATTGCACCACATGATTCATCTTGTTGAAGTAAATTCTATATTATTGCTCCAATTGTAAATTGATTATAAAGATAAGATATGTGATGTACAGAGACATAGCATCTAAGCATTGCAGCATGTTTAGAGCAGTGTCACATGGGTTGCCTTATAATTGTACATTTATCTCGATATTCTGAAGAACACGTATATATATTCTTGAGGTTATTCTTGCAACAATATGCACAGCGTTTATGATTCAAACGGTATCAACTTATTGAAATAAATTCTATATTATTGCACCAATTGTAAAATGATTATAAAGATAAGATATGATGTACAGCGACATAGTATCTTATCATTGTAGCACGTTTAGAGCAGTGTCACCTGGGTTTCCGACGTAAGCCTCAGTGGACGATCTTCCATGCCTTGTTCAGATTTGACTTGAACATGATGTTTATATTGACTTCACAACATACGCTGGCAGGCTGATCCACACATTCACAACTCTGTCAGCTAGCAAAGGAGTTACTTGTGTACCTCGGTCTTGATTGGGATTTCTTTAAATTTCTTGATTAAAGCATCACACCACAGCATGCCAATGGCCATTTAACATCTTAATGGATCTTGTTAATTCCGATGAAATTAATATTTAACCACATTTGAATTTCAATGAAAGTCAGGGTTTTCGGCTCGAAAAAATGTCATAGCACTAAATCCCAGGAACGTGGATACTTACTGGGCTCCTGATTAATTTTTTTATAAACACTAAAATTTGACCATGGTCTTGAAAGCAGTTCAAGGTAATTTCTTGGGAGAAACGTCATAGCACGTCATCCAAGGCACATATTGGCCGAATACAGCTCTAGATTTCTCGGTTATTCAAAAGAAAAAAATGATTTGTTGTTTTACTAACTTGACCTAAGAAAGCTGTTCAAGTTAATTGATCTGAGGAGACATATTGTATCACTTTGTTACAGGTACGTCCTGGCCATGTCTTACAAGCTACGTAGGTCTGATACAGCACTGTCTTAACTTGGAAGCTTTGTGACGTTGCAATTGGCTATATCACTTGAGACAACTCGTAGTACTGTAGGTTCGTATGTTACTGTACGCTGATACATTGTATCATCTGAACCTGTACTTTTAATGCTACTTTGATTTAAGATCGTGAATAAACTATGACTGTTACCAACACTGATGTGTCTTTGTGACATTGACTTCATCATTTGATCATAGTACTAGTATACTGTAAGTTTGTATATTACTGTACATTGATGGTATCTTGTATCATCTGAACATATATTTTTAATGTGATTTTGATTTAATATTGTGAATAAACTATGACTGTTACCAACACTGATGTGTCTTTACGGTGTACTGCGTACTGCATCACCCAAAATTCTTATGAAGAAAACACCTATTGATACGAATGTTTACTAATTCTTTTGTTTTTCTTGTTAATTTGATTAAAGTATCAATAATAAAATTTTTTGAAATTAAAAAAAAAAACACCTGCGAAAACAAAAAAACAAAAAACATGGAGTTGCACCTCACAACCTTATCATCAATATTAGACTCATCATAAGTCATGAAGTCAAGAGAATCCAAAGTATTCAAATACAAAACTAAGATATCAAAGTGGTATGAAATGATTTTATTATACAAGTGACATTTCTCAAAGGAATTGAAATTCCTATCAATGTTTAATCTGAAAACAAAAACTTATCAGAGCTTGTCTGGTTCTGAATACATTTTTCAAATGAGGTTATAAACATTACCAGCACTGGTACAAATTCAAATTCCCGTACAATTTGTGAATTGATATTTGGTCTTTATAATGGGGAGCTATGTCAAGTACACCTAAAGCAGATGATCTTTTCTCCCAATATAACGATTAAACGACCACCAAATCCTTTCCAATATCCTAAACAAAGACGTGTTACTTAATTATAAAGGGTTATCAATAAGTTTCTCTCTCTGAGAGAAATGAACAGCTCCAAAATACAAAATGTATACAAAAAAGTCAACTTAATTTCCAAATATTGCTCGGAATTAATAATATTATTTGTTCACATAAGAGAAGTTTTATATTATTGACTAGAGTAATACCTTGCTCATTCCACAAGTTTACATTTTTATTTTGATTTGTCCTCCCTGTCAATAGACTTAAAGTTTAAACAAGTTTTTAACACCCCCTTCCCCCAAGCCCTTGGTCAGGGTACTGTCTCCATTAAATACTGTGCTGTCAATGCAATATAACTTCACAATCCTAGGTAAGTCTAATTAAGCCATTTATTTCACTTGAGCAACACATTAAGTTATATAATTGTTCATAAACATGGGCATATGTTTTTGTCTGTAACCTGCTGGTCTAGATCATTGTATGTGAACAGTATATTCTGGTATATGTTAAAAAAAATATGACATTACATTTACAATGTGCACAAACATGTAGCACATTTGTTCAATCACCCCCGAAGACACATTTGAACTCTTTCAATTCAAAAAGTTGGAATGATGCATTATGCATTTCAGGGGTGAATGAGTATAGGGTACCACTGCATCAATTAAAATTACAAAGAAGAGTTCCGACTACACATGTATTTCGAACTCCATTCTTCCTTATAAAGAGTAATCTCCCCTCTCTTCATGTTTTTCTTATTTTTTTATAATGAAGGCTAAGTATGTCATATTGTATGAAGTAGTTTACAGATGCTTTACAAATTAAAAATAGACTTATCCTCAAGAGCATATCAATAGGGGTTTGGCAAAGTTATTGAGATAAACAAACTACCTTAAGATTTTTTTAAGAAAAGGGGAAGAACGGATTTTGAAATATATTGGCAGTATGGGAGGTGGCCAATGAGAGTAGAACCATTCCTGTAATGATATAGCTACACACTGGGGAACCTCATGCTTTGGATAACAACGTCAGCAATACTGTAAATTGTTTTTATTTCTATTTAATGTATCCGACCCCGACCAAAGGCGCATGATTTCTTGATTACTGGTGACTATTTACAACACTTTATTCACTATCGGAGATAAAAATATCACAAATCCATAATGACAGTAAGTAAATAACAAGATGATGGTAACATGATGACAGTTATACACAAAATGGCTCAGTTACAGGTCAAGCCTGAATGACAAAAGCTATACTCTATGAACGGATGTATACAGGTATATACACAATGAGAGGTACTGTAGTACAGCACCTATATATCTTCTATACCATTAGAGAAGTATCAAAAGCTGGAGAAACAGTTCTCTGAATTTAATGGATTGGAGGGGCACAAAGGCCCTACCCACATGTAAACATGCAGCCCCTTGGTCCCATGTGTTTATGCTATGGTATTATTTTCTCTCTCTTACTCGCAATTAAACAGTTTCATTTGTGCATCTATTAAGGTTATTATTTTTGTGCCCTTATAATGTTGTTTTTAATTATTTTGTGTCCTTGAATAATTATTGTTTGATTTATGTAAATATTCAATTCACTTCAATACATAGCTATTAACATATAATTACACGTAATATTTCATGTTTAATTATAAATTGAAATTCACAAAGTCCTATACTAATTAATTACAAACAAAATACACAAAGAATTTGATCATTTGGCCTGCATGTGTAGACAAATAAGTTAACATAATGAAGTGGAAACAATAACACTGACATCAACAATAAGTTGTTATCAGTTCAACATGGAGTAAACTGGAATGGAAGAACACAGACAATCTGAGGTGGGTTGTTTTAAACATCAGTAACACCATTAAACAGTTCAAGGGAGCAGGACTTTACTGAGAAATCACTTTTCTCAACAAACATAAGCAATGATAAGTAAATCAAATTAAAGTAGTTTTCAGAAAATGTTGCCATGTTTCACAGACCACAGTTGCTTGAGTTTCTGTCAGTAAATAATCAATATATATGTGTGAAATGAGCCTCCCATTACAGTAATTCTGTAATGGGCCGCAGCTCCATTTATATAAACATTTTTTTATATACTGAGAGAAACTCAAGCAACTGTGCACAGACATTCTTTAATTTAATGAAAGAAACATTTTAGACCGTTTATTTTTAGTGAAAGAGAAGTGCTATTGAAGCTATTGATCTTAATTTCAGGTGTGTTCTGATGGAATTTTACCCTTTCATCATTGTCTACAGTAATAGACTTATCCAAATTATACATGATAAAATTTAAGTGGTATAGGGATTCAAGGGTTAAAGTTAATACCTTTTTAATTTAATAAATGTTTGTGAAAACTAAGGCAGAGGCCAGCTAGAACTTATAAAATAAAATAATATCAGTTGGATCACAATAAAATAAAATTATTTGGACCACATTAAAATAATTCCACCATTAACAAAATATGACATTGCTATATCATCATTGGTCGAGTTGAGGGGAAAATGTTGTTGGTCCCGAAGGGTAGACACTATAGACAAGGACAAAACAAGCATCTTATCTATGAGTCAACAAAAAACATATTCACCTTCCGGTCACAAAAATCTCAATATGCCCTCCATCTAACTACTCAAGCATAACTTAGAGTTTTCAGGATATAATAACTGAATACATGTATAGTGAGAGAAAAAAGTTCCCAAACATTGTGATATTCAATCATCATGTTTGTTAATTTTCAATTTGTAAAAAGATAAGAGGTCCTACGAGTGCTTTTTTACAACTTGAAAAGGTCATTACCACTTGAATATGAACTAATCACAGACATTCAGATATTACATCTAGTAATATTACATCTAGTAAACTGTACGTTCTGACTGATAACCAACATCTCTGGTCGTGGAACCTCTGTATAACAGAATCAAACAACATAACAGTATCACACTTGTGTCTAAGTTTGAGTCACAGACTCACCACATTACACCAATACATCACAGCCGTTACCAGTAACAGGCTGTCCAATGATGCTATAGATAAATCATGCTACAATTCTAATCTCTTTATTTAATGTCCCTTTTGAACTTTTAATTATATAATATCATACTTTCCTCGACATACATATACAAACTTACACACAATTCGATAAAGCATTTATTACAAACACCATACTTTATATGAATTTTTTATGTTCAATACATGTACATTATAATATATAGGAAAAGGGGAGATAATTGTACATGTAAAAATGTATATTAACTCCCCATAAATGCATTTCAAACTTGAACCATACAATGAAGAAATAACAACATACTGATAAGAAGTTTGTAATATGTATAACTTGTGTTATATTCATTATATACACATTTTCGTAGTATAAGATATGAAATTATACAGAACTAGTTTAATTTTACTTCTAAATTCATAAATTGAAGGGGTTTACGCACCTGACCCTTCTGCTTCTACATTAGTTTAGAAATTTTGGATTCCTTCCTTTTGGCCCCTAGCATCACTAAAGAGTCCTAGGAGAACAAAACAGCTGTATGGTGCTGTTTAATTCATATTTTCGGCATACTGTATATATTACTACATTTAAAAGGTGCAGTACATGTGTGTGTTACGTCATCTTTTGTATATCAGGACCTAAATTCTTCTAGAACATCCAAAGGATGATGACAAAACAACACAACAGGATGTGCATGGAAAATATTTTTCTTTGATTAGATCATCATTCCTGTCAGGAGTAGACATTTTACAGAGAAAAGCTTTATTTAACTTTGTCACAGACTTACTAAGTCTCCAAAATCTTATCTTGATGGTGAAGTCGCCAACTCCAACTCATTTGTGTGAGTTACATGATCTTTGTAGAGAAATTCCCTTTGTGTGAGTTACGTGATCTTTATAGAGAAATTCCCAATTTTGGACCCTAAAATCGTGCATTTTTAACCAGCGAGTTTGATAAACTATTTGTTTCCTGATGAATTCATCTGAAAGAACAGTTCAGAAAAGGTCATTTAAAATTGTTTAATTTTGTGTATTCATAATCATTTTAACTGATTCTTATAATTCTGAGCAAGTGTGACCTTCTCATGGAAGAAGTTCACAAGCACAGTCTTGGCATGACTTTTTTCCAACACACTTTCCTCAGATAAGATATGTTACAATATTACACCTTACACACCATGCTATCAACAAGAGCTTGTAACGTTTGTGACAAAACGAAAATGGTGCCATCATTATACTGCATAAACTTGTAACATTGCAGTAACATTGTCAGCTGTCTTTGGATGGGAAGAAAAGACGGGAAAAGTCATATAGGAAATAGGATAAAACAGTTATCAGTTTTGAGAAAACTATTTAATTAACAATGGAGGTGGAAGGATGGGATGAAGAGAGCATCCCATTTGACACCATAATATTCAGCATGTCAGGTATATATGTTACACTGTTACACCTCAGAATAGGGAATATTCTATAGATCATTTCCCCAACAAAAACGGAGGTACACTAGTGAAGTATTGCAGAATAAATATATATGTATATTGTATAGAACAATAATCATATTATGGTCACATATTTACCCCAATGGAAATTATTTTGAGTTTTGTTAGAAACAAAAACAACAGATTTTCCCAATCATTTTTGTTCTGTGATAAAATATGATCATCCTTGCCTAAAAATGTAAGAATTTTTCTTCAGAAAACAGTTTGTCGTTTTCTGATTGGGTTGCCTTTTTCTGGGGAAAAATTCAAGTACTTTTAAGCTTCTAATCTTATAGGTTTGAAAACATTTAGAGTTGTCAGTTTGATAGGAAAATTATAAAATGGAGACTAGAAAACACGAAGAGCGGAGACTTAATTCTGGTTAAAAGATAACACATAGTCCTCAGAAAGAAGAGACAAACTTTGACTTTTTACTTTTTACATATACATACCATCCACAAGAAATTTCAAAAACCTCTACAAATGAGATAGCACCAGGAGATGAGCTCTCTACTTATATATACCAGGTATTATATAAATTTTGTGATAAAGAATAAAATGTCAACAATAATAATATCCATTTTGAAAAATATCAAGCACTCTTGCCATTAATTGTACAAACAGCAAATGTTAACGAGTCTTTCAAACACACGCACACTATAAAACGACTTTATCTGATAACAAGGGGCATGAAAATGGACGAAATATTTTTTGCATAATCATCAAGTTTTATCTAAGGGCTATTCCATAATTTTTTGCGGAACAGGATGTATGGGAGAGTTGTGAAAGGCAGATGAGGCTTGTTCATTCATGATGAATGACCGGTTTGACTGTTTTTAATAAACATTTTCAGGTAAAAGTTCTGGTGGACCTGCAAATGTTAATGCAAGCTTTTAAAAGGCTCACTTAAACAGCAACATTAGATCTCTAGGCATTTTATCTTAATGAATATCTCTGATCTAACTTGTTCAACTGTTTGGAATGCTTTAAACGAAAGTGGCCCTGTACCAATATATTTTACAAGGTGAGGTTAAAACTGGATCAACCTGCCATTACTTATATCTTATCATATTTAAGGTTTTGTATGTAATGGGCCTCTCATCCCTCATCAGGAGAATCGTGGAACAGCCCTGATACAAGAATTCTATACTAACTGAACACTGGTATCACACATTCCACAAAATACTGTGGCATCATAGAATTCATTTTCATTTCAATTTGTGTGAAAAAATAAATGCATACAAAGTGATAAAAAATCTCATTTGTGTATCACTATTTAACAAGACAATCTCATTATATAAAGATCTCTCCTCCTTCATTTTACAAAAAGTATATATATTTATCCATTCGCACAGACATAAGAAATCAACAATTATATACAGCGAGTTACCTCCCCTTACAAATCAAAATCATTTACACACTCTTTTATCATATGAAAAGGGAACAATACCTTTTTGTATCAGCCTTGTTTCCTGTTTCATATGGTTATCTCCCTTGCTCAGAAGGTTTATAGTATTTAAACATAAGACACTTAATGCTTAACAGGTAAGCATGTATAAGGTATACAATTATAATATATACATTGTATATATATATATCTGATCATTGAAATCGTTGTATATAATATTTATATATACATAGTCTATGGTAAAATGTTAATCTCTTAAAACTACAAAGTCAAACAGAGCAAGACCTGGATATATCAAAGGTAATACAATTTTGTACAATGCGGCATTGTAGAGTTGTACCTATTTGATATACCGGGAATATACTAAAATTCAAAAAAATAGTTTGTTGTCACAGTACATGGTACTTTCAGAGTGTAAAGAAAACATCTGAATTCATACAAAAAGTTTAAGAAAATCTTTCTCATGCCATATGAATATCTCACAACAAGATTTAAGCCAGATTAACAATTTTGGTAATATACCAGGTACATGTGAAGTTACATCAATGCCCAGTATGTAATTTTAACTTTTATACTGTCCATTATAGCGGACTGAGCTACATTCTGAAAGATTAAATGTGTGTAGTTTGGTTTCGTTGGAGAGCTATTAGCAAGCGGTGTCCACTACGATGAAGTCCTGGTGACAGAGCTACACTTCTGACAGATCAAACGTGTGTAGTTTTGTTTCGTTGGAGAGCTGTGGGTTAGCGGTGTTCACTATGGTGAAGTCCTGGTGAACGAGCTACACTTCTGACAGATTAAATGTGTGTAGTTCGGTTTCGTTGGTGAGCTGTGGGTTAGCGGTGTTCACTATGATGTAGTCCTGGTGACAGAGCTACACTTCTGACAGATTAAACGTGTGTAGTTCGGTTTCGTTGGAGAGCTGTGGGTTAGCGGTGTTCACTAAGGTGAAGTCCTGCTGACCAAGCTACACTTCTGACAGATTAAATGTGTGTAGTTTTGTTCGTTGGAGAGCTGTGGGTTAGCGGTGTTCACTACATTAAAGTCCTGGTGACGGAGCTACACTTCTGACAGATTAAATGGGTGTAGTTCGGTTTCGTTGGAGAGCTGTGGGTTGGCAGTGTTCACTACGATGAAGTCCTGGTGACTGAGCTACACTTCTGACAGATTAAATGTGTGTAGTTCGGTTTCGTTGGTGAGCTGTGGGTTAGCAGTGTTCACTAAGGTGAAGTCTTGGTGACTGAGCTACACTTCTGACAGATTAAACGTGTGTAGTTTTGTTTCGTTGGTGAGCTGTGGGTTAGCAGTGTTCACTAAGGTGTAGTCCTGGTGACGGAGCTACACTTCTGACAGATTAAACGTGTGTAGTTCGGTTTCGTTGGTGAGCTGTGGGTTAGCGGTGTTTAATAAGGTGTAGTCCTGGTGACGGAGCTACACTTCTGACAGATTAAACGTGTGAAGTTCGGTTTCGTTGGTGAGCTGTGGGTTAGCGGTGTTCACTAAGGTGTAGTCCTGGTTAACTGGGGGAATGACCTTGAGATCCTGGGGGTCAATGTCCTCCACTTCGCTGTCCTCATCATCCTCATCTGGGTGCTGACCATTAGCCTGTGCATCGATTCGGCCCTGGATGGCTTTCCGTAACTAGGGAAGACAAAAAAGGACAGGTTAATACATTAGTATAAAGAATAGCTCTTCCATATTCTGTTGCCAATCTTTCACATTTTAATTTTTGGTATATGTTACACAGTTACTACATGGGGACAGCAACATACCCCAATCCAATTTGATACACATGTATGGTCCAACATGAAAACATAGCCTAGCTTTGTACTACAAACAAGAGGCCCAGAGGGCCTGTATCGCTCACCTGGATATATTGGTATCTAGGTTATCATGGTAAAATATTTTCCCCGCTCCTCAGCCCCCTGGGGGGGGGGGGGGGGGTCAGTCCCACCATTAGTACAATTTTGAATCCTAAGCACCTAGGGATGCTTTCTACCAAATAAGGTTGATTTCCAATCAGTGGTTATGGAGAAGAAGTCGCTAATATCAATACAGCTAAATAACTCTTTTTGACCCGCCCCTCAGCCCCCTGGGGGGTCAGTCCCACTATTAGTACAATTTTGAATCCTGAGCACCTAGGGATGCTTCCTGCCAAATAAGGCTGATTTCCAATCAGTGGTTATGGAGAAGAAGTCGCTTAAACCATGATATAGATAAATAACCCTTTTTGGCCCCGCCATCAGCCCCCTAGGGGGTCAGTCCTACCTTTAGTACAATTTTGAATCCTGGGCACCTAGGATGCTTCCTGCCAAATAAGGTTGATTTTGAAACAGTAATTATGAAGAAGAAGTCGCTTAAACCAATATAGCTAAATAACCCTTTTTGGCCCAAACCCTCAGCCCCCTGGGGGGTCAGTCCCACCATAAGTACAATTTTGAATCCTGGTCACCTGAAGATGCTTCCTGCCAAATAAGGCTGATTTCCAATCAGTGGTTATGGAGAAGAAGTCGCTAATATCAATATAGCTAAACCAGGGCCAAATCAAAAACCATGATTGTGATCATCTCTTTATGCCCAGTAATTGTATGTATAGTTTTGGGGTGGGGATCTCAACCGTTTAAAAGTTATGACTCAGGGGTCAAATTAAAAGGGTGTGGCAGACCCCAGGGCCAAATCAAAAACCATGATTGTGATCATCTCTTAATGCCCAGTAATTGTATGTATAGTTTCGGGGTGGGGATCTCGACCATTCAAAAGTTACGACTCAGTAGTCAATTTGCAAGGGTGTGGCAGACCCTTGGATCAAATATGAAATCATGATTGTGATTGTCTCTTAATGCCGAGCAATTGTATATATAGTTTTGGGGTGGGGATCTCAACTGTTTAAAAGTTATGACTCCGAAGTCAATTTACAAGGGCGTGGCAAACCCTGGGGTCAAAACATAAACCATGATTGTGATCATCTGATAATGCCCAGCAATTGTATATATAGTTTTGGGGTGGGGATCTCAACCGTTTAAAAGTTATGACTCAGGGGTCAAATTAAAAGGGTGTGGCAGACCCCAGGGCCAAATCAAAAACCATGATTGTGATCATCTCTTAATGCCCAGTAATTGTATGTATAGTTTCGGGGTGGGGATCTCGACCATTCAAAAGTTACGACTCAGTAGTCAATTTGCAAGGGTGTGGCAGACCCTTGGATCAAATATGAAATCATGATTGTGATTGTCTCTTAATGCCGAGCAATTGTATATATAGTTTTGGGGTGGGGATCTCAACTGTTTAAAAGTTATGACTCCGAAGTCAATTTACAAGGGCGTGGCAAACCCTGGGGTCAAAACATAAACCATGATTGTGATCATCTGATAATGCCGAGCAATTGTATATATAGTTTTGGGGTGGGGATCTCAACCGTTTAAAAGTTATGACTCAGGGGTCAAATTAAAAGGGTGTGGCAGACCCCAGGGCCAAATCAAAAACCATGATTGTGATCATCTCTTAATGCCCAGTAATTGTATATATAGTTTTGGGGTGGGGATCTCAACCGTTTAAAAGTTATGACTCAGGGGTCAAATTAAAAGGGTGTGGCAGACCCCAGGGCCAAATCAAAAACCATGATTGTGATTATCTCTTAATTCCTAGTAATTGTATATATAGTTTTGGGGTGGGGATCTCAACCATTTAAAAGTTATGACTCAGGAGTCAAGTTTCAAGGGCGTGGCAGACCCTGGAGTCAAATATAAAATCATAATTGTGATTGTCTCTTAATGCCCAGCAATTGTATATATAGTTTTGGGGTGGGGATCTCAGCCGTTTAAAAGTTATGAGTCAGGAGTCAAGTTGCAAGGGCGTGGCAGACCCTGGGGTCATATCTAAATCCATATTTGTGATCGAGGTTACCAAAACATTTGTATAAATTTGAATTCAAGCAACCTTTGGATTCTACCACTAGAATATAGATGTCATACATTGCTTAGTTTCAGGAAAGAGATCATTTATACCAATATTGTCTAATGTGCCCCTTTTGGCCCCACCCCTCAGGCCCCTCCATGATCATAATCATATAATTTTGAATCCTAATCCCATAGTGATGATACCAGGCAAATATGAATAATATCCATTGCTTGGTTTCAGAGAAGAAGTCATTTTTATCATTATAGCCAAATTGACTCCTTTCGGCCCCGCCCCTCAGGCCCCTGGGGGATCAGCCCCACCATTTATACAATTTTGAATCCACACCCCATGGTAATGCTACCAGGCAAATATAAGCGATATACATTACTGGGTTTCAGAGAAGAAATCGTTTATATCAATATAGCCAAATTGACCCCTTTTGACCCCGCCCCCCAGGCCCCTTGGGGGTCAGCCCCACCATTTGTACAATTTTGAATCCCCACTCAATAGTGATGCTACCAGCCAAATATGAGCGATATATATTACTGGGTTTCAGAGAAGAAGTCGTTTATATCAATATAGCCAACTTACCCTTTTGGCCCCGCCCCCCAGGCCCCTGGGGGGTCAGCCCCACCATTTGTACAATTTTGAATCCCCAACCCATAGTAATACTACCAGCCAAATATGAGCAATATACATTGCTCGGTTTCAGAGAAGAAGTCGTTTATATCAAATAGCCAAATTGACCCCTTTTGGCCCCGCCCCCCAGGCCCCTGGGGGGTCAGCCCAACCATTTGTACAATTTTGAGTCCCCACCCCATAGGGATGCTTCTGACCAAATTTGGTCAAATTCCGATCAGTGGTTATAAAGAAGAAGTCAATTGTTGACGGACGGACGACGGACGACGGACGACGGACGACGGACGACGGACGGACGACGGACGGACGACGGACGACGGACGCCACGGTATCGCATAAGCTCACCTTGGTCCTTTGGACCAGGTGAGCTAAAAATTGATATATAACATTTCATCAGATTACATGTATTGTCATATTTGATTTAGTTACCGAGTTAAAAACATCAACCAATCAGAGCACAGTATGAAAATTAATGATATATTCTGTTCTACTTAAAACTTTCCTAAGAATCCAGTCATATACAAGGCATTGTGCAGTATTCATCGCTGGCATGTATGCTTATTATTGAGACATGGATTTTGCTCAACTTGAAACTTAATCGTAGTCCCTGTATATCGTACATATTTCATTTAAAGCAAACAATATTTCAGCAAGTTATTTTGCAGAAAGTAAACAGTAGATGTTGACTAATCAGAGCATAATATGCTAATCAATTACACAAGGATTTTAATTTGTTCATCTGTAAACTCAGCTTTAGCACTTTTAAATTATAGTGTAATCTTTTAAAACCGTCTCCTGTTTAATCTGAAATCCTGTCTCATTGTCTTACCCTTCAGGTCCATCATTTCCCTCTGAACTTATATATCCTACCGCTACAAACCAGACACCTGTGTAAACCAGCCAAACACTTTGGTCCCAGACAAACAGATTACTATAATATCCCCCTTGCCTAAGTGTGTGTGTGTGTGGGGGGGGGGGGATAATGACATTCAGCAGATTATACAGGCTATACCGTCAATGCTTACCATGAAATTGTTTCATTAAAATCCAATGACATTCCAGACGATTATCTTGTAGAAAGCAAAGTTTGAACAGACAGCTGGCAGGAACGTATCCATACTAGAATATGTCAGTTTTGACAAACTGTAACGGAATTTCAGTTCCAATTCACTTACCTCTTTTAGTCCACACACACCAACCAACTTGCCAGCATTGGTAACGTAGGCATGGTTCAGACCCAGCAGTGAAAACAGAGAATGTACCTGTTAAGTAAAGTAAAGACAGTGTAAATAAATTACTGTACAAATACAGTGGGATGGGACAACCAAAGATACTGTAGGGAGCATGGTCCCACTAACAGAAAACACTACATCTCCAGCACATGCGTAGGCATATACACATAGGGAGATATTAGCCATGTGGCATAGGACTAGTAGATAGTGCCTGTTAAGGCAGCTCCTGAGAAATCAACAGAATGGTATTGATAATGTAACTGTTGCTCAGTAAAATACTTGCCCTCCACCTGTTAAAATGTCACCTTTATTTGTTGTTGTTTTTTCATGATTCACTATTCCTGATCAAGATAAATTTGCCCTCAGATAAAATATTGGGGAAATGTTGGTTTGTGGCTAACATTTCCTGGTTTTCCTGTTTAGTATTGGCTGTTCCATAAGTATATACAGTATCTCAATGATAAAATCAAAGTCCGAAGCACAAGGACAGAATTGTACATCAAAGTAGAATATAAACTGGGATATAAGGTAAAATTGAACATACACTTTACAGATAAAATAAAGTGTAATTTACTTTGTTTTGCGATTATCTTGTGTAAAGATGTGTCTACTTTGTTCTGCGATTACCTTGTGTAAAGATGTGTGCTTTCTTTGTTTTGTGATTACCTTGTGTAAAGATGTGTGCTTATTTTGTTTCGTGATTACCTTGTGTAAAGACGTGGGCTGACTTTGTTTTGTGATTACCTTGTGTAAAGATGTGGGCTGACTTTGTTTTGTGATTACTTTGTGTAAAGATGTGTGTCTACTTTGTTTTGTGATTACCTTGTGTAGAGATGTTCGTTCCACCAGCTGGAAGGGGGCGGGGTCTATTTGGCAGCCCTCCCAATCAATGATCTCACTCAGCTGTTGCTCCTCCCACAGTTGTTGCTGTATCAGAGAGTGAAATATTGATAAACATTATCCCTAACATGTGTCACAAACAAGAGGCCAAGTATATTCAAAACAAGAATTTTAAAGGTTTTTACACATTTAACCCCCTGGCCTTCAAAGCATGTCAATGCCATTTATTTGAGGAAACTTAGAGTACTTCATGTAAGGTACTTTCTAGCCGATTATCAGTCCGCTGGGCATTCTGGTTCCAAAAGAAGATTTTTAAAGGAAATATTTGACCCCCGTTACCTTGAAAGCAGGTCAAGGTTCTTATTTGAGGAAACTTTATAATACTCCATGCCAAGCATTAGTACACTTGGCTTTCTGGTTATTCATAAGGTTTCTTCAAGTTTTAATTATCACTTAGACCTTGAAATTGGGTCAAGGTGATACAAATTTGAAGGCAAGAAGGGGTTAAATATGTGAAATTGATTTGAGGATATTTCATAGTATTTCATGCCAGGTAAATACCGCTTAAGTATCAATACTTCAGACCTAATACAATTGTCTGCTGTTTGATAGTTTACATACCTTGTCTGTTGGTAGGTTTTTTACTCTGACAGGCTCTGGGGGCTGAAGTAAACAAAGTTAAGTTAGACAGATTATATATAAACCACACTTTATACACCTAGTCCAGGTACACACATATTCTACGCTATCTTGTAATAGATAAACGACTATACACAAATGTATATTCTAACTGATGAATCTACAAACATTTCATGAGTTCTGAGTCATATACATTCTACATATAGCAAGTCTTATAATATATTTCAATCAATTGGAACTTTTCGATAGAAAATTGCTTTTAAATAAAGGTATCTATGAAACAGATGATTTTGATATCCGAAAGCTTATACATGTTATCAAATCTTAGTTGTAAATCATTTTTTTCATTATTATTGATATTACAATAAGGACAGTAATATATATAGCGTATTGAAGAAATTGAAAACATAACATCTAATCAGAACCCATGTTCTAAAGCTACAACCAGGAATGGATAATCTTAACAATCCACCTAATGATTCAAACAACAGCCACTATCTATAATGAAATTCCACACATTTAGCCAGCTAAGCAGCGATTTCTGTAGTCTCTAGCTGGCCATAAATAGTACAAGTTTGCCATGCATCTACTAAACCTTACTATCTATCATAGCAAAACCAAAAGGAAACTAACTATATGTGTGATCACACTAAATGGCATCGTCGGAAACCCACATCACACTGCACTCACGTTGTCCTATGGGCTAAAACAGACGGAGAATCTTGTTTTCTTTCTAAAAATAGTAGCCAATCATATCGGCTCATTCATACGTGGCTACATCCGTCCAAGGTATCCTGTTTGTAGCTATAAAAGACAAACCAACATGGCGGTGGCATCGCCTGCCAAGTTTGAACAACATAAGGGACAGTAAGTCCTGTCGGACATTGCCATCTACGTCATGCCTACAGAAATATACCATTGATGGTAAACTGATCTAAAGGAGTGCCATGAGAAACAGCCATTCTGATAGGTTGAAATCTCTGAATAGACTTATATTCGGGAGAACGAGATTTTATGTCTGTTCTGGCCAATACGACACAAATGTTAGTGCAGTGTCCTAGGGGTTTCCGATGATTAGTAAATATATGTATGGCATTCAATTTGATCATAAATGCCATACAAAAATAGTTTATGCTTATATTTACATTTTCTACTGCCTTTCATGCTATTTCACCATAGAAATCATTATATGGTAATATCAACAAATAAAGTTCCCTCCTTATCAAGAGACTGAGATAAATCTGTTTAACTACAGAAACGGTGGCGTGTCACATGCTGATTGTGTAAGAACAGTGTCTCATTGTGTCATTCAAAGTTCAAAAAGGTTATCTGATAATGCATTGATAACGAAATAAATATATTAGTTTACTATTCACTAAGTTTCTAAATTTTGGTGTCAAAACACACCCATATTAATTCTAAAGATATATGTAAGCAGGCACCCATTTAACCACTTATCACACTCAATGCTGATGAACCATGTATACCACTAATCACACTCAATGCTGATGAACTATGTATACCACTGATCACACTCAATGCTGATGAACTATGTATACCACTGATCACACTCAATGCTGATGAACTATGTATACCACTTATCACACTCAATGCTGATGAACTATGTATACCACTTATCACACTCAATGCTGATGAACTATGTATACCACTTATCACACTCAATGCTGATGAACTAAGTATACCACTGATCACACTCAATGCTGATGAACTATGTATACCACTTATCACACTCAATGCTGATGAACTATGTATACCACTGATCACACTCAATGCTGATGAACTATGTATACCACTTATCACACTCAATGCTGATGAACCATGTATACCACTGATCACACTCAATGCTGATGAACCATGTATACCACTTATCACACTCAATGCTGATGAACTATGTATACCACTGATCACACTCAATGCTGATGAACCATGTATACCACTGATCACACTCAATGCTGATGAACCATGTATACCACTTATCACACTCATTGCTGATGAACTATGTATACCACTTATCACACTCAATGCTGATGAACTATGTATACCACTGATCACACTCAATGCTGATGAACCATGTATACCACTGATCACACTCAATGCTGATGAACCATGTATACCACTGATCACACTCAATGCTGATGAACTATGTATACCACTGATCACACTCAATGCTGATGAACTATGTATACCACTGATCACACTCAATGCTGATGAACTATGTATACCACTGATCACACTCAATGCTGATGAACTATGTATACCTCTGATCACACTCAATGCTGATGAACCATGTATACCTCTGATCACACTCAATGCTGATGAACCATGTATACCTCTGATCACACTCAATGCTGATGAACTATGTATACCACTGATCACACTCAATGCTGATGAACTATGTATACCACTGATCACACTCAATGCTGATGAACTATGTATACCACTGATCACACTCAATGCTGATGAACCATGTATACCACTGATCACACTCAATGCTGATGAACCATGTATACCACTGATCACACTCAATGCTGATGAACCATGTATACCACTGATCACACTCTATGCTGATGAACCATGTATACCACTGATCACACTCAATGCTGATGAACCATGTATACCACTGATCACACTCAATGCTGATGAACTATGTATACCTCTGATCACACTCAATGCTGATGAACTATGAGAAAGTCTCGGGTACAGCATACTGCTGGAAAAACTAGCTCACTGATGCATTAGCCCAATCAGACAATTTAATGTAAATATTTAGAATATTAAGAAATATTTACAGTCTACACTGACATTCACTAGATAACCATTGCTCAACCGACTATATCATTATCACCGCATAACTGTACTCAAACACGTGACAAATTTCTATGACATCGACAACAATACATGTGGGCGGAGCTATGCAAATCCTACAGTTTGAAACACAATTGTGTGACGTCACCAACAATAAACATGGACGGAGCTTGCAAATTTCATGCTGCTACATTTATTGAACCATTTCCACGTTTATTAGTTTTGAAATAAAATCTGTGTCCGAAGATTGGACTATAATGAACAAAATAGTTACGAACATTTCACAGAAAGATACTGTAAATATAAGGATAAACTTTCTATTTTGTTCAGGTTATTGGGGGATAACCTAAATAAAATAGAAAGTTAATCCTTGAATAATACTTTGCTGATGAAGACACTGATAGGAAAGTTTCCTATTGATAACCTTCAGAGCCTTATTGAGTTTCACATACCTGGTAAAGATAATCATTATCTTAACCTTTAACCCCAAGGAGCTGTACGGCCCTTGTACGAACTTTACCTCTAGCTTCACTAAGATTTGAAAACTACACAAAGAGGTAATTTTTTAACCTTTAACCTTCAAAAGCAGTGTGTTAACTACCTAAGCATATTACCTTGGTTTTAACTATGAGTGAGTACGAAGATTATACATAACACATAATGAGTAGTATCAGAAACCCTTGGCCTTCACCTCTAAGTTTTGTTTCTCTACTACATTTTTTATACATATGTATTCCATCCCAGTCAAAAAGATCAAGAAGCAAAAATGAAATTTACTTACACGCTTCTGTTTTTAATAGCAATATGAGTAAAATAATTACTAAAACAATCAATTTTAAAACCTCAAATAATTTCTTCTTAACGTAAAAAGATGACAGCAATGCTAAGGCAAAACTACCCAGAATACGACATGAAAACTTAAATGTGGGGTATGTAAATGACAAACGATAGGACACCAGTAAAGCATGTAATAGAAACACAATTAAACAAACGATACAACAACAATGTAACATCATCAGTATCAACAAAACAATGAAGGCTCATATCTAATCCTCAAAGTCAGATTCTGTGCTCAAGTTCAATTTCTTATTCCCTTGATCAATTTTGTTAATAATATGTATGAGTAAAGGAGACATTTTAAGAGTTAATACTATTTTAAACATTTTGTACTTACTTTGTAACAGTGACAAGAATAGAGCAAAATACAAGAAAGTTGAATTGAGCACAAATCCATGTTTGAGCATGAGTAGTTTCCTGATATGAAATTTGGACTTGATTGTATCATAAGCTATCAATTGTTTAATGCTGAACAGGTAAAATCTAAATCAGCAGACACAGCAATAACTGCTTATATATAGTATATTTCCTGTTTTTGCTTTTAAGTACAATGTACATTGTATTTAATCTCAGGCCTGTCCTCAAACCTAGCTTATTTTCATGTCAGTCTTAGTTTTGAACACATACCCAAATAGACAGCAAGCTTATTAAATGATTATTCTAAAGTCTTCATTTTTTGCCAGGAAAATTATATGTTAAAAAGTTCTTGATAAAATTGAAAATAAATTCCCTCATGTCATATGATATATTGATAATTTAGATAAAACAAAATGTTTCTGTTTGAGAAAATGTAGCTCCCAAATGGAGACCAACACATCTTTCTCAGACTAGCCTTCTCTTCAAAGACGGTTTACTTTCAAAATATGTTTACTGCAAGGTATTTATGACAACTCTGAAAGACAATCCTAATTATTCAAAATCTGGCTTAATATTAATATTTTGGTGTATATTTTGAATTTGTAGAATTATTTTGATAGCGAATATCATTTCAGAATACCTGCTATATTTTAAATCTTTTCTTACACGTAGCCAGCTATGATATATAGCTTAACCAATCAAATTAGCTGCTTTTTGCAATGGTGGCGAAAGCAAATAATTCACAACATCAAATAAACTTCTATTTCAGCATGCTTACAATTTTCAAACTGAAATACATTAAATCAAGTCACAATCATTCCAAGATCGAACATAAACAGGAACAACTTTCCACAAGATCACAGAACAGATGTGCCTGATTACTTACAGAGGCCAGCTGTTTATAACCTGCCTGTGTGTACAACAGGGGAGAATTTATAGATGACACATGCTAACACTGCAACCTGAGTTACAGTTCTGTATTGCCCTAATTCTTCTTATTATTAACAATTTAGTACAGTCAAACTTTGATGTTTCCAACTTTGCGGGACTGTCGTGAAAACTTCGAAACATCAGGACTTTGACTCATGAATTTTGAACATCAAACATCTACATGTATATATATGTATATATGTACTGTACATAAGAAAAACCGATGCAGTGCTAGTGTAACGTAACACAGGCTAAGAACTTTGATACAGCAAAAAATTTGATTCATAGAAGTTCCATTCATAAAAAGTAAATCAATAGACAAGTGTTATATAATGAAAAATATCTGACTTTGTCAAAAGTTTGGCACATCCAGAAATATGAATCATCGAAGTTCGATTAATCGAGGTTTGACTTTAAAATGCACTTACTCGAACTTTTGGGGACCTGATCAATAGTTCAAGGAATACACAGTATTCGAGGAATCTGAGGTTGCTTTAATATGCATGATCTCAATCGGGACTAATTGAACTGTTCGGTGAATGAGGGGTATTCGAGTAAACCAGGTTCGAGCAAGTGGGGTTTTACTGTAGTTGCCTCCCATCTGGCTAGGTAAACACAATGTTACGGTACCATTGTGGCCTCACAACGCTGAACACATTTTTAGATCTTTATAAACTGATGATGTCTCACAATGAATTGACATTGATATCTAACAAATGGAAAACAACCCTTTTTTACATTATCTACATCTGAATTTCAGATGTGGACATTTGAAGGAAATGTGAGGTATTTTCTGGTAACAACATTTACTGGTAATGATGAAAACATGTTTCTCAAACTTGATAAAACATACTTTTCTGCTCTTGTAAACCAAACCAGAGTGACTTTCTTGTTTTACGTACAGTAATTTGTGTACTAGCAACTACATATGAAGAGTATATATATGTACTGGATGTATACATGGTAATACCAGTAAAATATGAAACTAAAATGCATCATAAGAAAGATTGTATATCATATGAGAAAGTATGTGGTATGTTGTATATATACCAACAAACTGGTATAATACCAAGTAGAGTGGGTAACGGTAAACATTGAAAGAGTAGAACAATACATGTTTGTAAGGATTTCTTTTCATTTGCAAATAAAATACTTCAAAAATAATCTTTAGACCCTTGACTGATTTCTTAATCTTTATTTCACTTAAAAATGAATTTTCAAAAAAAAAAAAAAAAAACAGAAAAAAATGACTTTTCACAAAATAAATGCTAATGAATTCATTCAAGAAAGTAAGAAAGCGTCTACATGAATATTCTATACGTGGTAAGTTTAAAGTTTATATGTATGATAGAAATGTACAAGTCTGCAAAGATATTCTGTATGTAGCAAGTTTCTTTATACGTTATACATATATTTAGGTTACGTTCTTGTCTTACCAGCGAATCATTATCATCAGTGATATATAATGGTGATGTGTCAATTTTTTTATTCTTTTTTTCACGATCCTACAACACAAAGGAGGGTTAATTCTGCAGAATCAGATCAGATCAGATCAGATATGTCCGGTAACTATCACAGTCTGGAGGGAAATAAGGATGAAATCAGGACAGGATTACTTTGATTTGTAAATAATAACATTGGTTCTAGATGTGGGAGTAAAATGTAGATTTGGTATATATCACCGTGTTGATTATGGATGGGGATGCAAACTAGATTTTACCATTTTTGGTATTTTTCAAGGTGAGAAGCAGGCCCTGGTTTCATCAACATTCCTTAACTTAAGGAAACTCCTTAACTTTAAAATTTCCATAGGAAAGCATTACTGAAGTTAAGAAAAGTTCCTTAACTAAGTATTTTCTACTTAAATTCTGTAATGCTTTCCTATCGAGATGTTTAAGTTAAGGAGTTTCTGTAAGTTAAGTAATGTTGATGAAACCAGGGCCAGGTTCACATACAATCTATTCTATAATATTATCCTAGATATTTTATATTGTTTTTTTTTTTCAAAAATGACAGTAAGCTTTTGTTTATAACAGCTGGCTGCCTTAGGAAGAGCAAGGGCTTTTGAGTCTAAACTATTATGAGATAAGGTAAAAGTATATCAAGAAATAGCATCATTTCAAAACTTGAAGTAAGTTGACTTCTTAACTATCTAGTTTATATATTATAGGATTGTTCAAGGATTAGGGAATACAATCTAGAGTTGTCTACATGATTGAGGCAGGTGAGGCTTACTGGGGGCCTGTGAGGGCTGGTGGGGACTGGTGAGGGTCAGGCAGGGGCTGACGAGGGCTGGTGTGGGCCAGTGAGGGCCAGTGAGGGCTATTGGAAGGTTGGATAGCACTAAGATACTAGTACCGTGTTTCAAAACCCATGTATGCATTTTTGATTTTTGATTAGACACTTACCAATCGCACTTTCTTGGCCAGATTCTGGAAACTCCCCTTCTGCAAGAAACAAAGCATCATACACGATTATTAACTAGGTAATATTAAATAAATCCAATTTGAGTAAACTGCAGAATGAGATGTGGAAAAATTGGAAAATCCACAAACACATGTTATCCTTCAGTATCCTAGCATTTCAGATAGCCATTGTTTGTACCAAAGTTATATTTTATATAGGAATAATTTCTAAAACAGTAGCATTTTTTCATTCAACACAAAACATATTTTTGAGACCATATGAGCACTCCTAAGGTTTTATATAATGTTTTCTTAAGATCTATGATTCACATGTACATATTATAATTTGTTAGCTAAACAACTTCCCTACCCCAGTGCCAGCTAGTCTATTTATAAATAAATAATCTTAAAATAAATACCCTGTTAAATAAAAACAAAATTCGAAATAGCACCCTATCTACAGCTAGCTAACATAAGCAAAGCACTTTATAGTACATAGCTGTACGATCAATATACAATTAACGTATACAATTCTAGATGTACAACTTTTATACGATCAATATACACAATTAACATATACAATTCTAGATGTACAACTTTTATACGATCAATATACACAATTAACATACAATTCTAGATGTACAACTTTTATACGATCAATATACACAATTAACATATAAAATTCTTAAAGAGTTTGCAGGAGCTGCCCCACTAGGTGCTAAGTGCTAGTCCTATGCCACTTGGCTATAAACACTTACATTGATCACAAAAGGCATATCCTCTACAATGCTGTCCTTCCTTTGGTTTCTAAACTGATCATAGTAAGCATTTATAGAGGCTGAAAAAAAAACAAATTATTGTTTCATTTGATATTAAGATATTGTGGATTTAGAATTGAATACTGTAAAAGTGGAATTTTTCATGGTGTGGAAATTTTCGCTTATTTCGCTGGCATGAAATCTCCGCGAATATATCCACACGGGAACATATTCAACAATACTCAAACGCTACAGTCTGAAATAGTATTATAGGTACACCATACAAAACAGCATGACTGCAGCACAAAAATTTCCACATTGCTAACAGTTTGGAGGCTGACTAAATGAAAAATTCCAAGCGCGAAAATATTGGCTTTTACAGTAACAAATCACTCCAGGTTGCATTGTAATATATAGAATGACATACAATTAAATCAATCAGTGGCACTTTGCTAATACTTCATTTTGTGTTATTTTGTGTGCTCGAGGTCGTCTTGCTGCAGAAGGATTGGATTCAAACAACTTTCTTTTGATCAAAGTACCACATCACTAAAACATTACAGCAGAAGCACAGAAGTACCACCCCAAACATGTTTCACTCGCATTATTTAATTTAAAGCACTAAATGTATATGTACAGCGTGTTATCAATGTGTTGACAAAATGAAAACTTTAATTGATATTCAGTTGATGTGTTGACAAAATTAAAACTTTAATTGATATTCAGTCGATGTGTTGACAAAATTAAAACTTTAATTGATATTCAAAATTTATAGTCCCTATTTTTTCAGACAAAACTCTCTATAGAGAAATGTTAAGAAATTACCAACAAAGGGAGGTAACAAAAGTATTGATGTGCTTGTAAATAGGAGCCTTACATTTGAGGTCACTGGTACTGCTTGCCCGGCCCATACTTGATGTGGAGCTGGAGTTTTTGAGGATGGAGCGAAGAGGAAGCTGGAGGGTGTGATATGTTTGTTCCTCCTTGGCTTCCTCTGACATTTCTGTCAAACTGCTCGACTGAAAGGGATAGATGTTGTTATAGTTACACACTCAAAGGTAATAGGGTCAGAGGTCGTTATAGTTACACAATGTAATTACTTGTATCACAGCAAGCACTTAATTATGAATACTATTTGTCAGTTGGGGTAGTAGGTAGATATTTCTACTAGTCCACTTTCCAATATCTTTTAACATGATAAGTATCAAATATCAGCATTTTAACCCTACTACTAGTCTAGTTCATGCATCTAGAAGTTTCAGTAGCCTCAGACTATTGAGATACCACTATTGACTGGCACTGCTTCAGTGATAAGTTAAGATATAAACATGAATTTGTTTCAATGGGTCCCACATATGCTAGTAACCGAAAAACAAGTAGATAATGAAAGAGGAACTCAAGATTCAAGGATCATTTCTTTTTATGATGTACATTACAGCCTGCCTGCATACATCAAAATACTGTAAACTATTTAGATTCCTTTATTGCTTGCTATTTACTTTTGTGCATTTCACAATGAAGGAAATGATGGAACCATGAAAATAAATTGAGATGGGACAGGACAGGACACTACACAACACAACTGGACAGGACAGGACACTACACAACACAACGGGACAGCAAGGGTATTGGTAGCATTGTTGTTCCTGCAATGACAGTGGATTGAAAATACTTACAGATTTGGAAAATCTCATTTTAAAAGGGTTCGGCAATCTGCTGGCTCCACCTCCACCTTGTACTTCGTCCACTTTATGGACCTGGAACCTGGACGATCGTGACGGGGAGGAGTCTGTGATAGTAAGGGCAGGAACTGGAGCGGGCGACGGTGCTCTCGAGTTCTGGGCGGTCGATAGTTCAGAGTTTGGGGTTCGTGTTCCTGGTGTATCATCGTCAGAGTTGCTAATGAGGATCTTTTGGTCGTAACTCAAATGTAACATCAGAATCCGCTCCAACTCAAAACGCTGAATAGACCCCAGCAGTATCATAGAATCTGAAATATATAACCACGTCAAAACACGTATAGACCCCAGCAGTATCATAGAATCTGAAATATACAACCACGTCATAATACTGTATAGACCCCAGCAGTATCATAGAATCTGAAATAAAAACCACGTCAAAACGCTGTACAGACCCCAGCAGTATCATAGAATCTGAAATATACAAACACGTCATAACGTGTATAGACCCCAGCAGTATCATAGAGTCTGAAATATACAACCACGTCAAAACGCTGTATAGACCCCAGTAGTTATAATAATAGAATCTGAAATATACAACCATGTCAAAACGCTGTATAGACCCCAGCATATCATAGAATCTGAAATATACAACCACGTCATAACACTGTATAGACCCCAGAATATCATAGAATCTGAAATATACAACCACGTCATAACACTGTATAGACCCCAGAATATCATAGAATCTGAAATATACAACCATGTCAAAACGCTGTATAGACCCCAGCATATCATAGAATCTGAAATATACAACCACGTCATAATGCTGTATAGACCCCAGCATATCATAGAATCTGAAATATACAACTACGTCATAACACTTGCGATGGAAGGGTTGGAAGTTCCAAGTCCCGGTCATGACACTTGTGTTGTATCCTTGAGCAAGATACTTTACTCCGCTTGTTCCAGTCTACTGTAAATGAGTACGTGGTTGGGCAGTGCTAGAATGCTAAATGTGAGCACTGGAATGGCAGCACTGGATGTATGCTCACTATGGAGTTAACAACGATATTGAATGGTTGCTAAGGCTCTATAACCACGGATAATAATTTGTGAACCACTTTGAGACAACCTATATGTTGTGATAGAGCAGTATAAAAGAACCTTAAATTTGTTATTATTATTAACACTGTTAGACCAACGTAGTCTCATGGAGTTTTAAATAGACCCCAGTAGTCTCATAGAGTCTGAAATAGACCTCAGTAGTCTCATAGAGTGTGAAATAGACCCCAGTAGTCTCATAGAGTGTGAAATAGACCCCAGTAGTCTCATAGAGTCTGAAATAGACCTCAGTAGTCTCATAGAGTCTGAAATAGACCCCAGTAGTCTAATGGAGTCTGAAATAGACCCCAGTAGTCTCATAGTGTGAAATAGACCTCAGTAGTCTCATAGAGTCTGAAATAGACCCCAATAGTCCCATAGAGTGTGAAATAGACCCCAGTAGTCTCATAGAGTCTGAAATAGACCTCAGTAGTCTCATAGAGTCTGAAATAGACCCCAGTAGTCTCATAGAGTGTAAAATAGACCCCAGTAGTCTCATAGAGTCTGAAATAGACCTCAGTAGTCTCATAGAGTCTGAAATAGACCCCAGTAGTCTCATGGAGTCTGAAATAGACCCCAGTAGTCTCATGGAGTCTGAAATAGACCCATGTAGCCTCATAGAGTCTGAAATAGACCTCAGTAGTCTCAGAGTCTGAAATAGACCTCAGCAGTCTCATAGAGTCTGAAATAGACCCCAGTAGTTTCATGGAGTCTGAAATAGACACATGTAGCCTCATAGAGTCTGAAATAGACCCCAGTAGTCTCATAGAGTCTGAAATAGACACCAGTAGTCTCATAGAGTCTGAAATAGACCCCAGTAGTCTCATGGAGTCTGAAATAGACCCCCGTAGTCTCATAGAATCTAAAACGTGTCAAAACACATCGTGTTTGAGGTGAGCTGTAGAGATCTATGAAATATTCCATGTTTTATTACAGCACTTACACCTGGTAACCATGACACTGTTGTTATCATGATGAGAACTTACCTGGGGAGTCGACCAGAGGGTAACTTTTGTGGATGGACTGAGTGACGAGGTCCTTCAGATGACCGTAACTAGACACAAAGGACACATACTGGACGTCCTGGACCATGATGTCTTCAACATACACATTCCACGTACTGTAAACAAGGGACATCGCAAGTTAGCAACATACACATTCCACGTACTGTAAACAAGGAACATCGCAAGTTAGA
The DNA here is from genome assembly GCA_947623455.1 of Mimachlamys varia. Lineage (NCBI taxonomy): Eukaryota > Metazoa > Mollusca > Bivalvia > Pectinida > Pectinidae > Mimachlamys > Mimachlamys varia. Next base: position 6,049,187 of record OX392542.1, on the reverse strand, counting down.
AACATACACATTCCACGTACTGTAAATAAGGGACATCGCAAGTTGGTGACTGGTGATGTCATCACTCCAGTATAACAAGGAACACCTGGTGGTTGCTGTGACTTTAATACTTCATAGTAAAAGCATAGTGTAAGAATAATCATTAAAAAAATGTATCTGCGAGAAATTCAAGTCGTTAATTGATAAATGTAAAATAATTTGGGTTCATTTACGAGTTTAATTCTAAGAACACTGCCAGTAATTCATGTCACCCAAGTAAAGCACTAGGTGCTTCTTACCGATTTGGCTAGGGAGAATACAAGAGGCCCAGAGGGCCTGTATCGCTAGGGAGAATATAACATCAGCACATTTCATAGGGCATATACAGTAAACGAGGGATCCTTGATTCGACTCTTAGCGGAGGCAATTAAAAAACAATTACATTAACGACATATAACCAGGTAAAGTAATCGTGTACCTTGACTTGGAAGACACAATATCTGGTAAGTATGGAAGCCGCTTCAGTTTGATGATACTATCGTAAAATGATGGCTGCAGCTGATTGGCTATTGCATTAGCTATAAGTACAGCAACCTGTAACAAAAAGCATACATTCAGGTACTCCTATACACATAATAGGTGTTAGTCCTGTAACAAAAAACGTACATTCAGGTACTCCTATACACATAATAGGTGTTAGTCCTGTAACAAAAAGCATACATTCAGGTACTCCTATACACATAATAGGTGTTAGTCCTGTAACAAAAAGCATACATTCAGGTACTCCTATACACATAATAGGTGTTAGTCCTGTAACAAAAAACGTAAATTCAGGTACTCCTATACACATAATAGATATTAGTCCTGTAACAAAAAGCATACATTCAGGTACTCCTATACACATAATAGGTGTTAGTCCTGTAACAAAAAGCATACATTCAGGTACTCCTATACACATAATAGGTGTTAGTCCTGTAACAAAAAGCATACATTCAGGTACTCCTATACACATAATAGGTGTTAGTCCTGTAACAAAAAGCATACATTCAGGTACTCCTATACATATAATAGATATTAGTCCTGTAACAAAACTCGTACATTCAGGTACTCCTATAAACATAATAGATATTAGTCCTGTAACAAAACCGTACATTCAGGTACTCCTATAAACATAATAGATATTAGTCCTGTAACAAAAAGGGTAAATTCAGGTACTCCTATACACATAATAGGTGTTAGTCTAAAACAGAACATTCAGGTACTCCTATACACATAATAGGTGTTAGTCCTGTAACAAAAAACATACATTCAGGTACTCCTATACACATAATAGATATTAGTCCTGTAACAAAAAGCATACATTCAGGTACTCCTATACACATAATAGGTGTTAGTCTAAAACAGAACATTCAGGTACTCCTATACACATAATAGGTGTTAGTCCTGTAACAAAACTCGTACATTCAGGTACTCCTATACACATAATAGGAGTTTGTCCACCTGATTGCATTCGAGAATCTGCAATTGTCAACAGTTTCTTGTCGTGTTAAACCTCTAACATTGTTGGAATAACTTTCCAGAAACTTTCAGATTAAGTGAAAAACAGAATAAATTGAAATTTTCAATGTTTAAAGAGGATTTTTGCAATGAGTAAATTATTACGATAATATCAAAATGTAAACTTTTGTGTACAGATTATAAAGGATATTTTTCAAGAACTATAATCATCAACACAGCGATAAATCCACACAAACATCACAAGAAAACAAGAATTTCAACTTCCTGTTTAATGTTTACATTCAGTTACAATTTTCAGTCACCAGAGGAATTTTGGTGACAAAAAGATAGTAATAATTTTAATCAAAAGAGTCGTTAGATGTACCTACAAACATATATTTGAGTTTCTGAAAGTTCAATGGGATAAATAGGTGGGAACAAGCTATACTTACCACGGCCGGTAGTACGTGGCTAATCTGGCCTGTCAGCTCAAACACAATCACAGACGTTGATATAGTCCTCGTAACACTGCCGGATAAAGATGCCGCACCTGTATAATATAACAATAGAAGATCTTCACAACATGTTAATTTAATACTTCAATATAAAATACTTACCAGGTATAAAAACTTAATATTCATAACAGCACGTATTTATGCAGGATGATGGTCTGAAGATTATAAATAAGTTCGATCTTTTGGAAAAAAACATTTACAAATTCAAGATATTTCTCTAATTCACATATTTCAACTCTATGAGTCTTCTTAAACCACAATTTATTTATTTTTGAATAAAACTGCTGAAAACACTACTGAATATAAACAGTACTTAATATGTTGATAATGAAATTTTATTGTCCAATCTCCAAATCATTGCCAATTCAAATTCCATAAACTTGATGACCAATTTTTTTTTCTTTTCAAGTCATATATATATACATTGTATATACATTAAGTAAATTCACTAGATTGGAACAAATGTGATTGAAAGTGTATTTACCAAAATCCAAAATGCTTTGAAGATAATATCCAAGGCATTTTGAAGGAGTTTCAATCGTTTTTAAGAGTGTGTTAATTAAATTTTTTAAAGGAATTTTGTTAACGACCTACCTACAATGGCGTATCCACCAGGTACAATTCTATGGTTGACAGTTTTATTTAGAATTTGTGTAGGTATCCATGACAACAAGCCTCGTTCTGTGTATGTGTCCCGCCAGGTGAGTGTGTGTGTTTGTCAGGTGAGTGAGCGTGTGTATGCCGATCAGGTGTGTGCGTGGGACCATCAGGTGAGTGAGTCGTTTGTCAGGTGAGTGAGCGTGTGTATGCCGATCAGGTGTGCGTGTGACCATCAGGTGTGTGTATGCCGATCAGGTGAGTGAGCGTGTGTATGCCGATCAGGTGTGCGTGGGACCATCAGGTGAGTGAGTCGTTTGTCAGGTGAGTGAGCGTGTGTATGCCGATCAGGTGTGCGTGTGACCATCAGGTGTGTGTATGCCGATCAGGTGAGTGAGCGTGTGTATGCCGATCAGGTGTGCGTGTGACCATCAGGTGTGTGTATGCCGATCAGGTGAGTGAGCGTGTGTATGCCGATCAGGTGTGTGTGTATGGCCATCAGATAGTTGTTTGTGTGGTGGTAGTGGTGTAAATCATGATATAAACTAAATTAGAATTATGAACCAAATTTTTACTACTCGAAATTATCATTCTTGTTGGCCCAGATGTTAGTGTGTGTGAGGTGTCAATGTGGGAGTAAACCAGAGTACCAGGAGAAGACCTACGGGAACGGGCAGGTGACCCCAAACCTATTCATATGATGACAGAATCAAACCCCAGCCACCATGGAAAACACAAGTGATGCTATCCATTATGCCAAAGGACCAATTGACAAAACTTGTTATATAAAATACTTACAAACCTAAAATACATCTGTACACCACTCTAAATTATATGCGTCTGAGTAGAATTCTCACCTTTCTGATAGATATTGCACTTGCCAGGTAAAATTAAGCTACGACATGACAACCCACAAGGATGGTTTTAACTTGCCCATGACAGCTTATCCTTCTGGAGATATTTCACTTTTACCACAAGAGTTTTCCAACAAAGGAAGTTTGTATACTTACCAACGACAGCATATCCTCCGGGTACAATTTTCCGGATCACGTTTCCTGATGGAATTCCCTCTGGAAACCAGGCTGCCATACCCTCTCCAACAAGGCGTCCAAAAGCTGCGCCCACGGTGAACACAGGCACAAACACCCCAGCTGGTATAGGCAGGGTATTACATATCGCCCCGAACCAAAACTGGAAATGCAAATAGGCTTGTAGTTTATTTCAATAAAGGATAATATTTCATTGTGCAAAAAAAGAAAACAAGCTCTTTTTCATCAAAATATACATTTTACTTCAGGCATTTTCAGCTGTTTAATTGACTGAAAATTCCTAAAATGAAACATATGGACTTCCTTGAGGGATTTTTCAATCTTAGATGAAGGTCTAATTGAAATTTCTGCATGAAAAAGTTTTAAAAAGAAATGATTTTGAATGAATATGAATACACTTCATAAAGAATTAACTAATACATTTTTCTCCTTTATGTTTAGTATGTGAAAGTAAAATTTTGACAATATATTCCGAGAATCCCGTCCCAATACCAGCAGAACACCAGACAATGACACTGTACTATATCAAACAAGTTACATTATTAAACCCAAACATTGTCGCTGATCAGATTTCTTCTTTTATTTAAGTTTTACTTTCAATTTTATTTCAATATAATTCTGCAAGCTATGGTTTTCCTTTCAGTAATGGTTTATAAATTATCATCACACATGATAAAAATTTCCCATACAAAATTAAATTTTATCAGTGACATGAAGATCCTTAGTCACAAAATCTTGGTTTTATTATAACCCTATCACCCCTGTGTAACTTTAGAAGACACTATCTACAGGTCTGAAAGGGTAAACAAGAGGCCCATGGGCCTTAACGGTCACCTGATGTTTGATATGAAAGAGAAATATGGGAATGTTGAGATGAATATTTATAACAATACATTGTAGCATATCTGGGAGTGGAAAAAATGAATTTTTGAAATTATGTCAATTTGACCCTTTTAGGCCCCACCCCTCAGGCACCTGGGGGTCAGTCAGTATCAATATGTGCGTACTACTCAAAAGTCATGTCATATTGATAATTTCAACCAAATTTGCATCATTTCTTATGGCAATTAAACAAATAATGCAAAAAAATGTTTTTTTCTGCCAATATACTATAGTAAATTTAACCCCCTCCACAGGGGGAGATGCAAGACCCCAGAGTCATGAAATTCACAATTTTGGTAAAGAACCTTAAAACCAATCCATCTATGAAGAGTATTTGATTCCAGCATATCTGGGAGAAGAGAAGAAGATTTTTGAAATTTTTGTCAATTTGACCCTTTTTGGCCCCGCCCTCCAGCCCCTGGGGGTCAACTAGGGCCAACATGTACATACCATCAAAGTGTCATCCCATGCTGATAATTTGATACAAGTTAGAATGAATTCCAATACAAATCCAACAAATAATAGTCAAAAATGTGATTTCCCTATATAAACTATAGTAAAGTTTACCCCCTTCCCAGGGGCAAACATGAGACCCCAGGGTCATAAAATTCACAATTTTGGTAAAGCACCTTAAGACCCTTCCATCTATGAAGAGTATTTGATTCTACCATATCTAAGAGTAGAGGAGTAGATTTTTGAAATTTTTGTCAATTTGACCCTTTTTGGCCCTTCCCCGCAGGCCCCTGGGGGTCAACTAGGGCCAACATGCATATACAATCAAAGTGTCATCCTATGCTGATAATTTGATACAAGTTAGAATGAATTCCAATACAAATCCAACAAATAATAGTCAAAAATGTGATTTCCCTATATAAACTATAGTAAAGTTTACCCCCTCCCCAGGGGCAAACGTGAGACCCCAGGGTCATGAAATTCACAATTTTGGTAAAGCACCTTAAGACCCTTCCATCTATGAAGAGTATTTGATTCTACCATATCTGAGAGTAGAGAAGAAGATTTTTGAAATTTTTGTCAATTTGACCCTTTTTGGCCCCGCCCCCCATGCCCCTGGGGGGTGGGGACCATATAATTCACAATTTTGGTTCACCCTCAGCCATGGAAGCTTCCTGTAAAATTTCATTGAATTTGGTTCAGCGGTTTTGGAGAAGAAGTCGAAAATGTAAAAAGTTTACGGACGCACGACGCACGACGACGGACAAAAGGCGATTAGAATAGGTCACTTGAGACTTCGTCTCAGGTGACCTAAAAATAAATGGGAACTTACTTTTTACATTGAACAGTCAAACCTTGCTATCTCGAACTCGTATACCATGAAGACCCTGTTTTATTTGGAGTATTTTGTCGGCTAAAGCCAAACACCATATCAAACATTTAAACTTGCTTAATTCGAATACTTGGATTTTAAGTTTTAACACGCCCCCTCTGACTTCAAGAGAAGGGGTTCTTCCGTAAATCTGTTTCTGACAACACTACTCACATTCATGACGATGAAGATGACGAGGTTAACGTAAATGTTTGTGTCGGGGTGTTTCCAATGACTGATGATTTCCTCCTCCGCCAGATTGTCCGCCTGTCCAGTAGTCCACGTTATGTTACTAAATAACTCGTTAATAGCTTGTCGACTGGTTAACTGTAAAACAAAATAACCATCTTACCATTTTATTATCATTACACTTCAAATAATTTGCATATGATTTTTATGCATATTTCCTCTTCAAAACTTTGCAACGTTTTCCAATGTTTTTTTGTAAAAATTGCATCTTCAAACAATTTTAAATCACATGATACAAGAATTTTCAAGTCTGCAATAATTTCTTAAAACAGAAATTTGGAATGGGAAGTTATATAAAAGTGGCAATGAGTTTCTATATTTTAAATTAGTTTCTGTTAATTTAAGTGAATAATATTAAATACACTGTACTACATTTTTGTATCACTTTTTCTTGCTTTAACAAACTACCTATTCTTTCAATGTGGACTTACATTTCCTGCAAAAAACTGGCCAAGGCCTGGAGGGAATGTGAGAGAGGCAATCACCAGGGCGACCAGTCCAGGATATATAAAACGACTGTAAGAGAGCAGTGTAATAAGATTATAAGGAGATTCACAATTGTGATAAAATAAAATTACTTTCAACTTAACATATTTTACAGTCTACACTGACATTCACTCAATATAACCATTGTTCCACTGACTATCAATATCACCTCATAACTGTTGTCAAACACATGCCAAATTTCTATGACGTCGACAACAATACATGTGGGCGGAGCTATGCGAATCCTCCAAATTGAAAAACAATTGTGTGACGCCACCAACAATAAACGTGGGCGGAGCTAACAACGATTTATGCAAATCTCATGCTGTTACATTTATTGAACCATTTTCACATTTATTAGTTTTTATGTGAAATTTGTGCCAGAAGATTAGACTATAATGAACAAAATAGTTACAAACATTTTACAGAAAGATACTATAAATATAAGGATAAACTTTCTATTTTGTTTAGGTTATCGGGGGATAACTACAATGGAAAACAGGTAAATTATACATAACTGGCTTCGCCGGTTATTGAATTTACCCGTGCTTCAAGGCAAATATCAGTATCCTGGGCCTTTTGGTTATTGAGCAGAATTTGCCTGAAGATTTCACTTTGAATTAACCAGTATTCAGTATGGTAACAAAAAAGGGTTCTGATAAGTTTTTAAATAAGATAAACGTAAGTGGTTTTTATTCATATTCATAATTCATAATAAAATCACATTGTAGCCTAGATCTCCTGTGTCTCTGTCCTACTTTTCCATATTATGTAGCTCTAGACTGATTTTGAGTCATCATATTGTATTTCTATTTCAGACTTTAACTCATTCCTGAAATCTCATGATAAACTATTCTGACCTTAAAATCGGAAGACTTCAAATGTGTCTTCAGGGGTGAATGAGTCTTTGGGTCAGAAATTCACACTGGGGTTGTAAAACACATGAAACCTGCTCTGACTGTAGTCTGGAGTTTAGTCAGTTACACATGAAACCTGCTCTGACTGTAGTCTGGAGTTAAGTCAGTTACACATAAAACCTGCTCTGACTGTAGTCTGGAGTTAAGTCAGTTACACATGAAACCTGCTCTGACTGTAGTCTGGAGTTTAGTCAGTTTCACATGAAACCTGCTCTGACTGTAGTCTGGAGATGAAGTCAGTTACACATGAAACCTGCTCTGACTGTAGTCTGGAGTTTAGTCAGTTACACATGAAACCTGCTCTGACTGTAGTCTGGAGTTTAGTCAGTTACACATGAAACCTGCTCTGACTGTAGTCTGGAGTTTAGTCAGTTACACATGAAACCTACTCTGACTGTAGTCTGGAGTTTAGTCAGTTACACATGAAACCTGCTCTGACTGTAGTCTGGAGTTTAGTCAGTTACACATGAAACCTGCTCTGACTGTAGTCTGGAGTTTAGTCAGTTACACATGAAACCTGCTCTGACTGTAGTCTGGAGTTTAGTCAGTTACACATGAAACCTGCTCTGACTGTAGTCTGGAGTTTAGTCAGTTACACATGAAACCTGCTCTGACTGTAGTCTGGAGTTTAGTCAGTTACACATGAAACCTGCTCTGACGGTAGTCTGGAGTTTAGTCAGTTTCACATGAAACCTGCTCTGACTGTAGTCTGGAGTTTAGTCAGTTACACATGAAACCTGCTCTGACGGTAGTCTGGAGTTTAGTCAGTTACACATGAAACCTGCTCTGACGGTAGTCTGGAGTTTAGTCAGTTTCACATGAAACCTGCTCTGACTGTAGTCTGGAGTTTAGTCAGTTACACATGAAACCTTCTCTGACTGTAGTCTGGAGTTTAGTCAGTTTCACATGAAACCTGCTCTGACTGTGGTCTGGAGTTTAGTCAGTTTCACATGAAACCTGCTCTGACTGTAGTCTGGAGATGAAGTCAGTTACACATGAAACCTGCTCTGACTGTAGTCTGGAGATGAAGTCAGTGACACATGACACCTGCTCTGACTGTAGTCTGGAGATGAAGTCAGTGACACAAAGAGATCTACATACAACAGTCTACACAGTGTAAACATATACTTACTTTTTTTGTAAAAATACTGTCATTCTTTTCTGTTTTCTTGTAAATAAAATTATTTTTCTATGAAGTAATATGAATAAGGCCCCACCAAACCCGCAAACAATTCTGAAATACAAAGTGAAAGTCAAGTTAGATAACAACACAAATTTTGTCTCTTTTCATTTTTTTTAGAGAACTACATAATTTAGTATCCATATAAGAAGTGGATCTCATTTCTTTGACATCTTTTGTTGGAAACTTTTAAGAAATTATTTCATAGTTTAATCATTCTTTTTTGTCTTCACTATTAATATTACCAAGAACATCTTCATCAATCGTGTACCGGTAATCAACAATTGGAACAATTTACCATCTGAAGTCGTAAACGCCGAAAGTTTAAATATTTTTAAAAATAGGCTAAATGTGTATTGGAAAGATCATGCACTCAAGTTTTATCCGTCCTTTTAAATTCAGTATAGGTGTATATATATATTGCGACTGTAACACGAGACGAAACAGTTTGATATATTTGAAAGCCTTACATTCCTCTCGTTGCGCGCCTTATCAACAATCGATTAATGAAATATTAATTAATAACATCATTACAGGTCACAGGCTTTCCATCAATGTATTATCTATGAGATTAAGAATAAGCCACCCCTTGTTAAACAGACAGCAATCCAATAGCAATGCTAAATATATCACAGTTGATTAGCAATGCTACTCAACATTGCAGTGCAGTTCAATAGCAATGCTATATTGCATTTCATGAGCAATGCTAAATACATCGCAGTTCAACAGCAATGCTAACAATGTATCCCACTCCTTACTTTTTAATGAAGAAACTGTGTTAGCCCCCTGAGCTCATAACTCACCCTATAAATGCATATGCTAATAATTCTAAGGCATCAAAAGGGAAATCAGTTCTCAATGACGTCCTAAATAATGCTGTGATGGTTTCTGAAACAAAACAAAGTCATTCCAATTAGACAAGATATTGTGATATAGAGTTTGTTACCTATAGTTGGTATTGTATTTGTGTGTAGTGAACCTGTGTATATTGATGGAGATTTTAACCTTATATTTGTCTGTAGTATACCTATATATATTGATGGAGGTTTTGATTTTATATTGTTGGAGATTTTAATCTGGTATTTGTGTGTAGTATACCTATGTATATTGATTGAGATTTTAAATTTATATTGATGGAGATTTTAATTTTATATTGATGGAGTTTTAATTTTATATTGGTGGAGATTTTAATGTTATATTTGTGTATAGTATACTTATGTATGTTGATGTTGATTTTAATCTTTGGCATCCTGGTAAATGCTAGCTATTTTCTTCTGACAGAATTAGGGAGAATGTCTCATTAGCTCACTCAGTAGAGCAGAAGACTAGAAAACTTGGGGATTTAATCCCCAACAGCGGCATTGAGAAACAATAACCTCAGTTTTAAGTAATACAATAAATGAATATGTAATTACACTTATTGTGACAGAGGTATACATTTTCTATTTTCCATTGTACATTTAAGATATGGTGAAAGCTGTAATCAGGCTACGACCAAAGACATATCAGTATAATTGTGTTGTTTACATCCCATGGAATCAGATGTGGAAACATATTTCAAAATCAATTAGATGCTTGACATGCATATATACCATGGTACAGGCCATTACAAGTCGGAAATGCGAGCTATGCATACTTATGAACCAGAACTAACTATCATAAAGAAAATCAAATTAATGTATTCAGCATTCTAAACATTTTTTGTGGTAATATGGCAAACATGGCAGCTATATTGACTATGTTGTTGAACCCTGGAAAGCATTAGGTAGTAAATGTTCCAAACGCTAAAATGTAATGATAAAATGTTTTTCGTGCGAAATATATATTGATGCTAATGTATTGGAATCTTAAGATGTCATACATTTCAAACAATGCACGAAGTTTAAACAAGTTGTCTTGTTATATAATACTACTTCTTTTGACACAATGCAATTTTCGGGACTTTATGGACATTGATTTGGAGGAGAAAACTAGAAATGTCTAATACAAAGTAGGACAGCATTATTTGACATGGATGGGCTTACCACCAGTGATAAATGAACTGTAATATAGACAAATGCATCAAGCAATAAGGTTTTTAATTCTGTTACATATTGCTTGTTCTATATATAACTTATAAGTTATCTTCACAAGAAGATACAATAAAACAAGACAATGAATAAATATTTCCATGTATAATTCCACTCACCATTCAAAAATGAATCATCTGAAATTATTTTGATATGGTTCTAACTAGAAAGTTGACCTACTACATGAAGGGTTGAGCCTAGTGAACAATCTTTTGTACATTCAAAGTTTTTATCCTTTTCAAAATCAAGGCTTTCTACATTGGTAAAATGGTATAAAGTGTAGCTAATTCATTGTTTAAATTCCTGTCCCCCTGAAAACTATGTACAAGAGATTTACATGCAGTAGTCTTCCCTTAGGTTTTATTACCTCCCCTTAGTTTTTTTTCTCTTCCTCCTTCATGAATTAGGGAAAATATACCAGGTAGTATTAAAATTTCGGAAGATACTCATGAAATTTCTTCATTTACTGAATTTAATAATATCTAGCCCATGCCTGGTAATAAGCCCATGTCAAACACAGTTCAGTATATATAATAACAAATGTTAACTGTATTAGAATAAGCTCTAACCTACTTTGAGTCAGAGTGTATATGCTGTTCCCCAGTGCTTATTACAGGGTAAATACAATAGTTAAACTCATTTCTTCCATTCATGAAAACATCATTTTCCCCTTTTCCCATATAAATTTTGGCAATATAAAAGAGTTCATCTAAAAATAATGGATATTTATAAAATAACATCAGAAATTAATGGGCAATAAGACATATCGGTTGGCAGTATGCCAAGTGTCAAATGATACATGTATGAGAGGAATAGATGTGTCTTTTTTGTCAGTTGATAGTTTCAGGGATATGTTCATAAATGTGGATTTCCTGTAAAGGAGACATAACTGAAGGTGTTTAGATTAAGATGTATAATTTGCAATGAATTCAATATGGCCCTAGGGTGTTTTTTTTGTTGGTTTTTTTTTTGCAAGGAAAACATCTCAAAGTTAATGTAAAAACTAATAATGTATAATGATTTGCTGTATACTGTATCACAGAAACAACAGATATTAATAACTTACCTTCATTTTTAAACCATAAAGCTAACAGTCTAAAGACTAAGGCACCACAAACAGCAGCGAAGAACCCTCTCCAGTAGTTCCTCACCGCAAAGTAGGTCGCTGTTACCTCTATACTGAACAAAACACCTGCAAGTAAAATATTGAAAATCAAAACTTGTCTTACTCTTTCTTTTGACCTTTGACACCTTGTCGTAGGGAATTTCCTTAGAAATTTTTAGCCAATTATCTAACCAAGCATATATCTTTAAATGATAACTATGATTCTGATCTAAGACCTGAAATGTGATCATGAACAAAACTGTTGGCCAATGAAATTCTACTTGTACTTTTTAAAATTTGAGTCACAGAGACAGACTCACAAAGACAGACACTATAATAAAAGTGAACCTGACCTTTGGCTTTTCTAACTCGGCCAAAATTAATCCAAATTATGACCCTGCATGACTTATCAGTTTTTTAACATAGCTAAACTTAATCCAAAGACAGCGCTTTGTAACAAGACAATGGACAATAAGCTATATTAAAGTTCGTTCTCCAGTCTGAAAAACAGAAGGACAGAGAGCTATTTTCGGGGGATGATTATGAAGTAAAACGAGACCATCTCAATAATCCGGGGGTTACACTCACTTACCCTCTCTACACCCCTACGATATGGCAGCAGGCTAGAATACCCTGTCTAGTCACTAGGCCGATACTTTTTCTTAAAAGTTTACAGAGGAGCAATCAATACACATGTTCAAAGCCAATAAGTTTTACCGTTCTGCAACTGCGAGATTCTTTTAATGTAAAGTAAAACCCCACTTTTCAAACTCATGGGGACCTGATCAATAGTTCGAGGAACACATGGTATTCAAGTAATCCGAGATTGGTTGAATTTGTACGAACTCCATCAGGACCAAACGAGCTGTTCGACAAATGAGAGGTATTTGAGTTAACCGGGTTTGAGTAAGTGGGGTTTTACTGTACATCAAAGGATCAAACTTGTCTCCTCGTCTCATCTACAAGGTGCTCCACATTGGGCCTTCAATATTACCATGACATATCCCAGGGGTGTAGAGAGTGAAGATGAGCATAACCCCTGGATACCACAGATGAAGTACGTAGTGAATACTATAGCATGAGCGTAATCCCTGGATATCGAGGATATAATGAAGTATACTTCAGCAATGCTGTATTAAAGACTTGACTCCTTACCACCGATTGGTGCAGCAAATGTCCCAGCCACTCCTACTGCACAAGCTGCGGCCAGCATTTCTGAACGCCGCGACTCATTCTGAAATAAAACAGTCAGTACAATATTATGGTAAAACATGATAACCCCATTACTTCTGAAATATCAGATACACAAGTGTTATAAATAGTTATTATTAACATCCATCTTTATGTATGTGATGTGATGGTTGATATATTTTCTGTCTTTATAAAAGGGCAGATAGTTGCAAAAATTCACAAGTCATTTATCTGTACTGTCGCTATAACTTCAACTATCATAATACATATGTGTAATATATGTACAAAGTTAGATACATAGAAATAGAAACATTGAGACCTGGGTCCCTTTCTATTTATTGTGACAATAGCCATAGCTAAAAAACATTGTCACATTTTACATCATGTTATTCAAAATTTGAACAGTAATTATCTCATCACTGGCAGAGCCGCAAAAATAAAACGCAACAAAAAAGGAGCCAAGAAATATGCACAATGTCATCTTTATTTCAACGTACCTCATATATCCCTCGGAAGGACGTCAGCTTCCCTAGTAATGTGGCCACTATACTGGCTATATGTACAAATGGTCCCTGGAGTCAACAGAAACACAATACAGTTTATATAGCAATATATATAGCTTGTTCTTATAGTAAACAACGGTTATACTCAAAATATACACATATGTACTCAATATACAAATTGCTTATGTGGTTACTGCATTTCAAGAAATATTTGCCATTTGACGGAAAATCCATTTTTGACTGATTTTGATTGTCTTTCACACCGGATTACTGTCATATATAGCAAGTTGTTTACAAATGTTCACAGTAATGGTACGTTTGCTCTAATTACGGTACAGTTAACATTACTAGATAGTGTTCAGTAGGACCTATTTCTAAATTGGATTCCATACCTATAATCTACAACCAATTACGTTGCAGTAAGGATAGATAAATTTTTCATTTATTTAGTGGGATGTTCCTTTCACAGAAAACATGTTACGGCAAAAATCGTGAAAATTTTGAACCTGGCAAATTTTCTTAAGAATATTAATGAAATACTTAATAATAAGATTTTTTATATGATTCAACAAGAAACCAGAAACTTATAACTTTGAGTAATGTTACCTCTTTTCCTATGGGAAGTGTGCTGCCAAGAGAGGAACAGAGTCCGACGACCTTGGACATCAATGTTTTAAATGTTAAGAATTCCTTCAGCACCACACCTCTAAGTATTGTCTTCATCTCTGGGATACCAGACCCTGGAAAACAACAGGAGATCATCGGTCAGTCTTAAGTCTTGATTAGACTGGCTGCTTTCTAAAATCCAAATACAAGGTCATTCATTTTAACAAACTTAATAGCCCTTCATTCCAGCATGCTACATGCATACTATCAGCACCTAAGGCCTTTTGGTCATTGAGAAGAAGTCATTTGAAGGAAAAGTTTATGCACGACGCGCAACAAAGTGTGGTGCATGATAGCTATAGGTCATCCTGACACTTCAGGTCAGATGACCTAAAAACAGCTTTCACAGGTCAGATGACCTAAAAACAGCTTTCACACTATCTTATATACCAATATCACTGACAAGTATATATTACATTGGAGGAATGTTCCCTTATATGCCAAAACCATTCTAAAAACTGAAAGTTTGATTTTTCATTTTTAAATCAATTATAATTTTGTGATTCTGATGGCATGTTATTAGTTATCATACAGATTAAACATTTCATTATGACATCATGTATCTTGTACATCATTTCCTGTCCCTCCCCAGAAGCCAACCGGACGTTACTTTTACCGTTGAAGAAGGCCAGGAGGATCTACGGACTCTGTTTCTTATTTAATAGTTTATCAACTTGCTTTATAAAGAAATCCTCAGCCTCAGAATCATTTCAAATCTTAAGAAACAATGAAAGAATTACGAAAGAGAACCTGAAACCTCTGTTTAAAGGCCCAATATACGTAACTTCAGGGAAATTTAAGTGATTCTGAAAAATCCTAAAAAAAAATCCAGTTGATAACCATGCAAAAACAAACCTAAAACAAAGTTAACCTGAGCGGTAACTAACAAGAAACTCTTGATAAACAAGAGGCCCAACGGGCCTTAACGGTCATCTGACTACCAATTGTAAAATCACTATGAAAATACGTGTAGTCATTAAATCAAGTTATAATATGCCTGTATAGATTGCCAAGTTCAAGATAGTGGCCTTCTTGGATTTCTGATGGGCTTGAAAAATAACAACACTTTGTTGGGACCATCTCAGGATATCATTTCTGGCAAGTTTCAGCTTATTCCTAGTGAGTAAACTTGACAACAAACCCTTTTGGCCCCTGTGACCTTGAATGAATGTCAGGGTCATTTCTTTAAACAAACTTGACACACCTTTATCCCAGCATGCCACAAGCCCAATATCACATCTCTGTGCCTTTTGGTTATTCAGAAAAAGTTGTTTTAAAGATTTTGACCCTTTTGGCCCCTGTGACCTTGAATGAAGTTCAAGGTCATTTATTTGAACAAACTTGGTAGACCTTTATCCCAGCATGCCACAGGCCCAATATCAGGTCTCTGAGCCTTTTAGTTATTCAGAAGAAGTTGTTTAAAGATTATGACCGTTTTGGCCTCTGTGACCTTGAATGAAGGTCAAGGTCATTTATTTGAACAAACTTGGTAGCCCTTTATCCCAGCATGCTTCAGGCCCAATATCAGGTCTCTGGGCCTTTTGGTTATTCAGAAGAAAATGTTTAAATATTATGACCGTTTTGGCCCCAGTGACCTTGAATGAAAGTCAAGGTCATTTCTTTGAACAAACTTGGTAGCCCTTTATCCCAGCATGCCACAGGCCCAATATCAGGTCTCTGGGCCTTTTGGTTATTCAGAAGAAGTTGTTTAAAGATTATGACCGTTTTGGTCCCTGTGACCTTGAATGAAAGTCAAGATCATTTCTTTGAACAAACTTGGTAGCCCTTTATCCCAGCATGCCACAGGCCCAATACCAGGTCTCTGGGCCTTTTGGTTATTCAGAAGAAGTCGTTTAAAGATTATGACCGTTTTGGCCCCTGTGACCTTGAATGAAAGTCAAGGTCATTTCTTTGAACAAACTTGGTAGCCCTTTATCCCAGCATGCCACAGGCCCATATCAGGTCTCTGGGCCTTTTGGTTATTCAGAAGAAGTTGTTTAAAAATTATGACCGTTTTGTCCCCTGTGACCTTGAATGAAGGTCAAGGTCATTTCTTTGAACAAACTTGGTAGCCCTTTATCTCAGCATAACACAGGACCAATATCAGGTCTCTGGGCCTTTTGGTTATTCAGAAGAAGTTGTTTAAAAAGATTTTGACCTTTTTGGCCCCTGTGACCTTGAATGAAGGTCAAGGTCATTTGTTTGAACAAACTTGGTACCCCTTTATCCCAGCATAACACAGGCCCAATATCAGGTCTCTGGGCCTTTTGGTTATTCAGAAGAAGTCGTTCAAAGATTTTGACCTTTTTGGCCCCTGTGACCTTGAATGAAGGTCAAGGTCATTTCTTTGAACACACTTGGTACCCCTTTATCCCAGCATGCCACAGGCCCAATATTAGGTCTCTGGGCCTTTTGGTTATTCAGAAGAAGTCGTTTAAAAATTATGACCGTTTTGTCCCCTGTGACCTTGAATGAAGGTCAAGGTCATTTCTTTGAACAAACTTGGTAGCCCTTTATCTCAGCATAACACAGGACCAATATCAGGTCTCTGGGCCTTTTGGTTATTCAGAAGAAGTTGTTTAAAAAGATTTTTACCTTTTCGGCCCCTGTGACCTTGAATGAAGGTCAAGGTCATTTGTTTGAACAAATTTGGTACCCCTTCATCCCAGCATGGCACAAGCCCAATATTGGGTCTATGGGCCTTTTGGTTTATGAGAAGAAGATGTTTAAATGGGAA
Organism: Mimachlamys varia; assembly: GCA_947623455.1. NCBI lineage: Eukaryota > Metazoa > Mollusca > Bivalvia > Pectinida > Pectinidae > Mimachlamys > Mimachlamys varia. The sequence continues at coordinate 6,032,241 of OX392542.1, read as the reverse complement.
AGTTTACGGACGGCGCACGGCGCACGACGCACGGCGCACGACGCACGGCGCACGACGACGGACGAAGCATGATGACTATAGGTCATCCTGACCCTTCGGGTCAGATGACCTAAAAAATCCAAAGAATTAAAAATAATTCAGGTGGGGCCCACTTCAACAACAAACCGAAGGTAGAAGACGGTTCAAAATGGACGCGTGTTTACAAATAGCGTGTTTTAACTGCTGCTGTACCGGTAACCGCGAAAGAATTCATCTTGAATATTGCTGATATCAGTTAATCTTAACTAAATCTATAAATATAATAAGTTATTAGGCTTGATTTTCGATTCAAGTTTTGCCGAAAGTTACGTATATTGGGCCTTTAAATATTCAGTAAATTCTTTTCAGATGTTTGCGGTCTGGCAGACTGTTCCCGGCGAAGACTTACCGACTGCTTGCGGAGCCACAAGATGTGTGAAGCCTGTGGCGAACAGGATAAATATGATGGAGTAGAACGTCCAGGCTAGGTACTGTAGGCCCACAGAAAAGGCCACCTCCTCGTACAACCACAGCTTGGCTGGAACAGAAACTTACTTTATAGTTATACATTAAATGGTTGATGATGAAGGTCAGGGTCAATATGTCATAAGTACAGAAGTTACATTGTTCTTGTAGTTCAAAATACTGATAAAGGTCAGGGTCAAGGTCAATAAGTACAGAAGTTATCTTGATCTTGTAGTTCAATATTTTGATAAAGGTTAGGGTCAAGGTCAATAAGTACAGAGGTTACACTGTTCTTGTAGTCCAATATACTGTCGCTTCTCTGGTTGTATTGGGAGTTTTGCTGTTTTATTGTTTAGCTAATTAGAGTGAGCAGCCCCTGACCTGCCAAATGTATTAATGTACTTATATTGATCAGTTGTACTTATACAGTTATCATGTTTTAGTAGTATATAAAACATTTTAATTTCAAGGTCAGTGAGTAATTATTATTTGTTATTCATACACAATTTCACTTATCTGATGGTGAAGATAACAATAAAGTTCAAAATACAACGTTTATTTATAATAACATCATAATTTAATTTTACTTATGGAGTGATCAAGGTCGCAGTCGAGGGCAAACTAGGAAGGTAACTTGTTATTACAAAGTGAATAATTTTGTTCATTTACAAAGCTATTTATGGTCAAGGTCACAAACATTGGTCAAGGTCAAAGTACAACAATTACATTGTACCTGTAACAATATTATAAGTGAATGATTTTGCTTGATAGTCACACTCTAGGTCAAGGTCAAAATCACATAATGAAAGATTGTTGTAATTACAGAGCGAGTCAGTGATACACAGCTTTAAATACAATACTGCTAATAATTTCTTCTTAAAATGTTTTCCCTATCTGGCCTTTTCCTATGAAAATATATCAGAATTATATCAAAATAAGGATACTGTGCCACAACTCTGAAGACTAGACTGCTTGACCAATACATTCCTACCTTCTTGACATTTCTCTATTATGTAATCCATAGTAAAACTGAGCAGGGCCATGAGAACCCCCAGCAGAGCAAGGAATATCCAATCCTCTCCGATAGCTCGGAACACAATATCCCGTACGTTTGTACATCGTTCTGAAATACACATGTAGTCAATTGATTATAGAATTGATTTATAACTCGAAAAGATTAATTAGCAGCCGAGTTATATATTGTGAAGGAAAACATTGAAATAAAACATGAAAAGATATACAGTCAAGTCCATAAAAATGGCATCAATTCCTTTTCACCTCTGAAATAAATATTACCGGTAAGGAGGAAATTTCATAGCTCTGTTTCCATGGAGACAAAGTAATCATATTCACATATGAAAATTCATTTATAGATTATATAACATAATTAGCACACCATAATCAGTTGAATGAGTCCTAACACAAACATCCTGAGGTAATTCCGGACGTGGATGTTCCCTCAGGATGTCTTCAGACTTTCTAGTACTTCAACCAGTGCTCTTATCATTTGGACAATTTCTTTATTTGGTCTATATTTAAGACAAAAGAATATCAATTTTATATTGAAATAAAAAGACTTATTTGTTTCATTCTCTGAGCATAAAGATACTTAAATAGGCATATAGGTATTCAATTAGGAGATGATTCCTCAAGTTAAATACAATTTTTTTTTTCATATCAAATACATTTATTTTGTAAAACATCTAACATTAAAAAAAGTTAACACCTCTCTATCAAATGTAAATATAAGCCAGATATATATAAGGTAAGCACTTCAATGTTGACCAAATAAAAAAGAAAATCTAAACATCTTTAAATCAAAGTTTATATTCAAAATCTATATTAAAGCATTTTCCTTCTTTTAAGCCAAAGCTCAACGGAATGACAGCTGCCTTAGAAGTTGTAATTTCATTTGGTGTAAATTTTAGCATGCAGCAAGCAAATTACATTTGCAATTTGGAGACAGTGATTTTTATTGTCGCTGTGAACAAATAAGATACCACGTAAAATGGTGACAGCTGGACTAATTACGTCATGAGGTCCAAACAGCTACCGCTGACTACTCCGCTGTACTGCCCCATTCTGTACTACCCTGTGCTGTACTACCCTGCAGTATGTGTTTGTTTGTCTTTAGTAAACACTTATACAGCGTCAGCAACATCCACCAGTGTTCTCACCTTATAGGTTCTAAAATATCTCATTACCTAAAGTAAACAGTCTTATTTGCAGTAAATATTAAAATAACACAAAGTTGACAAGAACCTATTACCTTATCTCTGTCAGGCTGTTTGCAACAAAATGAAAGTGCACCTTCGGTGTGACCAAAAATAATTAAATCGATTCAAGATTTCTAATCTAGTAAATAAATCAATAAGTTTTTATGGCCATTTGAGGATTGCTTTGGTTTAATGAGCATTCAATGACGTGTATTAGTGTATAAGTGTATGCATGCTGGAAGCAGTATTTTGGGGAGCTTAATGCCTCCTTGTGATATTATGGATCTGACGCCAACTTTGGAGTGCTACCTTGTTGAAATACCATACCTGTCTTATTATACTGACAATCACATAGACAAGCATGTGAAAAGTGACCTTCAATTTACTATCAATGAGACTCAATGTTCTATTTGATGTAGAAACTATCGAAATGTTTAAAGAATTTTACACTTCATAATAATATAATTTGCTCCTCATGTCTAAACAAAACCTTATTTTTTCAATCCTTGATGTGAAAGTAACTTTAAATACTAAATAGACTAGGTTCTTGTTTTATAAAATTGATGAATCATTATCTTAAACCGGAACATCCTGTTTTTAACTTCCATGAATAGCCTCCAGCTATTTAAGCTTTGTCACATAAAGTTGTATTCAAGATTCACTATCATGTAAAACACATTGTATGCTACAAAAACAGCTGCATGTGCACTGATCCACAAACTGTCCACTCATGTTATCTGTAAAGGTATACGATTTTACATTAATGAGGAAGCAGTGTGTAATCGTCAATAGATTTAACACGTTCATGCGTGTTTGTTGTGCATAAAAAAATCAGAGAATACCAAAGCGTCAACAAAACAATAATCCGAACTCAAAATCGATTAAACTAAAGGCAAAATAGGAACAAAGGATAGATTTATATGGAGACTCTCATAAAAACACAAGAGAATAAGACCAGGTGTTCCGGCAGAGTACCAGGTAAGCGTCTTCTGCTTCATCGACAACACCCGCCATGTAAATCTTGGTCACATCCAAGTAGGCATAAACAAGGGTCCAATTGGCTTGCAACACTCATTTATTTCACATATATGATCTTCAAAGCAGGTCAAGTTGAGATATACCCATATTAGCCAACTATTTCTCAGAAAATCCTTCTTCTTCCATTTAAATGTCAGACTCTAAAGAAAGAATGCAATTGACACTGGAAGTTATGAGGGTTATATTTAAACACAAAAACAAAATTCTTTTGCCACACGGAGTAAACAAGAGGCAAACATTTTGTATATGTGCATGTCAGAATGAAAACAACACCTGTATTAAAACAATTTGTTTTAGATTGAAAATTCCAATATTTTTTTTTCATAATACACTGTACCAAGGGTAAAAAACTTCAAGTTGAAGGATTTTTGTTACTGATGTTTTTCGTCAAAACTGGAGCCTCTGAATTTTAGATGGATCAAGAGCTGCTATGACATAAACAAGCAAAAAATATTTCAAACAAATGCCTTTTGTTATAATCAAAAGAAATATTTATTTCAGTCATGAAATTTTGATTAAAAAAAATCCATTTTTACCCTGATTTGGTGGGATGATAATATCACAATACTTCCACTTATAGTCCTAATGCTTATAATGTCATGTTCTGATAAAACAAATTTTAAGTTCATGTACAAGTTTTAAGTTTTCATACCAGACATAAATGATTAATTGCAAAATGTTCAAATATCATGTCCTTTTTTTTAAAGATCATGAGAAATTCTTTATATGGACAGAAAAATCTTGAGAATACATTTTGTATGACATCATCAGCTAAAAACAAAACAAACTGATGAAACATTTCAGCAATCTGTAAACATGTCTCATTAAACTCATTCACCCTGAACTGTAATAATGAACTATTCCAACCTTTGAATTGGAAGAGTTCAAATGTGTCTTCAAGGGTGAATGAGTCAATTAAAATACCTACATGCGACTATCGTACACAAAAATAATGTTTTCTGTAGCTGGACTATTTAAGTTTGGATAAAAACAATACACACTGTTAAATTACTACATAATACAAATGCACTAGCACTAAATGTTAAAATAATTAAACAGGAAACAAAACTTGTATTAATTAAATATAACAAGATTGTACACACAACAGTCAGGGGAAAGGTTGTGAACATTTAATTGTTAAAAGTTAATTACTTCTACAGAGTATAAACATGTTTATGAGAGTAGCAGCTTATGTTTCCAGCCATGAGCCCCTATGTTTGGTAATAAGCCCACCCCTTAATATTATTGCAGTTCAACAGAAATACAAACAAATGTTGTCTCATTGCCTTGTAACGAGTCCATACTAAAGTCAAAGACTTTGTGTTTTGTTCCCGAACGTATCACAGAAACAAAAACGGTAAACATAGATTGATATGTAATAGGACAAGGAAAAGTGATAAAGATAATGCCATCGCTGGGGCTCGAACCCGCGACCATTGGCTCTCCAGCCCGATGTTCTATCGCTGAGCTTAAGGAAAATTCCCTACAGCTCACGCTTGTAAGGCAACCTTATACAATGCCCTGCTTTTACAGATATGTTCAATTGTTTCCCATTCAGGGCCATTTCAATGGCCAAATTTCGCATAAAAATACAAATACATGAAAATAATCAAAGAAATTATAAACATTTTGCTTACATATTCGAGATTTCATCAACTATCTTTATTAATTATAAACCATACAGTACCATCTCATGGATACCACCTTAACATTTGGCTTTTAGGCCAAACAAATTATTTATTTGTTTAGTGACTGTGTTACCTAATACAAAATTAGCACCAGTTATAACAGAAGATGAATCCATTTATTGTTGAATTTCATTACGGATATCTTTTCTTGAATGAGTCTAAGCTTACAGTTACAATTAACAAACAAATATTTTGCTTGGCCTTTGGTGTACATATTTATTTACTAGCATTATATAGCTTTTGTTTAATAAAATAGCACCTCAAGCACGGGCGAAGAGAAACAGACGGGAGTAAAAGGAGTGGGGTCCAGAATAACAGACAAGAGTAAAGGGGCTGGAGTCCAGAGTAATAGATGAAATTTAAAGGGGGCGCGGTCCTAAAGGGGCGGGATCCAGAGTAATAGAGGAGAGTAAAAGGGGCGGGGTCCAGAATAACAGAGGAGAGCAAAGGGGGCGGTGTCCAGAGTAATAGATGAAATTTAAAGGGGCGGGGGTCCAGAATAATAGAGGAGAGCAAAGGGGGCGGTGTCCAGAGTAATAGATGAAATTTAAAGGGGCGGGGGTCCAGAATAATAGAGGAGAGCAAAGGGGGCGGTGTCCAGAGTAATAGATGAAATTTAAAGGGGCGGGGGTCCAGAGTAATAGAGGAGAGTAAAAGGGGCGGGGGTCCAGAGTAATAGAGGAGAGTAAAAGAGGCGGGGTCCAGAATAACAGAGGAGAGCAAAGGGGGTGCGGTCCAGAATAATAGAGGAGAGTAAAAGGGGCGGGGGTCCAGAGTAATAGATGAAATTTAAAGGGGCGGGGGTCCAGAGTAATAGAGGAGAGTAAAAGGGGCGGGGGTCCAGAATAACAGAGGAGAGTAAAGGGGGCGGGGTCCAGAGTAATACATGAAATTTAAAGAGGCGGGGTCCTAAAGAAGTGGGGTTCAGTGTAATCGAGGAGAGTAAAGGGGGCAGTTCTACATTTGAGCACCCATGCTTCAAGTAAGCAGCAAATATTAGCTTATGAATGATCACTCACAAAATTAATATAGCAAATAGCATTACTTGATGGTCAGTATTTAAGCTGCTTTATATAATCTACAGACTATCCTCTAGGCATAGCCATTGCTTTTTGTCATTTTGATTATCAGTTTATGTTTAAGTAAGTTTATTGTACTCAATTTGATGGATTTCTTAATGAAATTCATAAGTTCGGCCATATATAATCAATCAAAGATCAATTATATAACTCTAATTTTTGAATTGGTCAATATCAATTTTATTAGGTACAAGTGGCCACCAAGTGTTTTTTTCTTACGTAAAATGAAAAATTGTGATCAGATATAATTTTACATCGGGAAAACTCTCATATTCATTTCAAAATACTTGAGGACCAAAAATGACAATTACACATTAATTCTCTTTCTCTTTATGTAGTTATCTACTAGTGTGTAATTTTTATGTTACATCGTAGATCCTGGTTTCACATTCAGGGTCAACATTAACAAACTTAGACAATAAACACTACAGTTTATTTTAATCAAACTAGTGTCTTTGAAACTGTTTATACCAGTACTTTTCAAAATTGGTTGACATCTTAATAGACACACTTAAACAAAATCCTTAAAATAAAAACAGGAAAATTCAGTAACATAATTACAAAAGAATATTGCCTGTTAATGTACAATATATCATATTCCAATATTTCAGTAACCAGTAAGTTAACTGTGAAAAAGCAAAGCTCTGAGCTCTGAAAATTAAATCTACACTTTAACTCAATTCACCCCTAAAATTTCATCATGAACTAATCCAGACTTTGAATAGGAATAGTTGATATGTGTCTTCAGGGGTAAATGAGTAAATGCTGAAACATGTCTATCGATGAGCAGAACAGCATCCCAGAAACCGCTCACCTGAGAATGATTTATGTTACAAGAGAAAGAATCTAAATTAAGAGGATTAATACCAGATTGACAGTCAACTCTGGTCAACTGAGTCAGCAGAACACAACACAATAAATACGCAGTGCAGGGCAAAAAACACTATTTCTACCATACTTACGTACAATCCAGTGGCTGACTACATGCAAAATCAAATTATTCATTCCTCGGTTATACATGTGCATATGACTTTTTAAATAGACCTAAACGTACAGTCAATATAAGTAATACTATAGCGTAAGATGATTAGTGTTTATTTTTAGAATATCACATGATAGTCTTACGTCTAAACAATCGTCCAATCAAATTGCAGATAACATAATTCAACTTATCAATGATGGTCTTCTATAATACCAAAATCATACAAGGGAGAAGTACAGACGTCAATATGATATGATTTAAAATAATCCAATCATGGTTTCATGGAGGTTCAATGATTTGAAACAACCAATAATTTGAAGGAAATTCCAACTTCAACATTGCTTCTTCAGACTGGTCTAGCGAATGGTCCTGAATTACATGTATTATCAATTACTTTTGCATGACATGACTTTCTGTACACATGCTCAGCTGCTAATGTTTTTCTACCATATTTGTCCTAGAAAGTGCTATGGGCATTAAGCAACTTTGGACAATGAAAAGGATTGTTTAACATTAAAACCTTCTCAAGGAATAGTCTTAATAGATGCTTTTTAGGTAAATTGGTAAATTACTGTAAGGAGATAGGACTCTAAGGACAGAAAATAGGATAGGAGCAGTTTATAAACGATTGGGGCTCTTGGTAACTCAAATACGGTATATCAGATAAAGTTACCATGAGAACATTGTAGAGCTGATTCATTATACACAGTTAACCTTTACTGTCAGCTCCTCAGGCTTCCTGCTTTTTTGGAATTTTAAAGAATTAATACAAAGTATTCCTGTTAATATTAATACATTAAATATTTACATGAAGCAATACAATTATGATGTTTTGTAAACATGTCGGTCTTTTAGTATATTCAAAATCATCAACATAAGCATCATTATTTATAAATCAGAGGTCTTAAGGTTTTAACTATTTTTTTCAATTAATACATCTACACCCATACAATCTACTTTTTCATTAACCAAAGGAGATCTATAAATAATAGGAAAGGTATTATGTGGGCCAATTAGCTATTCAAAGTCTGAAATTACTGTAAAATTCACATCTTTTCGCTGTTTTTTGCAAAATTTACACAAACATGACTTCAAATGAAAAGATATGGTACTGATAAATATATTGAAATGAATTTGTGACTTTGCAGCAAATTAAACCATTGGTCAAACTTAAATGTACCACAACGCTATGGATTTGACCCATCTCGGAACTGACGGTCTGCCAGTGACCATACTGGAATACACCATGCATATATAATACATATATATACTTGAAATATTTGAAATCATGTTCTTCATTTTGTACTACTAAAAGTTTCCAGGCAGCCAGTCATAATTCTGTTTAAGTGGGGCATTTTTCAATTTTCTTTTTCATTTTGTCTTTTGCAAAAACCAACTACATAGTACATATTATACATGTCAGTACGGCAATATTATACAAAAGTGCTGTGCATTAACTTGGATAAGTGTTTGAAAATGTAACACATGTATTTCAACTTTCAACAAGTGACTAATCAAAGTATAAGAATTGAGATTATAATTTCTACCAGAACCATGGTACATTACAAATATATACCTACAGGTTCTACAGAATACAGTTTTACAACAGGTAAGAGAAACAGTTAGAAGATATCACAACACTACAGTACAATACTACAGGACAAATTCCAACCTCAGTCTGGCCGTTAAAATAATGATAAAGTCGAACTCTGTTATCTCAAACACATATGGCCTCAGACCACAATAAAACTTCCGGGTCGTTGTACAGGAATGTAGTGCATAAGGACATTTCATATGGGTTACAAAATAATTTTTCCTGGCTTATTTATGACAGATATGTACAGTTTTTTTGCATAGACTTGTTCAACAATATCTATTCTAGAGGTTAATTTTTGTTTGACACACTTATCAAGTTTATTTTAGCAGCAGGCCACAATGAGTGATGAGGCTTGAGCATTGATATTTTGTGATTTTTGGTATTTTCCCCTAAAACTGAAGGGTAGTGACATTCAAATGAAATTATCTTTCTTAAATGCAACACATGAGGTACTTTCCAGCTCACTGTAGGTTCAGCTGGAATAGATCTACAATAAAAAATAAGTCCCACATCCTTTGCAAAGTTTTAAAATATTTTAATTTTTTTTTTCCTTTGGTAGTAACATATAGTAGAATTAATTGTGGTCTGAGGCCATATACCACCAAGACCCCATTTGATCCAAAGTATCTCGTCAATGCTCACGAGGACCTCATTTAAAGGCCCAATATACGTAACTTCAAGAATTTTTTCATGATTCTGAAAAAATCTGGAAAAAAATCCAGTTGATAACCATGTAAAAATAAGCCTAAAACAAAGTAAACCTGATCGGTAACTAACAAAAAACTCTTGACAGAAAAATCCAAAGAATTGAAAAATAACTCAGGTGGGACCCACTTCAACAACAAGCCGAAGTCAGAAGAGAGTTCAAAATGGACGCAAGTTTCAACTGCTGCTGTACCAGTAACCGCGTAAGAATTCAACTTGAATATTGCTGATATCAGTTAATTTTAACTAAATCTATAAATATAAAAAGTTATAAGGCTTGATTTTCGCTTCAAGTTCTTCCAAAAGTTATGTATATTGGGCCAAACCAAACATTTAATCAATCAAATACTCACAGTCCACCAACTCAGAGATAACAAGGTTCAACTGTATTTCTGTACGGTTAATTTATTACAGCCACAACTCAAATATTCTCTTTGAAAATGCACTGCGCAAAAACTGTTCATTAAAGCACTACATTATGTTTTTTTGACATCTGTCAGTGCACACTCGAATGTTTTCTTTTCCGAGGTTTGATCACACAGAAGTTAATGTGATATAACTGTACATAATAAGTCACTGATTTTCTTTGATCTGACATCTGTCTTATTAAACCACAACCAGTTACTTAACCAACATACATGTGTTATATACCTACCTAAGTAAAAGTAAAGCCCCTTTTTAGGTTTTTCGATGTTTCCTAGGTCAGTTTTCTCCTTCTTTAGTCGTTTGGCTTGGAACTTAGCAAATGACCCGAGATCTTTAGAATATTTTCCATAAAGCTGAAACAGAAGGATTTGTAAAATTAGAAAACAATTAGTATGCAGACTTAATTGAATTTAAGCAATTTTTGTTTACTAAAATAAAACAAAAATCAATTTCAGAGAGGCAATATTAGTGTCGTCCAAAAAACAAGTAAAAGAAATAGTCAAAGTTCTGACAACTTTCTAATAGTATGTGAATTCTTTTTACACCACATTTTGTAATCCAAAGAACTTTCTTACGTACAGACAATTTTAATTGACAAACTCAGCATTTAATATGACAAAGGCAAACCCTTAAAAGAGCGTAGCTTTATACCTAAACTCTTATATTTACCAAGAATCATTCCTGTACAGGTTCAGAAAGAGATGAAATTTCCATAATTTAAAGTTGGCAAGTCGGAAAAAACCTTCGGAAGCAACGACACAGATAAATACAACAGACATCAGCTGAAAGATATTCCGGTTATTTCAACTTTCCAGAAATAACTGACAAAGGCCAAGTGTGACGTAACGTAATTATGTGACTTTTTCCGGTTTCCCCAATGGAGGGCTACAGCCGGACGAAAAAATATCAAAGGGTAGCAAGGGGAAACAACTCTGTCTACACACGCATGTGTTACCATACAAGAGCTTGGTTCGAGATAACTCATACAGATACTATTACATCAGATCAAGTTTAGGTTTGCGCTTTTATTTTGTTTAAATATTAACAGCTAATATCATTAAGCCTCCATGTGTGTTTGTATGTGAGTATCTACTTGTATGCTGAAGACAGGATTTGTTTGTGTACATGATGCCTTCTTGTAACAGCGCAGATATGATGTCGCCTTTACAGTGCTATCTCACTGAAATATCAAACTGATTTGGCACCAACACAGCATCCTGCCCAGTCAGGTATGTTATATACTTATAAGGGGTACACCTGTTGGTGTCATTATCCTTCATGTTGAACGGTAAGAAGGGAATAACAACCATCATTTTTTAAGGACTTTAATAGGCAAGTAGTCCCTAAACCTCAGACTTAAAAATACAAAATGTAGAGGAAGGATTTCATGCCTGTCTTATTCTACAGGTTTTCTAGAAGGTAATAGTGAAGGTGATGAAACGACCCTCATAAACAGTTAGTTGACAGAAAGAAGTTGACACCTATATCCACCTCCTGGGTCATATTTGAAGTGCAAGTGTTAAACAGGTCACGTAGGCCATAACAGACATGTATGGACACTTGTATGTAGTTTTATATCTTATTATACAGTTACACATCACCGGTCTACACACACTTTTCTGTTATACCTGCCCCAGGCTTCAGACCTGTCAACAATGATGTGTATATGTACCAGTACACACCTCAAATCTTCTCTTCACTTTCGCTCTGCCCTGGTGTAACCTTTCCACCTCCCTTGACCCACAGTTATAATAAGATACATGACCATTTTGTTTCTGTTTTATGTTATATTAACAGATCTGGTCCTTTAAGGATGTGCCACGTTTTGGTGTTGGAGGAAGAAGCCAAGACTTCCTGGAGAAAAACCACCGACCTACAGCCATTATCTGACAACTGACCCTCGATACCGCAAACCCATAGGTGGTAACAAAATGTCAGACACCTTAACCACTTGACCGCCACAGTCCCTATTTATAACCAAGTGAAACCAAAAATAGATTGATCATGTCTTTTATTATACTTTTATTGTGATTGATCATGGTTTTATTCTTGTTAAAAAAAATATGGTTATCCACAGCTATTGATGGTTGTCAACTACAGTGATAAGACCAAGTTATATAAATGTTCAAATCTATATATAATCAAGCCTTAATGACATGTAAGCAATAATCTTTCATGCCTTGTACATCATTTTTAACAAAAATTCAACTAAAGGGGATATGTTGCCTATGTGGCTAGAAATACACAGATTATAACGAGAAATAACACTTTTTATTAAGAAATGCTTCTTTTTTTTTTTATAAACAAGAACCATAGAGGCTCAAAGTAAGTCGAGTTATATCACAGAAACATTTGTTTGAACTTCATACTATTTATAGTAACAGTGACCTTGAAATTTGACCTTTAAACCTGAAAAGCAATTCTAACTCAAGCAAGTGTTTTCAATAAGGAAGCACTGTATTAATAAGTCTGAGTTTAGTAGGCCAAAGGCAACTCAAGTTCTATAGCATGGAAACCTTACCTCTGATGTCAGTTCTATTTAGAGTAACAGTGACCTTAACCTATGACCTTCAGACCTGAAAAGCAATCCCAAGCAAGGACTTCAAGCAAGGAGACACTGCGCATGTGTGAAGTTTGATTTTGATAGACCTGAGGAGGGAACTCAAGTTATAGACCTGAGGAGGGAACTCAAGTTATAGACCTGAGGAGGGGACTCAAGTTATAGACCTGAGGAGGGAACTCAAGTTATAGACCTGAGGAGGGGACTCAAGTTATAAACCTGAGGAGGGAACTTAAGTTATAGACCTGAGGAGGGAACTCAAGTTATAGTCCTGAGGAGGGGACTCAAGTTATAGACCTGAGGAGGGGACTCAAGTTATAGACCTGAGGAGGGAACTCAAGTTATAGACCTGAGGAGGGGACTCAAGTTATAGACCTGAGGAGGGAACTCAAGTTATAGACCTGAGGAGGGGACTCAAGTTATAGACCTGAGGAGGGAACTCAAGTTATAGACCTGAGGAGGGAACTCAAGTTATAGACCTGAGGGGGGAACTCAAGTTATAGACCTGAGGAGGGAACTCAAGTTATAGACCTGAGGAGGGAACTCAAGTTATAGACCTGAGGAGGGAACTCAAGTTATAGACCTGAGGAGGGAACTCAAGTTATAGACCTGAGGAGGGAACTCAAGTTATAGACCTGAGGAAGGAACTTAAGTTATAGGACAGAAAACTTTGTGCTGACAATATCGCCAACACTAGCAAAGTTATCCCTATATGTCGCTTCTTCAGGTGACACAAAAACATATATCATCTAAAGAAAACCAAAAACATATCTTTTAGTTTTCATATACGTCTCAAAAATTGCAATTTCAGGATTTCTGTTAACTCGTTCAAATTGAACAATCTGCTCCGATGTATGGTGAACCATTTGCAAGATCATGTCAATTTCACAAGTATAACGTATCTACTAAGATGAAGAAAATTTATCTCTCTACTGGGTGCACTCGGTACTCATAACTAAGTCTACTTGTAAGCCATGACTCCCTATTTTACTGGGTGCACTCGGTACTTATAACTAAGTCTACTTGTAAGCCATGACTCCCTATTTTTACTGGGTGCACTCAGTACTTATAACTAAGTCTACTTGTAAGCCATGACTCCCTATTTTTACTGGGTGCACTCGGTACTCATAACTAAGTCTACTTGTAAGTCATGACTCCCTATTTTTACTGGGTACACTCGGTACTTATAATTAAATCTACTTGTAAGCCATGACTCCCTATTTTACTGGGTACACTCGGTGCTTATAATTAAGTCTACTTGTAAGTCATGACTCCCTATTTTTACTGGGTACACTCGGTGCTTATAATTAAGTCTACTTGTAAGTCATGACTCCCTATTTTTACTGGGTACACTCGGTGCTTATAATTAAGTCTACTTGTAAGTCATGACTCCCTATTTGTTGTGAAGATTTTATAACTTCCTGTATGACCTATCACATACTGTGTACCTTGTTTACCTGGACAGCAATAAGGTGCCTGGTGATAAGCCCATCCATATAAAACTAGGTCAACAGAAACATATTTACATTGTTCCTGTATGATAAACCACTTTCCTTACTTTGATATAGATATTAAAAGTTACCAAGCCCTCCCCAAGGTTTGTTGCAGGATAAATACTATTACTCCCCAACTTCGGTTTAAATCTACTCATTTTTGTCTCCTTGCATCCTGAAGCAGCGTAGTTGAGTGTAACCCCTGGATATCCAGGATTGTTTCATCGATGCGAAACTCATTACATTTAAACACCAATAAAAGGCTGAAAATAAATATAGAATTCAAATACCTTAGAAAATCAGGAATATTTTATCTAAATTCATGATTTGCCAGGGCACTTCTATCTTTTCTATAATAATTTTGTAAGTGGAATGACTTTTTGACTTGGAAAAAAGATTTGTTTATATAATTATATTTCTAAGGTTTCTACTCCAATATCTTTACGAAGAATAATGTTTTCATTTATCAATGTCTTAACATTTAAGATTAAGCTATGCATTTCAACAGGTGAAAATTTCCCAGGTATATTATCGTGTAATTACACAGGGAACACCTAAGCCCCGAGGGACAGGTCCACCTCCATCATCTCGTTAACAGGTAGAATACATTAACAGGTAGAATAACACATGAGTGCAGACATGCACAACAGTCTCAGGTTTTACCTATGAATAATGTTTATGATGGCATTAAATACATATGTAAGCAGGTTTTCCCGGTAAAAACTAAATTTGTAAATAATGTGAAGAATTATGCCTACCTGTGATGTATTGTATAGGTAATAGTTTATACAGCTTTGTTATATCAGTTATATCTCAATTTTCATGAAAAAATACAAGTTCCAACCATGAAAGAACATGCTAGGAACATAGCTTTACATTAAAATAGATTGTTGGGTACACAATTTTTTGGTTATTTATGGCTGCAGATGTATAGAGTGTAAACATCATGATAGTTCTCAATTCTTAATTTTTTTTTACCATTTAACAATTTTAAATTTTGAAATTCCTTTCAAATGTTTCAAACTTAATTTGTCTGTTTTTCTTTCACTCTTAACTTTAAGTCAATCAATTAATTTGACCTTCCACCTAGTGAGGATAAGGGGGGAGAGGGGGAGGGAGTTGTCAGTGTCTCCAGTCAGCATGCATCAGTGATTTTGTTTACCCATTTTACAGCCGATATAAGGCTAGTAAAAATTTGTGTTATTTTCCCAAATTTAAGCAAAATTCAAGAGTATTTTCCCAATTTATCTGTAAATCTAACTATATTTTCCCAATTCAATAAGGCACAGGTTGCTGTAAAATCAAGGTAGCAAAAACACTGTGCATGTGTACAAGTGTCTATCCGATCATAGTCAAAGGTCACAGGGGTCACACAGATAACTTTTATCACATTTTAATTAAGAAGATTTTGTACCAGATATCAACAGATTTACAGTAGTTAGTATTTACACTATAGTATATGAAATAGATAACATTGAGTTCTACAACTACCAAGTAATTAGATTTTGGTCATCGGTCAGGACTGAATGATAAGAGGGCACAGCCAAGCCAACCATGTGCGACACAACTATTTGGATGTGATTACCCTAAACATTTGTGAAATATGCATTTCAGCTTGGTCCTTTGAATAACAATCTGAGTTGTTATATAGTGTAGAATAAGACGTTTTTGTGGTGCATTCTGTTATTTCTATCAGCGGACCATAATAAGAGACTAGTCTCCATTAAACTACCACTGCCAGGTATTTTCAAATGTTCATGCATCTCTGTCTCCAACCCCAAATTAGTATTGTTTTGTAATAAAAACTAGAACTGTCGTCTGGGGGCCAACTCATACCCTACCCCCTTAAAGTTATACAACAAATGAGGGGCACATCTTCATACTGTACTGTCTATTCCCACAAAATTTTAAAAAGATCCATTGAAAACAGAGCGAATGCATAGCCGGACAAAATTGTGTTCATTTACATAAAAGGGGAATAACTCTCCGAAAAGGGTAAAAAATGCAAAGGGTCGAAAATGCAAAATTACTTCGGGGGCACATTTACATATTGTACTACCTAATCCCACAAAAATTTAAAAAAGATCCGTTGAAAATAGGGAATGCATAGCCGGACAAAATTGTGTCTACAGACGAACGGACAACCTGATTCCACTATACCCCCCTCCCCTCCTAACTTCGTAGCGGGGGGTATACAAAAACGCAGGTGGTTATTAGGTTGGATAATAAAGCCCTATTAAAACAAGCATTCAATTAAAAATTGTTTTTAAAAGTCAAAGATCTTACACATCACAAGGGCCTAGGTTAATAACAGGTAAATACCGTATATACCTGTTAAACTTAAAGATTACCTCGTTATTATACAGTACAGGTATAAAATGTAGGTGTACCAGGTACGCCTTAATAAACTTATTATAAAAGTGTTTAATGTGGTTAACAGGAGATGATCTCACACAGGTACTCGTGATTTCCTTATATACTAGTGGTACTTGATTGACCTGTGATATATATCGCTTATGAAAAGGGGAGATAATTGACCAGTGATCTATCCGTATTATAAGGGGAGATGATTGAACAGTGATATATCGCCTATTATAAGGGGAGATAATATTGAATATCATGAGGGGAGATAATTGAACAGTGATATATCACCTGTTTTAAGGGGAGATAATTGACCAGTAACATATCTCTATTATAAGGAGAAATAATTGACCAGTAACATATCACTATTATAAGGGAAGATAAAAAATTTACCAGTGATATATTGTATATTATAATGGGAGATAATTGACAAGTGATATATCACCCTTGTATGAGGGGAGATAATTGACCAGGGATATATAGTATATATTTAAAGGGGAGATAATTGAACAGTGATATATTGTATATTAAAAGGGGAGATAATTGAACAGTGATATATTGTATATTAAAAGGGGAGATAATTGACCAGGGAAATCTTGTATATTAAACAGGGAGTTAATTGACCAGTGATATATACCCTATTATAAGGAGAGATAATTGAACAGTGATATACACCCTATTATAAGGAGAGATAATTGAACAGTGATATACACCCTATTATAAGGGGAGATAGTTGAACAGTGATTTATCGCCTGTTATAAGGGGAGATAATTGACCAGTGATATACCATCTGTTATAAGGGGAGTTAATTGAACAGTGATATATCACTATTATAAGGGGAGATAATTTGCAGATATACACTACAGAATTTTGAACTTCTTCAATATTGTTTTTAATCCAAGTAATGCAATTACTGATTGAACACATCCGGGTTTACTCACCAGAGGGGACAATGGTGAAATAGTCTTCCTTATATGGTCATTCAACAAACAAAGACAATGTTTATTAAGTAATTACCCTGGTATGTTTGTTTAATGTACCCAAAATTCATACCAAAAACTCAGAAAAAAACATTCTTCACTCAATAGAATCGAAAGTGCTACTAACTGATAAACAAACAAAAATTAACACCCCACCCCAAATTTTAGTTACACCAGAAAAATTCTATAGTGCGGAAGCTAAAAAGTTTACTGGGAGGTGTATTTAATGAGGTTACAAAACATGAAGATGCTATTTTCTACAACTCTAAGTGCTATACCAGTGTATTTATAATTACTGTCAACCTTGTATAGAGACCACTGTTTGGAGTCCCCAAAGTGATCAGTTAATGAAGATGATCACTTAATATCACATCAAAAATATAAGTGTAGTTTTGAAAGTGTAAATTATTCTCACACATTTTAATCCCCTAACAGAAATACAGTTTTGTACAATACTTGATCCCCAGGAGATGTCAGGGCTATGGATTTTACAGACTTAACTCAGACTACCAGATTCCTATCTGAACATCCTTAAGGACTAGTTCCAGTACTCTAAATCTTAAAATAGTCACACTTTTAACTCATACACCCATGAAATATCATATTATAATTATTCCCCAAGGGATACTAGTAACACCCACTCCCCCTTCAATACCTTATCTCTGAGTGTCTGGAGCTGAACACACTGAATTTGTCTCAAAAAGCAGAGTAGAGTGATCTTGTTAGGGATATAACATACTGCCATGATGGGATTCGAACACATGACCCTTTCTTCATGAGCCAGGAATTCTAGCTACCACTAGACTAACATGCCTACATTGAACTGCATTTGACCAATATATACATGTACAACAAAAGTCCAATCACTTACAGTTTGGCTGTTGGAATATTCTGTGGGTAAGTTAGCAGCTTTTGTAAGAGATTTTCCACCATTTCCAGCTTTTGGAGACTTTTCACCATTTCCAGTTTTTGCAATCCTACTTAGTTCCAAGAAACTGCCAGTATGTATATTTAGCATCTCTTATGTTTCTCCTTGCACTAACTACCCAAGCCACAGAGAACAGTGGTCACAAGCCAATGGTAGGTCAATCTTACCCATTTATGACAGTTCTATATAAATACCATTATACATTTAATTTGTATATCCTATTATGATAACCATACCACATATATCCTAATATAGAAGAGTTACAATAATAGCATACTACCTTGACCTTTATATTTTGACCATAGGAATCCTTCTAACCAAAAGGCTGTGACCATGCTCAAACTTTCAAGGTCAATACTTGACCTTTGACCTTCTAATCCAAAATCAATAGAGATCAAATGAGTTATCTTTTGAAATTATAGAATCCTGCATGGAAAGATAATCCATATCATGTTTACGAATACTGTTTGCGAAAAAAGGTCATTATCAAATATACAATGATAATGCTATAAATAATATAAAACGATAAAACTATTTTTTTTGCACCACCTGAAATATTAGACTAGAAGCAGTGTTATTGGGGTATTTATGGTAGTCTTGTGTTACCCAAATTTGTACAATAATACAAGTATTGTTATGTAGTATAGAACTCCCTACTTATGTAATTTTATGACTTCAGTAAGCATTATAAAGCCTAATCACCAGGACTCGACGTCCGACAGATTACTCCCGGTAATAATCTTACCACAGTTTTTACTTTTAATCTCCTACATAGTGTCCCGAAATAGTTTTGTTATTGTGAATATTTTTCTTACTAGTTCTGCTATAAAATAAACATTTCTTTTTATAAATCTTAGTACCATAAAACTTGATTTTAAGACATGACAATACTTATTAATTTGTGATTACAAAATCAGACATGTATCTCTTTATGTTTATCATTTGATTACAGGTATTTTTGGGATTTCTTTTTGAAACACAAAATTTAATACCCAATTAATTACTGAGATAGCTAGCTACAATTGTATAAAGTATATATGTGGTAATTTTTATGTAAAAAGCACACATGTACATCACATTTATTGTTACTGTTCAAATATATGTCCAAACTCACACAATGTCTGGATCAAACGAAAACTTTTTGAAGTTACTTTGATGCATTTTATGTCCTATTAACAGTCAGGGTAATTTAAAAGGACATGCCAGGTTTAAGAGGTGGAGGAAAGCAGGAGTACCCGTAAAAAACACCGACCTAAGGTCATTGCCTGGCAACTGCCCCATGTTGGTTTTGAACTTCCAACCCAGAGGTGGAGGGCTAGAGGTAGAATGTCGGGACACCTTAACCACAATGCCACCACGGCTCAAAATTACCCAATAAGGAATACAAGATGAAGTAACACACACACAACATATCTGAGTATAATTTCATCTTCTCAAGACCTGAAAAACTTCAAGAAAACAGCAATTACATGAAAAACATCTTTTCTTCAACTTGAAATAAATAAACATGTCCACAAGATTACTGTTACAGAGTAATCACAATTTGACATCATTAGGCGGGTTTTGTTCTTTACATTTGTATTAAGGTTTAAGTGACAGCAGAAAACCTAGAGAGTGCCTAGAGAAATATCACTGACCTGTGATAGCCAGCATCTGGTTACTATGGGAACACAAACTGAATTTAGATACTCATACTCTAACATTTACTGGAAAAACCATATTCTGTCTTTACTGATGACACCACAAAGAGCGAAGACAAATTGGAGCATGACAACTAGTCCCCGACATCCTGGTCACGAACGCCTACATTGGGCGGGAGAGGCGAAGTACTGGTGACAGGTCTGTGGTTAATGACAGGATCTCCGGTTTCCTCCACCACAAAAATCTGGCACATCACTAATTGACTACAGCTGTTAATAGATTGTAAACACAAACAAACCAAACTGAAAAACCACATAATCATCAACCACAGTATTCCAACTTAACCTTGAATGGTGTAATAATGTACCAGCTCATTATAAAGGTGTAATAATGTACCAGCTCATTATAAAGATGTAATAATGTACCAGCTCATTATAAAGGTGTTATAATGTACCAGCTCATTATAAAGGCATAATAATGTACCAGCTCATCATAAAGATGTAATAATGTACAAGCTCATTATAAAGATGTAATAATGTACCAGCTCATTAAAAAGATGTAATAATGTACCAGCTCATTATAAAGATGTAATAATGTACCAGCTCATTATAAAGATGTAATAATGTACCAGCTCATTATAAAGGTGTTATAATGTACCAGCTCATTATAAAGGTGTAATAATGTACCAGCTCATTATAAAGGTGTTATAATGTACCAGCTCATTGTAAAGGTGTAATAATGTACCAGCTCATTGTAAAGATGTAATAATGTACCAGCTCGTTATAAAGGTGTAATAATGTACCAGCTCATTATAAAGGTGTAATAATGTACCAGCTTATTATAAAGGTGTTATAATGTACCAGCTCATTATAAAGGTGTAATAATGTACCAGCTCATTATAAAGGTGTAATAATGTACCAGCTCATTATAAAGATGTAATAATGTACCAGCTCATTATAAAGGCATAATAATGTACCAGCTCATTATAAATGTGTTATAATGTACCAGCTCATTATAAAGATGTAATAATGTACCAGCTCATTATAAAGATGTAATAATGTACCAGCTCATTATAAAGGTGTAATAATGTACCAGCTCATTATAAAGATGTAATAATGTACCAGCTCATTATAAAGGTGTAATAATGTACCAGCTTATTATAAAGGTGTTATAATGTACCAGCTCATTATAAAGGTGTAATAATGTACCAGCTCATTATAAAGATGTAATAATGTACCAGCTCATTATAAAGGTGTAATAATGTACCAGCTCATTATAAAGGTGTAATAATGTACCAGCTCATTATAACGATGTCACAATGTACCAGCTCATTATAAAGATGTAACAATGTACCAGTTCATTATAAAGGTGTAATAATGTACCAGCTCATTATAAAGATGTAATAATGTACCAGCTCATTATAAAGATGTAATAATGTACTGGCTCATTATAAAGATGTAATAATGTACCAGCTCATTATAAAGGTGTAATAATGTACCAGCTCGTTATAAAGATGTAATAATGTACCAGCTCATTATAAAGGTGTAATAATGTACCAGCTCATTATAAAGGTGTAATAATGTACCAGCTCAATATAAAGGTGTAATGATGTACCAGCTGTTGATCGTTTTAGCTGACACTGCAAGCTTCCATTTGTTTTCCATCATTTTGATGAATGAAATGAGTTGACATATCTTATTTCAAATTTGTTCAAAGGTACACGATAAGGTGTCGATAACGTATGGGATAATTCACAAGATTGATTTGTAATAAATTGCTCTATAAATGAGTGTGCACTGAAGAGACCTTCACTCTGACAGTAATAGGCTAGACAGTAAGACCGGTCTAGACCTTTCAGATTTATGACAGAATATGAACTTGGTGATGTACAATCTGTTAACAAAACAATATACACAACCTCTGTAAAATGGATGGCTATATTTTATGTCACTGGGCAGGAGATATTTATATTATTGGCGTTTATAGCATGCTCAAATATCAATTAACTCTTACCTAGTACTTCAAGATATTTCGAATGATATCATATCAAGTTGTTTATCATATTTAGCCTCCGTGACCTTGAAAGCATTTCTACATCATTTTTTTTAGGAAACATGATTTATATTGTATTAAAGCACATCATTCCTGGTAGTTACTGGCTTGATAATGACCCTAGACAATTAAGTTCACAAGAAGAAGTTGTTAATGGGTAAAAGTTATTCAATGACAGTCACTACACTAGAACTGTGCTATCATACGTGGTAGTTAGGTCAATAGGTACTTCATGCAAAATAAGCTCAAAAAGGTGTTACATATTTTGAAATAATATATTAGAATGTCGAATGATGCATGTCTGTGAAATGTTAATTATCCTACTAGTTATATACATTATGCACAAATTACACATGTACATTTTGTATGTATATAATACAAAGTTGATATTTGAATTCATCTCAACAATATCCTAACTGCCTAAGAATTTGTCTGAGCTAACTGGATGTCTAAGATTGGTAGCCAGACAAAATGCTTGAAATTATTTGCTATGATAATATTGATATTCCTCCCGAGTCCCACTCCCACTAAAAACTAGAAATGTCTGTGAAACATAAATACCCTGCCCCCAGCTGGTTACATTACCATGGGACGGGATGCAACGGGATGTGACGGACATGGGTAACACTATAGGCCCCCTCATTTCATGGCGGGGGCATAAAAATAGAAGTTATGATAGATCATTATTGTTGAAGTTTTAGTATCATGCTAGAAAGCAGAACTTGTGTTTACTCAGCTATAATTTTAGGGCCTTGGCTCCATGCTTTATACCAGCAGGACTACCACATCTGGACAACATAATTTTCTCCCATTAATCCCTGTAGTTTACAGCTATCTGTGCAATGAAGCGTCACACCCTGGTCTATTGTATTAATTATAAACAAGGAAATTATTGTTTTTTAAATTATCCGGTCTGGAACAGACTAACTTGTTATCTAACAGTACAAGTAAAGTATATTGGAGCAGAAATGCATTTTTTCTTTCAAAGTAATGATCATCAAGTCATTATGACCTTGAGTATAAGTCAAGTTCATGATGTAGAGAATCTAATAGTCCTTCACAGTGATTTTCATAGGTTATCAGTGTAATATGTAAAACTAATTATGAACAAAATATGAAATTTCTTTTAAGCATTCATTTTATGTCTGCCATTCCTTAGTAACCTGTAACGGGGCATCTCAGAGGCTTTCTAAAAGTTTCACTTTGCTGTATTTCTTTTTAATCTCAACAAGAAAGCTTTTAACATGCATTGTCAGCTTTAAGAAGACAAATTCGCAACAGAAGGTGCACAATCATGTATTCTCACGTGTAATTAAGCTTATGTCACACCTATGAACCAGATCATTATCTCTACCAGTCAAGCGTAACCTTGATTTCTGCATTTCACTAATTGATTTTAACTAAGAAACCTGTCATACTGGTAGTTCATGTTGTACAGTAAAAGCCTGGTATCCCTACAGGCTGAAAGGTGTCATTGTCAACACATGTAGGTATATAAATACATTTTGTACATACATGTAGACTGTGATGCATGAATGGTTCTACAGCATATCATGTTACTTTTATTTCCTGTACATGTTGAAATGAACAATGACAACCTCATAACTCTCTAAATGTTCTTTTTTTAAATAAATGTCAACGGTCTCTCTCTGGAAGTGACTAATTCTTATATCCAAACTGAATTGGTGAGTTGGATTGTCAAGCTATGAGAGTCACCAGTTGTGAGTAAAGATTTCAAAAAGAAGTACAATAATGTTTATATTGATAAAACAATGTTTGACACACACAAAATTAATTGAAAATTGTTATCCCTCTGTAGGGGTTTGCTAAGTGGAACAAATTCCTGTAGTCCAGAATTTGACACATTTGTGTTTATGTTTACCCATAACATTCCTTAGTGAGCCCAACTCAATCAAAGGGGCACAACAAACTTGATTCATTAAAAAAATGTAAACTAAAAGATCAAGAACCTTACCTCAACCCTCCTACCCAGAAAATGTAAGTGGGATTAAGCCCTAGATACTGCAGATTGTCATCAATCATTCTTCATAACAGAAGAATTAGAACTATGACAATCAGCTTTGAAATAGAATTATCAGTATTAGAACTCACTCAGTCCTATTCATCATTAGATACATCACCCATGTAAGTTTGGTTGATGTAGGACTCAAATTACTTCTCAACTGACTTTAACCATTCAGATGATTCTTCTTAACAGAATTAAAATCCACTTATAAACATGGTAGTTCAAGCTTTAAATGTAGGTCAAATCCAACATCCGAAACCTAGCAACCTAGCATGTGCTTATAGTTGTACAGTTAAACATATCAGACATGTAAGTTTGGTCCAGGTCGATGTAGAACTTGCAGGTACCTTTCAATGGTCTCAACCATTCCTCATAATGTCATACTGACGCTGCTGATGCCAGGGGTAAAGCATACGCCCTGGCCTGACCCCTCAATTTTGTTAGAGTTGAGTTAAAAATGATACTTTTAAGGATCAAGAAATGACTCAATACCATATCACTCAAAACATTACCCAGTAAACCTTTATTCTTATTTTGTGGTCCATCGTCATCATCATCATCATCATCATCATCATCATCATCATCATCATCATCATCATCATTATCCTTGACAGGAGCTAACTCCATATCCTCCATCTAGGCCTATAGCTTTACCATTTATGTTGGTCCAAGGATGTTTCATACAAATTTATTTGATATCCCCCCCCCTTTTTTCATTTGTGCAAAATAGTGAACCATATGCAGAAAGGCAATGAACTCCGAATCGCACAACAAAAAGTATTCCGACGTGTTAAAATTTCCTTAACTGTTAACTGTTTACTTTATAGATAGTTGATTATTGGTGTATGCTACCATTTTTTTATCTACACAAACGGATCATCCTTGTCAATTAATCTATATCCAATACTAGTCTACAGCAAGCTCAAACTTGGTCATTATATACGTCTCTGACAGTACGTTAGTCCTACAGTATAATATTGTCCTGTTGTACTTATTTGTCAACAGGACAGTGACATGGATCAGACGATTTTTTCGTTCTCAATAGTTTTAAGTTTGTCTACATCTAATAATTGTATGTTCACATTATTTCTATTATGACTGTTTGTTTGATAAATGCTTCAATTCATATAAGATACTAAATAACGTTTGAATAAAGGAAAAATCAACTTTACCAGTGTTTGTTCATAACCTAAATCTTCTTTTTCAGCCATGTTGGTACGCCATCAGTCGGTAAAATGTAACGATCATTTTGATTGGTCCATGTTGATACAGTTTTCTTACCTTTTCGTAAAAGAATGAGTTTTCTGCTAGACTTCGTCTGCTAGCAACTGAAACAAACAAAATGAAAGATTATTAATGTGCAAACAATATGATATTTATGCTATTGTAATAATTAAAGGTAAACAGGCGTGCTATTATCAGAGATGGCCTTATACGTCTCTGCTTTTATGTACATCTGGGGTCTGCATTCGTATTTTGACATTGACGAAAGTATAGTCAGCTTACTTTAGCTTATACAGTTAAGTTACAGTAGTAGTACAGCACCCGAAACAGAAGAAAATGTTTGTATTATATACAAATATATATTTAAACTTAAACTTTTCTCGAAATATTGATTTGCAGCTCGATCCACACAATCTTATTTGGATGTAAAATGCAATAAAATTGCATTAATTTACAAAAATCAAACTCATGTATAGGCCCAGCATTGAGCAATAATAGTTTGTCAATTTCTACAAAATTTCGATATTCTTGCCACGGAATTAGATAAAATTAGAAATAATCTTCCATGTAAGAATGCGTGAAATCTGTGATATAATCTCAAATTATCTGTAACATTTTATTCTGCAAATTACATGCATTTTATGCCTTTTACTTAACCTAGTAATAATAAAATAGTATTACTATCACGGATTCCAATGGCAATAATCTAACGATTCGGTGGTTTTATATGGTAATAGACGTATATATATACTACACATAATCACGTCCCTGACATAATAAACGTCTAGAACTGTTATCATAGAAAGTCAAAGGCAACAGACAACAAAATGACAGCAGGGAATTTTTTAACTTGACAGTCTATTCACAAGAGATAATAACATTATGTTGCAACATTCCGCGGACCGGAGTGTACATCAACAAAATCTATTGCTTTTAAGATACAAGATGTGATGATGTAACATACCTAATGTAATTTAGGATAATTGTCTGGCCCTTGGCCATCACTGCCCTTGGGCACTTTCCGTTACAATTGTAACATGTACTGTAGTTTGTTCTCCTATTTTAGTGCATTGTGCCGTAAATATGTGACGTTAGCTGTTGACAGCCGATAGAAAGCGTGTCGTGAAGTCGAGATTTGTTCCCGGTGCCATGTCCAGGAACCAGCCTCAGACAGGTGGCTGTCAACCTGTCTCTGAGTAGGGCAAAGTTAGTCAGCTAACGATAACCTGTATACTTACCTTCACGCAAGTAAATAAAGCAGCTAGCAATGTGTTTGGTATTGAAACAGTGATGCTCAATTTTAATAAATTCTAAAGAGTTAACGTAATAGATAACTTGATGCTTTACGTGACCCATTTATTTTCTCGTGTTATTAAAGCATGGTTCGAATACAAAATCACACAAATATATTAACAAACATTAAAATGGCGATTCTAAATACCCCATTAATTTACTGGTAGTAAATTAACTACCTGTTGGTAGTAAATTATAACACAATTAATTTCTTTTTACAAACTATACAACATATAAAAGTTTTAATTACTTTGAAGACACACAGACAAGTTATACAAAGACGTATTTATATAAAGTCATAAAGAGTGACCATGCGTCTCTGATAGGCCATGGTTTATGTATATAAGTCTTATATTATATGCAGCTTATCTCGCCATTTTGAGCATCTGCCTAACTCTCCCGTACACCACAGAGCACTGCGTCACAAAATTGATTATACCATCACAACTTTTATGGGGAATTGTTTACACGTTAATTGGATAATTCAGACAAACACGGCATCAACAGTTACATTTGTTTTGATGAAATTAATTATACAGTAGATGAAAACAAGATCCAGTCATGCATTACATTTACGAGTAAGAATTAATTAGCACCGGGGAAAAATCTGTCACTTTAAATATAATGAAGAATGGAAATTCGGAAGTCTTGGCATATAATGAAAGTGTTATGATTTATACCGAGAACATTACTGATTATGCAGAAGAATATCGTCGTGATAATAAGGCAACGCATGCAAAGTGCCAAAGTACCAGTACTGACTGACAGTGTAGCACTTTGAACACGTGGTTCTACTATATCTAGTCAGCCACAAACTTTGAAACACTGAAAAAAACGTATTAACCATAACAACTCACCTTTTAAAGTTTCTTATAATTCACACAAAAGTTATTCTTTTACGAAAACGTGCAAAGGTAAGAAATAACGGTACATAGATCCACAGGTATAATTTCCAAGTATGGAAGCCCAAGGCTTATTCACATCTATATACGTCTTACGGGTTTGGCCAATAGACAGGTAAGTGTGAGTGATGACAGACTGCCCTTAGTATGAATAACTTACACGATACATGACAGGTATGCGCTACAGGTACGAACAATAAGAAACATTATGCATTATTATATGTGCTGCTAGCTGCACGTGTGCAGCAGACACACATAATGTTTAACGCTTATTAGGCCCCGGTTTATAATAGATCTTTATTCACTTAATTAATGCCGGTATCAGGGGGAATAGTGTTGCAAGTGTTATCTGGAGGTGTACATATTAATAATGGGAAGTGAAACTTCAAAAATAAATCATATGATTTTCAATGTTGCTATTTGAAGTTAGTTTTATTTTCGCTCAAATATTGAGGCTATATAGGCCTGGTTTAAGTTTTATAATTGCATACCATTCAATTAAAAAGTGGTGTTAGGATTCTTATTCTTGACCTATGTATCTTTTTGGGGGTATAGTAATAATGCTATGAAGTGAAACATTGTCTTTACAATATGTTATGTTTTGAACCGAATCTTTACATTCTAATATGGTTAAGGTTTTTAATGTCTGACATTCATTTTAAAGTGTTGTAAGGATGTTGATTCTTAGCAAAGATATTCTCTGAATGTATGGCTGTGATGACATTGTGAACAATATTTGATGTTTATTTTGCTTTGAAAAAGTTTGCAAGGGTACACGTATAACCATAACCAGGTACGTTTTACACGTGTAACCATAGCCAGGTATGTGTTACACGTGTAACCATAGCCAGGTATGTGTTACACGTGTAACAATAGTCAGGTACGTGTTACACGTGTGACCATAGTCAGGTACGTTTTACACGTGTAACCATAGCCAGGTATGTGTTATACGTTTAACCGTAGCCAGGTATGTGTTACACGTGTAACAATAGTCAGGTACGTGTTACACGTGTAACCATAGCCAGGTACGTGTTACACGTGAAACCATAGCCAGGAATGTGTTACACGTGTAACCATAGCCAGGTACGTGTTACATGTGTAACCATACCTAGGTACGTGTTACACGTGTAACCATAGCCAGGTACGTGTTACACGTGAAACCATAGCTAGGTACGTGTTACACGTGTTACCATAACCAGGTACGTGTTACACGTATAACCATAGCTAAGTACATGTTACACGTGTAGGCATATCCAGGTTAGTGTTACACGTGTAATCATAGCCAGTTTCGTGTAACACGTGTAACCATAGCCAGGTACGTGTTACACGTGTAACCATATCCAGGTACGTGCTACACGTGTTACCATAGCCAGGTATATTTACACCTATAATCATCCTCAGGTCCGTGTTACACATGTAAACATATCCAGGTACGTGTTACACGTGTAACCATAGCCATGTACGTGTTACACATGTAACCATAGCCAGGTATGTGTTACTCGTGTAACCATAGCCAGGTACGTGTTACACATGTAACCATAGCCATGTACGTGTTACTCGTGTAACCATAGTCGGATATGTGATACACGTGTAACCATAGCCAGGTACGTGTTACACGTGTAACCATAGTCAGGTACGTGTAACTCGTGTAACCATAGCCATGTACGTGTTACACGTGTTACCATAGCCAAGTACGTGTTACACGTGTAACCATAGCCAGGTACGTGTTACACGTGTAACCATAGCCGGATACGTGATAGACGTGTAACCATAGCCAGGTACGTGTTACACGTGTAACCATAACCAAGTACATGTTACACGTGTAGACATATCCTGGTTAGTGTAACACGTGTAACCATAGCCAGGTACGTGTTACTCGTGTAACCATAGCCAGGTACGTGTTACACGTGTAACCATAGCCAGGTACGTGTTACACGTGTAACCATAGTCTGGTACGTGTTACACGTGTAACCATAGCCATGTACGTGTTACACGTGTAACCATAGCCAAGTACGTGTTACACGTGTAACCATAGCCAGGTACGTGTTACACGTGAAACCATAGTCAGGTCAGGTACGTGTTACACGTGAAACCATAGCCATGTACGTGTTACACGTGTTACCAAAGCCAGGTACGTGTTACACGTGTTACCATAGCCAGGTACGTGTTACACGTGTAACCATAACCAAGTACATGTTACACGTGTAGACATATCCAGGTTAGTGTAACACGTGTAACCATAGCCAGGTACGTGTTACTCGTGTAACCATAGCCAGGTACGTGTTACACGTGTAACCATAGCCAGGTACGTGTTACTCGTGTAACCATAGTCAGGTACCTGTTACACGTGTTACCATAGCCAGGTACGTGTTACACGTATAACCATAGCCAGGTACGTGTTACACGTGAAACCATAGCCAGGTACGTGTTACACGTGTTACCATAGCCAGGTACGTGTTACACGTGTAACCATAACCAGGTACGTGTTACTCGTGTAACCATAGCTATGTACGTGTCACACGTGTAACCATAACCATGTACGTGTTACACTTGTAACCATAGCCAGGTATTTGTTACACGTGTAACCATAGCCAGGTACGTGTAACCATAGCCATGTATGTGTTACACGTGTAACCATAGCCAGGTACGTGTTACACGTGTAACCATAGCCAGGTACATGTTACACGTGTAACCATAGCCAGGTTAAAGCACCGTTTAACTTTTTAAGTATTTAATTGTGATAAAAGAATTAAAAGTCGTACCGTTTGGTACATATTTAACTCTGAGATACGTATTATGTATGTTCCTGTTTTTCGTGAGGTATATTGAATAAACAACCAACTGCATCTTGTGTCATTGTCTATGTAAGGAAATCACGAGGTGTATACCTGACATCATTTTGACGGGAAACTACGCCTCCTGGCGGTGGTCATTTATCATCCCATGTTACTGTCTCCTAAAATACCTAAAAGCGCTGTTTACGGCTTCTTATTGAATTGTATGTCTTATATATATATGTGGGTTAGTATGTCTGCCATCCCAGAACAGCAAGCTGTTCAAACGTGGTTCAGATGAAGATGACTTGAAAATTATGAAAAAAAAGTCCAAAATTTCTGATGACTAACTTCTTTTCTAATGGGCATTTTTGGAAAAGGGAGCTCATCGCAACCCAAACCAAAGAGAAATTATTTAGTCTTATGTTTGTTTTTGTGAGCTATGACCGACCAAACACACCATATTGACCGCGGCATAACACGTGAATTTTGCTGTTTTGACCAAATGCATGACTTTCATTCAATATCTTCCAAATGTGTAATCAGATAGGAAATAGGATTTTCTTTGTAAGATTCAACGCCTGATTTTAAAAACGTTCTGCTATGTAACTTTAAACTGTTAGAACATTTCGCAGATAAAAAAGAAAATTGAATTATCTTTTTGAAACCACCATAAAAACGTGTGCTTGGGACTGTTTTCTATAAGTCCCAATAGAATTTGTGTTCTTTCACCATTTCGGGGTCAAAAATAAGCAGTACCCTTGTTGTCAATAATGGATATATGTATTACATAATAAAGTAGAAATAATAAAACCGCAAGGAAATAAAAACACGATTTTTTTTTATTACTTTTCGTAACCCCTATAGGGACCACAAACGGGGAACATTGGACACCGGGTAATTACTCAAAGGTTTGAACAGAGCACAGAAACTCATTCTTCCAACGATCCAACAGGAAAACCTGTGGTTAAGGGAACTATGAAATACACGAAGCAACGCAAAGCGGAGGTCAGCAAAATCATTTCAATGCTTTAGTACAGTTGAGAACAGGTCAGAGTGGTGTATTTCAATTTTTTAAGTTTATTTCTGAAAATCATTATTTTAAGTGGAAACAATTTTTTTTCACTTTTCATTGCTAAATATTAAGCAACATTTAATCTGAACGTTCTACCTGACATTTACCGTATATAATGTAATTAACATTAATTAGTACCCCGTGATAAATTTTGCCCTTATGTATTTTTGCTGATCAGAATGAAATACCTGCATATTTTGATCCTTGCCGCTTCGGAGTAGATCCCGACGCCATATTGGACATTGACACATTGTATGATGGAAATGGTGATAAATAATCTACAATAATTCATGGCGGATTTCCGTATTGATTCCCAGGGAAGCGCGGTAGTCATGCTATCTTCCGGTACGCTACCAGTCGTGTATTGAATAATTTTGTCCCCTCATTCCATGATGACGTCACGTTAATTAAAATATCTAAATGGAAAGCGACAGATATAGAGTTGCATTACGGAGTACAGAAAACAAAAGGGTTTCCTTGTGTGACGGTATATCCCCAAATGTTTCTGCTATCATCTAATGACATTGCTAGTTTATTCTACTATAACTACTACATTCTGTAATGTCCGACTAGGTATATGAGAGGGAAATACTGACAAGTCATGCGGTAAACCCGGGTACCTTCTCACGAGGAGCATGGCCAGTAGTTGGATGGGTGACCGCCTGCACGTTACTTTTGGTGGCAGCGGTGGGATTCTGTGTTAGTTCCCGGTGGTTTGGGAATGTGCAATGATCATAAGACATGAATTCTACGACCTGATTGAATTCTTGTCGTATTGTAGCGTTTTTCTGGAGTATGGTTTACGTCCGATGACTTGACACATCGTCATCAGCATCCATACTTAGCAACTGCTCCGTGGTAGTCCTCTAACCCGCGACCCGGCAGTGGTGGAGGGTTAGTGGTAGCAGAATGTCGACCAGTCAACTTTCCTTTTCTTCATTTCAAACAATCGTATATAATGTACGTTTTACATGACTTACTAAAATGAATGTTTGTATTATTTTCTCGGTGGTCGACTCGAATAGCATGCAACAAGCTGCTTTTATTTGGCATTCACATTGCCTAAGTTCAGTTGACTTTCATATTGCATATGAATGCCAATAGGAAGCAGTTTAATGCTAAATGACTACGGTGACAGGGTCGTGTAGTATCAGTTATGGCCTATGCACTGAATGAGAAACACAACGCAGAAACTTGTCATCTGGAGCAAGTCAAATCGAAAAAAATTCAATAAAACTACAATATACACGTGTTTGATTACAGTATGACGTCACACAATCAGGAGCATGTTTGAGTTTAGAAAATCACTACAGAGGATTTGCGATTAAGTTTCAAATTTAATCAAAATTTTTTTTTTTTTAAATTTCCAAATGCAATATACAGCATATGGGTCACAATAATACATAGTACGCAAAATATATATATTTTTTTAAGAATGCGGATGGCATTGATCACACAAAATTGAATACATACTAAGGCAATACTATTCCACGAGAGCTTTTCTTTTGGCAGTACTTAGCGTATCGTAATTAGTTTTAATATATTTATTACAATAGCTCAATTAATCCGTTGTTGTGTGTAAGCCTAACTAAATTCCCCGGCATTTTGTAGATCGGCTATGTCTGGCTATTTAGGTATCACTAGACTAACCAAATGGATTCCTTGCAAGTAACGTGGACATGTTCTAGATATTTTTAAGTTATGTCTAGATACCAAGCAAAATGGCGCAAATTATTGAATTTGAAATTGTTTATGTTGTAACTTGTATATAAAATGTTTTGTTGAGTTGAGATGGTTAAATCCTGTGTGACCTATTTTGGACAATAAATTATATTTAAACACAAGAAAGTTTTTCACAACTCAAAAACCTTTGCATTACATGATGCCTATCGGTGAACACAAAATAAGATCGGATTTAGCGCCGTTAGGTTTACCTTTGGTTTGGTTTATTTTGTTTAACGTCCCATCAACAGCCATGGTCATTTAAGGACGTGCCAGGTTTTGGAGGTGGAGGAGAGCCGGAGTACCCGTAGAAAACCCACTAACCTACGGCAAGTACCTGGCAACTGCCCCACGTGGGTTTCGAACTTGCAATCCAAAGGTGGAGGCAATCTAGTGGTAGAATGTCGGGACACCTTAACCACTCGACCCCCTTTTATTATGGCTAGGTTTACCAGTGACTTAGTAAATGTCAAAGGCATCATATGAAGGGAGATAACTCTCTCTATCAGCGTACCATATACACTCTGCGCATTGGTTTGTAGCATGCATAAATCTGTCTCATTGTGTCAAGCAGCTTTATATGGTTATTGAGGTGTCTGTATTATGACCAAGGGAATAAATCACTTGGGATGGAACTAGACCCGTGCTTAATTCTGGTTGAACAGAGTAATCTATTTCTTCATGTTCAGCAGTAATGTACAAGGCTGCTGAAGTTGGATCTTAACTTTATTTATCTAAATCATTAGATAGTCCAAATATGAAACTTTGCAAGTGTAGTGGAAGTTTGATCAAAGGTTCAGGAAGACACACTCTAAAATCATGAGTAGATAAACCAGAGGCCAGTCTGAGAAGAGGTTATGTTTCTAAATATCAGCTCCGAAGATAGACACCAGCAATTTCTTTTACCATACCTTAGACCTATAGGTCAAACTCTGGATGATCAGATAGGCTCCTGAAAGTCCTATAATGATAACTTAGACCTAGAGGTCAAACTCTGGATGATCAGATAGGCTCCTGAAAGTCCTATACTGATAACTTAGACCTAGAGGTCAAACTCTGGATGATCAGATAGGCACCTGAAAGTCCTATACTGATAACTAAGACCTAGCGGTCAAACTCTGGATGATCAGATAGGCACCTGAAAGTCCTATACTGATAACTAAGACCTAGCGGTCAAACTCTGGATGATCAGATAGGCACCTGAAAGTCCTATACTGATAACTTAGACCTAGAGGTCAAACTCTGGATGATCAGATAGGCACCTGAAAGTCCTATACTGATAACTAAGACCTAGCGGTCAAACTCTGGATGATCAGATAGGCTCCTGAAAGTCCTATACTGATAACTTAGACCTAGTGGTCAAACTCTGGATGATCAGATAGGCACCTGAAAGTCCTATACTGATAACTTAGACCTAGCAGTCAAACTCTGGATGATCAGATAGGCACCTGAAAGTCCTATACTGATAACTAAGACCTAGTGGTCAAACTCTGGATGATCAGATAGGCTCCTGAAAGTCCTATACTGATAACTAAGACCTAGTGGTCAAACTCTGGATGATCAGATAGGCTCCTGAAAGTCCTATACTGATAACTTAGACCTAGAGGTCAAACTCTGGATGATCAGATAGGCTCCTGGAAGTCCTATACTGATAACTTAGACCTAGCAGTCAAACTCTGGATGATCAGATAGGCTCCTGAAAGTCTTATAATGATAACTTAGACCTAGCAGTCAAACTCTGGATGATCAGATAGGCACCTGAAAGTCCTATAATGATAACTTAGACCTAGCAGTCAAACTCTGGATGATCAGATAGGCACCTGAAAGTCCTATACTGATAACTTAGACCTAGTGGTCAAACTCTGGATGATCAGATAGGCTCCTGAAAGTCCTATACTGATAACTTAGACCTAGAGGTCAAACTCTGGATGATCAGATAGGCTCCTGAAAGTCCTATACTGATAACTTGGATCTACAGGTCAAACTCTGGATGATCAGATAGGCTCCTGAAAGTCCTATACTGATAACTAAGACCTAGAGGTCAAACTCTGGATGATCAGATAGGCTCCTGAAAGTCCTATAATGATAACTAAGACCTAGTGGTCAAACTCTGGATGATCAGATAGGCTCCTGAAAGTCCTATACTGATAACTTGGACCTAGAGGTCAAACTCTGGGTGATCAGATAGGCTCCTGAAAGTCCTATAATGATAACTTGGACCTGGAGGTCAAACTCTGGATGATCAGATAGGCTCCTGAAAGTCCTATAATGATAACTTAGACCTAGAGGTCAAACTCTGGATGATCAGATAGGCTCCTGAAAGTCCTATAATGATAACTTAGACCTAGAGGTCAAACTCTGGATGATCAGATAGGCTCCTGAAAGTCCTATAATGATAACTTAGACCTAGAGGTCAAACTCTGGATGATCAGATAGGCTCCTGAAAGTCCTATAATGATAACTTAGACCTAGAGGTCAAACTCTGGATGATCAGATAGGCTCCTGAAAGTCCTATAATGATAACTTAGACCTAGAGGTCAAACTCTGGATGATCAGATAGGCTCCTGAAAGTCCTATACTGATAACTTGGACCTAGCGGTCAAACTCTGGATGATCAGATAGGCTCCTGAAAGTCCTATAATGATAACTTAGACCTAGAGGTCAAACTCTGGATGATCAGATAGGCTCCTGAAAGTCCTATACTGATAACTTAGACCTGGAGGTCAAACTCTGGATGATCAGATAGGCACCTGAAAGTCCTATACTGATAACTTAGACCTAGTGGTCAAACTCTGGATGATCAGATAGGCACCTGAAAGTCCTATACTGATAACTTAGACCTAGCAGTCAAACTCTGGATGATCAGATAGGCACCTGAAAGTCCTATACTGATAACTTAGACCTAGAGGTCAAACTCTGGATGATCAGATAGGCTCCTGAAAGTCCTATACTGATAACTTGGACCTGGAGGTCAAACTCTGGATGATCAGATAGGCACCTGAAAGTCCTATACTGATAACTTGGACCTGGAGGTCAAACTCTGGATATGTCAGTCCCTTAAGGTTAGAGAAAAGCTTCTTTCCAAACAAGGATTTGCTACAGTTGTAATTTTCATACAATCTATTTTGTAAAAGTTTCAAGTTAATATGGGCCATGAATGACAGCGCAATTGTTATAAAATGCTCCGACTGGTCAGTTCTGGAGGTTATCCTCAAAGGTTAGAATGTAATTGGTTAATGCCAGAGGTCATCCTCAAAGACATTTGACTCCCAGTCACTGTAAGGTTGTAGGAAAAAAGAGCTCAAAACAAAGATTATATTGTAATTGCATTTATTTTCATTTGTTCATATTAAATATATCTAAACAATTCCATTTCCAAACAAAACAAATCAATTTTTAAAGTATTTGTTCGTAACATATTTTGTGTGAAGACAAAATCTACTTAAAAGCTTTTGATATAAAAATTGCATCGAACCACATTTGTTTTTCAAATACAAGAATAAGACAATGACTAAAACTAAATTCCAAACAACCATGGCAACCGTTGTTGTTTTTTAGTCATGAACAAGTCTTACTTTATTCATTATACCAGATTTAATTTTGAAATAGTTAAATAGTTTAACTTTGTTACAATTCAAGGCAACACGAGAAGCGATTGGCACCAAACAAACATACCCTTTTCTTGCAGTATGATTTTAACAAATCAAGTACAGTTGTACCAT
The DNA here is from genome assembly GCA_947623455.1 of Mimachlamys varia. Lineage (NCBI taxonomy): Eukaryota > Metazoa > Mollusca > Bivalvia > Pectinida > Pectinidae > Mimachlamys > Mimachlamys varia. Next base: position 5,995,274 of record OX392542.1, on the reverse strand, counting down.
AAATATATTGATTTGATTCATTACCCAATTAAAACATAATATTTCTCACTCTTACAAAAACTTCATTTAGAAAATTTGATTATAAAACCAGATAAATTTTATGTAAAAATTCAAAATAAAAGTGTTTCTGAGAATGAGTCTCCGAATGTTTTTGACAGACCTTTAGTTACTGTTTGGCAGTGTTTAACTTTGATGAGAATGAGTGACCCAATGTGTGAGAGGCTAGTTCTAAATGGGATAGGTTTGTTGCACCAAACATGAATATTATGACAGCTACAATACAGAAATCTTTCATTTGCAAGTTTTTGTCAATTGAAATAAATATTTTAATGGCAAACAAAATCTTCAAGAGGTATGAAAAAATTCTCAATGATGATGATTAATATTTTGTTTTAATGAGAAAATATGTCAACTTGTACAGAAATACTTGAAGAGTTCATAGTTGACATAGGTATAAAGTCAAGACAGAAGGCTTTTTAGTAAAATATTTGGGGGTGAAAAATTTCAAAATTTAAATTATAAAGTTTCCAGCTAACATATTCATTATAGATTATGTATGAGAAATACTTGGTTAGGAATAAGCGGAAGGTTAGAACTGACGTAAAACCAGCATACTAGTCATATATATCTTACAAAAAAACAAACAGATTATTGCAAGTCATATGTAATTTATAATGAGTTAAAAATGAACAGAATGGTATCTATGAATCAATATATAGTAGCAACGTCGAAAACCCACGTCACACTTCTGTAACGGGAACACAGATGATAGAGCTATATCACGTGGGTTTCCGACGAAGACGGTAAAGATATTATTTCAAATATGATGTTTCCTCTCACTCTTTATTCAACAAAAATTATTTAATCTACCAACCCTAGAAACAAAAGATGGACTCAACCATTATGGATTGGAGTCCTGGATATTGTGGTTTGTAGGGATGGAAAGATTTAAATGTGGACGGAGGAACAACAATCATTAAAAACAAATCATATAAAATCCTTTTAACAAGATTTGTGCCCAAAAATTGTTGAAAACTTTCTACACCAGTCATATTAACAGAAAGCTTTACATAATTACAGCTATATACTCTCAGTATAAAAACACGCACTTCACATACACCAATAATAAAATCTGAAACACTTCAATCTATTTTATAGGACATTGCAACTTGCATAAATATGAATACATAAATTAAAATGAACACGTCAAGACATATATTTTATTTATATGTACTGTCTATGGGAGCCATTTGTTCAATATTCTTTTTATCTTCACGTCTCATAACGACTGGGATTTTTAAACAACTTGAATTGTTTTGATCTCCCGTCGAGTTTCTATCATTTTAAAAGTTAAAACCTTTTTCATGATGTTTTTACACCACAACAATAACCCTGTACTGTTTTTATATACAGTGATGTCAACTAAAACTATATTTAACAAATGGCTTCGCGTGGTTAAATCTTCCACTTCATATAATCTTTAAATAAACCATCTCCAGGTAAAATACAACACCTGTGTGAGAAAGGAAAACCACACACACAAAGGATCAACATTGTTCTCTCAACTACCAACAACAAATCTAAGATTTTACATATTTACAACAAAAACCTAGCACAAAGGCCCGGAGAATTGAGCCCTGTCCACAAGCACTGTACAACATGTATCCAAGGTCTATCTTAGATAACGACATGATTACCAACAAATATTCTACCAAAGTAACGGCAAAATGATCCACTTAAACAACGTAACATTAATATGGAAAACAAATTGGTATAAAAATAAAACGGAATGTTTTCTTCTACTGAACACAGATTTTCTTGATGCTTTATGACACTTCAATACGAACAGCACATGCACCCCGAGTCTACTGTTATCTTCTTGAAAATGAGCTCAATTTTCAATTATGTAGGGTCAGAGTTATCCCCCCTTGAAACTAGAGAAAGAGTGGAAGATTTGAAGAAATATGGAGACTTGAAAATAATGGTTATAATAAGGAGGTGTCATGGCTTTCAACTAAACTTTGAAGTTTTCTACATTATGTATGAAATGAGAATTTGTTGTGGCTTGAACACAGTTATTTCCCCTGAACACTTCAGTCATATCAATATTTGTACACTATCATTTTCCCCCTAGTACAGTGTATTCCCAATAAAATAATCATGAATTTTTTTAAGGTAAATATTGTTTTTATACACCCAGTACAATATGAATCTGTTGCAATAGTAACAGTATTAAACTAATTGTTACAATAACAACTGATTCAAATTCATCTTCATGTGCCTGCAAGATGACGAAATTTAATGCAATAAGGAAAACACAAGTAAATGCATGCCTTTCTGACTCCTGGTTTTTCAGCAAGAGCAATGGCAAATCTCCATTAAAATTATTCAGTTGGACTTAAAAGGCAATATTTACCTTAAAACTTTTCAAGTAATATTAAAGACATTTGATAACCCCAGTAAAAAACATACAAAAAGTATTCACATTGCTGATTGCCTCCCTTGCGAAATTATCAGCCTATCGCACATCAACCTTGATTCACATTTGCTAGGCAAAACACCTTCAAGTTGAACTGTGTTTTGAGTCAATTCAGAATATAAGAACACTTCTGTGCATAGGTAAGCACTGTATAAGATCTCTCTCTCCCTCTCTCACTTGCACACCCTCCTCTGTCAATCATTTTAGACACACTCATCTTCCCGTTTCTGTCGTTTCGTTGAAGGACTACTGGAATCCTTGTCGCCGGCCTTTGACGTGTAGGAGATGGTATGTTTGAATGTGTACCGGGTGACCTCGTAGTAGCCGGGGCAGTAGTTGGAGGTGGGCGTGATGCTGTTCTGTGATGACAGACTCATTGTTGATGCAGTCGAGATCTCGTGCTGGAGGCTGGCCGACTCGGACAGAATCACCGACTGGTTTCGTTGTTCTACCAATGCTTTCCAGATCTTATTTCTGTGACTTGTACCAATCTTCATTTTCTGAAGGTCCTGTAATGTTAACGGTTACATTGTGTGTCAATAATTCCATTTTCCACATTCATTTGTAATTCATAATTTTACAAAAATACTTTCCAAATAAAATAAAACAATATTTAATATCTTTACAATTATCCTAGATGAAAATTAGGTTACTCAATCTTTTAAATAGAAAAAAAATTAATTTTACATTACACTAAAATTTTCAAAAAGGCAAATCAGCCAATCGGCTGAACATTTTCATCTGTGTTACATGTGTAATAAAATAAATAGAAATTTTCAAACATAAGGAACAATAAATTTTTCAATCAAGTGTTTGTTATAAAAACAGCATTAAGTGTATATGTGCGAGAGACAGCTTCCTGAGGAACTCCTGTGTATAAAGCCTACCTCGATCGTGAAATCCTCCAGCTGCTGCATAGTGGTGAGGTTCATTTGGTGGAAATTGTCAATGTACGCTGACAGACCGAGACTTGCTAACCAGCTGTAAACAATAAACAGTCAGCTTTATTGTTGCATGGAAAATAAATTGTGCAGAGTTTTTTTTTTTTTTAAACTTTTCATTTCAAAACTTTGCTAGGCGTTTTCTTAACCAAAGGAGTGCATATATGTATCAGAAGTTAAGATGAGCAGTGGATTGCATAACCAGTAATATGACACTTAAGCAAGCAATTTGTTTGGGGACAAAACTGACATTAGAATGAGTGCATGTGACAATAATCAGGACTAAGCTATTCAGCACTCAGTTCTATTGTACTATTTAACGATATCATTTCTTCCTAATTGAAACATTTACTCATGAGAAAGTAGCCAATAATATTATTTGGCCACATGAGGCGAGGGACAAACATGTGAAACACACCTCTTGATGGAATTGTCAATGGCACAACCATTAAGTGTAGAGCTAAGTTCCTCCTTGATGGCTGAGGGACTGAGATTGTCGACCGGAGCGGACAGGACCTGTTGGACCGTGACGGCAGGCTGACCATTCTGGGAGCTTGTAACTTGCACAGTGGATTCTGTACCGAAGGGCATCGTTGTCTGGGTTGTCACGGGCGTACCCTCTCGACTTGGGATGGACACGAGACGAGTGGCTGATGGTCTAAAAGAAATTCAGGATCACAGATTAGTTCTGCTGCTTAATACTGTATGTGGGAAACATATGTTTTGAGGCATATCTCCCCTTACTTCCATCATTGAATACAGATATCTAAGTCTACTTATATCAGTTGTATTAAACTGTCTCAGTTGTCCGAAGGGTTCTGATTATCTGATCCACTAAATAATCTCTGTTGCTGCTGTATTAATTCGACAAAAACACCAATATTGGGCAGATGAGATAGTCAGAACACATCGGACAACGGATACAGTAAAACCTGTCTTACCCAACACTTGCAAAAGTCAGATTAAACACTGTCATGAAACACATTTTCTAGTTTTTAATGTTGTCCACCTTGTTTTACCAATATTGTCGAAATTGATTATATGCCCTTTTGGAACAATTTGTTTTTTTATACACAAATGTATGCTAATCTGTCTAAAGTTGATGAGGCCAAAAAGACAGTTTCAATGTGTCTTTTTTTCAGTTTGTTTTTGCGAACTTCACAAGTTCATTTTTTTTGTTTTATTTTGTTCTGGAAATGTGTTCATGCCTATTGGTCATTTCTGTATGAGCCAGATGCAAATCAACAAGAAGCTATTTAAGACAATTAGGAATGAGAACCAATATCTCACTTATGACTATTCTTAGAACAAGCGAATTCTTAATTTCAATAACATTACTGACCCTGGCTTCATGTACATTCCTCAACTTAAAAACTTTGATAGGAAAGCATAATAGAGGCTCAAGGAAACTCCCGAAGTTTCCTACCTTAAACTATGTAATGCTTTCCAATGGAGTTTTTAAGTTAAGGAATGTTGACAAAACTGAAGCCCAATAATTTTTTTTTTTTTGCAGTCATTTCTGTTTAATAGGATCATTTTATTTGTAATAAATACATCAATGAAGGAACTCTATAACTATTTAATTCCATTAATTTCTGTTCGGATATAAATGTTGTTTTAAAGATCGTTATTCAGACTATTAAAGACAATTTGTATTTGTTTTGGAATTAAAATAGAATTAGTCTGCCATCTATGGTTGAGGTGCTATTTTTTACACTTTTTTTAACAGATGGACTTTATAAATGGGTATGGAAAGTCTGGTTACTTGTTATATAAATATAAGTTTTATTTATTTTACAACAACTATGAAACAAGTTATACAACATAATCACTCTTGTTGGCTTTGATATTAGTGCGCAGGAAGTTTTATTATTATTGGAGAAAACCAGAGTACCGGGAGAAAACCGGCGTGGTCAGGCAGGTAATCCCCCATACCTTTCCAGGTCCGGTCGGGGAATCGAACCCCAGTCGCCATGGTGAAAGGCAAGTGCGCTATCCACTGCACCACCTGACCATCCCAAAGTTACTTGTTAACCCATCAACCCGCCAGTCCATATCTATACTGGACTTGCCCGGTCATTGATTTGGTTCAAATGTGACGGAAAGTTTTTCAGGATTTTTGTTTTTGAAAACTTTACATTCACCAACATATTTGATACTTTTCTCTTTTTTTGTCTCTAGCACATGGTCAATTGAAATAGGAGTTAAAATAATTTTGTAAAATATTCCAATTAAGTTTGATTAACCCTCAACAGCATTTAGGTATATCATCCTATGATCCTAATGATATTTTTACCTCCTAATGATATTTCATCAACTATTTAAGTAACAATTTTGGTAAGAAGACCATAAACAAAATTTTATCTTCACGAAGTTAAGAGCAATCATTGTTGTATTGCGACCGATATAAATTATAAATCAGATCATTTTAGATAACAAATATCTTAACCATCTCACTAATAGTTGTCTGAATACTTGAAAATTCTTGTACAATTTCAGTAATATAATAATTTGAGCATTTATCAATAAATGTCTCCTCCTAATATCCTAGCTAGTGAACCAGTAAAATCACTAGAGATTTTTAAAGTGCTTTTAAACGGTAATGTAGGAAGCAGATTAATTTTACAATCAAGTTAAAACATGTAGACTTTTAAAGGTAATGAGTGACTTTACAGTTTTCTGAATTAAAGAAGAGCAAAAAATTCAGCTGGATAGTTCATTTAAATTCATCATGTCTCAACTTGTTTTTATTTAAAACACCCTTTTGAAATTGGTTTCAGAAAATAAGGTTTACATCTTATCAATAATCCTTCCTATTGTGTATGTTTGTCGAAATCTTGTTGATGAACATCCTCATGTTTTCTTTGTAATCGGCAGGGTCAATTTATGTAACATCTTCTTCAAGTCATACTGAGTTGTTGGATTTCCAATATCTCTGTTTTGCAAATGTTTTTTTTTATTAAAGAGAACTAGAAAGAATTTCATTTTGAATGTTATGCTTTTCAAATTGCTTTGATATCTTTGTTTCAGTTTTTGAAATTGAAAATATTGAAAAGTATAGCATTCAAAATCGAAATTTGGCTAGTTCTCTCATAAGTTGGATATTGGATAACAGAAGGTATATCTGTATAGATCTTAACTGGAATGTAGTCAAGTCAAGAGGTCAGTATACCAAAGAAACTGACAAAACTGCATTTTCAGGTGGTTTTTGTGCATAAGTAAATTACACATCTTCTAATTTTTTTTTTACAAGATAAATACTTCAAATGCACATGAATTTAAATGCCATTCTGACAGATATTTTCTATTCTGTGTCTGGTGTAATGTAACTCTGACTAGTTTCAGTTTTCATTAATTCTGAATTTTTGTCATATTTGAAAATATCAATTGTGCACTTTATTTATTTAAAGTAAATAAGACATTTTTATTCTTTTTTTTCTCTCTCTTTTTTAAAAAATATAATTTGCTTAATGAAGATTTGAACACAGTCAGAGCTACAAAATAACCAGGCACTAAAACAGTAACAAATTCAACTGTCACAGTTTTATAAAGGAAAACAACAAATAGTTAAGTATACACTACTATTTTATTTGAGAATGTACAGAGTTAAATAAAAATATAGAAACAGTGTATAAAACACAGTTTCCAAAGCAATTCTTTATACGAGTCTTTTCATTGATAGAATTATAGGAACAAAACTGTACTATGTACAATATAAATAAAATTAAATATCAATATTTATATACAGATTTAAAGTGATCAGCACGACTTTGAAAATGAAACTAAAAATAATAATTTCTCATCATTTTCAGATTTTAGATAGAAGCACTTTTTATAATGCAAATATATACATAAATTAGTAAGCTATATATAAAATATATATGATACAAAACCTTCTTGACGATAAAAAGAGATTCCTTATCTTTCTATAATCCTTTTAACAGGAGATTTTGAACAAACAATTAATCCTAAAAAATAACTACCAGAGTCATGGTATAACTAATCAATTGGACGGATAAAAAAAATTCTAAAAATACATTTTCACTTTCAAATTTTGACAGATCTATATTCATTTTTGTTTTAAAATGTGAACTTTAGTGCAGCGTTAGAACTTTGCATGATTTCATGAAAGATCAGATTTTAACCTTTAACTTGTGTTTCAAAACAAAACAATAAATAAAATCAAAACAAACGAACACAAAGTGACACTTTAACATAAATATCCTATCTCAAAACAAATCAAAATGATTAGATGTTTCATGCAAAATGGATTCATTATTATGAATATATGTACACAATTTATTATTTGTACTATTCAATGGAATATGTGTTTAAATGAAGATCGTTGAATATAAAATGTTTATGAACACATTGGGAATTATTGGCATTTTTGATGCCCTGGTCTCGAGCCCCTCCATCATTCTAAAAGCAGTGGTGGGGCCCCTTCATCAAAGAAATTTCTGGCCGATGACGGCATCTGGATCTCCACATCCATTTTAACACTTCAGGGAATGGATGGACTGTCCAAGGAAGAAATTCGGCAAGCACTTGTATCTACTCTGGCATGTCCAAGCAGAGAACGGCCTTGTGCAGGACATCAACATGGACATCAGGAGCATCAGCTAGAGACTGTACGTAGAACACCCACGGCTTTCACCGGTTCAGATGATGTCAATATCCAATATCCTTGAAGTGTCTCCTTACAGTAGCTTGGTGGAATATCAATGCTCCGCGATATAACTGGCTTTTCAACATCTAATTAATCTATGTCTTAGGTTTCATCACTTTGCCGGGTTTTCCTAGTGGTCGTTTGGATTTTTTCATCATCTTGCTTTTACTTTCCCGAGCCAGAATCATCGACAGCCACCTGAAAAGAGCAGGCACAAGTTTAGCCGTTTAGCTCAATTCAGTTTTTGATCTGTCATTACGACATTTGTTCATTAAAAGTCACACTAAATGGATGAGTCTACTACACTTCAGGAACTATGTATTCATTTCTTGAGAAATTGAACTGCTGTTTGTAGCTCAGGTGGCTGCCGGTGAAAACTGAGGGAAAGGACACTTCTGGTGGTTCCAGCTTCGCGAAAAAGTCACTATGATCGGACTCTAAGTCTGAGACTTGAAAAGAAGGCCTGTAAAAAGGTAATCCACAACTTTAAAAGACCTGAAATGCATGTGTACCACGATCCCACCAGACAGATGGACTGGTCAAATCATGGTTATACATCTTATTATTCACCTAACAAGCTGAGAGTGTGATAATTCACAAGCAAGTTTCTTTCACACATACCATTCATCCGAATCAAAATTTTCTTTCATCTCAAATAATTTTGTTTCTTTTCAACCAATCAAAGTGCATCATCCCTCTCTCATTCTCAAAATTTAACAGAGCAGATTCTATTGTTTCAGTCAATGGTGTAGTTATATATTTAGTGCAGTGTGTCGAGTTGGCCGTGTTTGCCTTGAGTTATCTCCCCTTTACTGACTCTCCAATTTCCAGCAGAAGTGGCTCTCCAGTCCTCAATTTGCACCTGCCACCCACCTTAACTTTTCCAGCAGGTTTTAATTCATTGATGATCAAATGGGTCTTATTGCCATGCGTATTCCAAATCTTTATTCTGACAGTGAAAATCTCATTTTTCCAATTTTGTTGTTTTAAAGAGTTAAATAATGGAGATAAAATTACATTTTTATGTCAAAAAGAACAAAAAGGTTATCTTAGTTGACCTTATAAATGAAAATTTCTGATCATTTTTTTGTTTAATAATTCACAAAACTTCCTTATTTCTTCAAAAAGAAAGGTTTTGCTTTGTCAAAATGCCTATTCTTTTGGTGTTTACTTCCGACTACCAGACAAGGATTTGGAAATGGCAATAAGACTGGAGTATATGAATGCTAAGACTACACAAATGACAAAGACTATACTACTACACCACTATACAGTACAATGATAAACACAGTGACATGTACTTACTGTCGGTTGATCTCCACTTGTTTCTGCTTGTACGACTCCACCTGGTTTTGTGGGACCATCGAAGACAGCTCTAGCGAGTCCCTTAGCTTACACAGGATCTCGTAGTTCTCTCGTCCTCGCACCTGAAACAACCAAGACATTTCACAACTTGATCATGATATCCTTTTAAGCAGCAAGATTTGTTAAAAACAAGAAATTGTTTTATATTGTTTGTTTGAGCCATTTTACATCCACATAATATAATGTACTAGGTATGAGTACAGGTCTCAAAAAACACTGCCTACACTTGTTATGACAAGATGTTTATGACATTATTCAGAGCAATATGGTGTTTGGGGAAAATGTATAGATTTCTCACCGTGAGAGTGAATGCTTCCTCTCCATCAAGCTTCCTCTTTTTGCCACCAGGGGCAATGGATGTGATTTCTGTTCCCATGGTTACCTTTCCAAAACCTTCAAAAGAAAGTAAAAAATTCAATTTTTCACAAATCCAAGAAATAAAATTTAACAAATCTGTTATACAAGAAAGAAAACTACATGTCTTTAAACTACTAACATTTAATGCTTTAATGTTGAATTACAAATACACAATGCTTTCAACAAATTATGACCATATTGTTTTTAAACTTAATACAAATCCCAACTCACTGTTTGTAACCTTCTTTGGAGATGTCTTGGAGGGGGGAAGAGCGGCTTTTTCGTCTGCCTTTCTGTCACGGCCAGGACAAGCACAGATCCTCACTTCAACGGCTCTACGGCCTAGCACCTGGTTACTGCAACCAAAATGTTCCCCATCATCATCATATTCTTCCAAAATTAATATCCATATTTTAAAAATGTTAAACTCTACATTTCAAAGGTATTTAGAAGTTTCTTGAATAAACTGTAAATCCCAATAGCTGCATCTCAAAATCATAATCAAATGATAAACATTTGAACCTAACCAAATCAAACTAAAATATTAAACAAGTCAGCTTTCCTTAAAATTTCTTCTCATTTTTTTCTGTTTAATGATTAGAATTAGTGAAATATTTAAAGATAAAATGAAATTTCCTTACTAAAGTTATTTTTTTTTAGGAAATAAATATCCACTGCAAATAGTTTGCCCAGGACTGTATAATAACACTATATCTGGTATATGAAATACTTACTCTCGTTCTAACGTGAAGACAATCTGGATTGGTCGCCTGTTGGGACCACCAACACAGGAACCAAGACACATGAACTGAAAAAGGTTTGTGACCCATTCTGATCCAGCTGTAGAAAAAAAAGGCAGAAATATTAGTCTAATGTATGTTTCATGACATCAAAGAATGACTTGCAGCTACTTCCAAAATAAATTTGCAGATAACAGATGATCATTTCAGCGTGAATTTTTCAATTTTTTTTTCTCCTCAAAATATCATCATTTTTATAAAACCTAATATTTAAAACAAACTGGGTTTTTTTTCAGCCAATATCTGAAATATCTATAAATCTAATGTGTTTGAGGGTCGGGTCATTACCTTGTGGATGTTCATGGGGGATGAGGACACTTTGTCGGCTGGTGTAGCCGTCCTCTGTATACTTGGCAAGCTTGTGTTCGCAACGGACAAGATGAGTAGGTGCGGGATGATCTAGAAAAACAAATAAATAACAAAATTTATATAATGAAACTTTGAAAAATAAAAATAAAAAACAAACAAGAAATTTAGCTTCTTTTTCATTAGGACTAAATTATATTTACAACTTTGTTGATCATAATATAGTACAAACATGTGTCAATTAACTCTGAAAACATCATTATTCATTAATGAACATTATTCATTACCCTAATGGCTTGCTTACTCATTCATCCCTGAAGACACATTTGAACTCTTCCCAATCAAAGGTTGGAATAGTTCATTATGACATTTCTGGGGTGAACGAGTTAATCAATATCTGCAACAGCTGGCCTGTGTATAGCAGAATATCATGCAAAAACTAATCAGTACTACTATCAATTAATTAATCACATCCGTCCTTGTTTGCAAACATTTTGACATATCCAGTCTTTTGTTAACAAACAGGGGCTAATTAGGAAAAGTAAGAAGAGGTCATGCAATTCATCACCTCAGCAACCCAAATTCTTTTCTGATTCAGTGATAAAAATTTGTCGACAAGTTTTCCATTAATTTCTGTAAAAGCACCAGCCACCTCCTCGTTTGTAATTTTAAAGACAGAAACAACTTTTGAAAGTTTAACTTAATTTGAGATCGATCAATATCATACATACTTTCGTTGTGTTCCTTTGAAGTTGCGTGATTTGGACATCTTTTGACAGTCTCCTGAACATGTTCAGGTTTCATGAAGATAGGCATGGCACGGATAACACAGCCGGGGGCAGGGGATCGTGTACACTTGAATCTCACTGGACATGTTGTAGCCATTCGTACATACAATTTTTTAAGCACCTCTGAGTACTGCAAGCGAAAAAAGACATTTGAAACACATGAAATTGAAGTGATTAAACCCTCATTAATTCCATCACTTTAACATTTACAAGTAATTTTCTTAAATCTTACATAATAAGCAACTGGACAACAATATTTATTCATCGAAATGATCAGGGTTTTCCCTGGGACCCCCAAATTTGATATATTTAAGATTTCGGGGAGTCTTTTGGCAATTTAAGGAGTCAAAATGCAGGTTTTGTGAGTCAGGGAAAACCCTGAAAATGTAAGTAATAAAGAAATTCTTTTACAATATTCTATTCTTGGCAAAACCTATCTTCATATATATTATTTTAACATCCCTTTGTTATATCAAGCTATCTTAGTTGCCTTGAGTGCTTATACAATGGTGACATTCATTAATGTTATCAACTAATTTACTTAGTTAATTAATTCATGTGTGAAGCAATGCGTGAAATTTGTGATGTCTTCAATGACAACTGTCATGTAATATTCAGGTTTACAATAGATTACCAAATTATTATTTAATGCATAGTTTCACTTCTATGTTTTACAGCACAAAGACATTTGTGTCTGTGACTGAATATGTAAATATTATCAACATGAGGTGCACTTTCGCCCAGCAAGTCAGTCAAGGTGTGACCAATGGTTCTCACACAGGTGTAAATTCAATTCCCACATGTTTTAACAGCCATGCTATGTGTTAATCACTGTGTTAGTGACAGGTAAACTTACTGTCCAGGTTGTAGATTTGGTTTCTTTCGATGGCTGTGAAAATGAGATCTGGAAACCATGGTCACCAGCATAGTCTGTGCTGTAAAGACAAACAGAATCGGAAATGAAAATCTGTGAAAAACCTGATGGGAAATTGTAGGAATATAACAATGTTTATTAATGTTTTTTTTTTTTATATAGACCTTTGAATGATTCTATCCTACAGAACAAGAGGCAATTCAGATATAATGTGTACTGAATACAGAAAAAATATCCCCATTTCCTGTACCTTTAAAGGTGGCAGATAAAACAACAATCTATGTTAATGAGGTAATTGAAAATATCTTGTATGCATTGGAATGGTTGTTTTGATTCCATTACTGAACTTAATCAAGCCTGACGAACAACGCTTTAATGGTATAGATTTTTGTCTGGCCATTTTGAATTCACAGCCCAGTCAATGTATACAGGATATTTAATCTCCAAGTGTAATTCTAACAGAGTATGTGCTGGTGTTCGGCCCACAAAGGCATTCTGCCACGCATAAAATATTTCCTGAGTCGTTGACCTAGATTACGGTTATTTAACGGTACCAGTCCCACAAGGACAATCCCCTGCTTTTGTTCGTGTTCATTAGCCAGGAACCAGCGTAAATGGGGAAAAAACTAGTTCTTTCATAGGAGATCAATACCGGAATGAGTCAACAGTAGCTCCCCTCCTCTATATCAAATTCAGGTAGACTCAAGTATACATCGGCCTTTGTGACAACACTGAACCACTGAACTGGGAGCGTCCATTTTTAGCAATAGGGGAATTTCATAACTTAACCGTACACACAGGTGAATACACTTTTACGTTTTCATTCTGAAACGCTTCTCTGTGATAAATAAAGAATGAGAAGTATGGGATCATTACCTTTAAAATATTAATTAATGTACCTGTCCTATGGGAACTGACAATACTGTTAAGCCGTTATACGGGTTTAGCCTGTGGGACCCACATTGTTTACCATATGACTTTTCTGATAACATCAATATTCTGGGGAGATTTAAATTGGGCTTTCAAGTTGGAACATGTACAATGGCCAATTCTGTAGAGAGCCCCAAGGCTATCAAACACGCTATTGTGTTATGTACATATAAATCTATTTTGGACCAATACCACAACATGGTCTTGTGTCATGATAACTTGTTCCAATACTCTACCAAGTTCAACACACAGTGAAGCCACATGCAAATTGCCAATTCCCACCCAGCCATTATCAAAAGGTCAATGGATACATACATTTTTTTTTTTCAATTTTACTTTTGAAAGAAATTTCGAACTAGTACAATGATATTGTAATGTTTGAGGTTTCAAAAATAATAAAAATATTTACAAGAAACCTCTACATTTTCCTGAATGACACGCAGTATATTTTCAGTATAAAACAAAAGCATTTTTTTAAGTGAAATGATCACTCTGAACCCAGGATAATACCTTTTTATTCCGAGTTGATTAAAACACAAAAATAATAATTATGATAATGTACATATAATTACTGATGAACAAATTTGACTGTGAGGAGGAAATTGACTTACTTTGATGGTACTGATGGAATGGGGGACTGCATTCCTGTGTGAGGTGAGTATGGGGGCGGGGATGTGATGGTCTGAAATCAACACATCTACATTACAACAACATCAAACAGTGAGTACAAAAATAATGAAACTTGAGTGTCTCGAAATTCTCCTTCAATACAGCAGGTTCAATATCTAACTCAAATCTTCTAGACTTCAAGTTAAACAAAATGTAAATTATACATTTTTTGTATTAAGAAATAAATTGCAACTAATAATGAAAGACTCCCCAAAACATGTAAAAAAAATATTTCATAAATGTGACTCATATTGTTATTATAAGACAGTTTATCAAGATCTAATGGTGACGTTAAAAGGTAAAAATATCTACTGTATAAGCTGGTATGTAGTGAAAACATTTTACAGCCGTTACATGCACTGTTCTACAAAACGTGACACAATACTGATATACTTACATCATTGTATGGGCTGGATGCAGAGCTGCCGATTATGTTGGTTTGCGAGTCCGGGCTCATAGAACTGGCCGATGTTGTGTTTGCGATGATAGGGTTAAGCTGCAATGACACCAAATTGAAAAAAACTATTACACCAAGTTTAACTTTTTTTTGAATAAATTTACATTTCAGTGATTTTGGTGAGTTGACTGCAATAATAAAGTACTCAAGCTAACCATCAATATGAACCATCTAATTTTTTTTTCAGAACTTGTAAAGATCCACATAAAAGCATGTGAAATATTTTTCACGTCAACCAGGTATTTAAAAACACTGGGATCACTGACATGTGAGGCTTTCATACACTTAATTAAATTTGAAAATACACCTATCAAAACATGAGATTGCCTATTTGATTTAATATTAATTCATGATCACTTATATACACCTTGCTTGTAACATATATCTAAATAATCTTTTACCAGTGTGTACACTTCACTTCTTATATGCTCTGGTAGTAACTAGTAAGTAACTAATGCATTTAATTTCAATTTACGACAATTTTTAACACTTTCACTTAAATGTCAGTATCATTTGTAAACTGAATAATTCTTGAAAACAACCATTTTGAAAAAAATGAAAAGTCATTTTATTTTAATTCGATAATTCAAACTTTATATTTAAGAAGTACACCAGATTATAGACAATGAAATACATTTATAAGCAACTATTTTTGAAACTGAACAACAGGTAAAATTGGTATAGTATAAACCTGTACACACTAGACTTTATCAGGAGATAAGTAGTATAATAAATCAATAATGTAGGTCACTCAGTGGGGTAGGTAGGTATGACCAGCTGATAGGTATGAAGTAATCAGGCCTACTTGTGTCTATGAATATCATTACAGATAAGAAAGACCTGACATTTAGTGTACAAGTGTACCTAGGCCAGGGCCTTCAGTCCTATGTAACACAGCTGGAACACACCTCCATTTAAACAAAATTCTATTCTTTATTGCATGTCTCAAATATATCCACAAAATAACTTATGAAAAGAGTTGACATTTACTGTAAAGCTAAAGCATAAAAGAGTATTAAAACTAAATGTAATTAAGATTCATAATATTTTAAGTGTTCACAAAATATATACTTTTTTTGATTATATTAGAGATTTAGAGTTAGAAAATCATGTCTTAATTGCATTTTATACAAAATGTTTGATACTTTTTCTCTATTCATAAAGCTTCTTATGAAAAATCTATCAATATTTATTGATCACCTGATGTATTTTTAGCAGATCTCACCAGCAACAGTCAGCTAGCGATATAATTAGCATACACACCTGGCTTGACCCTTATTCACTATATTTCATTGATAATGAATAAGATACTTCACTATTAATCAAATTTAATACATCTTTTAATAAATAACCAAATAATAAACAATGTTAATTCATCAACAAATGTTCCTTATTTCAAACAAATCAACATAATAACATATGTTTAAAGCGATGATTAACAACAAATACAGAAATTAACTGAAAGATATATTCTTAAAAGACTTCAATTTAATAAGGAAATATTCCTATAAACAAGATCCTGAACACCCCCCTCCTCCTTTCTTGTTGCCAAAAATTAATGAGAAATCCTAATCAAGTACACTGCTACTAACACCATGTGTTACTATAAACTTGACACCTTACTTACCCTGTATGTGGTGAATCCAGTTCTCTCAAACTTAATCATTTTGGACGGAGTGTGTGTAATATCACAGTAAAAATTCTAACATAAATATATATCACAGATATATAACTGTTCAATCCACTGTTCTCACTGATGCATTTCAAGACTAAATATCTGCTTTTTAGTTACTCAAACATCTACATATATCTGGCATGTCCAGTCTTGCTTGGGTACAACGTAATTATCTACCTGTCCTGACATGTATAGGTAAGTACTAGATCAGGCGCTGTTCAATCTACAATATACGTACACACCACTGGGTTCAGTGAGAATTTATTATGTTAATGACTTCTGTTACGAGGCTTCATGCTACATAAAGGGAAAGCCTGCCTCACTAATTATATGCAGCTACTGATGCTGGAAAATCTATATCTGAATGCCTACTGGCCTTGGGAAAACCTGGCCTATCTGTCAGAGCTTTCAATGAGTAAAGCTTCACCAGGTTGCCTTGACAACCAGGAGAGACGCTACCTGTGTTTATTTTTAGCTCAACCACATGGTGTTGTAGCTATAGACTGTAATGGTGTGTAAGCTGTATGCGGGCATACATTACACACAGAAATTTAAAAGCAGGCTAGACCTGTGTTTGTTTTCCTTTTCTAGCTGGCCTGTTTAATGATAACCAAACACTCTGTGAAGGTGTTTGTACCCCTCAAAGTAAATTTAGGATCCCATTTCTACACATATCTGTGTGACCCTGGTCACACCCAGAACAAAGCCCTTGGTGGGTCTACAGTTGTGTTACAGGTGAACATTAGGGGTTACCTGTGATTAAAGGTAAAGCACACTGATGTGTGGTAAACACATTTGAAATGGACGTGTGTCAGCCATGGGGTCAATACAAGACATTGAGTGGTAGCCTTTTTACAATGTCTACACCATAAAGTCACAAAGTTATTCACGCTTCACAAAATTAATCAAAACAGTTTTGTATCGGTGTCAATAAGCTAAATTGACATGAACAGCATTCAGCAAAATATACTCAATATAACTGCTAAAAAACTAATTATGAAATGATTAATCGATAAAGGACAAATTAAGTACTAAAATGGCACCACTTGTAAATAATGAAAGATCGTAATAAAACACTCACCAGATCAGATATGGAGTCATTTTGGCCTCTAATTTGGAATCTCTCAATCTGTAAACTTGTTTCTTCACCTGCTGGTTCTGCATACTCGTAATCTAAGTCCCTGCTCGCGATCTGAGTATATCCACTGAAATGTAAAAAATTCATTTTTAGATTTTCTTTGGTAAAAGAAAGTGTAGGCATAGTTTTTGATCTGAAAAATATTTTTCTGATATGAAGAGCAGGAATAGCCAGGATTGCTGACTTTTAACATTGTAAATCACTAATTGGCCTTATTTGTGATTTAAAAAAGGTTTTGTCAATTTTGGAAATTGATCCATTTGAATTTCTTTTTTCGTGAAAGTGTACAGAAGACTTACCCATTTTCTGTGACTTCTCCTAATGTGTTCCAAAGGTATTCGAATGTTTCTTGAGACATTGGTGGGCCAGAAGGTGTACCGTTAGTAGTTGTTGTACTAGCAGTAGACAGCTGGGACATGACAGGGTGACGATGAATGAATTTACTGAATCTGTAAAAGAAAGAAATTCATCACATGCCAGCAAACTTCCATTTTAATTTAAACTTTTAGCCAGTGTTTAAGAGTAGCTTTTGTTTGTCGTACAAATCCAGAAATTTCAATACCTCTTATCAATGGAATTTAAACATTTTCCCAGTTAACCTCCAAGGCTAGAATAAAAGTGTTATCCAAATATTGGTCTTCTGGTGTCGCCGTTGATATTCAGAATTTCCTACACTCAATATCTATTGAATTCAATTTTCTTTGTACAGTGTGTATATCACGTTGCCCCGGTGATGTCATTGTTGATACTCAGAATTTGTTAAGAAACCTGACCTAGCTACCAATAACTGCTATGTCATGCATGACTAGATTTGGGTTTCTACTTTACATAGGCATAGAAACTGACTTAAAAATACCCAACAGGTATTGAAATTGACACAAGGGCTCTAGTGTCAACTGATTACCGAACTTTAAAGGCAAGCCCTAAATTCCCACAAAGCAAGTCAAAGGGTACAATATTACAGGCAGGTGATCAAATCTACTCCAAATTTTGACTATTTTGTTGTTAACCTTGTCTATAACATGCTGGAAATGTTTAACAACAAAATTTGAAGAAAAAAATAATAACCATAAATCAAGTACAGAAAATCCCTGTATCTTTTTAATGACACACAACTGTTTGTGTTATACTAAAGCTTATTTATCTTTATAAAAAAAAATCCATTTTCATCACCTTCAGTTTTTTTTTTGTAACCTGTTTTTCAGAACAAATATAATTTCACACATATTGATTAAGAATAACTATCCAATTATTGCATATATCATATGAGGACATTTTTGCAAACTCAAAAAGTAGAAAAAAATGAATATGGGGAAATTGCCCCAAAAGAGAAACAAAATGTACAAAAATAAATATGATGCAACTTGATGCTACGTTAATATATATCTCACAATACATGCAAATTCAATTC
This sequence comes from Mimachlamys varia, assembly GCA_947623455.1. Lineage (NCBI taxonomy): Eukaryota > Metazoa > Mollusca > Bivalvia > Pectinida > Pectinidae > Mimachlamys > Mimachlamys varia. The sequence goes on along the minus strand of OX392542.1, from coordinate 5,976,415 downwards.
AGCAATATGATATAAACACTTAATTAAAGTAACAACAATAACCGTTATACATTTGGCAACAATGTGCTAACGGTAAAAATATCGGCGTCAAACATCCGAAGCGTCTTTGTTTACATTTTTTTTTTACAAAATAAATGCAACATTTTACATATTGTCCAACAACTTTTTACTTCAGGATCACTTGAGCCCCTTCTTAACAATTATCTGAAAGTCGGATGCATTACAAATAAAAGGTGAACATGAATATCACTCTAAATAGTAAACGACCGACATACAAGTTCTGAAATACACATCCGCCATTGACATTTCTCGGGAGACCATGCGTGTCCCGTGTGAAGTTATGACAGTTTTACTGGGTATTTTTTACATAAATACACGACAAACAGCAAGAATTAGTTACTTACGATGAGGATGAGTTGTGGTGTTACTTCGTTGAAGAAGCATGAAATTTGTTGTCCCCAAAACACATACAGAATACGTCTATAACATCCCGTGTCACGAAACTACCTCTAACTTCAGTGAGACTCCATTGCATACCACGTGGTACAAAATACCAATGGCGGAGAACACTAATTCGCGGGAAAACACGTCACAACATATTTCTTCGCTGCTGATGTTAGTTTACAATATAAGATAAAGTGTTAATAAAAAATCTAAAATATTACCAGTGTAGTGTTAAATCCAATGAGGTAACGACAGTAGTGACCGATGACTCTAACCGGCCATGGGAGCTGCTTTATACCTAATCCTTGACTGTCTTGATTAACTGACCAATCAGCGAGCTACCGGTGCGTTGAAAGGGGCACCCCTGCTAGGAGTTAGTGGTTCACTTATGAAAACATTGCAAACAACCAATTGTTTACGACACGCCTGACAGGTTTGCGACCCAAACAACAATTTGACATTTGTTTGTCAGACGAATGTTGCACGGTCTGCAGTTTTCAACAATTTTAACATTCATGTTTAGTAAGAAATAACAGGCATGCGGCGATTGTTTTGGCGCTGAATTCAAAATGGCGGTACCCGCATGTTGACACTTGCTATTTGACATTTAAAATGTATATTGTGTCTTTACTCGTTGCTTAGTTTGTTTGCTTGTTCAATTCTCGATTTAGTATTCATGTTAGCTGAGTTAGGAGAAGATGAATTTTTCTGAGCTATTTCGGCAAACCAATCAACTCTGCAAGTTTTCGCCCGATGGGAAATACTTGGTAAGACATGTCATAAGATTGTAGAACTAACTTGTAGTGTAATTTATGATGTATCATAACAAGTCATGATATTTTCAAACTATTGCATTTTCGTGTAATTAGTTGCATAATTAAGTCACTAGAGTGGTATTCAACATTTTATAGGCTTTCTAAGACTTGAATATGTCCAGCTCGTAATGTTTACTTTTTTTATTGTAGTCTAAATAACTTTTATAAGTATGATGACAGCAGTTGTAACATTGTTACACGTATAGGTAGAGCTACTCCAACATTAAATATGTAAAAATAATCAAACTCGAGTGAAGAACTGCAATTTCTAGTGTTATTGATGTATTAATGTTAGATTAGTTACTCTAAATGATGCGGAGATTGTTATGACACAGGGCAGAGCCATAAGAGACCGGGTATTAATTAGTACTAAAGTTATATACAGTTATGTGCCATAAGTCTTTCAATTTTTTGTATTTTGCTATATATTCTTTGTATTTCCAACTTTTTTCAATGAATTTTCCTGACTTCGTTTATGGATGGATTTTGACAATTTTTTGTCATTTGGTACAGAAATATACAAGGTTTCCTTTCATAACATTTATTTAATTTTTCGTTGTGTATTTATGGAGCTATACAGAATTATCTACTCTGCTAATTTCCGTTTGACGCCATTTCTCTATATAACGTTACCAAAATGGCGTCAAAATGGCGGCCCGAAAATTGGATGTTGTAAATAAATTATGATTTCTCTAATTATACATAACGGAAAACAGTGAAAATATATGAGATAAAACAGGAAACAATTCTCTATAAGTACCAAAAATTTCATTAAAAATGATCCCGAAACGAAGTCAGGAAAATTCATTGAAAAAAGCTGGAAATACAAAGAATATATAGCAAAATAAAAAAAATTGAAAGACTTATGGCACGTAACTGTATATTGGATCTTAGTCCGATTGACTATTCATATTCAGACTGTTCTATGAACGATCTGTCAGCACATCAATGATTGTTTGCAAAGCTGTAAGCATTAACATTTACATCTGTTAACTCAATTGCCTCAGAAAAAGTTAGAAGATGCATGGATGTTTCAACGAATTTTAAACTGCATGTATATATAATAATACATGGAGAAAAATCCCACATATCAGTGGTCGCATTATTTACGTATTTGTATCAAAAATTCAAAATGGGCAAATATTTATTATCTAGTCAAATTTTTCAAATTAGAAATTGGCTAAGGACTACACATCCATGATCCAAAGAAGTAGAATATTCAATTGGGCATTAGGCGAAGGTACAGAACAAGGAAAATTGTTTATGGCAGAGGCCTATATACAATTTATTATTATAATTTATTACTTTATGACTTATACCTCTTTGCTGATTTGTCTTAAAAATGGTCAGTTGTCATCTTATTGTAACATAAGGGGAATAACAATTTATGAACCACAGGACCAGTCATTGTAATGAAATTTAAAAGATTGAACTATTGTAATAAACAAATGCAGTGTCAATTGTACAAAAAAAAAATGCATAAGTTAAAATTAAAATTTGAATTCTAAGCATGAATAAAAATAAACAATTATTGGATATGATTTACCGTAAACTTTATCTGTCATGTGACTTAAGGTTTAAACTGTATTCCATTATTGTCAGAATTAACTGAGTAGTAAAAGTATTTGCTTTATTGACACAAACCTACGTTTTAAGATTTGCCTCCCTTGCTTTATATTACACCTAAACTGTTATGTTTATATTGTGTTGAGAAATTTGACTCCAGACCATAAACATTTTTTTCAGGGAAATCTGATGAGCTAATATTATTGTATCATGATAAAAAACAGCATATTCTGTGAAAATGCTCTATGATATTGAAAAATGCTGAGTAGGTGTTATGGTCGTAAATATTATGATGTTCAATGTTTTTAAAACCTTTATAAAATTACATGTGTAAAAAAAGGATATAAACCATTTATTTAATATCTTAGCAAAATAAAAGTCATTCAACATATCACAAGTATTTGTCAATAAAGCACCACCTAGGGAATGCTGTAGTTTTAGTGCCCTAGTTATGTAATAATACTACAAAATAACAAGGTGGATGTCAAGCTTCAGGGAAACACCTTTTTCAGGTATATGTTGTTCTTAAACTTCTCCGATAGGTAGAACTTTAGGTAGACAAAAAAATTAATGATAATATTTTAATAGATACATTAGTGCTCTGAACACAACGAGAGATTATGATGTAACCCATTATATTGTGGCTATTTAGACGTAATACTGTACAACGCATGTCAGAGTAAACCATGTAAATCTATTGTAAGCAGCTTAAATCTGTAAGGCTCACTTCTCTGCAACTTTCACAATGCATGTGTTTACCTAAGTTCAACTTGCATACATATTTAAGCCTATTACTAAAGCAAAGGGGGGATAAATTTGGACAGAAATTTATAAATACATAAATAGGACCATTACTTTAACAGAAACTAAGTGTTACAATTTGAATGTTATGTTTTTAAAATGGATGTCATATACTATATAAAACTTTGTGACAGTTATATATTCTTGACGATTTGTGATTTTAAGCAGTTCTTGGTTTCATTTTTGTGTTATCAGAACATTTATAGAAATATTTTTTTTGACAGACCATATGAAAAATTTCAGGACCTAAGATTAATGTCAATTGTTAAACTGTAGTGTCAGTTAGAAATCCCATTGAATTTAAATTTGTGGCACTTATTAGATAATTAATGTACTTGGATCAGGAAGGTTTTAATTCAGTCTATTCAAAGAAATTTGTAGAATTAGAAAAAGAACAAAATTATATCAAAATAATGCCTTTTTGGGCATAGTTTCCTCTTTCCAAATTTCCTTTATATATGTCCTGCCATGCATTGTTAAACCCCTTATAGTAGACTGCTACACTATGTAACTTGGAAGATATTAAGTGAAAATATAGCAAAGTCTTTAATAGAAATGGAAAAAAAAATGAAAATTCTGAATGAAGATGAAATCCTAATGAAAGTGTCAGACTAATGTAATGAATAACTTTAATTGTGTACTTTCATTAATTTCCTAACTTGTCCTGCAATTGATAATCACACAAGGCAAACTCCATATATGTTGTACCCAACCGTTTGCTTAATTTGGTAAGTGGTGGCATTATATCAAGAAACATTTGAAGACGTACCTTTTCACGTCTGCATTTTAGAGTATCAACTTAGACGACATGTATATATATACTGACATTTGTTTATCTAGTTTGTATTTATATGCATTTCTTTATTATCACATATGAGCGTAGATTGTAATAACTTCTTTATTTATGCATTGTAAGTATCAAATTATTATCCACATGTTGTGAAGCGCTTAAAGAGTACCGGAAATTCTAAAAATTATATAAAGCGTTATGTTTTTGTATATCATTACACATACCGGTACATGGTAACAGTGTGGCAAGGTTTCCTTTTTTACCCTAGGAAGTAGGAATATCTGATCTGGGACTTCACACTCTACTGTGCGTGTAGAATCCTTCATATTTTAAGATCTTCAAAGGGAAATTCAATATAGTCAATATTCAATAGATAAGCTTCTTTAATTTACGAACAATACAATTTTAATTTGAATGAGATAAATGAAGGATCATTCTCCAGTCTCCACCTACCCAGAAGAGTCATTTGATATGCGTAAAATAAAACTTTTAAACAATCACAAAGAAACATGATATATGAAGTTTGTAGAACATCGTTGTGATGACTACCATTAGGCTGCATAACACATCTAAAATTCAGATTTACAAATAAATATACACATTGTGAGTTATTAGCATAAAATTATCATACCACTCCAGGCTATTGCTAACATAACAGGGTGGAAGCTGTGTGTAATTTAAGTTTTGAATGCAACAGACAGTACCTACATGCAGTTAATGCTACCATGACAGTGATGGAACTATTTGAACTTTCCGCACAAAATTTGGCATCCCCCAAAAAAACAACTATTAACATATTCTGTATATATGAATTCAATTACTTATGAGAACACTTTGTCAGAAAATTTACATCCTGTTGTAAAGAAAAAATGTTACAAGAGATTAAAGATATAGCCAACCAAAACATAATTTAAAGTACAATATGAAGATAATTTAAAAATTGAATTTTAAAAAAAGTGTTAAAGCAATCTAATATGTTATTTAATTCATAGGTTTAGACTTGTTGCTTCGTCTATGTTTATTATCTGAACTGTAAGGATCAAAGTCCAGATTTTTAATCTGATTTTGATGTAAATTTGTTGGTGCATAGTCGCTTTTTTTCCGAAAAATTTTCATCTAAACATATACATGTATGAAAACCAAGTGAATTAATTGTGTAGGACCAAGAAAAATTCAGAAAAGCTGCCTCAAAACAAATTTCATGTTTTATAATATCCAAATTTATTACAAGACATATTTAAAAAAAAAATTTCTAAAAAAAAAAATTTAGAATTGTCAGAACTGTTGCTTTACAAAACACACATTGTCCGATTTGAACTGGAAATCTGGTTTTTAAAATGAAGGTAAAGGTCTCTTGTCCTTTCTTGATAGCAACCAAAGATGGAGTTTGAACTACGTTTGTGTAAGCAATCTTCCACCCAATGCTGACAGAAGTTCTAGTACCCTCCTACCCCGTCAATTATCAATAAGAAGCAAATTATTGTCAAATACTCTACTGATGTTATTGTTCATGATTTTAAAATATTTGTGTATTGAGATAATGAAAATGCTTTGAGTTGTTTCCAGAATTCGACAAATTATATTGATTGCATTGTTTCTATTACTTAAGTTGGGTCTTATACATTTGTTGTTTGTTTAAGGCGTCTGTGACAGAATTTCGGTTGATCGTACGCGATGTTGAGACATTCCAGATACAGAATCTCTTCAGCTGTTTGGACACTATACAAGTTATAGAGGTAAAAAGTTATAAAGGCTTATAACTTCCAGTTACATATAATTTGGAAGTTGTAATGAGCAGACTCGAGTCTCAGCGAACTTTTCAAGATGGAAACTAAAAGCAGGACAAGAGGGCACTCATGAAATATTTAAAAAATGTAACACTGAAGTTGAAAAATGTCTTCAGTCACAGAATTATTTATACATGGAACAGTCTCCTGTAGCATGTTAAACACTCATGCTATGTTCAAAAATTTGAAGAAAAAAAAGATCGGAGGAAGAGATTTATGGATGAACATTGCAAACATGGACAAAACATTTAGATTTAGTGTTTTTATTGAGATATATATGTCAGTCAATACTTTGAAACTTCAATACTAAATATTTGGATAGAGAGATTTTTAGCCTGTGTCCATTTTGTATCATATTAGCAGGGATTGAATTTTTTTTTTAAATATTTGAATATTGAATCACTGGAAATGTGAAGTTCATACACAACATGACTCTGTTTCTTGAACTATGGAGATAAACATTCACAAAGTCTAAACATTTTATCTGATTGACAAATATATATGAAATAATTTTAAAAGATAAAAAAATGATATCATGAAATAAATGTTTGTAGAATGCACCAATTCTGATTATGATATTGCATGTTATTTGATGGGAACACTTGCAGATGTTTCAATACTGCATTAATGTATTGGATATTCAGTGAAGCCCATACTGCTGTTCTAATATGAGTATGATTTCAACATTTCATTTTTGACCTGCACTGTTGCTGCTGCTAAAAATGATGATCAAAATTAACACTTTTCCTTTTATTTCTAGTGGTCTGCAGATTCTCAGTTTATCCTTTGTGGGTTGTACAAGAGAGGAATTGTGCAGGTACGTTTCAAAATTCAGTTATGACCACATAACTGTCCTTTAGTTTTTTAGTGTTGCCCTGTATAAATGGCCTACGCTGTCATGTAAAATGTGTTCTGTGTGTTTCTATGGTAACTTAGGTTTGAATTTTTACCTAGTTCAGTGTTCTTAATTTTTCTTTATTTGACATATACTTATTCAATAGTGAAAATAGAATGAGACTTTTAGTTTTAAATTTAAAGTATAAAGCTGAATGTTTTATTCTTGAAAGATAAAATTACAGTGTACTCTCTGAAATTCATTTAGAAAAAAAAGAGATACAAAGCATTGGTGCATTTGAAATATACTCACAGATTGCTGTCTAAACCAGATGATAGATTAAATCATTGTACAAAAGAAATGTATTAAAATCAAATAGTTACTATCCTGATATTGAAAATCAGCCTATTTTGAATTTGATCGCACCAAACCTCTTATCCCTGCACCAGGGTTTACGTTAAAACTGACCAAACAACGTAATCTGAGTTTGTACTGTAAAATTTACAGTGAAATCATTACTGACTGACCTTACTTTACCCCAATAATCTATAGGGTAGATTAAGTTGCCTGGTGACCAATTTTATGTGTTGGTATGCTACGTATTCCTTGTTTACAATATATTATTCACCATAGAGATAATTACACTGTACTGATATTTAATATTCACTTTGCCCGAGATTGAATGTGAAATTTAATGGAAACGTAAATTGTGTCCTCTGAAAAATAAATATAAGTCTGTAATTTTGCTCCGAAAGTAATTGTTACAGATCAATCCTATGTCTTTTACTTTCTGTTAGAAAAGGGAATGTGTTCTAATTTCTGTTTTGTTGAAGAAATCCATACCTAACATGACACATTTTGTATATATATATAATCAAATGCTATCATAAACTATTAGATTTCATAAAGGATTTTGTACTTGAGTAACGTCAGTGATAAAATGAGTTTAATTTAAGGCTGTAATATGGCCCATCCTCCTTCATATTTTCTGCAGTATTTTCCCAAATCAATGCGACCTCATTTTCCCAAAAATATGCCTTTGGTGTGGAATATTCTTGCAGAATGCATAAAAAACTGTATTATTGATAAGTATATTTTAAAATTGTTATTTTTGTAAGTAAATGGTATGTAATTTCACTTGTTGTGATGTACTGATAAGACTGATCCTGTAATTAGGTGTGACCACCAATTTCTGTGCTGTTTGATGTAGGACCCCCTGTCCACACGGTCGTGTTTGATGTAACCTTGCTTCCCCTGTCCCCCACTGCCGATCATTATCATACTACCATAGATATAATCTCAACAGATTACAAACTTTTCATTTTGTGTTACCTTCCTTGATCACCTGAGTCTACCCCACCTGATTACAGGTAAATCTGCTCAGGTAGTAGTCCTAATCACTCTATCATTTTGTCTTACCTGGGTTAAACTACCCAGGTAGGAGTAAACAAGACTAATGACCCCCTGTAAGGCAGGACTACCTGTTCTTACTTTGATGTAGGTTAACACCCCTCGCCCATCTTGTACCCTGATTAGGGACAACATTGGCCCCTATTGTGTTCTCAGGTAAGGTACCTGTGACTTACTTGTCACCTGCTGACAGGTGACAATACTCACCTGTTTTTCAATACAGAACAAATTGACAAAAGATGAGATTTTAAAGATATAGAGAGAGATAAGGAGATTAGCTTTGCCCTTCATGCATGATACAAAATTAATTCTTGTATTGTGTAATCGGAATTTAATGCTACATACCCATGTACCAATTAAGTGTTTCACCTGGATAAGGTGTAAAAATGAAACAGTAAATAAGGGATATTTATATTAATCAGGATTAGTGCTCACAGGTTTTATTGCACCATTCAAAATTATTACATTGGAACTTTATATACATGATGATGTGAGCTATGTTAATTTTTCAATAGAAAACAAATAAAATACAGATTTTTGATGCAGTTAAATTATGTAGAAATTATTATGAATTGTGTAAATTGTTATATTCAAAATGAGAACTTTATCCAAAATCATCAATTTAATTTCTTTAAAGGAACATTAGATGCTTATAAATTAAACTGTTTCTTAATTTTCATTAAAATATATTGAACTGTAATTATTTAACAACAATTATGAATCAAGGTATGCAACTTATATGAAATTTTTATATACCTGTTTATTTTCAGTTTATTTCATTGTGTTTTGAATGAATCAAATTTTTTTTTTATTTTGAAAAAAAGTGTTTTTTATTATTTTTGTGATGTATTTGTGTAAAAAAAAAATTGTATTTTTTTTCTTGAAATCCAACCAACAGGAAGAATATGTGTTAACTTTTATATTTTTAATATATCATAAGCTGATTTTTGTTGTTGTTCAAGGTGTGGTCACTTGAACAGCCGGAGTGGAACTGTAAAGTAGATGAAGGGTCAGCAGGTCTTTGTGATGTGCGATGGAGTCCTGATGGCCGGCATATACTGACCACTGCAGACTTTAATGTACGTCTTTATGCACAATTTACTTCTACAAAGCCCATATTGTTTCAACGAAGTTTGAGTTGGGGGGGTTATACACGTTTCTGTAGAGGCTTGTCAACCATTCAATATTTGTACTATATATAGTGCTGATATTTTGAGTTCGTAGGGTTCAACATTGAACATCCTTTTCATGGAAAAATTTTTCAGTGAAAAAAAAATGTCCTGTTTAGCATTTGGACTTTATTTTTCTCACTGAAAGCAATAATTCCCCTCTGGCAGCTCTAGATTTTGTTTGGCATTATCATCATAGAAAACAATGTTTTGAAATTACTTCTGGATTTGATTGCATTAATGTAAAACTGTTTAATTTGTCATACGTCCGTTTTTTTCATTTTACTCTGTTCATGTACGGTATGACAAACCAAGTTCTGGTTGTTACAAACACAAACAACTGGAAAGTTAAAAAAAAAAAAAATTTATGTTGTTTGACTTATATTGAACTACATAATAGTTATAAAAGTCAAAGTACAGCCAGACCTCATTATCTCAAAGTAGAAGGGACCACTGGAAAATTTCAAGTTATCTGAGTATTCAATTTCCGTGAGTTTTGAATGCTAGTGTAAAGCTTGACCAGGACCGACAAAATACTTCAAATTAAACAGGGTCTTCAAGTTATGAGAGTTCGAGTTACCAGATTATACTGTACAACAAATTTTACTGATTTACAAAAAGTTAAATACACATCAAAAAAGTCTTCTGACTAAATAGATGATATATATATAAGAACTTAACTATATATGTAGGCAATCAATTGTGGTGATAGTACAAGTTTAAAGTCTTCAAGTAGGAATAACTTGGTAACAAATATTTACTATGAATGTAACAAATTATTCATTTTTTTTTTGGTTTCCAAGAAAGGTACTTTCATACACACACATCTGTTAAGAATTAAAATGACTTGTGAACTTGTCAATGACTGGTTTTTCTGGCTGTTATAGGTTGAAATCTTCTGATAAATCTTAATGATGATCTGTTATATAGACAGTTAGACCCTATTAACTTGTAAACCCAATTCTATACAAAACACTCAGATCTTCATCTTGATCTCGGCATACAAATGTCACAGGCAATTTGAAGTGTCCAGAATTAACACCATTTAGCAGAATGTGACCCATATTGTGACCTTTATCAACAAAGTTAATGACTTTTATCAATTTTACAGATTTTTATCTTTTTCCTGTTTTCAGTGAACTCACATAGTTTCTAGCCAATTCAAGAGAAGATGTAACAAAAACATCTTTTCACGAGATGCTATCAGTATTGGGTGCTCTGTTGTATAGGTATTGTCTGTGGGGAGTTACGTAACACACCTTATAAAATTGCCACAGTCTATTGACATTAAGTGTTAGGCTGTATCTCTGGTCAGTCCATACCCCTATCTCACACAAATAAATGAGTCTATTGTGATCCCGTACCTGGACAATATGGCCTGCTTGACCACTCTGTTTGACCAGACTGATTGTTGTTTGTTTGTGACACACATTTAATCTCGTGTAAATAAACAGTTAAGTCCTATTCTGTGATGATCGTTTTAATTCTGACAGAGGCTAACTATCCAGTCCATGGATAAAAACTCTAATTTTTATCGTAAACATGTACAGAACAGATGAAATGGTAGAGGTCACCTGAGAAAGACTGAGGCTAAGTGATGGTCATAAAACTGACTTTACACCTGCGCGGTAGTTTGTGTTTGCTAGGTTGCACCTACTTACAAATTCTATCAATTTATATCCTGTTAGCAAAGGGATACCATGCCCTTAAATTCACACCTTCTCTGTCAATGTAATTTCAGTTAAACCTGGATGGCTTTTTATCAAGTACTGATTTTATGGAATTTACAACAAAGAACAAGCTGGTTTTGATAGATTTATAGATTTGAGATGATGAATAGAATCTCACACTATTTAGTAGGGTGAGATTATATTCATCATGTGAAAACGATTGTAATAGATAGTTATTTAGTTATACAAAATCATACCCTGGTAGGTATATAAACACTAACATTTTCATTGAATTAAAGAGAAATATCTTTTCAATAAAATACAATTAGAAATATCATTCAAGATTTGGAGAAAACTTCCTTCATAAACCTAAAAATCTGTGTCAATCTGTGTCAGGAACACTTTGAGAATATGCTATAACCAACCAAGAATGATTACATACTTCATCCAGGTGTGGAGGGGGGGAGGGGGTTACAGGAGGTCTCCCTCAGAAACATTTTCATAATATCTAAATGTTCTGAAATGAGTTTCGATGTAATCTGAGTGCTTAATTTGTACCATTTTCTTTCCTTGAATAAAGTATATATAAGAATAAAAACACAAAATAGAAAACTCAACTAGTCCACAGGACTAATAAACAGAGCATTTAAACTAGTCCTTCAGACATTTACTAGTCTTGGACTAACAGACTAGTGTTAGTGTTGAACTCTACTGACATCTGTTAAAGACCCTTATCATGCTTATAGAACCAAGTAAATCGATGGACTCAATTTTATTAACCCCAAAAGTGAAAATGACTTGTCTCAAGATGATTTCATACCTTGTAGATATATCCGTCATCATATACCAGTGTCATAGGTCTCGATGTGTAATTTTGAAAACTGTACAATATTTGCTTTTTAAATTTATGTGATTTTGGAGTATGATAAGGGACCTTTTGACGTTAACAAGTAAACAATTCAGTTTTCATTAATCGGGTGGGTTTTAGATATCCGTATGGGTTTAAAGGGTTTTGTGTTAGTTAATGGGAATGTACTTTAAATCATGATCGACTCCTCAAACATAGTGTTCAGAATGGAGAGCAACTTCCTGTGACTGTTGACACGAGCAAGGTCTTCTGTTGACATTAGGCCTGTTGACCATTTATCCTGGTCAAGTGTACCTATAACCAGCGCCCGTAGTGGGAAGCATTTTAATTTCAAAATATTTTATTATTGATCAATAAAACACAATAAAGAAGTATTACAAAGAAATAGTATAAATATGTATCAATAAATGGATTAGACAACAGGCTAAGCCTGTATTAGTTTTTTCCAGCAAATAAAAGCGGTATCCTTTAAATATATATATTGAGAGTTTAATAATATGTAGTGGTAGGTAGATGGAGTAGGAAATTAGCAGTATAATATTTTATTCATTAGTGGGATGAATCACCCTTGTACCATTTTGAAAATTGTGCGAAAGTGTCCAAGATGAAAATATAAAAAAAAAATTAACATTCAAATACATTTCATTGATTGATAATAAAGGGAAAAACACAAATGCTCACACTTTATTAGACCATGCTCTCCCAAATTAATTTTTGAAACCAGAATAATTAGAAAATAAGGCTTAAAACGAACACATATCTATGGAATGGACAGACTATTACAGTGCACTACATATCAGCATTTACATATTGAAATGTTTGGCTAATAAGATGGATTAAGATGAGGTGTTTACATGAATCCATGCCGTATTGATCATTGTTGGATACTTTGGAGATTCTTGTACTTGAAAGCACACAGATACTAGATAGGCATGCTTTGTAAACTGAAATTTTGTAATTCTGAAACAAAAAATATTTTTAATTAACAGCATTTGACATTGAACTTGTGCAGACATATTGATGTTGTTTAAGCCATTTATGATAAGGGGGGACAATCTCCGGAAGACTACCAAGTCTCTTCGATCCCGAATTTGACCCAGGATAATGTCCCTTTAATCCATTTAGATTGCCTACACCTAGCTATTTCTACTGTGGACGGGAATTTTTCCGTAACCATAATCATGTGTGAGACTTTACCACTTAGGCTTGTGAAGCGTTATATATTAGATATCAGAGTGTTTTAGTGACAGGTGTTATTGTAGATGTTTGGATCTTTAGTGAATTAACTTGACGTCCTGTATTAGATCAGCATCAAGTTGTTGACATAAACACATTCAACCCTGATGACTCATTTGAACTGTTCCAGATCAAAGATTGGAATAGTTCATCATGAAATTTCAGGGTTGACCAAGTTAAGAATTTGAGATACTGTTAATCAGACTTCGGTGCCCATTATTTGAACCGTAGTCATTGTGATCAATTCACTTGATATTATTTCATTTAAAAATGATGAAAAGATAAAAAAAAAAAATGGGGAGCAGTCTGTTACATGCCAATGTCAGCATTGTTTAATGTTCTGTAAGTTCATTAAATTATAAACATGTGATTTCGTCATTGTTGACTTTAACTGGTAGATATAAGTGTGTTTACTGAGCTACCGAGTTTGTTGATATTGACTTTCTATTTTACAGTTGTGTATCACTATAGGGTTCCCTAGTAATGAGACTGTGTGTATCAGTCCCAAGTATGGATTTATGAATGTGTGATTACGTCAATGATATTGTAATTTACAGTTACATATTTACACAACCGCCATGAACTTCGGGTTGGCTATAGTATTAATCTTGTTTCCCATGCCGAGTAAACATGTCCGTATATGAGGATATTATATTGACATCTATATCTGTTTATGATGATAGTGTGTTGACATCTATAAAGTTTACTTTGTGATGAAGTTGGTTATTTTGTATTCTACGATTGCGTATTATTGTTTTGTACCAAGTAACCATGTCTGTATTATGGTCATGTGGTGACGTCCATGATTTGGTATCTTACAGTTACGTATCACAGTTTGGTCCCTTGTAACCAAGTCCGTGTCCTACATCCGCTACCCAAAGCAATGCCAAAAAGGTAAGACCTCTGCAGAATACAAACCAAAGGACGGAGATAAAACAGGCCAGGAAGATTGTCATAAGCCTTGTCCCACTCACAAATTTTGACTTTTCATTTTTCCTCTTAGTTGCATCGTTCTAAATGTTTATATTGAAAAAGAAACATACACATATTCCTTTTTCTTTTATGCGTTTTGGACCTATTTCATGGTTTTGTGTCAGCATGCAGATGTATGAATCTAATACCCCCTCGTCATTATTAACTATCAAAGATAGACAACACATTACAGTATGTTATTTGAACATTCACTGATCTTTGAAACTCATACAATGGTTTTCTAAAGATCCCTATAAGTAAGATTCTTATAACCTATTTATTGTTTTGTTTCCAGAAATGTCATCCAGTAAATATTTACGGAATGTTTGGTCTGCCGTGTACTGATGTTTATAGGGTGTCGATTTGTAGGATTAATGGACTCTGAGTAGTGTCGGGTGTGAGGAATTATCTGGGTCTGACGTGTGGATTTTAAATGCTATAGATTGACGCGAGACACAAATGTAAACAATGATAAGGAAAATTTTTCTTTTTCATGACAAAATGTCAGAAATTTGTAGCATTGTATATCCAATATCTTGTTTGTAAGTGGGGCAAACATATTTGATGTTAATGATAAATATTTATGGAAGATAACTTTGTAAGTTTGCCTGCTTATAATGGAAGAGTCTGCAAAGTAGAATGTACTTGTTAACATATTGAATCTTCCTTTCATAGATAAAATGTGTGTATATACCCCTAGAGACAAAATAACCCCTTAGAATGACATGCATCAAATAGAGTTTAGAATATGGAAATAGTTTAGCAAACTCATTGGTTAAAAATACTGAATTTGATATTGTTGGATTTAAGGCTTGGGTCAAATTGGTATTTTAAAAGAATTTCTGTTCATTATAAACTGTTTCTACAGACCCCCTCCATGATTAGTGAATTTCATACATAAGAAACGTACTACAGTATTTGATTGAACAGACCTGGTAATACATTTCCATGAATCATACTGGTGTGTTACTAAGTTCATGCAAACATTAAAAAATTCAGGTGTAGAAATGATAATGAGAAAGATTTTCTAGAAAATAGTAATTTTTATCTTGGTAAAGTTTAATTTGAAATTTTATGTGGGAAAGCGATATTTATGATTTTCTTGCCTAAAATTAGATGTATTCTGATTTTAATATCTTGTATCTGTTATGCCAGTGATACCATAAGGATTCTAGGAATCTCTATAGTGTGTATAAAAATGAAAAAGTCATGCATTGATGAGTACAGTTATAACCACATAGCATGACACATTGGAATTTATATGTGAAATCCATTAAATTATTAACATTACAAGGAAAAGATGGGAGTAAACTGGTATTATTTACTTAAACTTGAAATAGGGGAGGTAATTAAGGTGTTGTTGATATCAAGTTACCAGTGTAAATACAAGGATCCTTGTAGCACTCCCAAAATCTATAACTAAGTGTTGGGGGGGGGGGGGGGGGAAACAACACCAAACTGTTGTACTTTTATAAAATATGATCAAAGTTTAAATTAAATAAAATGTAATCAACAGCAGATTTGTATTGTATAAATAAAATCAGCTGGATTCGAGCTCTGTATATTTGGTCCTTCTACCCAATAAACCTAAATCGGCTTCAAATCCGAACCCTGTGTTTCAAATCCTTCCAACCAATTGAGTTTGATCTAGTTCTGCTTCATATTTGAACCCCGTACTTCAGATCCTTCCAACCAACTGAGTTAAATCAGCTGCAGGTTCAAACCATGTACTGATCGAGCTAGAAATTTGCCGTAAGACATTTATATATCCATTTAGGAACTTCTTGCCTTAGACTTAGTACCCAGGCTGTTAATATGATGTAAAAACAATTAAACCAAACCTTGCCTTACTCTCTCAAACAAAGTCCACGATCATCAAAAATATATATTCTGATTAAGTTATGACCAAGATAAGATATTGGGCTTGAGCAAAATGTTGCATGTTGAGTATTTCGATTGAATATTGATCCAGGAAACCTTACTAAAAAGTAAGATGATTTGAAGCCTGGCATTGATAGATTATATTTTGTGTTGTAGGGATGGACTTCAGTGTGGGAGGGAAGTATATGGCGCTGGCGGAGAGACGGGACTGCAAGGACTACATCAGTATATTTACATGTAGTATGTGGGAGCTTGTCAAGGTACTGTCCTTGTGTTCCTTCTGTTGATGCTTTGCTCTAATATTACTTGTATGTACAAATCTACATCAGGGTACCTAACTCTTTACTTATAAACTAAGATAACAACATCAGGAAGCAGATTATCAAGTAACCCCCCCCCCCCCCCCCAACCTACAAAAGTTGTATGCATCCTGGACACTTTCTGTAAAAAATTTAGTCACAGTGATCAATCTATAACTTATTTTCATGGGTCCTTTTATGTACACATTACTGAAAACGATGGGCCCCACAATGTTAAATTGAAGCATTTCCATAATTTTTATGAGTCCTTTCATAATTTAATGAGTACTTGTTTTGGGACTCGCACGCAGATTCATCACTGCATTTCTGAAATTGAAAGACTTCCTGTAAGTTGTCAAGGAGAATTTCTCTTTCTTATTTATGAAGAAAAATGCAAACATAAGCACTCTGTTCCCAGTATTTGTTTTGGGTATATTTCTACAACAGGTTGTCTAGATTAATCAAATAAATTAACATGTAAATGGTTGTAATACATAATGTTGTATCTTTGGAAATTTATTTGAAGCAAACTTTAAAAAAATTATGTTAATACTTATTGTAATTTTCTAAAAGAAAAAAATCAATCAAATTCAATGAAAATGTTAATGTTGTGATATCCTGTTTTCAGCACTTTGAGACGGACACGGATGACCTTAGTGGACTTGAGTGGTCCCCCGACGGTATGGTGCTGGGAGTTTGGGAGTCCCCACTCTCCGTAAGTCTGTCTTTGTAGCATTTCTCTACTTTGTATATCAGCTATATTATACAATTGTAGCACTACTTTGTTACTTTGGTAATCACCTGTATTTCAGGAGATACTCATTCTCAGGGTTGGTTTTATTTTTTTTTTGTATCTTATAAACAGCTAAGGTCATTTAAGGACGACATTTTCAGGTTGATCTGCATTGAGAGATGATTGTGAATTGCAACATCTCAAAATTATTTGTCAAATTAACTTAACAAGACATACCGTGTGCCTGCTTATTTTCATTTTGCAATTTAAATATCTTTGCAAAATTGTTTACCAATGCATGAAAATGAGGGCAAATATTCATGGAAAATGTTTTTTGAAAAAAAAGAGTACATGAACTTTGACCCCCATTACTATTAGTAGCAATACTCTCAAGGAATCAGCGCCATCAGAAATAGCATAAAAACTCTTACCTCCAATAGATGATAAAATCTGAGCCATAAGTAAGGTGATGTAATCCCTGTTTGTCATTGATACCCAAAGAAAGAGAGGCAACCCATTCTGACAAACTCAACTCTGGATTACGACAGCTATTACTACCACTTCTAAGCAATTTAGCATCATAACTTATTCAAAAGTTTCCTGCTTGAAATTATCCCCCCCCCCCCCCCACAACAAAGTAACTGTTAGGGGGTGTATACTCGAATCAGGTTGTATGTATGTATGTATTAGCCATTGGCTTACAGTTCACTTACTTTTTTTGTGCATATATGACGTAATACATATTTATGTTTTTCTTAATATTATACCAGGGAAAAGACACTATGTCTACGTCAGTGAGGTACTTCTTTCATTTAACTGATGTTTTGAGTTTGAATTTTAATTTCCAAAGCACTGACTCCTTAAATGCCTGCTTGACACTTATAATGACAGTATCGGGTTCAGTAATCGGCAAAAAATATCACCTCAGTGGTGAGCTTTTGAAATTGATGAAGATGTAGTTAATAGGTAAAATGAGGGTAATTCAAAGCTTGATGGTCCGTAGAATCCCCGCGGTGAATAAACGCACAACATCAAAGAGAGATGTAGCTGATCTGAGTATAGTAATTTGACAAGGATCGTAATTTAGATATGATTCTGTATATGATTAGTATAATCATTCACAGTTGTCGGTTGGATTTTAAATTTTGAATTTGAATTTTATCATAATGCTTCATAAATGTTATAGTGTACATATATTAAATCATGTATGCCAGCTATTAATGAAAACTTGTCAGACTTATTTTTATTTGAGCATGTTTAGACAAATATTGGAATATGCAGTGGGTATTTCAAAATAATAGTTTATTGTACTTTAAAAGGGATAACAAGTATATTAAGTTTAATGACACACAATAGTTACAAAATGGATATCAAATTATAACTTTTTAAGCCTGACATGAAAAGAATTGGTATTGAGCTATGAGATCCATATGATAACTTAGAGTATCATACGTTATAATGAGATACATATGATAACTTACAGTATCATACTTTATAATGAGATACATATGATAACTTAGAGTATCATACTTTATAATGAGATACATATGATAACTTAGAGTATCATACTTTATAATGAGATACATATGATAACTTACAGTATCATACTATATAAATAATTATGTATGTTTTTATGTCTCCTTTACCTCCAGAAGAAGCAGCTTCTATGTTTTGGTTATTGATATTTAAATAGATTACTCTCCATAACAAAGTTGCTTTTCATAAAAATTGTCAAACATAACAAATGATAAGAATCATTGATAAATTCTTCTTTTCATTTCCTAGTGCTACTGGAGGTCCTGATCTTTGAAGTTATTGAATATCATTGACCTATTTCTGTATGGGAGAATCTGCTTTGTGCTACTGGAGGTCCTGATCTATGTAGTTATTGAATATGGTTGACCTGTTTCTGTATAGGAGAATCTGCTTTGTGATTGTGTAGGTCATTGAATGTTTTGACTTAGTTTATAATATTTAATAGAGGTGATATTTCTTCTGGTGACCGAATCTGTCTTTGTACATAAATTTACAGTGTGCAAGGTCCCAAATTTTTCTAGGTGTAATTATAAATTATATTTTATATAGCTATCATATCATTACCATGTGATGCAGTGAATATAAAAATAACATAACAATGTTATATTTTACATCAATATGACCTCTAAGAAAGTTATCTGATGACTAAAAAAAATGAACCTTGTACAAAAGATAAAGCCGCCAGTCTACATATATTGTGGGCAACAACGAAACTATACATGTCCTAAAATAGACCAACAGAAATTGTGATTTGCGAAATTTGACCCTGTCAACAAGTTCAAGACACAAAATCCCAAAAATTTAACAGTGCAAAATTAAAAAAAAAAACTAGCGTCAGGTACAGATCTTATTACAGAGATAAATATTGTATAGAGACCTCCTTCAAAAGTGTGCACATGCATGTTAAGAATCTATTTCCAAAGGATGTAGTTTTTGTTTGTCTGATAGGCAATCCATATATGAATCTTAAATTAGAACTGTTTTAGATAGAAGATAGATCTAGAATATTAGGAATAGAGAATATGAGATATACAGATAAAGCTACGTTCTGTGTATCAGGATCTACAATTTGTTGATTTGTAAAATGATATAAACGTGATTTACATATATATACTGAATCAACACACTTTTGTAAGATGATATATAAAATAAAGCATGGTTAGCTTCAATAGAAAAATATATTGTAAATTTCCGCTTTAAATTGTATTAATTAAAAATTTGTAGAGATAACTTTGATTTTCTGTAGACAATATAATACTGCAATATAAAGGGTTTCATTATTTTAAGGTCTTTAAGAAAAAGATGAGAAAAAGTATAGCTCATGTGGAAATTTGTTAAAATGTCTGACCTGAGCTGACAATGCTTTGAACAGCTCAATAAGGCTATTAATGAATTAAACATACAGCTTTTGAATTATTCATTTATACAATTAAAACCTGATATCTGAAATGGGAGGTTATGCAATAAAATATTTTGATGTCCACCTTTAACTTTATAGAAGTAAGGAGAGATTTCAAGATTTTTGACCCAAATTGTGGGCATTTAAACCTCCTGTGTAATTAAAGCATCAATCACACATTTAATAGTTTGATATCGTGGAATAAAGTTCATAATTGGCTCAAGTCCATGTGAAATTTGTTTTTTTAGCAAATAATGGTAGAATTGTAAAATTAGAAGTCGGTGATGTGTAAACTTATGGATGATGAAAGTCTTTATCCTTTTGTGTTTTATTTTTTCTGGTTATGTTGGTAAATATTATATTATTGTATATTGAAATAATTCATAAATGCATTTGCATAACTCTTTCACTCTGAAGATACATTTGTTGAAAGGATTTTGTCTGTACGTTGATCAATAAGAAACATTCCTGGAAACTGGTAAATCACTAAAAGGGAGATAACTCTACTAAAATAGCCATCATAGTTCAATAGAATTTAGTCTGATTTAGCTATTGAGCTGCATTGTATGACCGAACGAGACTTAATTTGCTGCCATGTTTTCTTAAACATGTATGTTAAATTTTTTCTCTACAAAAGCATTTCAAGAAGTAATAATTTTTGAAAGAATTATTTTGTCACTGCTATATTTACCAAGGCTTTTAAAAAGAATTTCTTTTCGGAATGAAACTATTATCATATGGTTACAACCATGTACAATATGTAGACATATACTTTGTAACCTTATATTGAAAATCATAGATACGTTTTGTATTGGTATTTGGTCGAAACTTGATGGTACAAAGCCTTAACACAGAGGTTAAACTAAAGAGAAGTCCTTTGACCTTTGAATGTTACATCAAATTAGTTGATGAGATGAAAGCTATACCTGGTCATCAAATTTGTTTTCTGTTTAGATGTAGACATTCAATCTGTTTGGTTGGTATAATATGGAAGCCTGTATTTGTAATAAGGACCAAAATCACAGACTTGTGGAAATGTGATACCACTTCTGTAATATATTTCTCTGTATAATTGGCCAAATTACGGGCTAGGGAAAAGATAAGGGGAATAGTATCACTGGTACAGTTGGTTTGTTAGACTGTGTGTGATAGAGGTGGTGGGCGACTGTGTTGTCTCCCCAGGTCAAAGTTCAAGTTCAGGTGTAACGTAAACGGCTTTATTTTCATAACTGTGTACATTCTCACTTTGTCTTCTGCTGTTACAAACCCAATGTAAGGCAGAATCTTGTTTATTAACATTGGGTGGCTTATAAAATGTTTAAACTTGAATATGATATTCTTTACTCCCAAGGTATTTTAGGTTCCTTTTTCCTTGTTTCTCAGTAATATGAAATTTGATATTTCCTCTGTTTATAGTTATAAAGTTGAATTTCTTACATGTTGTTCTCTTTATATTAGCATCCCCACATCAGAGATACAGGTGCCCTAAATAGTAATTAGTGTCTGTCACTCTGTCCGTCATTCTTTCTATCTGTCTGTCCAAATATTTGTTTCCTTGCTATTTCATGATCTGAATGATTGATCTACAGTGATATGTTGATGTGCAAAGGGGGCTTAAAAGTTTCTGATGTCAAGGTCACTTACGTTACATGGAACAAGAGGACTGATACAGTAAGGCACAGAAACTGACCTGTTCTGATCTGCTTATAAAGCTGAAGAGAAAATTATATTGCCTTCTTCCAGAAGAGCATTTGGTATCTTCCTGGCAAACAGAAGACAATTTTTCCTTATCTACACTGAATGGACGTTGATTCCGATGGGAATTTCCCCACTTTCATTCTTTCAGAATAGTTGAATTCTGACAATATTATTGGGCTGTAGTCAGACAACCTTTTTGTACTCTCATTGAGAGTTTGATTTTTTTAATTCATTTAGAGGGTGTATCCTTCAATTTCAGCAAAATATACCTATCTTCCTTAAAACTCCCTCAAAATTGCATAAACTCAAAATCTATATCCTGTTGTCCAATAATATCTCCAGGTTACTGTAGGGTGTTTATTGTTATGATTACAACAGATACAGATGTAGGTCAGAACCAAATGCTTTTTTGGTTATTTTGATACATGAAAAGGGTTAAATTGACAAGGCTGTTTCAGTAAAGTTTCACTCTCTGTACCCTTGATTTGAAATATGGAATGAGTGAGATCTCCGTCAGGTTTCAGGAGTGTATTAATTTTCACTGGCTGTCTGGTTAGTAAAATGACCTCAGTACCTGTCCCCTTCACCTTGCATTCTATTGAAATCTACAGCAGCTCTAGAGTAGCCAAAGGCTTTTGCTTTTAATGTGTTTACCGACCTAAGTAAAACCAATCAACTGTTATGTTGGCCAGTAATTGGTTATATACCTCATATATATAACGGTATAGGTAATATGTGGTTGAACTTTCAACTGCATGGAAGTTTTAAGTGCTTGTTAAAATCATAATGAACTTTTATGAAATATATCGAGAGTCCTCTTCAGGCTACTTCGGGCTGATAATGAATTCATATGGAAAGATGTGTAACAATACTAATAAAAGGTGAAGTTATTTATAGCTATATAGATGTAAGTTACCAAAATGATTAACTTCACTGCTTGTGTTAAAAAACTACTGTAAATATTTTTATTTTTGTGAACTCAAATTTTAGCGCGTAACTAAATTTGAACAGATAAACACAAAGCTGAATTGGTGCTCTCACAATGCCTGGTGTAGACTGCAATATATAGACACTGCAATAATTAGCACAATCATAATGTAGCAGGGAGTTTTCCAGCTCAAGAGTCGCTAAAATATGTACGTTGACAGAATATTATTTCTTGAACTTAAAAATCAAGATCTTGCAACATGGGTTTTCTCCGGGTACTCCTGTTTCCTCCCACAATAAGACCTCCTGTGCACTAACATTCGGGCCAACAAGAGTGATTTATAAGTTGAATAATTTGTTTAATCATCGTTATAAACAAAATAAAGCTTAAATGGATTTCAAAGGCTAGTGACACTGTAGCTTTAGCTAAACTAGAATCCTGAAGTTTGTGGAACTCGTAGTTATAACATGACTAGGTTTCTGAGACGTTTTGATATAATGCAATTGGTGTATATGCAACTTAGCAGTGAGTCTTGTATTTTGCTATAGATAACTGACCATAGAAAAGTATTACGTCTGAAAGAAAGACTGTTTTGCTTACCAGGTTTTTTCATAGCAGTAGTGGGGTGGGCAAAGAGCCTTACCCTTGCATATAGCTATGATATTACCCTTGTTTTCCTGGAATGTGATGTTTCTGATATATGTTTAAGTACCTGTCACCTATCACCCACTTTACACCTGTGGCATGATTTAAAAATCCCGGATGTCAGTTACAGAGTTTTAACGTTACACAGTTTTAACGGTATGTAATGATATACAGGCTTGTAGTCTATAATACATGGGCTGGAAATGGTCACTCACGCGCTCCGGTGTCGCAATATCTGTAAACATTACATGTTAACAGGAAGTTAAGTGAATACGTTTTAACGTAGTCTGATACAAATGTTAAATTGTAAGCGTTTGGCTTGTTGGCATTTAATAAAATGTACATGTGTTTGAATACTAAATATAGGAAAGGGAATGGTCAATGTTGTTCCATATTTGGGTATGTATATCATTTGTGTGTGCTGAAACTCTTTCGAGCAAAAGCCAGAAATTGGCTGCAAGGGTCAAATTGTTCCTATTTGAACAAGTTTCACTGCTTTTAATTGAGACGCATACGTCAGACTCTGCATGCATCAGTTGTTTTGTCCCATTTTATAATCCACGAAGAATTGGAAATTAGGACATCATAAAACCAGCTGTTCTAAAAATTATCAAAGCTATCGATGGAAGGTTTATCTTTTTTTTGAAAGTTGCATAAGTGAAAGGTATACAATATCACAGAAAATTCATGCACATACACATCATAAACCACAGATGACTTGACCTTTGAGATTTGGAACTTAGTGTTTGAAAGATTTCCATTTAAGTATCTTAGAAATCATCAACTTTAAGTTTAATCAGCTTGGGATTACAATAGGGAGAATACCAGTATTATTGGTCAGCCAGACACCGATAGACACGTTCCCTGACTTAAAAAGTCGAAGCCACGATGTAGCACCCTGAAATTGAGCTTATCCCAAGTGTTAACTTGTCTGTAACAATAGCCAGGGTGTGTTACTGTGTCTTCTAATGGTCAGAGATATATCCTAGTCACTTTATTTAGAAATATTATATCAAAATGTATTTGCCCTATATGTATACAGAAACATCATAATTGTACTATGCACCTGTGTTTATATCAAATTGAAAATTATCTATGCTAATTCCTAATAACAACAGGTACTTGGTCGACCTTTAATTAAATAATGTGTATTATGCCTAAATAGTTGTGCTGTTGTGTAATGGACTGGATTGTAATATGGTGATTTAAATCCATGCTGTAATTATGATAAACTAATTTCAATATTTATTTTAAAATGTTAATAATAACTGGAACATGCTTGAACTAACAGTTAAAGCCTAATGCATGCATGTTGCTTCCAGAGGCAATCGCTTGTTTCCAGATCCAACAAGTTCCAACATTGAATATTTATATATGAATTCCAATCACTTGGCAATCAATATTGAGCCAAATTCAATTAAACTTAAGCAGATGTAAATGAAATTGAATTCATTTGGGGAAGTGACGACCATACTGTACATACATGTGTCAGACAGTAAGTGGAATTGCCACTTCAGATGAAAAAAAAAAAATATGAAGAGAGGCAACAGGATATTCTTGGACATTTGTGATAAGATTTTTAATGGACGGATGAGGGATCTCAGCTGGCAAGGTAGGAGATAGTAAGTTGTAATTCTCACTTGGGTTTTTATTCTATAGAACGGACAGTTTGACAGTTTGTAAGCTGACATTTCTAAAAAGAAAGTAATAGGGCCATAAGTCAACTTGCTCAACTAATTATACACATCACGAATAGTTTTAGAACTATTAACAGGACTAATTTCCTGGTCCAGACATTGTAAACATTCAGTGATACGTACTGGAATCTGATTTTGTTTTATGTTACGATTGTAAAGATCACTTACCTGCAGTTGGGGTTGTAGTTGTTTGATGAATTTTGCATACATGATGGAGGCGGAGCAGGCATGTGTGGATTCATTCCCTCCCCTCCGTAGGGCATCTGTGGACGGAGATTCCAGATTGGCACCTGCGGGGCGTTGCTGATGGGGGTACTTCCTGGCATTTCTGACGGCATGGAGGTACAGAAGTGTACTGCCAAGGTTGGACGGATGGAATGTTTAAATTCCTTGTAGAACACAAAATAATATACTTTTAACTTGCTACTCCCCGGACGGATGAGTACAGAATCCTCCGTGAGGAACACGAACACTAGAGCAGTAGTGGCGGACAGGCCTAACACTGGTGTACCTGTCTCCTTTTCTGCCTCTCCTCTGCTAATTCACTGTAGGGAAAAAAATAGGTATCCTCATTACTTTGAAATAGAGTTGGTCACGCTCGAATTGAGACTGTCACTCTTCAATGAATCCACTTATCACATGATAGATCTGGGGAGAAGCACATACTTAGTTAAAAGTTTTGTACAGGTGAGAACTTTTGTTTGTGGTATATTGGGACGTGTGGTATACATGTGTATTTAAGCTAGGTATCCTCCTGTCTCTACTTAATGTAGAAGAAGCAGAACAAAGCGTTTACAAGTCGTCAAAGCATGCGGAGAGAAGGGTCGAGGGGTTAGCGAAACACAACACCAAGAGAGTTGGGGTTCTATGTAGGAGATTAGTCAAGCGTGAAATGCTTGATAGGTAGTGTATATACCTACACCTTGTCTATGTTGCAACTTCATCTGTTGATGACAAGACTTTTGTTGATGTTTGTTGCCATGACAACACTTACATTGAGCCAGTCAGAGTCCTGCTCTATAGCTGATAAAGTTTGAATTCATATATATTAACCCACTAGGCTGGTTCTTTATACTTATCTGTCTGGATTTTTTTCAGGACAGCTGTTTTGTAAATTTATTGTCATATATGTATCAAGTTGTTTATCAGGTATTGAAATTCTATGCCAGGTTCTTAAATGTTGAAGTGAACATTTTAATGCATAAAGTTAAAATATTTTAAATTCTATGTATCTCTTATCAATATGAGAATATGGGTATCAGCTTCTTCTTGATCAATTGATGTTGTTAATTTTTTTCCGATTTCAGTAGCATCATGACCATACCATGTACATTTTCATACAATCTGTGTAACCCATAAACTTTTTCTTGACTCAAATGCATTCACATAGAACACATAAAAATGAATATTATGCACAACTTAGCATGTTCCCCTGTTAGTATTTTTTTCATGTCACTGATTTCAAATTTGAGTTTCTTTGAACTGAACAAAATACGAAAACTAAACTTGAATTAAAAAAAATTGGCATATGTGAGCACATTTTCTGGAGTCATGATGGTTAATTACTCGTAAAAACAGAACTTTGTAATTCAATGGTGAACCAAGATAGTGTAATATATGATGAATTGTTCAACTTCATTTAATATTGTACCATGCAGGGATGAGGTTTTAGGATTGTATTACTTATGAAAATAACATGGTTCATCTGTATATCACTTTACCTCTGAAATCTTTTAATGAACTATTCCAACCTATAAGTTGGAAGTTTAAGTTAATGAAAAAGTTAAGGTGTTATGATACCTTTTTTCCAGAAGATTCTCACTAAGAAAAAGCGGGATTCATTTAGTTTTGAATTGTAATCTGGCCTTGATTAGATAATTAATGACCTATTAGAACACATGAAGATGTTTCACATGATATAAAGAGGAATCTGATATTAACAGGAATGATATTAAGTATATGTTATTCAAATTTTATTTTATTTCTCACAACTTTATGCTTTGTTAGATTTTTTAGGTAACAGTGACCTATTCTAACCGTCATTTTGTCTTTTACATTTTCCATTTTCCTCAAAACCCCTGAACCAATTTAAAAGAAATTTGGTAGGAACATTCCCTGGCCAGATATTCTGAAATCAGTACTCTTCATCAATGGAAAGGTCTTAAGGTGCGTTATCAAAATTGTGAATTTCATACCCCACTCCCCCCATTTTGTGAGAAAAATTTTGGGCTAACATTTCAGTGATCTTCTTTTTCCTCTTTAAAGACCCAGATATGCAGTTATTGGTACTAATACATTAAAACTCATGTGACCGTTAAGACCCTTGGGCCTCTTGTTTATCAAAACATGTTACGATTTGTCTGTATTTTTTTGTATCCTCAATACATTGTTGAAATGTGAAATCAGTCCCGTTGTATTTCAATGATATTTTAAGTGTAACCAGATTTATGATAAATATAGACTTGACAGCTGTAAAATCCACCTCTGGTACCTTTTTAGGTAAAATAGGACACATAAGGGTACATTTACCTATGTCGGGGTGATAACGGAGCGTTACCTAGCGGGATATTTTGTCTACCTGTCAAGAAAGATCAGTTACTTCTTGCTACCTGCCAGTCATCAGATACAATCCTTGTCTTTCACCTTTTCCAAGGTTATTTTACACCTGTTAACGGTTAAGTATTCAAATTTTTCGTCTGTAGTGTCCAACCCTTTCATATTCTTTTGATGAATCAACAATGAAATAATGCGTCTTTTTCTTAATGGAAACTAAAATTGTATTGAAAAATGTCAGCTTTAAAATGTTGGAATTTAAACAGCTTTATGATCTGTTGTATGAAATAACAAACTTATCAATGTTTATCTGTGTCTGCTTTTTTTCTTTGCATAAAGCAAGTTTTAAAATATACTTGACAAATGAACAATGCTTTCCAGAGTTACAGATTTGGTCCTTCATATAAATGAAAAATTTCAACCAGTATGATATTGATTGTTCTGTTGTTGCTAGTTTCAATTCATCGCCATCAGATCACACAAAAACTGATTTTAAAATCGCATTCAGCAATGCGATGAAGTCACATTGCAATAAAACTGGTTGTGATGATACAAGCTCTACCCTTGAGTGAAACCTGTCTAATATGACATTCTTTGAGGCACAACACAATGCTCAGTTTAGACAGGAGAATTTCTCACATAATTGTTATGTTATCCAGGGTATGGAACTTGTTACGTATGCCCTGACTTACATTTGATTGGCTGTAGGTTTCAGTTGTTGTTATTGTGATGTCATGCACGTCTAGGACAACTTCATGACGTCATTGACTTCTTCCCTGGAGTAAAAATGGTGTTGTTTTACATTTACATTTCATAGGTGTTAGAAAGTTAACGTTTTACACGAATAAATAACGCTCATTTTGATAATGTGATAACAAATATCTTGCTTTCGTTTCATTTTTATATGAGATTGATGAAAATCGTAAAAAAAAATTCAATTTAGCTCACCAGAGGCTTAATGCTTGATGGAAAAATTCTGAGACTTGTTTCACAAATCCCATATGAAATGGAAACTCATGAAAGATCCTATATGCAATCAAACCTCATTACCTTGAGGTCACCGGGATCATGTAAAAACTGAATTATCAGCATTTTCAAGTGAGTCGTGGAACTTCGGTTGGGACCAAGGAAATACCTAAAAAAAAACTAAATGGGGTCTTCAGTAAAATGATTTTGAGATAACAAGGTTCAACTGTAGGTCTTATTTTGTTGTTGTCATATGAAACATGGTCATTGCATTATGCTGGAGAAGAAATTGGACACGAGAGAATATATAAGTATTTGGGGTAGCTTACTTACAGTGTGTATACAGCTTAATTCTCAGGTGTTCACCTTGGAAAGCATACCTGTATATGTTATTTTCTTATATGATTGAATTTTTTTTTGAAACATACAATTCAATACTTCTGACTTGAATACATTAAACCTAAACTTCATTTTACGTAATTTGAAACTAAACTTAGTAAAAATCTGCATGACTTGAAGTTCTGAAATTTGAGAAAGGTAGGTTTTTACGGATGTAAAGTGATCCAGCATTGTATTGTCATTGCATGTCCCTATGTGTAAAAACTTTACATCAATTATACAGCCATACCCCTACAGAGATCTGATGGTGCTAAACACCCACCGCGAATCATAGGCAGAATGGTGACATCTGCTTTAAACAAGCAAGTACAGACAAATATTACTGCATTGGTTTATGTAATTGGTGAATTTTCAAGGAAAATAGTTGTTTTTGTCATGAAACTTGAGATATGACTAAATGAACAGTCATGGAATACAATTTCAGGATGTTCCCATGAGGATCTCTATTGGCAGATGGTCTTTCTATGTTTTTTTTTTTTTTTTTTAATATAAACTAAAGTATGATGTCAGAACAGAAATTGTTTGGTCAATGTTAGTAATGAAAAATTGAGCTTCATTTGACTCTAGATTTTGCAAAAATGTTGAAAAGGAGCAAAACTATTAAATTGAGTGTATAGCAAGTGGTCTGTATACACAGTGAATAGACATATGGTCTTTATAGACATGTGGTCTTTATACACCATGTATAGACATGTGGTCTTCATCCACAGTATATAGACAGGTGGTCTTTATACACAGTGAATAGACAGGTGGTCTTTATACACAGTGTATAGACAGGTGGTCTTTATACACAGTGTATTGACAGGTGGTCTTTATACACAGTGTATAGACATGTGGTCTTTATACACAGTATATAGACAGGTGGTCTTTATACACAGTGTATAGACAGGTGGTATTTATAGACAGTGTATAGACAGGTGGTCTTTATACACCATGAATAGACAGGTGGTCTTTATACACAGTGTACAGACAGGTGGTCTTTATACACCGTGTATAGACATGTGGTCTTTATACACAGTGTATAGACAAGTGGTCTTTATACACAGTGTATAGACATGTGGTCTTTATACACAGTGTATAGACATGTGGTCTTAATACACAGTGTATAGACAGGTGGTCTTTATACACAGTGTATAGACATGTGGTTTTTATACATAGTGTATAGACAGGTGGTATTTATACAGAGTGTATAGACAGTTGGACTTTATACAGAATGTGTAGACAGTTGGTCCTTATACAGAGTGTATAGACAGGTGGTCTTTATTCACAGTGTATAGACAGGTGGTCTTTATAGGCAGTGTATATACAGGTGGTCTTTATACACAGTGTACAGACAGGTGGTCTTTATACACAGTGTATAGACTGGTGGTCTTTATACACAGTGTATAGGCAGGTGGTCTTTATACACAGTGTTTAGACATGGGTCTTTATACAGAATGTATAGACAGGTGGTCTTTATACACAGTATATAGACATGGGTCTTTATACAGTGTATAGACAGGTGGTCTTTATACACAGTGTTTAGACATGGGTCTTTATACAGGATATAGACAGGTGGTCTGTATACACAGTGAATAGACAGGTGGTCTTTATATACAGTGTATAGACAAGTGGTCTTTATATACAGTGTATAGACAGGTGGTCTTTATACACCATGAATAGACAGGTGGTCTTTATACACAGTGTACAGACAGGTGGTCTTTATACACCGTGTATAGACATGTGGTCTTTATACACAGTGTATAGACAGGTGGTCTTTATACACAGTGTATAGACATGTGGTCTTAATACACAGTGTATAGACAGGTGGTCTTTATACACAGTGTATAGACAGGTGGTATTTATACAGAGTGTATAGACAGTTGGACTTTATACAGAATGTATAGACAGTTGGTCCTTATACAGAGTGTATAGACAGGTGGTCTTTATTCACAGTGTATAGACAGGTGGTCTTTATAGGCAGTGTATATACAGGTGGTCTTTATACACAGTGTACAGACAGGTGGTCTTTACAGGCAGTGTATAGACAGGTGGTCTTTATATACAGTGTATAGACAGGTGGTCTTTATAGGCAGTGTATAGACATGTGGTCTTTATACACAGTGTATAGACAGGTGGTCTTTATACACAGTGTTTAGACGGGTTGTCTTTATATACAGTGTACAGACAGTGGTCTTTATACACAGTGTATAGACAGGTGGTCTTTATATACAGTGTATAGACAGGTGGTCTTTATATACAGTGTACAGACAGTGGTCTTTATACACAGTGTATAGACAGGTGGTCTTTATATACAGTGTATAGACAGGTGGTCTTTATATACAGTGTATAGACAGGTGGTCTTTATACACAGTGTATACACAGGTGGTCTTTCTACACAGTGTATAGACAGGTGGTCTTTATACACAGTGTATAGACAGGTGGTCTTTATACACAGTGTTTAGACATGGGGTCTTTATGCACAGTGTACAGACAATGGTCTTTATGCACAGTGTACAGACAATGGTCTTTATACATAGTGTGTAGACAGGTGGTCTGTATACACAGTGTATACACAGGTGGTCTTTATACACAGTGTATAGACAGGTGGTCTTTATACACAGTGTATAGACAGGTGGTCTTTATATACAGTGTATAGACAAGTGGTCATGATACACAGTGTATAGACAGGTGGTCTTTATTCACAGTGTATAGACAGTGGTCTTTATACACAGTGAATAGGCAGGTGGTCTTTATACAAAGTGTATAGACAGGTGGTCTTTATACAAAGTGTATAGACAGGTGGTCTTTATACACAGTGTACAGACAATGGTCTTTATACACAGTGTATACACAGGTGGTCTTCATACACAGTGTATAGACAAGTGGTCTTTATACACAGTGTACAGACAGTGGTCTTATACACAGTGTAAACACAGGTGGTTTAAAGGACAGGCCATATTTATACAGTTAACAATCTTCATAGATAATCTTGATAGATGATTGGCCTGTAGACCAGAAAGCCAGATTCTATCATAATAATGTGAATTTGTATGTACAATATTCTTAAAAAAATACTTTATAGATAAATGTTGATATTTTCCTTTTAAATGCCTTGTGAATATTGCCAAGGTTACGTAACTTTAAACATTATGATGAGTTAAGTACAGAAATGTACAGGAATAGACTTGTTTCAGGTTCAAGTTACCATAGTTACTGACTTGTTAGGTAAATAGACTTCTTTTTAAGTAAGCTGATATTCTGAAATGTCCTGAAAATTTCAATTGTTCTGGATTTCGAAATTGTTAAAAAATGATAAGTATTTCAAACACTTCCGAGCTTAAAAAGACAATTCTATAAGCATCATGCTGCAAATATTTTATTTTTTTTATGACTAGAACTATCTGAGAAGTTTTCAACTAAATGTTCAAAAGTGTTTCAAAGTGTCTCTCCTGAATTACCAAATATCCATCTGTGTTTCTTTATCCCAAGTTTTATTGAATTGTATCAGTGTCTTGTGATTCATACCCAGGATATTCAGCAACTGTATACGATGAACAATACATCGCCACTGACTCACAGATGAGTGGAGATAAATTTTCACTGTTAACCATTGAAACTGTCACCAACATTGGGGTCGGAGTCAAATGAGTGGCTGTCTTATCAGTAGTGTTAACAATCATATCCACACAACTCTATTAGTAGTACATCAAACAGCTATCAGGATTTCTAATGTTCTTTGTAAAATTCTAACTTAGACTTTAATGTTGCTTGGTTGGCCAAAGTTAATGGTTTTTCTTGACTAAGAGGTCGCTATGATACATATATAGTTGCTGAAGTCTAACCTTAGACAGACCTTTAGGGGCTGAAGGGCTACAGCATATCTGATCTTGTGTCTGTATTAAAGCCAAATGGGATTACACAATTTTGATATTGCTGTAGCGATTTCATTATTTTCTTCAAACTATTGTCAAGATTTAACTTTTTTGTACTATAAATTGGTACAGATAGAACTGTTTCATCTTCGGTACCTCACACAATCTTATCTACAAATATTTAATGAGATTTTCTTGCACTCTCTTGTTGATTTTTTGGAAATGTTTTCTCATGCAAATTGTAACCCTTCAGCCATGACTATCATTACAATATGTTATTGGGTGTGACCACTTTGGGTTTATATATAAAAGGTTTGAACATGTAAAAAGGAGACAGCTAGCTACATAAAGAAATTGCTAGAAATAACTTCGAAAAAAGGAAGATTTTGTTTTGTGTATTATGCATTAAAAATTGCATGTGTAATTTTAAGCTTAAAAGTGTTCAATTTTAAAACACAATCCCTAAAAACGATATTCAGATTAATTAAAGGAATATTTAAATTTCACAAATATCTGGGAATTTCCCTTTGAAATCCAAATGTTCTGTAGGGCATTGAATGATGCTTGCAGTTTTGATTGAAAAAATTAGCCATGAATATCTTTATCACCAATTTTTATCTAAATTATGGAGCAGGAAGAGATATCATGTTTTCAAATGGCATGTTTTCCCATGTTTAAGAGGGTGTCGGAGTGATTGAGTATCCAGAGAAATCTTTGTCATTCTCCACATCACTGGTCTGTGTTTCCAATACACAGAAATATGAGCTGTTTACCCATATCAATATTATTTTATGGGTACATGACTATGTATGGTCTAGGATACTTTTCTAATGTCTTGTTTGAACGACGACACCCCTTCTGTTTTCTTTGGCTCTGATACCTGCTGAATGTTGAGTTGAGCGTATCGTTGGGTTGAGCGTATATCGTTTGTACTGTTGGTTGTTTAGTTTTTATGATATAGAAGACACACCAGTAGGAGAGACTTGATTTAATGATGATTTAAATTGAAATTTTGATGAAGTGCGTTAGATGACATTTACAGACTGAATTTTCTACCCGCAGAGTATCCCTATACAGTTATAAAGGCATAAATTTTCTGCTTCACAGATTTTATTTTGCTGCGAGATATTGTGTATTTGGGCAAGATTTGAAAACACAAAAAGCCAGAAGAAGGAAGTTTTTATTTGTTTACTAAATAAACTTTAAATTCTAACTTGAGAAATTACATTACTAAAAACTGCTGATATTCATTGTGGATCTAAATTTGCTGCATTCACAGTCACCATCAACAATAACATATTCAGTTAATATTTATACCGTAAATAATAGTGATGTTCTGATAATAGAAAAAGGTCGAAACTTGATCGATTACGGTAAAAAAGTAAGCACTGAATTGCAATTTGTAATAATCGAATTAAACGAACATTTTTGAAACTGGTAAATTAACTGTAAATGTGGTACATATTTTCACTAAAATAAAGTGTTTTTACGCCAATCTTTCTTAAAAAATGAGCAAATTTGTTTTCGTTGCCTATGCGTTGACAACTCGAAGCTACTTACAAGTACACACTATGTATCAGGTAAAGCTAGCATCAAACTGTAGTTTCGTATTTTTTTCAATTCAAGCATGGCATTCTGAATAAGACATGTTTTGGCGTTTGCGAGTGATGGAAGTCCTGATATACAGTTTCAAAATGGCAAAAGATTGGAATGGTCATTATGTATTTGACAACTACATACTCTTGTATGTTAAGGAAGAGTTTTGTTGTACAATTTATTGTATTCAGTAACAAAAGAATACCTGATAACAAAAACGAAGGTGAAAGTCACTCATGATTCGGTGTCAATTAACATATCATTGCATGTAAACATCAAAATCATAAAGCCTGAATATTTTTTTTGATAAGAGGTAAAAGAAAGCTAAGTATAATTGGAATGCACTAAGAGGTGAGAAATTAAGTCTTAATAAAAATACAGTGCACTCCTCTTTATATCATGTTGCATTCGTCAGACAAAAACATGATATTAACAGTAATGTGACATTAAGAGAAACATGTTTTTCCACTAAATCTAGTGTCTTTCCAATCTCCATAGCTGGAAGTAAGCTATTCAATGTATATATATGAAGATGTTTCAATATATATAGATAACATTATTTCAATTAAAATCAGTTTTTAGGTTATTTTTTTAAAACATTTTCTATCTGAAATCAATGGAAATGACATCATTTTCTGGATATTTTATGTGATTGGTTAAAAAAACCTATGATATTAAGAGGAATTCACCTCAAAACATATGATATTAACCAAATATAATTACATAGATTATATAGAGGAAAAAAGTTGCTTTGAAAAGCATGATATAAAGAGGAATGTGATATCAACAGGGGTGATATTAAACGGAATCCACTGTATTTCAATTTTATCCATGATAAGGTGCTCTAATTTTCTAGGTGATTTGATATCTGATATATACACCTGCTGGTTGGTTGACTTACTCTTAAGTGATAGCTCCTTGTTTACAAGAAATAAGTTACACTATCTGAAATTTCGTGGATCACAGATTTTGGAGGGTTATCAGTAGTCGTCAAATTTAATGGATTATTTTATTTACAATGTATTAGAATTGAAGTGCATTTGTGTACATTAGCATTTATTTGCATAATTAGTGGACTCAGATTAAAAGTACCTGTTGTAATGAATGTATATCAAGGTCCCTATTATTCTGTCAAAGTGAAGGGCATATCTTTTACATCGGATTAAAACACTAAGATACTTAGTAGCCAAACAGTATACTGCAACGACTGTAAGTCTCTCCTACAAAAATACATGTGAAATCCATTCTGTTCTGATTACAAAAGTGACACCTCTGATAATGCCAATGGACCACCCAGGGAATATGAATAATTAGACTTTTTTGAGTGTATAAATATAGTGAGCAATTTAAATTTCTGTAGGAAGGTTCTAGATACTCTGGGAAATGTGACAGTGAATTTCAGTGGGTAAGGATAATATTCAAAGAATGGAATACTTTATTATGAAACTTAAGGGGTGAATGAGCTTTTTTCTGGTGGATTTTGGGTCATTCAGAATCGCAGCAGTTTTAGAATATGTAGATTATGGCTGACTGGAAAAGTATGTCGTTCAGTAGAAATTTACACCAACAGGAGGAATTGATAACAGTAAAAGGTGGAAGGAAAACATATTTGCTTGTAAAACAACAGTGAACCCTGATTGGTTAAAAAAACTGGGCTTGTGGAGACTATACCTAGAAGTCAGATTATTGGTATAAGTTACTAGTTGCAAGAGATTTTTTTTTAGAATGATTGTTTTTTCTTTCTGCATCACAATTTTTAACTTCTTCGTGACTGACTATACATATACCAAAAAAAATTTTGGAAAAAGGAAATTGTCTTAGTCATGTCAAGCCTACAATAGAAATTCTTAACTGATGAGATTTCAGGTGTACTACAAGTTCAATTTTACCTCAAGAAAGGGAAAGTATTATTTACTTCCGTGACAAAGTTTGTTATTTTTTGTCCTGTCTGAATGAGGAAGAGATATCTGGCCTCAAAAATACTTGAACCGTACTGAACCTTTTATTTAACCACCCAGTTTATATCAGAGACAGTAAGATGTCAAAGTTCACACACAGGTTTCATATGAATCAAATGACTTGCTTGTCTAAACATATTTCTGACATATTATTGGAAATTAGAGGTTATTATATTGAAAAATTACTTTTAATGATGCAAATGGGGGATTAATTGGATAGTGGGTAAATTAAAATTAATTAGTACAATTATATGTACACAAAGACCAACAGAAGTACCAACACGTAACAACATCAGAAGTTTGTAGTCCTATTTATGAAAAAGTAGTGGAATTAAACAGCCAAAACCAGATGAAAATGGACTTTAGTACAATTCTTAAACTAATGTATATGTTTGGTTGTTTATCAACAATAATTAAATCTTGGTTAATACAGCCACAGGAAGTGATAAAGTTTCTAAGAAAATCAGTTTTATTGAAACATTTTAGAGCCATTTAATTTTATTGAATTTTAATGTTTTAAATACAATTATTCATTGAGTAAGGCTATTATTAGAATTATTGCAATTACCTGGTATGTTTTTAAATTCTCAGGAATATTATAACTTGTATACAAGATGTTTGCCACTGGAAAAGGTCCATAAGATAATTTGTATACAGAGGGAATTTACCCTCTAAATCTTAAAAGTCAAGGGACCATGGGGAAAGTTGAGATATGCAGGCATTTGAGTTAAGCAAATTCAAATGTTTGGTATAAAGTTTGACCGGGACCAATGAAATTCTTAAAATCAAATAGAGTCTTGGAATTGTCTACAAACTGAAGATAAAGAGGTTCAGCTGTAGGTGCTGGAAGTAACCAGTCATTACTTACTGGTTAATTATACCCCCCGCAACGAATTTAGGGGGGGGGAGGGGGGGGGTTACTGGAATCAGGTTGTCCGTCCGTCTGCAGACACAATTTTGTCCTGCTTTGCATTCGCTTAGTTTTCAATGGATCTTTTTACAATTTTTTGGGAATAGACAGTACTGTATGAAGATGTGCCCCCTGAAATAAATTTGATTTTCGACCCTTTTTCAGAAAGTTATTTCCCTTTTTTATGTAAAAAAAATGGCCACAATTTGTCCGGCTATGCATTCGCTCATTTTTCAAACGATCTTTTAAAAAATTTGTGGGAATAGACAGTACAGTATGAAGATGTGCCCCTCTTTTGTTGTACAATTAATTTTAAGGGGGCGGGGGGTATGAGTTGGCCCCCGGACGACAGTTCTAGTTTTGACATTGTTGGGCATATGTTCAAGCCGTTTTTCAGAAACATTTTTCGGCTGAATAGGTCCTTTTCTCGATGAAAAATATGTTAAAGGATGTGGAAAAGTAGTAAAGATAGTGTGGTCGCTGGGGCTCAAACCTGCAGCCCTTAGCTTTCCAGTCCAATGATCTATGGCTGAGCTAAAGGGAAATTAAGTTCCTACAGCTCATGCTTGTAAGGCAACCTAATGAATGCAGATCTTTACAGATATAAAACCAGACTCAAAGCTAGGGGAGTTGTAGGTTTAGTGCCAAGAATGGAAAAATGGCATTTGTTGGTATTTTCTCTAAATTGCAGTGTTTGTTGAAGGGCTTATTGCCAGACATGGGCTTATTGTTAGATGTTCAAAGTAAACAGCATGAAAGCTCAGCTATATCCTTGATGCCAGCAGTCGAGTACATGTACTGCTGAATTAAAAAAAACCCACATGCAATCATTGATATATATACTTCATGGTTTTGATATCAAAATTTATATAAAAATACCAATTCATATCATAATATCGGAAAACTGCTTAATACGTTAATATTGAAGAATTCACAAGTTTTCATGTTGTGTGTTTAGAAATCAAAGAAATAAGACTGACCTAAATTTAATTGGCATCAGATCTGCGCAGTCACAAAGACTAAATAATTGGAGGAAAATACACCAAAAATACCTTGTTTCTGGCCACATAAACACATTTAGTAGGAAAAGTATAACTTGAATGAGAGATTATGTCAGATGTCTATGTGTAATATTTCGGATAAATATGAACATTTGAGTATATAAGATGTGTTTTGTGTTACAGTACAAGATCCTGTTATACTCTGTAGACGGGAGATGCCTGGCTAAATACAGTGCCTATGACAACTCCCTTGGTATCAAAAGTGTTGCTTGGAGCCCTACCAGTCAGTTCCTGGCAATTGGCAGTTACGATGAGAAGGTTTGTATGATCAATCTGTAGTAACAATGGAGCACATTAATGGCCGATTAACTCCCAAAGGAAATTTTTACTTATTGAGTGCAACGGTTGATAACTCTCATATGATTTTACCTTAGTGTTGCTATAAAATATTTGCAGAATATGCTGTATCAAGGTGTCTGGGTTTGAGGTTTTAGTAAAATAGATTTCATAATTCAGTCATCTATTTACAAAGTGTAGGGAAAAGACAGCTTGATAATGCAGTGTCATTAAGTTCATGGTAAAATTGATGTCGTTGTTGACTGTAACAACCATTGAAATCTTAAGAATAATCTGCAGATTAAGAAATTTATGATCAATATAGAATTCTGGATATGAATTTTAAACATACCTTGACTAGCATGGTGTTTTGATGACACGAGGTGTGTGTGGGCTACACAAAGCGTTAGAATCCGTTCACACACTTATCTGTGATGTGAAGTATACGGAGAATTGAGGGGACTGTGGACTTGTTACATCCCTGAGAGTTTCGGGCCCCAGGGCTGATAATGACACTACAGCTCAACGTTAGGGTTAGACTGGGCCCTGGATGGCTGATAATGATTTCAACCTCAGGGATCCTGTGATTTGGAGGTCCCTTACATACACAAGTACTGATAATGATTGCAACATAGATCAAGTTAACTTGATGTACTCGGTGTATGTAGATAAACAAAGGCTTGGTTAAGGATAGGGGTAAGATAGTACTGAGGAAGCGGTAAGTGAAATGGAGCATTTGTTATCAAGCTGTAGATGTAATAGATTGTGAAATAGTCAGCCCACGATAATGTTCCTATCAGTCAATTATGAAATCTCTTTTGATACGATAGTATTTTGTGTCTGTCTATTGTCTGGTATTTGTCTTTGTAAGGTATGTCCGTTGTATGTCTTTATTAGGGCGACGGTGCCCTTTATAATGATCGATCTATCTGTGCAACTGAAATGCATTTGTTTCTGCTCCAAAATTTTGTAACTTGATGTAGAAGTGGGATTAAATTTTGCATGATTGTTAACCAATATTAGAAAGTGTGTTGCATACTTGTTTCATATTTGTCCTCCCGAGGTCAAAGTCTCAAACTTAGATCAAAGAAATATGATTGTTTCAAACATTCAAAGGTGGACACCAAGGCCATTGCCAACAGTCCATCAATGGGCTTAACTACATATGGCAATAACTGATCAAACTTGTCATTAGGTCAGAGGTCAAGCTCTTATACTTCTTTACCCCAAAGTCATCTGCTCAAAGTTCAAGGTCAAATTTTACATTCTCTTCTGCTTGGCATTTTGTTATGAATGATATTATATACAGATAAAGCAAAGTTAGTCAGATCAAAGAGGATGTCAATTAACCAAACCTCAAGGTCATGGGATCAAAGGTCAAGTAAAGTAGATTCTCTTTACATCTTAATGAATTTATGTTGAAATAGCAGAACACTTAGATATGGTTTCAGTCTCCATGTCGTCTAGTTTGCCTTGTCTTTGTTATGTATCTTGTATATCTTTGTTGTCTGTTATAGAGTGTCAGAGTATGGTTGTGTGGTCTTATTTCTTTCTATCTGTCATTCTTTCATCTGTCTGTTCAAACTTATAGTTACTTTGACTGGTGTCTTCATATATATTCATGGATTTTAAGATTTAATGATAAAAGAAAATGTGGGTTTCCACATAATATTCTAGAATTCCATTTTATCTGGGACCAGATATGGGTTCCATTCAAAATGAGTTAGGGATATTTTTTCCCATTAAAAAAAAAAAAATAAGAAAATTCATATCCTATGGAAAAAGCAAATTGATTCCCTTGATACAGGCAGCTGATTCTGGTGAAATAAATATATTGCATATCAATAAAAAGCTGAATGGCATTTTTTTCTTTATATAGATACAGGTTGTTTTCATTTGAACATTTGACTGATTTAAAAATTAATCTAAACATATGATCAAAAACAAACATGACTGATAGATAGTGTTAACAGTGCTGATGTCGGCTGTCTGTGAGTGTGTGTTGGGGGCAGGTCATTCCTCAACAGGCTGTCTGTGGTAGGTAAACACAGAACTTTTAACTTTGTACCTGGCTATCGGTGATAACAAAGTCTTAAGAAATGATACCTTCAATAAGGTAGTGACATATTGTGTCAAAATATCTGTGTCCTGTATATCAAATAAGGCCCGTATCATGTAGAGCATCTGTTAGAATCAATGTTTATACCAAGTTATATGTCTTCCGAACTTGTTACGGTGACCATGGCTGTTCAATTATTATCAGGACTAATTAAATAGCTCCAACGATTCTTATTTAAATAAGACATCTTTTATCATGATTCTAATTACGTAATCTTTCGTCATCTTTATTGATGGAGCTATATTATAGAAGAAGGGGAGCACATTCAGATTGATAGTATTCAAAGTCTATATCCTGTCCCCCTTCCTTTGATAAGATCCTTATTGCGAATGTATCTAGCTTTTTGATCCAGTTCACCTGGATTCAGGGCATATAGTTCTGTTCTCTTTTCCTCAATATTGGCCACCATGGCCTTGGTAAACTGCTCTGCTGTGTTGCTGTTGTCGACAACCTATGTATGGTGAAAGGTGGTGACGTCACACAACTAAATACAGAACTGAGCTGAAGATACGGGGATGTGGTGGTCATGTGATGTCTCTAAACCAATCAAGTATTTACACTTTCACTTGTAAAAGGAAAAGGATGAATATAGTATGATGGGCTTATTACAAGACATGGGTTTATTACAGGGTAAAGTTACCAGACAAGGAAAATATGGTCAAGTTACCATTCAATACCTGTATCCCAGAATTTTGCTGTATACAATAATAAAAATTTTCACCGAAGTTTAAAGTGGAGTACTTGACCTTCAGTCAAGGTCAAAATGAAGGGTCAAGTATGTTATCTTTTCAGTTTCTATAAGGCTTATTTTCACTAAAGGATGCTTTTTGTTACAAAGTATTTCAAATAAATTACCTTTACCATTAATCAAAGTCACATGAGTCAAACATCTTTTTGAATATCAAGCTTACTTTTTCTCCATACTCACAATTTGTTTTAATAATTTATCTTTAACTGCATGCAATGTAATTTTCAAATATTTCAAAATTTGAATATTTCTTCTCAAGATGAATCCTAGGGTTATGATAGTTTGTACTTTAAAGTCTGCTCTTTGTCTGGTATAATTTAAGGGGTTACCTTTCAAGCCACATGGATTAAGAAAAGTTAATATTATTTCCATTTTAACACTTGGTCTACCGTTGACTTTTAAAATGTTTCCTAGAGAATAAGTGATTTTGATGACATTTGAAGCTAAGGTTTAAATCTAAGACTATCGTGACCTTGGGATTGGGTTGTGGTCAAATGTATTTCATTGCCATTTAAATACACGGAAATGCACTCTTAAGCAATCTGTATAATACACTTTGTCAGCTCATTTAGAAATCATGGAATGTTAGGCCACAATTCGCACATTACAGGTATATGAAGTACTTTCCTATTAAACGTTTAACTCCCCTTGTACCAAGCACCTGCCTCGCTGAGATAATGATGTAAGATGTTAATGGACCAGGAGAAGGCTGACTTCCAGTGGCTCTGTCGTACAAAAGGTCTCCACTGTATTTACCATTGTTACTTACGTCAATGGTATCGTTACCAATACATAACATATGCATGGCTGACTGACACCTGAATGCAGTGATAATTGTTGACACCCAATTTATGTTTTGAACTTTTAAAGGATTAGGGTGACACCTACAATTAGGAGTTATATATAAAAAAAAGAAGTATGATCGTAGTACTACTGAAAAGGTTTTTTTTTTTCCCTTATTAACTTTTTTCTCATTCACAGCTCATGCAATACCTTACTTGTTCACATGTATAGAACTGTATTTCACGCATAACAACCTTTTAATTGAAATGCTTATCTAGTGTTCTGAAAGTATTCAATTAATCACCATGCCATGCAGTATAAAGGCTTTCACCTTCCCATGTTACATTTGTCAATGCTTAGTGCAATAGGCCTTTCCCAAAAGTGTTGTTATTCCCCTTGATAGGCCACAATGGTAGATACAAGATTGATATTCGGGAAGTGTTTTTGTGATGATATGGCGCCATGTGACAATCGAATGACGTAATTCCCATTATGACATCATAATTAGATGGTGCAGATGTGTTTTAAAAACACTTCCCAATGAAGTCAGGATATGGCAAACAAGGGAGATAACACTTGTGAGATAGGTCTATAGTCTTATAGTAATATTCCAATCAATTGATTAGGGCAAAAAACTGATTGATTAATTACAGACTTCATGATTGATTTTACTAGAATTAATTATGTAGGTATTATTATCAATCAAGAAATTTATGATTATCATTGCCAGACACTAATCCGTTATTTCCACCTGCTATGTTAGCATTGTCACTGATAGACTTACAAGCTCATTCATTGACCCCTTGGACTATACAGGGCTTCATCAGGGAGTTTTAGGAATCAGACCTTGAGATTAAATTGGGAAAAGAGATGAACATGTTGTAAGGTCTATCTTGGGATATTTTGACAACTAAATATATTTAGTCATTACTAAATTTCTTTTCTAAATTACTATTTAAAGCACTCAGTACTCAATTATACATTTACAACCCATCTTTCTTGTTTCTGTAGCTTTTTCTTATATCAGAATTATACCTCAGTAATCGGATTGAACATTGCATTACGTACAATTTTTTTTCAAGCATCTGAATTAGGAATTTTCAAGAGGAAAATTGGGAAATATGTAACAAAGTAGGCATGTTGATATGATATATCACGGTAGCTGTACCATCTGGAAGTATTTATTAGCCTAGATGCTGTGATTTGTTATTAAAGTAAACTAGTGGTTAATTAGGTATCTGTCTATTACACCAGTAAACCCGGGCAGGGTGTGTCTATTACACCAGTAAACCCGGGCAGGGTGCAGTAAGTTGGTCAGTTAATTAACACCAGCTGGACAACAATTATTTATGCAGACGGCACTACTTTGCACACGAAGGGGATTAGTAATTATAAGTATGAGCTAGTATTGGATGGGGTCAGTCTGTGTTTAGAAGGCCGCGGATTAAGACTTTGACAGTCTACACGAGAGACTGCCAGGAGGGCTACAGGCTAGTTCTAGTAAAGATGTAGAAGACTTATAAGTTGACATTTGACTTAGCCAGACTGAGACACAACGCCGAAGTACTAACAAGTTTGATGATGTTATAATACCATGAACACATACTTGTGATGTCGGTGTAATTTACGA
The DNA here is from genome assembly GCA_947623455.1 of Mimachlamys varia. Classification (NCBI taxonomy): domain Eukaryota; kingdom Metazoa; phylum Mollusca; class Bivalvia; order Pectinida; family Pectinidae; genus Mimachlamys; species Mimachlamys varia. Next base: position 5,932,383 of record OX392542.1, on the reverse strand, counting down.
TCACGAATAAACTGTCTATTATCCAACATTATGTGTCGTTGCTGAATTGTGTCACAAATATCACACATTATTTCATTGGGAATGGTCCCAGGGGTGATAAAGCCCTGCTACATGTCACAAAGTCCTTGTGTTAAGGGAAGTGATTTTCATGTGGACATATTTGTTATTTTCATTGATGGAAGCAACTCTCAAGTAACTGTATCCAGGATTTTACAATGACAAAAGGCCAATTACTAATTGGTAATCAATTGTTTAATTGTAACCAAAGATTAATGTAAACTGTCGGTCAATTCCCAACAGTATTCACATTACACAGACATAATGATGTTTTAGGATATTTAGTGTGATGCCACACTGAGGTGAAATGCTAGGATACCGGTATGACATCAATTTGGCAGATTTGGTTATGTTTTCTGCTCTTTGATTTGAAATGATTTCTTTTTACCTAGATGTTAAGATATATCTTCATCTTTTTTGCTTTAAAGTGAAGCCATTTAAAATGAAAGTATCATAGTTTGTGGCATTTTGCTTTGCTTTGCTCAAAACATTCTATTTGCAAAAACAAAAATAAAAAAAAAGGTTTTTAAATTCATTCTTCTTTACAAAATTATAGAACAACAGTTCAAAATAACTTTAGGTAACCAAAGAGAAACTAATGAAAGGCAGTTCCTGTAAATACCTCAGAATTGTATGGTTTATGTATGTTTATTTTATCCGATGTATAAACAGTATCTATGTACTGTAAAAGCTCTTTAGAGTAACATATTCTAGCCATACTTGCCAACTTTTTGAAATTTCCATGGGGGAGATAACGCATGCTCAGAATTGAAAACATAAATAATATGTATACAAGTACATTCACAGGAAAAATAACACTTTTAAATGGCTTCTTTTGAGCTCTTCTTTCAGATGAAATCATCAGATCTTTAAAAACAGGAACAGTTAAGCAAAATGCATCATTTTAGGGTCCAAAATCGGGAGTCACCCTCCTAAATAGGGAGAGTTGGCAAGCATGTCTAGCTAGACAATGTGTTATATCAGACACTGAATATTACTATTATTAATAAGTTCAAAAGATTTGACTAACCTACCTTTATGAAAGATTTTCTGGTAGCTCCTGTATCAGCAACATGAACTTATGTAGTTGAGATACATTGTAAGTTACATTTAAAGCTAACCCTATTTGTAGATGATCGGCCTAATAATATACCATTCACTGATGAATAATGGACATTTAGATGTGGTATGCCATGTTCCATTAACAGATATGCTAATCAGTTTGACCTCTGACCCTCTCAGCAGGATGCATGCTTGCTGTGATAAGTTAAAAAAAATGGTGTGTTAAATGTCTTTGCTTTTTGATGTCTTTGTTGTCAGACATCATTGTGTCAGACCTTTGTTTGATGTTTTGTCCTCAACCCTCGGACTTCAGTCAAGTCTTGTGAGTTACTGATTTTTGAGAAAACAATGTAATGCTTTTTTAAACTATTTTGCTGCAGAGATTTAAAGTGAAGATTTTGATGTCTTAATTTACTTTCATCGGAAGTATAGCACTCTTACTGTAGGAGGAGAGGGGAAGTTAATTATTTAGGTAATTAGTTTAGTCACAGTCATTAAATTTGAGCTGATAGAGAGTCCAGGATTGATGAAGATGTGGTCCACTGCAGGTAATTGTGAAATGTCTGCTACACTGTAGTACAAACACATAAATTGTCAGCAACGCACAGTACAGGTGACATTTCAGCAGAAAAGGCAGGGAGCAATGCAGTCACAAGTACCTGTAGGAGGACTGGAGTTTGGGGGTGGGGTATAGGTGTATATGTGTTCATTTTGGTTGTTATTGAGAGTGGGGGGAGGGGGTCAAGTGGCATTATGGGTTATAGTAACCATAAAGGGCATGATGGGGTGGGGGTTACAACACAGCTATAATACAGTGATAATGCTGATAGTATAAAGGGAGTAGTCTAGGTGACAGTTTCCATGGGCATGACTTTGAAGAGGCAGTTACAAGTGACAATATTGATAAATGATAATAATGATATACAACATTTGATATAGCAACCTATCTAGCTAACATATGCCACTCTAAAGCGCTTTACAGTACATAGATATTCAATTCTCATACAATGAATACAATTAACATATACAGTTCTATAATATACAATTCTGAGGAGTTCGCAGGAGCTGCCTTATCAGGCACAAACTACTTGTCCCATACCACTGGGCTAATATCTCCATATGTGTGTGTATGTATGTGAGTGTGCTGGAGATGAATTGTGTTCTGTTTGTAGTGGGACCGTGTCTCCAACGGCATCTTGCCACCTCACTTGAACGCTACAGCACATATACTGCAACACCCACCTCAGACCATTTTATACTCCACCTGGGTTGTTGGAGTTGTGTGGGCAGGAGAAAAACACTTTCTCTGAATGTTCCATGTGTATGACGATCGGGGATCGAACCCCAGCCGCCTGTATGGAAGGTCGGAGTGTTAACCACTCGACCAATCCGCCCATATCATGGATGGGGCAGTGTAGGTGACATTTCTATAATGAGGACTTTGAAGGGACAGTTTCTTTCTTAAATGAAAATATACAAATGAACATTTATGAAAAGGGTTGCTATGGTGCTTGTCTTAAAAGTTGATATCCACAAAAAGATGGCATAATTAGCGGTAATATTTACAGTTGAAAATGTACTTCAATCTTTTCAAGCCTTAGCAGAAAAATGTACAGATACAGAAAACATAATGTATTTCTCAAATTGTAAAATACACAAGTTTTTAAACTTTTTTTATTTGAAAATCTTTTTCTTTGAAGAATCGACAGACATTGGATACTGGCTGTATATAGAAGTTCATGGAGATAAGAAAGATAAATCAGATTTAAATGGGGTAAATTGTTACGGGTAATAAGTACTCAAGCAAGAAAAAATAATGATAAAACATTTTTCTGTGTGAATTGTGCCGCCAGTAACATGTCCTGTCGGTACATGTTGTAAGAGGGACGCTACAGGTGTGTGTGTGTGAATGTGTAGATGTTAGAGTACGGTAGAGATGTCCGCTTCTGTGAAATCACTGAGGGGTACAAACACCACTGAGGTTATCTGTCACCACAGTACCCATGTCTGATCCAAAGAACTCCATACATGCTGTTCCTGAATCATTTGTATGTTTATTATTTATGGTAGCTTAAGCTTACTTACGGTAATTCATCCTTCAAAATTTAAGTTTTAAATTAAGCTAGAAATAGAAACCAGAAATTAAAACAAAATTGTATAATTTAAATTGAGATGTGTTTGTGCATAATTCAAGAGAAAGCCCCTATTGAGTGCAGTGAGGCATTTTCAGTAATTTCGGTCAACATACAAACTGAGAGGGGCAAGACTATGTAAAATAATAAAAAAGAAATGGACAGAAAGATTTTAGTTTTGAGGGATTAATGGCCCAATGGCCCCTACAGATTTATCCCTGTATATCATTCAATAGCTATTGAGGCATTTTCAGCAATTTTGGGTCAACATTACAAACTGAGAGAGGCTAGACTATGGAAGATAATGAAAAAGAAATGGAAAATGGACAGTAAAATTTTAGTTTTGAGAGATTTACGGCCAAATGGCCCCTACAGACTTATCCCTGTATATAATTCAATAGCCTGATAGATGAGAAACACCTCTCCGTAATCCTCATTAGTTGGATGGGTGTGTGTAGTTGCTATTCCATGGTGTAAATTGGAGATAGCTTTGGCACACATAATGACCCAGGGTATTGTTGCTATGAAAACTGTTGTGTACCGGTTTGTAACGGTATAGGTATCATATGAAGCGGTTGACCTCTTCTCGGGTCACTTATTCTAAAGAAATTGTTAAGAAAATGTGACAACTTAGTTTGTCCACTGTAGTTATCTCCCTTTAATGGTGTTGCTTTTTTCTCTAAGATTGTTGTTTTGATCTTTTCTTGGTATAATCCAAAGAAAATTTAGTGAATTTGTAATTCCTCCTATATCTGCACTCTTCCATCAAGATATAATTTAAAGTGATAGAACTTGTGTCATACCTGCAATGAAATAAATAAAGTTTGATAAAAAAAAGAAGATATAGATCGAAATAAAAGATCCCTTACTTGATATCAGCTTTGCTTTTGTTAAAAGGATGGAAGAAGGAAGAATATAATATCAGCACAAGTGTTCAGAAATATCTGAGGAAAGTGTTGCTTGATGTTCCCATAAAGCATCCTTAAAATGTGTGCTTAGCTGTGGTATTGAAAACATAAAAATACTTGTGAAATTATAAAATTGACAAAAATTTCCATAAATCACCTTTACATCTTTATCTATATTCATGTCTTTCTATCATAATTCTCTGAAGTTGATTTCCTGTTTACAGGTGAGGATACTGAACCACATAACATGGAAGACTGTGGCAGAGCTGGACCACTCACCTGTCCTGGAAACAAATAATAATGTTGTAAGTAGGAACAAACTCACCTGTCCTGGAAACAAATAATAATGTTGTAAGTAGGAACAAACTCACCTGTCCTGGAAACAAATAATAATGTTGTAAGTAGGAACAAACTCACCTGTCCTGGAGACAAATAATAATGTTGTAAGTAGGAACAAACTCACCTGTCCTGGAGACAAATAATAATGTTGTAAGTAGGAACACACTCACCTGTCCTGGAGACAAATAGTAATGTTGTAAGTAGGAACAAACTCACCTGTCCTGGAGACAAATAATAATGTTGTAAGTAGGAACACACTCACCTGTCCTGGAAACAAATAATAATGTTGTAAGTAAGAACACACTCACCTGTCCTGGAAACAAATAATAATGTTGTAAGAAGGAACACACTCACCTGTCCTTGTAACAAATAATAATGTTGTAAGTAAGAACACACTCACCTGTCCTTGTAACAAATAATAATGTTGTAAGTAGGAACAAACTCACCTGTCCTGGAGACAAATAGTAATGTTGTAAGTAGGAACAAACTCACCTGTCCTTGTAACAAATAATAATGTTGTAAGTAAGAACACACTCACCTGTCCTGGAGACAAATAGTAATGTTGTAAGTAGGAACAAACTCACCTGTCCTTGTAACAAATAATAATGTTGTAAGTAAGAACACACTCACCTGTCCTGGAAACAAATAATAATGTTGTAAGTAAGAACACACTCACCTGTCCTGGAGACAAATAGTAATGTTGTAAGTAGGAACAAACTCACCTGTCCTTGTAACAAATAATAATGTTGTAATTAGGAACAAACTCACCTGTCCTGGAAACAAATAATAATGTTGTAAGTAGGAACACACTCACCTGTCCTGGAAACAAATAATAATGTTGTAAGTAGGAACACACTCACCTGTCCTGGAGACAAATCATAATGTTGTAAGTAGGAACACACTCACCTGTCCTTGTAACAAATAATAATGTTGTAAGTAGGAACAAACTCACCTGTCCTGGAAACAAATAATAATGTTGTAAGTAGGAACACACTCACCTGTCCTTGTAACAAATAATAATGTTGTAAGTAGGAACAAACTCACCTGTCCTGGAAACAAATAATAATGTTGTAAGTAGGAACACACTCACCTGTCCTTGTAACAAATAATAATGTTGTAAGTAGGAACAAACTCACCTGTCCTGGAGACAAATAATAATGTTGTAAGTAGGAACAAACTCACCTGTCCTGGAAACAAATAATAATGTTGTAAGTAGGAACACACTCACCTGTCCTGGAAACAAATAATAATGTTGTAAGTAGGAACACACTCACCTGTCCTTGTAACAAATAATAATGTTGTAAGTAGGAACAAACTCACCTGTCCTGGAAACAAATAATAATGTTGTAAGTAGGAACACACTCACCTGTCCTTGTAACAAATAATAATGTTGTAAGTAGGAACAAACTCACCTGTCCTGGAAACAAATAATAATGTTGTAAGTAGGAACATGATTGGTTCATTGATTTTATGCTGGTGGTCGAGGGGTGCAGTGGATAGCGTACTTGCTTTTCACCAAGGCGTCCGGAGTTCAATTCCCCGACCAGAATTCATACTTGGGGTGTTGGTTCACCTTTGTGAGATGGTATGTCATGCATCAAAAGAAGGTCCCTCTGACCTACATTTTGATGTTTAGCCTACATCAAAGAATGCTTTTGTCCTGTCTCTATCACATACACAACTAGCTACTGTCAGTTCATGCTTTAGGTATTGATTTACATTGGTAAGGCAGCAACATTTGATGAGGGACTGTATTTTAGCGATTTGTTTTATTTGTTTTTATTTAGGGCAACTTAACAACTAGATGAGGAATAATTAAGTACAGAAACACAAGTACAGTGTATTTCTGGTTAGTTCTGATGACTGTTGATCTAGCCGTTGTATGGTGTTGACACTCCATTGCTTCTTATATTTACCTTCCTTTGGTAGAGCTCTATTAGAATACTTTGGTATGTCCTGGGATTTGATCTTCCATCAGTACATGGACTGACCAGTATTGAGTACCTATGCTCACTGTGACTTCCTTTGGTGGAGTTTTATTAGAATACTTTGGTATGTTCTGGGATTTGATCTTCCATCAGTACATGGACTGACCAGTATTGAGTACCTATGCTCACTGTGACTTCCTTTGGTGGAGTTTTATTAGAATACTTTGGTATGTCCTGGGATTTGATCCTCCATCAGTACATGGACTGACCAGTATTGAGTACCTATGCTCACTGTGACTTCCTTTGGTGGAGTTTTATTAGAATACTTTGGTATGTCCTGGGATTTGATCTTCCATCAGTACATGGACTGACCAGTATTGAGTACCTATGCTCACTGTGACTTCCTTTGGTAGAGCTCTATTACAATACTTTGGTATGTCCTGGGATTTGATCCTCCATCAGTACATGGACTGGCCACTAAGAGTACCTACTCTTCACTGTGACTTCCTTTGATGGAGTTTTATTACAATACTTTGGTATGTCCTGGGATTTGATCCTCCATCAGTACATGGACTGGCCACTAAGAGTACCTACTCTTCACTGTGACTTTCTTTTATGGAGTTTTATTACAATACTTTGGTATGTCCTGGGATTTGATCCTCCATCAGTACATGGACTGGCCACTAAGAGTACCTACTGGTCACTGTGACTTCCTTTGGTAGAGCTCTATTAGAATACTTTGGTATGTCCTGGGATTTGATCCTCCATCAGTACATGGACTGGCCACTAAGAGTACCTACTGGTCACTGTGACTTCCTTTGGTAGAGCTCTATTAGAATACTTTGGTATGTCCTGGGATTTGATCCTCCATCAGTACATGGACTGGCCACTAAGAGTACCTACTGGTCACTGTGACTTCCTTTGGTAGAGCTCTATTACAATACTTTGGTATGTCCTGGGATTTGATCCTCCATCAGTTCATGGACTGGCCACTAAGAGTACCTACTGTTCACTGTGACTTCCTTTGATGGAGTTTTATTAGAATACTTTGGTATGTCCTGGGATTTGATCCTCCATCAGTACATGGACTGACCACTATTGAGTACCTACTGTTCACTGTGACTTCCGTTGGTGGAGTTTTATTGGAATACTTTGGTATAACTTGGGGTTCCTCCTCCATGACATCGACTGACCACTACCAAGTATATGCTAGAATATCTGGTACACAGACTGTAGTCTGACCAACAACCATAGGACATGAGATTTCCTGGCCCAACAATTGTATTGATGTACCATCACTGTTGTTTATTTATGAAACATGTACTAAAAGTAATGGTTTTTCTCATGATCCCCTTTATTTTTTTACTTACAAATTTGGCCTCTGCAGTATTTTACATTGTAATTTTTTGTTTTTAATCAGATTGTGTACAAGGAAATGGAAACGAGAGTGCCTCTACCTGCAACAGAAGCCATGGACCCTCCAACAGCAGCACTGTTCACCGCCCAGAGCAAGTGTAAGTTCTAACTCTTAAACACTGTAGACTGTAGTCCTTTTATCTGCTACAAAAAAACATTGACCCTCCGAAAGCAGCACTGTTCACGGCCCAGAGCAAGTGTAAGTTTTAACTCTTAAACACTGCAGACTGTAGTCCTTTTATCCGCTACAAAAAAACATTGACCCTCCAACAGCAGCACTGTTCACCGCCCAGAACAAGTGTAAGTCTTAACTCTTAAACACTGTAGACTGTAATCCTTTTATCCGCTACAAAAAAACATTGACCCTCCAACAGCAGCACTGTTCATCGCCCAGAACAAGTGTAAGTCTTAACTCTTAAACACTGTAGACTGTAATCCTTTTATCCGCTACAAAAAAGCATTGACCCTCCAACAGCAGCACTGTTCAACGCCCAGAACAAGTGTAAGTCTTAACTCTTAAACACTGTAGACTGTAATCCTTTTATCCGCTACAAAAAAGCATTGACCCTCCAACAGCAGCACTGTTCAACGCCCAGAACAAGTGTACGTTTTAACTCTTAGACACTTGAATTGGATGAGATGAAGTCTTTGGGGTGAATAAGTCAAATGTTGGAGGATACCAGATTGGTGGGTTCCCATAGCTATATCAATTAAAATAATTTCTTAGTATTATAGCTACACCATTATAGAACATATCATTATTTCCTGCTGCAGTATAATTCAATTATTTTATAATTAGAAATGAGCAAGTAATGAGAGAAATCATGAATCTTTAGATCACCATTCTTATTGACTCTATCAACATCATGTGTTGAAATATTTAGTGGTCAAACAGTCAAAGGGAGATAACTTTTAGGAAAAGCCCCATTACCCCCAAAAAGTGCAAATTTTGCCTATTTTGTTTATCCTTTTTTTTGGGATGAAAAATTGTTGTTTGATGTCTAACCCATGTTTTGTTCCAGATGAAGTAGAAGAGTTCCCAGTGAAGATTCCAGTGGTGAAACCAGATTCCAGTAAAGCCAACCCCAGACTTGGTGTTGGCAGTGCGGCCTTCAGCTGTGACTGTCGGTACATGTACACCAAGAATGGTAACTCTATCTTTTAACTCTGTGAGATAATAAAATGGTAGATCGGTAGATTCTTAATATCAGTGGTGGATAATGCTGAAGCAAGATTAACATCCCTAATTGTGATCCTGTAAATGAAATTACATATATATTAAAGAAAATATGGCATCCTGCTGGTAAGATTTTATATGTAGGTCAATGACAGTACCATCTTTTGCAAGTTTACATTTACAAACTACTAGTGGTGTACTGATAACCAAAAACATTGATTAAATCGAGCTTGACATGAAGTTGATTCGATAATAGATTTAGCGCATGAAATATCAATTTTGAAATTTGTTCATAAAGATCGTTTTTGTAGATTTGCTATGAAGAACTGAAACTCTTTTTATGGCAAATGGTGGCACTGGAATGAAAATACTTTTATTTTAAAACACTAATGGCGAACTGGGGGTGGGACATCGCTTTACAGTGCTAACTCATTTTCAAATTGGTTACGAAATTCACAACCATAAATGTCACATCAAGTGCTTCACCAAAAGGAAAAACTCTGTTTTTTGTTGCAATTGCTATCATCATGACTCGCCTGTAGCTATGAGATAGGAAGTCAACAGGTACGCTGACTTCTTCAACGGCACAGTGATCTCCTTACTGGACTGTCTTAGTCAACTAGAGGAGTAACTTTTCTCATTCTACAAATGTCTCTTACATGACATTTTTATCATAGATACACATAACTATCACTATTTTTCATTAATGGAAACAATGTTCACTTTTTAAATGCATTATGTACTTCAGGTGTGCATTTCTATCAATAATGTTCAAACTATATAGGAAATAAATTCAAAATATTTTAAGAAACAGTTGGTAATTTTGTGTATGTTGTTTCACAGATAATATGCCTCACACCCTGTGGATATGGGATGTCCAAAGACTTTCCTTGTGTACTGTCCTCATCCAGACCTCCCCAATCAAGTGTAAGTAAACATTTCCCATATCCAGTGAGTTTAGGACGTCCAAAGACTTTCCTTGTGTACTGTCCTCATCCAGACCTCCCCAATCAAGTGTAAGTAAACATTTCCCATATCCAGTGAGTTTAGGACGTCCAAAGACTTTCCTTGTGTACTGTCCTCATCCAGACCTCCCCAATCAAGTGTAAGTAAACATTTCCCATATCTCCCCAATCAAATGTAAGTAAACATTTCCCACATCCAGTGAGTTTAGGACGTCCAAAGACTTTCCTTGTGTACTGTCCTCATCCTGACCTCCCCAATCAAGTGTAAGTAAACATTTCCCACATCCTGTGAGTTTAGGACGTCCAGAGACTTTCCATGTGTTCCCATAAACATGTCCCACATTATGTGGGTTGAGACTTTCTCTGTGTACTATCCTATCTCTTCTCTTTTATTCATGATCATTTCACAATGATACCCATTGGCAAACATGAATTCTCTCCAACTCTGGTGGTATTCTAAAGGGATTGATAACATAAACATGTTGACAATATGAAGAATTTGTCCTGTTTTGGCATCCTATATTGCAGTGTTTTGTGTTTGTAGGTGTGTGTTGGGACCCCCACCAGGCCCGTCTGGCTGTGTGCACTGGTACCAACAAACTGTACATGTGGTCTCCTGCTGGCAGCCTCTCTGTGGAGGTGCCTGTCGAAGGTAAGTAACTGCAAAGGCCTAACTGATACATTTATGTGAAACTACTGTAACTCAGCGTAACTCAGTGTTAGGTGATGGTGAGTGAAAACTTTGCTTGTTTGTTTTATTTAATCACTTAACGTTACATTCCCCAAACCATATTGCAAAACAACATATATTTTGCACATTTTATTAATTATTAATTGCCTAAATCATGTACCAACACAAACATATTTTGTATATTTTTTTTTAATCATAAATTCAGAAGAAATAGTTTTAAATATGGACAATGCATAAGCTGTAACTGCAACAGTACATCATGAAAAATCCAAGATGGCGACCGATTATGTTGGTCACGTTGAGGCTCATATACGGCAATGAGCCCACCACCCACTTTTGACTTTATTTAATGCACTGGCCCCCTTGGCTTATTGCCGGAGAAATACGGTATCATAACATATTGAACTGCTTTCCTGTAGAGCAAACCTTAGGTAATGATTACTAATAGCCCCAGTGGATGAAGCAAAATACGTTATGCTCCTTTACCCCTTCATCTCACATGGTGTTTTGTTTATATTAACTATAAAATTGATTTTCCATTGTAAATATCATGTAACTGTAGTGCAATGTTCAATGTGATACAATGATCAAGTTTGGTAAAGAGAACCTATAGAGAAACTATAACTGGACACTAACTCCATCTCAAGGTGTATTCAAGAAACCATATCTGATCTGTGGACCGATTGCATCACTTGGAACCTATATGTTTTCTGTTCTTTCTTGATTGTCTTTATTTTTGTTGTGAATCTTTAAGATAAAAGAAGTAAGAGGACCTCAAAAATCAGTTGAAAACTTCAAATATAGATTAAAGATTTATCCAGCAAATTACCTACCAGTTTCTTGGAAAACTCGTCTTCTGTATTTCAAAAATAATAATGAAGGATAATGGACATTACGCTTCATTCATAATAGTTTTTTTGCATCATCCAACACATAATAAATGTTCTTAATCTTGGTTTACAGGATCCTTTCCCGTCCAATCCTTGAAGTGGCATCCCGAGAGTAATACAATACTGTTGCTAAGTAAAGACCAGATGTGTGTGTGTTACCTCACAGACAGCAACAACCAGAACAGCTGACGCCTCACTGCCGACACCAACACCAAGAACAGCCAACATCTCACCGCCGACACCAACACCCAGAGCAGCCAACATCTCACCGCAACACCAACACCAAGTACAGCTGAAGTCTCACCGCCAACACCAACACCCAGAACAGCTGACGTCTCACTGCCTACACCAACAGCCAAAGCAGCCGACATCTCTCCACCAACACCCAGAACTGCTAACGTCTCACCGCTGACACCAACACCCAGAACAGTTGACGTCTCACTGCCGACACCAACACCAAGAATAGCCGACATCTCTCCACCAACACCCAAAACTGCTGACGTCTCACCGCTGGCACCAACACCCAGAACAGTTGACGTCTCACTGCCGACACCAACACCAAGAACAGCCGACATCTCTCCACCAACACCCAGAGCTGCTGACGTCTCATCGCTGACACCAACACCCAGAACAGCTGACGTCTCACCGCCGACACCAACACCGAGAACCGTTGACGTCTCATCGCCGACACTAACACCTAGAACTTTTGATGTCTCACCGCTGACACCAACACCCAGAACAGTTGACGTCTCGCCGCTGACACCAACACACAGAAAAGTTGAAGTCCATCCAACATTTCATGTACAAACTGTCCTTAAGTGCTACACGAACTCATCCGACATCCAAGGACCATTGGGAAATTGCATGAATTTTCCTGAATTCCACTTTTATCAAGAAGTCCTTCTTTTATAATATATAATATATATGATGTAAAAATAAATTAGTTTGTTTCCATGTGTAGGTAATAAAATAGATAAAATAAATAAAAAGACTGACTTTCTAGCGCTTTCACCCTCTTCGGGGCTCTTCAGGAAAGTTTTCTGAAGAGCTCTGAATAGGGTGAAAACGCTAGAAAGTCGGTCTTCTTGTTTTTATTTCTACAATTACATCATGTATCATGAGTGCACAAATTCATTATTGCACTTCTCTTTTTAATATTGGTAAGGTGCTAAAATTTCAGTGCAACAAAACAACTATATTTACAATAATCCTGCTCATTTAGTAATGAGAAGATACCTACAATTAGTGCTGTATTTATAAGTGATAGTTCAAATTCAACTTTCAAGTGTCAATGAAAATTGTTAAAAGATCCTAGCTTCTCTTGTGAACTATAAAATTGAGGACAGTTTAAGTTAAAAAAAAAAAGATTTGTAACATTGTAGAATGGTTTTATTTTAAAATTCTAATTAAAAAGATATAGCATTTGATTGTTATTGTAGTAGTCTATTTAAAACAAATTGTTACAACAATTTTTTGAGTATTTGTAATTATCAGTAGATGATAAAGTATAAATTATGTACCAGGTGCATGTATCATTACAGTGTGGCTGGGTTGCTAGATGTTTTTCAAAGGTATTAAACATGTTTTCTTCCACTTTGTAAATGCTTGTGTAGTGGCTGAGACATATATTACTCAATAATCATTCCAATGATGTTACGCAATACTGTAGCAAGAGGTTTCATTGCTGTTGTGATGACAAAGAAGACAATATGCCAAATGTGTATATCTTTGTTTTGTCTTGTCCGTCCTTATAATCACGCTCCACTTCTTTTTATATCGCATCACAACCTCAAGGATCAACTCTTCAGTTTATTTTGATATTGTGTGACTACATATATATCAGGAGATTATGTACAAGAAAGTAATGGCTTTCAGAGTCTGTTAAATGTTTTAGTTATTTTATGTAACTGCAGTTTGTGTCCTTAAGTACTGTATAGCTGGTAAGGATTGTTAACCTATCTTTTGTAGAGTGACTAGCTAACAATGCTAATCAGTCCTCATATTTGATAAGTATATTACATATACAAAAATCTTTTGGTATTATACAATGCTTCTTATACATTATGTTATATGCATATTCTAAAGAAATTGAGCAATAAAATCGAAATAAATGTAATCTATGCTTTGTTTTATATCATTTTAAAATCTATCATTACTGTACCTAGATATTAGCCAGGTGGTATAGAACTAGCAGTTAGCCCTGATATAGCCACTCATGCGAACTCCTCAGAATTGGCATCACGTTCCCTTGGTCAGGGGTCTGACATTTTCTGACAGTCCGCAGGCATCATGTTCCCTTTGTCAGGGGTCTGACGTTTTCTGGCAGTCTGCAGGCTCGGCCTCCAGGTATCACGTGCCCGTGGTCAGAGGTCTGACGTTTTCTGGCAGTCCGCAGGCTCAACCTCCAGGCATCAAATTCCCTTGGTCAGAGGTCTGACGTTTTCTGGCAGTCTGCAGGCATCACGTTCCCTTTGTCATGTGTCTGAAGTTTTCTGGCAGTCCGCAGGCTCAGACCCAGACATCACAGTTTTGAGGATCAATTCTGTTCATCCATTTCTCATTGTCATGTTTGCTTCCAAGTTTCTTGGGACGACTTTCGACCTTCACATTCTGCAAACTATGTATCAATGGAAAAACATATTTTTCTACTAACCTACACCGTTAATCAAGTCACAGGAGGTCGCTAACTTACTGTCGCCATCCATTTCTTAAAAGCAACTAGTTTCCTGAAGCCGCGCGTCGCGAAATTTTCTTTCTGAACTATCTATTTTTGATCATGTGACGTTAGGCGGCAGCCATTTTCAAACAGACGTCAGGAAACTATCTATTCTTTTCATTGATACTTAATTTGCATGTGATATAAAATATTGCATATTATAAATCACTGCTTAAACAGCAACCCGTGGACAGGTCGGTAAAATTTCCAGTTTATAACTAGAGTGGAATTCTGACCCTCGTTCCCACAAGCCGTCCAAACATTTAGTGGGTAAGTGAGTCGGAACCCTTCAGACTATTTTACAAGGGTTTTCATTTGTTCATATTTTCCCCAAGTTTAATCGACTTCGAGTTCAAATTATGGTTTTGTTGACGCTTTTGTATGCTTTGTTTTTTTTCCAAGTGGATTTCGAATGATTGATATGCAAGTGCAGACATTTGCCTCAGTACTGTATCCTCTCATAAATACCTAGCTGTAGCAACAGGGAACGTGAAGAAACATTGGCTCTGTACATCGACAGGAAGTTATTAAGCTTGAACACCTTAGATGATTGGTGCTACTTTGTTGATAGAATCAAGTCTAGTACGGAAATAAATATTCCTGTGACAAACAGTACGCCAGGGAGGAGGTATAGAATAGGCCTAGCCAACAGGAATCAGAGGAAATAAACATAAAAACAAAAAAGCATGGTCCATCTACAAAGGTAATGCATCTGCAATAATTATGAGAAATACAGACAAGTAAGCAACAGTAAAACATCCAAACATAGAAAAGCCTCAATATGAATTAAAATAACCAAAATATTCCAGACTGACCCCAAAAAGTTTTTGAATATTTGTAAAATCAAAGACTAGATATGGAATAACAAATCTGGAATTGGATAATGGAGAAATGGAAGCAAGAGATTAAAGTAATTCCAAGGGGTTTACCTTACTAGTGGTTTATCTTGCTACTGAAAGAACGTTTTCGGTTTCATTATGAGAGCTTTCTTTTCCAAGAAAAGTGAACGACGATACAGATACATCTTTGTGAGCTTTCTTGGAGCATACTTTGTGAAAAATACAACAAAAGCTAGGTTGAAATATACTGAGGGAGATATAGTAGTACGAATGATTGAATTCCTGGTTGCCAATATCTTTGTTGAGTTCGGAGGAAATATTTTCCAACAGACTGTTGGCATTCCAATAGGAACTAAATGTGCCCCACTTTTGGCTGACTTGTTTTTGTTTTCATACCAGGCTGAATTTGTCGAAGGGCTTATCAGAACGGGTAACAAAACCCTTGCCAAATCTTTCAATTTCACTTTCAGGTATGTCGATGATGTGTTGTCTATAAACAACAAGAGGTTTGCTGACCTAGTCGGTCAAATATACCCTACTGAATTTGAGATTAAGGACACAACAGACTCTCCTACATCAGCGTCTTATCTCGACCTTTACTTAAACTATGACCAACATGGGCAACTTATTACTAAGCTGTATGGTAAACATGACGATTTCGATTTTCCAATCGTGAACTTTTCCTTTCTTGATAGTAATGCCCCTGCTTCTCCATCCTATGATGTTTACATGTTGGAGTTGATTCGTTATTCTAGGGCTTGCACTGAACATCGAGGTTTTCTTGATAGATGTCAACTGACGAACAAACTTATGGCACAGGGATTCGAGAGATGCAGGTTGATGCAGACTATGGTCAAGTTTTATAGTCGCCATCTTGATCTCATCGAGAAATATTCTGTAAATTTGTGTAATATGAAGGTGGCGTATACAGAGCTTTCAACTTTACTATGACATGGAGAACAAAAGTTTGGGTATCGAGGATGCAGTTTTGGCGGAAGAAACAAAAGGAAAGAGGACAGCAAAGAATGAAAATAATTATGCCCATGGATGATTACTGCAATTTGACTACAGTGCAATATTGTTTTTTGAAACCCTATTTTGGTGTTATTAAGAAGAAATAAATAAATGTTACTCTCAGCTAAAAAGTTTGTTTTTCCATTTATACTCAACTACTGTATACAGAAAAAAACATAAATTTTTTTTGCGTTTTTACGGTTAGCAGATCTTTTTTGTAATCTTTATTAAGTCACTTCTTTCATTTACGTATTTAATTTTAGTTCAATGAAACTTATAAGTTCCTCTTGAAACTTTATAGAAGCTGAAAGGTAGTCGCCTGTCAGCAATTTTTATTTACTGATCAATTCTAATAATATCAAAAGAGCACAATTAAGGACATAAGCCATCTGAGAAAGATTTGTCCGATTCATTTGTTTTAAACTAGGGGATCTTGGCTTCCACTATTCGTTGAAATCATTTGTTTGTTGATAAAATTTGTAAATAGAATCAAAGGAATCAAGACCTTGAACTAAATACAAGGTTACACTGAAACAAGACCTACACCCCAGAAGGCATTACTACAACTGTAGCAAACTATGCCACATGGTTTTAAAAAAGTAGTCTCTGGATCATTAAAAGAAATGTGATCAAGCGACAGAAAAATCAACAACACCAAGTAACACAAAAAGCTTTATTTAATAAAACATCTACAAAACATATACATGGTAATGCCATCTTATGTAATAATGTGATAGAATCCTCTCTCTTTCATCATATCTTGTTTGTTCTCTGTCTAGCTTTAGCATCTGCAACATGTTTTGCAGAAATGTTAGGTTCCTTATTACATCCAAAACAAAAACATTTTATTAGTGTTATCAATAGGTAAAGATGACCATGACAACGTCTTGCTGGGTTAATCGGCTTTAATAAAAATGTTGACTAGTTTCGACACATTAGATGTGTCGTCTTCAGAAGTTCTGAAGACGACACATCTAAGTTCTGGAGACAACACATCTAATGTGTCGAAACTAGTCAACATTTTTATTAAAGCCGATTAACCCAGCAAGACGTTGTCATGGATATCTTTACCTATTGATAACTCTACTACTACGGCTGGACTCTTGTATTCCTTGTGGAATCCGTCTACCGGGCTACACAGAACTCTACTGCACCATCTACACAGAAGTTGGATCTCACTCTCCCCGTATTTTATTAGTGTGTTCTTATACATCTGACCTATATACTAATACTCAGATCTATAGTCTTTATTGAGACAAACATCTGTCATACATATGTCAACGTTCCTTAACTTAAGGAAATTCCTTAACTTAAAAATCCCCATAGGAAACTATTACAGAATTTAAGGGGGAAATCCTTAGCTGAGGTCCACTTTCTTTAAATTCTGTAATGCTTTCCAATGGAGATTTTTAGGTTAAGGAATTTCCTTAAGTAAAGGAACGTTGATGAAACCGGGGCCTGAACTTTTTGATGTATAAAAAAGGTCTTGATTTTGAATTACTGGTGGATTTATCAAGCACATCAATATGTGTATATCTTATTACTTGTACCATGCAAGTCACATGAATAATTCATAGCATTATAAATAATCATTTTACACATTAATTTGTCTAACTATTGAAGGTCATCAAAACATAGTGCATTTAAATACACTTCATACACCAATGTATGACATTGCCGTTATATAAAGAACCCTATTAAATCATTATTTTAAAGTTGGAAGCCACAGATATTCCATAAAAAACAACTGCCCTACTTTTACATAATCATACATGATACCATCCTTGATATTCAAGATCACTTTTGCTCTATGCAAACCATTGAATATCCTCTATATATTTACTTTACAGACTATGATCTGAATATAAAGGCAGTCATACCTACATTCAGAATAAACTAAGTTATACAGCTTTTTAATAGTTATACATGTACATATGTAAGGTCTTCCTTAACACATCCACCACCACAGGGGCTAGGCACGGACCTATGTCACTATCATTAACACTCAGTATGAAATAATTGTCAGATAATTTTTTACCTTTGTCTTATTACCCCTCCCACTACTATGTCACTGATATATAGTAGTGGGAGGGGCTATATTCGAGAAAGGTAAAACAATTATCAAGAGCTGACAATCATTTCATAGTGACATAGGTCTGTGTCTAGCCCTGTGTCCACCACGTGCACTAAGACACTTTGAACTCTTCCAATTCCATGGTTGGAGTTGTTCATTATGAAGTTACAGGGGTGTATGAGAAATCATAACTTTACCTTAAATCACAGGGATAATTAGTTCAAGGTAAGTTAAACCCTTAATTATGACATGTAAGGGGGGTAACTCTAACACAAATAACTGGAATATGTATGATACTAGTACAGTGCGCTCCTCTTTATATCATGTTGCATTTGTCCGACAAAAACATGATATTAACAGGAATGTGACATTAAAAGAAACAATTTTTTTCACTAAATCTAATGCATTTTCAATCTCCATAACTAAAAGTAAGATATTCAATGTACATATGAAGATGTTTCAATACATAGATAACATTATTTCCATAAATAATCATTTTTGGGGTTATTTTTTTATTTTCTGTGCAATATTTTGTACAAATTGCATCTGAAATCAATGGAAATGACATAATTTTCTTAATATTTTATGTTATTGGTTAAAAAAACATGATATTAAAAGGAATTCACCTCGAAACACATGATATTAACCAAATAAAATTACATAGATTATATAGAGAGAAAAATGGTGCTTGGGAAAAACATGATATAAAGAGGAATGTGATATAAACAGGAGTGATATTTAAAGTGGAGTCCACTATAGTATATTACTTGTATAACACTAAGCATAAACCACAAATATAATGTATTAGGTATAGCATGTGACCTATCTCTAACACAAACTAGAACTGTCATCCGGGGGCCAACTCGTACACCCTGCCCCCTTAAATTTATTTGTACAACAAATGCATAGCCGGACAAAATTGTGTTCATTTTTTACATAAAAAGGGGGAAAACTTTCTGAAAAAATGTCAAAAATGCTAATTTACTTCAGGGGCAGATTTTCATATTGTACAGTCTATTCCCACAAAATTTTAAAAAGATCTGTTGAAAACTGACTTCATTGCGGGGAGTATGATAATTTGAATATGTATGATACTAGTAGGGTGGTCGGGTGATGCAGTGGATAGCGCACTTGCCTTTCACCAAGGCGGCCGGGGTTCGATTCCCTGATCGGACGTAAAAAGGTATGGGGTCACCCCGGGTACTCCGGTTTCCTCCCTCAATAAGATCCCTCGCGCGCTAACATCCGGGCCAACAAGAATGATTAATATAAGTTGTATAGCTTGTTTCATAATTGTTGTAAAATAAATAAAGTTTATATTTCAAATATACTAGTAGTATATTACTTATATAACTCTTAGCACGAACTGCAAATATAATGTATTAGGTAGCATATGACCTAACTCTTACACAAATCACAACTAAAACGCTAAAGATATTTAAAAAACATAAACTTAACTTAGATAAAAATCACAGGTGTACTAATATATAAGGTTGAATATTACCTTAACTTTTGCATAAATTACATGCGTAATGTCTGTTGTAGCACATAACCTTAACCAGAAGAAAAGCATCGTGTTTATTGTGTACAAGGTAGCATGCAACTAAATCAAACTCCACTAAAATAAAGAAATAATCACAAGTACCATATGTATGGGAGATAACTCTAGTTAAAGTCACATATTTAAAATATATGCCAAAACAAATGTACCATAAATAAGTAAATAAATTGTTGTCTTAATTAAACAAAAAAACAAAATTGACAGTCTAATCATCAATATAATTATACACAAAAATATTAATCTGAACAATATTATGCAAATTCTGAAGCTCAAAATGACTATATACAGATGATCCTTGAGCTCTTTGAAAATATAATGTTGAATTTTTTTTTGAATAGCCAGCTCAATAATAATGGAAAAAATCATTCACTAAAATTCCTCCTTTGTTTTTTTCCTTGTTTCACCCTAGTGATAGATTTTTCCTAATGATTCGTACTTGTTGAATTTAGACTGCAACAGGTGTAGGTATAATGATATTATAATTTGACATTTGACAGAGACAGAAGCTGACATCTGCATGTGTATTTTATATAGATATATAGCTATAGATATAGCCGTTTCAAGATTAACCAATCAATGAGATGTATATCTTACATCGGTCACCCAACATAATCTTCACAACAGAAAATTGTTACTTTTTCACCAGTTAAGTTAATAAGGAAAATCATGCTGATAAAAACTTGCATCCATCAATACGATATCTAAATATTTTTGTATTGTCCAATCAGAGCATTAATATATGAACCTTTGAAATGTGTACAATTTTTGAATTTACAAACAGGAATGGACACACCAAGCCGAGGCATGATGTCCTATTAGAAGGGTACATGTACTCAGATTAAAGGTAAGCAATGTCAAAGTTTAAAGAAAGAACAGGTAAAATCAAATTCTTAACTGTTAGTTAACTGTCTAGTTCTGCATAAAAAAACAAGCAAAGTAAACACATTTTCTACATACTGCCTTGAATGGCCATATAATATCTCTAGTAAATATCGTTGAATTAAACTGCGGTTCAGGAAAACAAAACTTCATGTCATGATGATTACACTTACATGACATTGTACCAAGGTTGAGAAACATCAGTTGAAAACTGTAGGATAATTTCTTAGGACAACCAAATGTTCAAGACAGAAATTCATTTTCTCTTTACTGCCCATATTTGGCAACTTTGCAATGCTGTTATCTAAAAAGTTGAAAAAACAAAACAAAACTCATAATATAATTGTTAAAAGTTATTGGTTTTGACATATCATATCTTCGAGAGGAATTGAAGAACACACCTAAAAAATTAGATTTTTGCTACATAAATTCCCAAAATTGTATCACATAAAAAGTCCCAAAGGGCTGTAACTCTACAACTCTCGTAAATATTGCCGTATTAAACTGCTCTTCATGAAAACATATCGTCATGGTGACTTCTGAGCATACTAAGTTTGCAATGGATTGGTTGAAAATTGTAGGAGGAGATCTCTAGACAAATAAAAGTTTATGACAGAACGGACAATACCATACCATTTATTTGTTCGTCAATGTTGACAGGTGTTTAAAAAACAATGATACTTTTTTGTTTGTTAATGTTAAATACACATATATCAGTAGCAGCAGCAAACGACAGAATTGCATGGGATCAAACCATTCAAAATGGTGCCATGTGCTCGCCTTATTATGAAACTGGTATTAAACTTTACCTTACTAATTCCCACAATTTTCTAATGCAAAAAGTTTTGATTTGTCTTTGGTTTTTCATAACAACAAAGAAATTAAAAAAGTGAAAATTTTAACGGTTTTCCTCAGCGAGTGAATATTACAATAATGTACCATTTAATATATCACTTGTATGGCAGAATGTGTCAATAATATTTATTTTCATTTTTTAAAACCATTCCTTTCAGCCACAATAGGTCATTATTCCATTACTCCATATACAAGTCCTTTTCTGTGCCCCTTATGATTTTCACAATATATTCCACCAGCTCCACATACACTCATGGATCACGGAGGGAATCCTCTGTGATTCCTTTGGTTTTCAAATCATATAATACCATATCTAAGTAGCTTGGGTCTGGGTATCCATACCTGAAACAAAGTTATTTAAAAGAGCTTGTCATTTTGTATTTGTTTCGTTTCCATTATTTCATCATAA
Source organism: Mimachlamys varia (assembly GCA_947623455.1). NCBI lineage: Eukaryota > Metazoa > Mollusca > Bivalvia > Pectinida > Pectinidae > Mimachlamys > Mimachlamys varia. Next base: position 5,910,471 of record OX392542.1, on the reverse strand, counting down.
ATTATATTTTATGCAAGGTATGTATGGTTTTCTTTTATGGCTTTTTAAAACTACATTCCCGTCAACTTAATTAAAACTTAAGAAGTAAGTAAGGTCTGGGGATATATGAGAATCTTTTTTCTCCCACACTTCATTGCCTTATTCCCATTTTTGATGGGAAAAGAAAACCTGTCTTTTACAGGGGTAGGGAAACAAGAGGCCCAGACAGTCTGTATCACTCACTTGGCTTTCAGTAAATGCAACAAAAAGTTATGTGTAAGTTTAATAGCCTAAACTTTTCCAGTGTGGGATCTGCCACAATATTGCCTTTAATGAACTCTCAGCTTTTCTGATTCAAAAGAGCATTTAGAGGAAATTTATTTGCACTTGGTTCATATTGATTATGCCCTCTTTATGCCCAGCAATGGTTGTGTTTTGTGTTGGGAAGTCTGCAAGGGGAGTGGTAATTGCTAGGATCAAATCATGTTTGTGATTGTTTCTTTATGCTCAGCAATTGTATATATAGTTTTAGGGTGGAGATCTCAACCGTTTAAAAAATATGAATCAAGAGTTCAGTCAAAAAGGGTGTGGCATGCAGACCCTGGGGTCAAATCTTCAATCATATTTGTGATTGTCTCTTAATGCCAAGCAATTGTATACCTAGTTTTGTGGTGGGGATCTCAACCGTTTAAAAGTTACGGTATGACTCAATAGTTAAGCCTGCAAGGACGTGGCAGACCCTGGAGTCCAATCTTCAATCATATTTGTGATTGTCTCTTAATGCCAAGCAATTGTATACCTAGTTTTGTGGTGGGGATCTCAACCGTTTAAAAGTTACGGTATGACTCAATAGTTAAGTCTGCAAGGACGTGGAAGACCCTGGAGTCAAATCTTCAATCATATTTGTGATCATTTCTCTATGCTCAGTAATTGTACATATAGTTTTGGGTGGGGATCTCAACTGTTTAAAAAGATGACTCAAGAGTTCAGTCTAAAAGGGCATGGCAGACCCAGGGGTCAAAACTTAAATCATATCTGTGATTGTCTCTTAATACCTGGCAATTGTATATATGGTTTTGGGGTGGGGATCTAAACCGTTTAAAAGTTATGACTCAAGAGTTAAGTCTGCAAGAGCGTGGCAGACCCTGGAGTCAAATCTTAAATCATATTTGTGATCGTCTCTTTCTGTTCAGCAATTGCATATACAGTTTTGGGGTGGGGATCTCAACTGTTTAAAAGTTAAATGATTCAATATTGCTAAACGGACACCTTTTGGCACTTCCCATAAGGCCCCTGGGGGCGAGCTCAATCACTTGTATAAATTTTAATCCCTGCCACCTAGGCAAACCATTTGTACAATTTTGAATCTATGCCGCATAGTGATGCCACCGGGAAAATATGAGCGATACACATTGCTCGGTTTCAGAGAGGAAGTTGTTTATATCAATGTAGCCAGACTAACCACTTTGGCCCCAATCCCCGGGGGTCAGCCCCACCTTTTGTACAAGTTTGAGTCCCCACCCCATAGGTATGCTTCTGCATGCCTATGGGGTGTAATATTCTGTGGAGCGGTTATAAAGAAGAAGTTGATTGTTGACGGACGGATGGACGATGTACGTCACAGTATGGCATAAGCTCACTTTGGTCCTTTGGATCAGGTGAGCTAAAAACAGTTCGCATGTGCATTGATGATGGTGCAATGCACTAAGTTCACATTACAACTTATCTTATGTTATCAAAGTTTGAGAGAAAAATAATCAATCACCCCTATAGTTTTGATAATACTTTTTAATGAAAAAAAAAGATGCCAATGGGCTCTAGCTGTCATCTGCGTTTTGATGTACCAGTACCATCAACTTATGTTGTGTCCTTACACCGAAACTTTCATAAATCTCAACCAAATTTATACTAAAAAACTGACAGGTAAGCAAGGGTCCTTTTTATGAGTCTATGTATCTCCAAAATCATCAATCTTTGAGCTTTGAACCCAAAGATCAAACTCAGTGACTTTGATTTTTGTTCAATTGACTTCTCAAAAAAGAAAATTACAAACAGTTTCCTTGACCTTTGAATCAGTGACCTTGACCTCTTTGACTCTGTGATCTTTACATCTTTGACTGGGATCTTGACATCTTTGACTGGGATCTTGACTTCTGGTTATTTGACTCCTTGTGTAAATCCAACCAGCTTTGGTTCATAATGTCATAACAAATTATATATCACTGAAAAGCTACAAAATTTTACCTTGACAATTGACCCGGTGATCTTGTCTGTTGGTCAGTTGACTCTTTGCTTGATTTTGACCAACTTTGCTTAACAATGTCATAACAAAATATTCATCAGTGAAAAACTATAAAATTTGACCTTGACCTTTGACCTGGTGACCTTGAATTTGTTAAGTTGTCTCCATGTAGGTTTCTGATCAACTTTGCTTGACAATGTCATAACCAAATGTTCATCAGTAAACAAATACAGTATTTGACCTTTGACACAGTGACCTTGACCTTGGACCTTGGCATCTGACCTCAGTAGGCATTTCTGTGAACTGAACCTCTTAGCAAAATCATGTTACACTGATCAAAAGACCTTAATTTTACCCAAAAGATTTATATAAACAATTATAAACTTTAACCCCTCCCCAGAGGGAACTTAGCTTCGAAAGGAGGTATGTCATGCTTAAATATGGTTTTAACTTCAGGTCATAAGGCAGATGTTCTTTGGTACTTATATATCATGTGTACTGTTTAACACAGTGGGAGTTACTGTCACCCATTTGAGTTACTCCCCTTGGATCAACAGGTCGCGCCACTTGTCATGCCATTCAAGTATGGCCACTATGTTGTGTTTACAAAGAATGTGTGCGTGAATACAGAGCAAACTAGCTACCTTAGAAGTACCACCTATGTAAGTTTTTATTGTGTTTGGATATTGTTAACACTTACCATATGAAACATATATATGTACGTAGCTATCATTCTATTTTTATTCATTAATTTACCATGTGTAAGGAACGATCCCATGCCTCGTGTTACAAATTCTGACCACGTGGTTAATGTTGTTATAGCGCATATCAATGCTTGTCTCTATATACAGTTAATACATATCGTTTAAATAGCCAGTGTACGTCATAATGTAAGGTGTCGATGTTTACAATTATGACAATCAATCATTATATGTTAGTTAACCTTTAATTTATAACAATTTAAATACCGTGCTGGTTTGTGGTTTGTAAGAGTGCCTTTGTTTACATTGTAGCTGTTACGATGTCTTGATAAGAGGGATTAAAATGCAAATTGGAACTTAATCAAGACTTCATTATATTTTTGCTGGTCACCCGCAGGCAAATTTGAGGGGACTGAGTCAGAACATCATGTGTGTAGGTTATTTTATATAGAAAGTAAAAAAACATACGCTTGTGGGTCCCCATTCATTCTGGTTTTATGGTGAATACTATTCCAGGTCACGACTCCATCCTGTCCAGTTGTCAGTGACCTTCCAATCGTAAACACCAACTTCCTGTCAAAGGCTATCCTTAACAGTTTGGCAACAAGACGACCTTTCTCGTTGTCAGGAAGAAACCCAGGTCTGGTGATACCCTGGTAATGTTTACCTGGGGTAGGATGGTTTGGCTGTTAATGTACAAACACAGGAGACATGCAATCGTAGACACATTTTGTGGAATCAATGTATAGATACCAAATAACGAAGAAATTTTCAAAAAAGATTAGCTGTCTAACAAAAGTACATAATGTAGGTCAGTAACAGATATTGTACACATCATTTATCAAGTATGTTTAATTTAACATATTGATCACGAGTTCACAGGACAATTACTCACACCTCGTTTCCCAGGACATACTCATGTCTTGTTTCCTAGGACATACTCACATCTTGTTTTCCAGGACATACTCATGCCTTGTTTCCCAGGACATACTCACACCTTGTTTCCCCCGACATACTCACGCCTTGTTTACAAGGACATACTCACACCTTGTTTTCCAGGACATACTCACGCCTTGTTTCCAAGGACATACTCACGCATTGTTTCCCAGGACATACTCATGCCTTGTTTACAAGGACATACTCACGCCTTGTTTCCCAGGACATACTCACGCCTTGTTTCCCAGGACATACTCACGCCTTGTTTCCCAGGACATACTCACGCCTTGTTTCCCAGGACATACTCACGCCTTGTTTCCGAGGACATACTCACGCCTTGTTTCCCAGGACATACTCACACCTTGTTTCCCAAGACATACTCACACCTTGTTTCCCAGGATATACTCACACCTTGTTTCCCAGGACATACACACACCTTGTTTCCCAGGACATACACACACCTTGTTTCCCAGGACATACTCACACCTTGTTTCCCACAACATACTAATGCCTTGTTTCCCAGGACGTACTCATACCTTGTTTCCCAGGACATACACACACCCTATTTCCCAGGACATACTCACGCCTTGTTTCCCAGGACATACTCACGCCTTGTTTCCCAGGACATACTCACACCCTTTTTCCCAGGACATACTCACACCTTGTTTCCCAGGACATACTCACACCTTGTTTCCCAGGACATACACACACCTTGTTTCCCTGGACATACTCACGCCTTGTTTGCACCGACATACTCACGCCTTGTTTCCCCCGACATACTCACACCTTGTTCCCAAGGACATACTCACACCTTGTTTCCCAGGACATACTCACACCTTGTTTCCCCCGACATACTCACGCCTTGTTTCCCCCGACATACTCACGCCTTGTTTCCCCCGACATACTCACACCTTGTTTCCCCCGACATACTCACACCTTGTTCCCAAGGACATACTCATGCCTTGTTTCCCAGGACATACTCACACCCTATTTCCCAGGACATACTCACACCCTATTTCCCAGGACATACACACACCTTGTTTCCCAGGACATACTCACGCCTTGTTTCCCCCGACATACTCACACCCTAATTCCCAGGACATACTCACACCTTGTTTCCCAGGACATACACACACCTTGTTTCCCTGGACATACCCACGCCTTGTTTCCCCCGACATACTCACACCCTAATTCCCAGGACATACTCACGCCTTGTTTCCCAGGACATACTCACACCTTGTTCCCAAGGACATACTCATACCTTGTTTCCCAGGACATACTCACGCCTTGTTTCCCAGGACATACTCACACCCTATTTCCCAGGACATACTCACGCCTTGTTTCCCAGGACATACTCACACCTTGTTTCCCAGGACATACTCACACCCTATTTCCCAGGACATACTCACACCTTGTTTCCCAGGACATACTCACACCTTGTTCCCAAGGACATACTCATGCCTTGTTTCCCAGGACATACTCAAACCCTATTTCCCAGGACATACTCACACCCTATTTCCCAGGACATACCCACACCCTATTTCCCAGGACATACCCACACCCTATTTCCCAGGACATACTCATACCTTGTTTCCCAGGACATACCCACACCCTATTTCCCAGGACATACTCACACCTTGTTTCCCAGGACATACCCACACCCTATTTCCCAGGACATACTCATACCTTGTTTCCCAGGACATACTCACACCCTATTTCCCAGGACATACACACACCCTATTTCCCAGGACATACTCACGCCTTGTTTCCCAGGACATACCCACACCCTATTTCCCAGGACATACTCACGCCTTGTTTCCCAGGACATACTCACATCTTGTTTCCTAGGACATACTCACACCTTGTTTCCCAGGACATACTCACATCTTGTTTCCTAGGACATACTCACACCTTGTTTCCCAGGACATACTCACACCTTGTTTCCCAGGACATACTCACACCTTGTTTCCCAGGATATACTCACGCCTTGTTTCCCAGGACATACTCACACCTTGTTTCCCAGGACATACTCACACCTTGTTTCCCAGGACATACTCACACCTTGTTTCCCAGGACATACTCACGCCTTGTTTCCCAGGACATACTCACACCTTGTTTCCCAGGACATACTCACGCCTTGTTTCCCAGGACATACTCACACCTTGTTTCCCAGGACATACTCACGCCTTGTTTCCCAGGACATACTCACGCCTTGTTTCCCAGGACATACTCACGCCTTGTTTCCCAGGACATACTCACACCTTGTTTCCCAGGACATACTCACACCTTGTTTCCCAGGATATACTCACACCTTGTTTCCCAGGATATACTCACACCTTGTTTCCCAGGATATACTCACACCTTGTTTCCCAGGACATACTTACCCCTTGTTTCCCAGAAGGGAAGTGATAGCTGATGTTGATGATACCACATCCTTCATAACCAGGCAGGGAGCCACCACCTCCCCAATACGACTTGGTGGTGGTCATGGTCATTGTCCCCGGAGGCTGGTCCCCTGTGATCTTCCCATGGACAGCTCCACACTGGGGACAGGCTGGCTTGTACTTAAACTGCTGGTCTATACACTCTGTACAGAACACGTGACCACACAACAGCTTCTTAGGCCTGGTCATAGTGTCTATACAGATACAGCAGTCCTCTGTGACCTCCAGAGGTAGATGCTTGTCTTTTGAATGGTAGTCATGGTCGGTGTACCCAGGTTCTGTTAGATTCTTCTGGCCATCTTCTAATGACTCATCCTCACAGAATTCCTTGTCAAAATCATCTTTTATTGGAGTCAACAAGGTCTTGTCTGTACAGTAGACACAAACTTCTTTTCTGTTGCGTATTCTGACTGCAAACTGTTTGCATACTGACACCATAGTTCTTGCAATCATGGCATATGGGGTAGTGTGTGTATAGTCCCCTGAAATTAAGACAAATGGTGTGAGTGAATAAAGGTCAGCAGCATATATTGTATGTGTAAAATCCCCTTTACATAGTTTGAGAACATTTCGTTCAATAGATCAATTAACAATTATAAAAGTGAATGGAAGTGTCTTTTCAGACCCAAAGGCTAAATCCTTTGTCAATAAATGTATCTTTTAACTGTAAGGCCATATGATGAGGATCTCAAATGTATATGACCCAGGAATAATTAAATTCTCTCGGAAGGAATCACAGTTAATTTATTATTCTTTGGTTTGCTATAAATATCAAGATTTTCATAATAGATTTCGGCTTCTGATGAACAAAACTACGACAAAGGGATTAAAGGGATGAAGGTTGATGAACACTATGGGCAAGTTTTATTGTTGCAATCGTGGTCTCATTGAGAAATACTCTGTATCCTTGTATGATATGAAGTTTGACATTTTCAATAAGCCTACTTGTGATTAAGAATGATGTCCTTGTTCTCACTTTATTGACCTGACATTCACTTGGATTTCTCATGGCCAGTGTCGCCGATGAAGCCGAAGACGCTTACTCTTCCGCAAGTACTGGTCTTTTTCTCTTATACATATTCATGGGCTTTGGGTTTCATGAGTTTCTTTGTTGATTCGTGCCTAACAATCGTATATAACAGTCTTTTTGTATAGAGATCCAAACTTTGTACAGATTTGTCAAAACAGTAAGCGTAGGTGTTAAAATGGAGTGCAACGAAAGTCTGAATACCAACTATTTTTTGTGATTATATAGTGGGGATCTTTCACACAAAGTTTTCTATATTGGAACTCCACCCCTCTGGCACCATGTCTTTGTTATACAAATATAATTTTCCTAAAGTGACACATAATCAAACCAAATATAGTTATAGGTTCAATTCCTGCAGTTGTTCAGTTGTTGGATTTTGAAACAAAGTAATATTAAAATAGTACAGGGCATACATAATAATAAAATAGTCCCAGGGCATACATAATAATAAAATAGTCGCAAAGCATACATAATAATAATAAATAATAATAATACATGCTGTTCTTAAAAAATTATGATCACATTGCCATGGTTACATTTAGACCACATATCATTATATGTTTTTGCAGTCTTCTCAGGAAGAATAGGTCATTAACATGCAAGGTCTATTGAAACCAACTTAATTAATCCTTCCCCAGCTCAAAAGATTAATAAAAAATTGTCATATTGCATGTGTCAGAACAAATTATGAGAATAATTTGTATAGTCATTCAGGTGAAATGTTTTGAGAAACTGAAATACACTATATTCTTTGTACTGAGCCCTGCCCCTAAGTCAAAGAATGCCCACGACCACATTAATACAAAATTTTATTATCATAGTTCAAGTGCAACAATTTGATATAGCCATTCAAGAACAACTAGGATTAAAAGAAAAAAAAAAGACAAGCAACAGACAGATTACAGTTCTATATTATATTCCAAAATATGATTAAAACAGCACAAACTCATTTTTGGTATCTACATACTTTTCACTGTTGAAATATTTAGCAAGTCCATTAAATATCAAGTGAAAAGAGAGATATTTGAATTAAATGCAGTTTCTATCGACATTAATAATTACGCCTTTGATGATGCCATCACAACTAGAAAAACATTTTATCATTCAAAATGGATATAGCATTAAAATTTTAATAGATTCAAGAATTATTCCTAAAATGTGAAGGAAAACTTTCTCACCTGTTCCAAGGACTGGCATAGCTAGTGAATCCAGTTTTAGCCTGTCCATTTCAACCAAGATGTTTTCATAGGACTGTTTCAAGTTCTTCTCATACTTGTTTGGATATTTGACAGCAATGCTGTCCCACCTAGGAGCAACAACATGTACAACAAATTTCCACTTGGAGTCACCAGCCAAAGTATTAAATACCTTTGTCATCTCATGATTTCTTGTTTGAAGTTGTTGATGCTGAAATTCATTAATATATTTTTCTCCTGCAACCTTTCTTATTTCCCTGGATATGTTCCCTCTGCCATCCAACTTTTCATTTTCAGGATTGACAATGGCGTCTGTGTCTGCTTCAATAATATTTCCACAGACTAAGTTTACTGTCAAATGATTTCCAATCTGATAGCAGAATTTTGAATCTGTGGAACGGCCTAGGGTTTTGTTCTGTACTTTATTTTGACCAGTGGGATAGGGGAATCTTTCCAGGTTATTCATTGAGCTTCCATCTTCTGATGATAAACTTCTAGCTCTCTGATCTTTTTCCAGTGGTACATTGTTGCTTTGTTTTAAAGGGTAACTTGAAGCAGAAAACTTGTTTCTGGTCTGCAAACTTCCAACCAATCCTAAAGCCATCATACTGTTCATACCAAAACACTTGCTAAAGGTCATCCGTATCAGTTCACACATCTGTGTGTCCTTGTCAATGAAGTGTACCTCGGTCAAGGTCGAGTGAAGACCTCTAGATCTAATGTATTCCACTACTGCTCGGTAGTACTGTTGGGTACAGTATTCTTTCGGTACACCAAATATACCTGTTTAACAGATAATAAGAATAATCAGATAGTTATTAGTGTGAATACAATATTATTCTTGTAAGTAAAGTAGAATAGCAACAAGACAAAGTATGGCAGGCAATCTGTTGTCGCCCAAAAGTAATGATTTCTTTATTTACCAAGCTGGCATTTATTGAATGATAACCATGAACAGACAAAATAAAGATCAGTGACCTACATTTGATACAGTACATTTAATCATCTTTAAGAATATCTGCATACCAAAGTCAGTTGCTCAAGAAAAAAATACTAAAGATGATGAGCTTTGACCATTCTTTGGTAGTCAGAAATCAAAACCTGTATCATAGCAACCTACTTTTTGTCTACTTCACTCCATTATGGTAAGATATGTATACCTGTATACTATTGATCAATCCAGTTGGAACAGTAAAGGACTTATACCATCACCGTAGTCCTATCAGTTATTCAGAAGAATAGATATCAGATATATAAAATATTGAGTTACCTGAACTGATAGCAGGTATAGCTATTGACTGGTATTTTTGGATGTCTGCCTCATCCAAACTGTTTTTGACGGCAAGCTTTAAATCGTCCAGACATGTCAGTTTCTCATCCTCTCTATAGTCATACCACCTTGGCCCAACAGCATGGATTACACCCTTATACTTCAGGTTACCAGCCGAGGTAGTACACACCTCTCCAACTCTCAGGGGTCCGTACCTGGCTATGTAGTCCCTACTATCACGCTCAAAATCGTAACCAGCCGCATTAGATATCACATAGGCCACTCCCCCTCCATGTTGTAAATCACCATTGGCAGCGTTTACAATACAGTCCACATCAAGATGAAGGATACTGCCGGGATAAACTCGTACTAACAGTCCTTCTGGTGTAGTGAAGTCTTTGGGACCAACACTACCATAACCGGCTGTAGATTGAGATGTCCAAGATGACCGACTCGTGGTGGAGGTCTGACTGAAACTGTGTCTATCTGTTGGAGTGCTGTCCCCTTTGTTTTGTTGAAGTGGAGTGTTGTCAAACCGCCTGTTTCTCAGTGTTTCTGTCTGTTTTATCCTGCCTAAGCCCAGTGAAATCTTGTGCTTTGCTGTCTGTAGCTGACTGTAGGACTGAGCCATTAAATGAACCATGCTGTGCTCATCCTTTTCAAGTTGATAGCAGTACACTCCATCAACAGCCATATTGATCTGCTCAATAGTTCCTTTGACTTTTGGTTCCTCGACTGGTGTAAAGGAGACCTCATCTTTGTTCAATACCTCTATGTGCTTTAACTTGCTCTCAATACACACTTCTATATCCTTCTTATCTTTTCCTTCATTGCATGATATCTGGAGCATGCTATCTCTGTAATGTACAGCTTTTTGATCAAATGATCCCTCTCCTCTGCAAAAGTACTGAAGAGCAAGAAAAGTTTCTTCAGGCATTTCAATATTGATACGTGGTACATGTTCAAAGCCATCCTGTGAAGAGCTGAGATGACCTCTACTGTCATCAACTCTGATTGTATCAACTTTGTTCAGGTCACTGTCCTCCTACAATACATAAGTGCTTGTATTTTGAGTCAAGTATTTAATTAGTCTGATTCACAAAATTCTTATTTCTTACACCCCTATGCCCCATATAATCCTTTCCTATATACTCACATCATTAAGATGGTATTGAATAACATAAAGAGTTGTTACACTTAATACCATTAATGAAACAAGAGGCCCGTTGGCCTCAACATTCATTTTACTATAATGTATGATTTTTGTTGGTTATAGCTAAAGATATTAAAGAGGCATCACGGTAAAACTATCTTTTTATGCTTATTTAGAATTATTGTATATATGAATTAAATGTATAATCTTGTGGAAAATTAATGGGTGATTTACGCTGAAATATTTTCTCAAAAACTTTAATTAATAATTAAAAAAGGGAATCACTATTTGTTGATCAACGATTTGGACATGTAAATTGTTTACGTCACATAAGAAAACGCATGCGCATAACAAGCTACATCGGTAAACAAAAAATGGCTATCCGCGTGACCTACATGTAACTACCAAGCAAAAAGTGGCCGAATGGTCAAACTACTGTATAACGTTAAGAATTATATCACGGAAGCATAATGAGGTGATGGGAAGTATTCAAGGCAGAAACTAACAGCCTAACTGTTTGCAGGTTACAGCTAACTTCTGGGAAGCCGATGACACAGCTTTGATTTGGTTTTGGGGCCTTCCAGGGGATAACTCTTTCAATCCTCTGTTACATGAAATGCGTGTGTAAAACTTGAAAGCATGTTTTGTAATATTTCCTTTATAATATTCCAGTAAAACGGCATTATTGAATTATATTGCTGAAGAGAAAGACATTTCCACATACAGGATAAACAGTAGGGGGGGGGGGGCATTTGTTTACGTCGTAAAACGATGAATAAATCTATGTCATCGTGCGCAGAAAAACAATGCTTGTCATACCTAATCTATAAAATACGGATGGTACAAAATATTATCAGGTTTGGACCCCGGTATTGAATTTGATATGAATCAAAATAGATGCATTTTTTAAGCAAAGTCATTAATTTAAAAAAAAAAAATCATATACATGTATGTCCCATGCCTGCAGTTGTGTTGAAAATGTCAACAAACCTTTAAAACATAAAAAAAAAGTAAAATGAAAACGGAGCTATCATAACATATATAAATGGATTAAGTATTAGACAATTATATTCTCGACAAGTTCCAAATTTGATATATGTTATACATGTATTCTACATGCGTCATATGAGTACAAGGGATACATAATTGTAAATTTTTTACATGAAAATATCTTCAAGACATCGAGTTGTATTAAAAAAAATCGGAATAATTTAATTTTATTTTTGTACCTTTCAAAGCATGCACAATTTTTGTGACATCGTTCTAAATGAGGATTCGTGAAGATAACTTTTTACAGAAATTAAGGTTTGTCTTGTTGTTGTCATCGTCGGAAACCCACATGACACTGTTAAATGTACAATGTTAGAGTGCAGTGTCATGTGGGTTTCTGACGATGCATGGTTGTATCCTGTTCCCATTTGTATCGGTCTCAGTCAGGTACTGATGTCAATAAATGATGCAGAGATGCCAACATATATTTCTTCATATGAAAATCGTGTGAAATTAACGTCTGATTATTAATGTGAATGTGATTCAATAAATTCATACACAGACTTTGTGTCTGGTTCATCACCGGACTTATACATTACGCGTCCCCTCTCTTAGGGCCCCTTTCATCAAATAGGTTGACAACACTGTCACTTGACGCGTGATCATCGCTATTTTTATCGGGCTTTCCAGAAAAATGCAATTTTTAAGTGGCTAATATAAGACATTTTGAGTGGACTTTGAATATTGAAATAACAGGAAAATGTATCTGGTAGTGCAGACAGAATGTACATTCAAGAATTTCATTGAAGACTTCCCCGGGATGCCCCTTTAACATACTCGACCATTTTGACCTTGAACTTAGGTCAAGGTCATTCATTTAAACAAACTAAGTAGCCCTTCATCCCAGAATACTACAGGCCAAATAGCAGTACCCAAAGCCTTTCAGTTATTGAGAAAAAGATTCTTGAACATTTTAAGACGTACATTTGACCCCTGTGACCTTGAAAGTAAGCCAAGGTCATGCATTTGAATAAGGTTCGCAGGCCTTCATTCATTTTTTTTTTAATCTAGAATAGTCAGGTTGTTAAAAAGACAATGTTCTATTTATGTTTATTTGTAAATAACCTGAACTGATTTTTGTTTATGTGATTGAATGTAAGATAGTCTGTTATCAAAATTCACTACCACAATAAAATAACATAGTCTATCACAATAGCTATATAGGGTAATTATGATGTCACAATGTTAAGTATCCATAACATCACAATGTTTACTTAACAACTGTAACAATCTGGAACAACAAAGTTGTACTTCAGAGATATTAAATTTGTAAAAGTCATCCTAATGACAGCCACCTAGCCGTCGAAACATGTTGACGATTTATCCTTGCCTTCAATAAAAACCCAACTGCAATGGATGTTGCGGATCCTTTATTCTTGTACTTAAGCCAAATAGCAGTACCAAAGGCCTTTCGGTTATTGAAAAGAAGTTGCTTTCAGATTTTCAGACATTTGACCCCTGTGACATTGAAAGTAAGTCAAGGTTAGGCTTTTGAACAAATTTGGAAGCCCTTTATCCCAGCATGCTACAGACCAAATATCAGTACCCTTGGTATTTTGGTTATTGAGAAGAAGTTGCTTGAAGATTTTATGACATTTGATCCTGTGACCTGAAAGTAGGTCAAGGTATACATTTTAACAAACTTAGTAGCCCTTCATTCCATGCATAATATCAGCATCCTGGGCTTTTGGGTTATTGAGAAGTTGTACACAGGAACAGTTTACACATGGCAGACAACGGGCGTCAGACAACGACAGACGAAGCATAATGATTATAGGTCATCCTGAACCTTCAGATCAGAGTTAGTGACCTAAAATTATTGAAATTGCCAAAATTTACTGTTACCTGATTAGAGTATTCTACTAAATCATTAACAAACCTTTGCTGAAGACTTGTTCGTTGAACCAACTGGAGATGTCACAGCAACTTGAGCTTTGGTCGTCTGCATCAACAACAACAAAAAATATTATCACATTTTTTTCAACAATCTCAGGTATTCATATTCATCTCTTTCAAAGACAGAGGGCCTGATTTGCTAGGTTTGACTCAGCAACTATGTCCCTAGGGGTGTCCCAAACTGATATTTTCACCCAAAGAATCTTCATTGAAATGGATGCTGATTAGGATTCAATAAAAATATTGGTTTCTTATATAACTCAAGTTGTCATACATCAAACAAGTTGTCAACTGATCACACAGTTGTTGACGGAAACACACATTTCATCTTTACCTATGACCAAATGATTTAAAGCTTTGATCTGTTCAATTACGGAACACTTTGTTCTAGGCATTTGAGTCATAGTTCAAAACCAATATCACTTTGGTCTTTGATAGGTTGATCCTTGTTCGATCCTGACCAACTTTGCTTTATAATGTGATTACATATAGTTCATCATAGAAAAGCAACAAAATTTGACTTTGACCTTTGACCAATTGATCCGGACCTTTTGGACCTGAGGACTTTGACTTTTGGTCAGTTGTTTAATTCCAGCCAATTTTGCTTCATTTATGTCATAATACAAAGTTTTTTAGTAAAAACTACAAAATTTGATCTTCGATCCATGACCTTTACACTTTTTTTTTTTTTTTTTTACATATCATTGTACTCACCCCTGCCTGGGCCAGAAATTTACGGAGAATATCTCGAACCACCTCCTCCCAGGAAACGACAAGCCTATTGCTGTCCTCCACCTCCTGTGTTAGCAGGCACTCCAGCCTCAGGTCCCCGGGAATGTCTCCTGGCCAATGTAGTTTAGCGTGATGGTCACCTAACTGTTTTTCCAGTTTTGTCACATCAGTTGACAAAAGCTGCTGGAATTTATCTTTGTCAGCCTCTTTGATAACCAAGGGACTAGGGACCTTAAAGGTAGGTCCTGTACGGCTTACCCTGTGGCCCAGCAATTCATGGTAAATCTGCACAGTGAGTGTTTTTCCATCCACTTTGTGTGTTCTTTGGCAGACTTTGTCTATAGCTGTAATGAAAATGATTGTGTTTAGAAAAACATAACTAACACACCACAATAGAAATTTCCCTTTAACAGCATATTCTTCAACATATTTAGAATTCTAACTATTGTTATAAACCCATCAAATTCAAAATAAAACAAGGCAATTTAACAAATGTGTCAGCCTCATCAATATATTTGCATTTTTCGCTGCGATCCACTATATGAACATTACCAGGAAAAATGTTCTTCATAAAAGTATTGTTACTGGGGTTCACTATACATCAAAACGATGACTCCAGATTTAGATTCTCGACAAGTTTATTGTTGGTCTGATAATAAAAACCCTGCAGGCAAAACAAATACAACATATAAATCTCACATGCAACCAAACATACCTCGCATACTTACATATATAACATAGATAAAGGGAAATAACTCCATTGACAAATGCTATTATACAACATATATCTTTCTTACCCTATCAATTGAATATAGACAATGATATTTTTAATATAACTATTTCTAAATCTTTAGTATGAATATATAATTTCATTTATCTATTCCAAAAAGATTATAAATTCATTCTTTACATAATCACATAAATATCATTACTTTCAAACCTATAGTTCTCGAGACGTATCACATGATTTACTTATGACATCATATATCAAGCATGTTCAATGAGAGTCTTGTCGCTCCGCTTCGAATAACACGAAGAACGCCCTTGCGTCAAACGCTCAGATGACTAGTCATTATCATTGGCGCCAACTTTATTCAAGCTGGGCTGTTCCGCCAATGTCTTTGAAATGACGACGCCTATACAAACGCAGCTAATAAACTAATTATTTGGAAGAAATATAAATGAAATTAACTCTTTCCGGAAGTCATTACTAGGCTCACCCCCAGACGTTTCGGCCAAAATAGCGGCTCTTTGTTGTGTTTGCGTAGTGAAAATTATGCCGAAATAATGCAGGTAAATGTAAACCAATGTTCTTTTCGGTTCTTCTATAGTTAGAAATATACAGAGCTTTATTTTCACAGGAATATGTTTGTTAGATGTGGTACCGATATGTATAGCTAAAGCATTCGCCGCCATGATGTTTACATTGGTGATGACACTTAGCAGTATCTCGCGGGAAATTCAATCTAAATTGGTGACTCAAATGACAAAAATGGGTACTTAACTCCTATCAAATTGTTTGTTATAAACTGACGTAGTCGATTTTGTGTAAAATGTTATTGGTAAACTCATCTGTCGGCTGCTATACCCAGCTAATCAAAAAGTATGTAACGTCAAGTAGCTTGTCGTCTGTATACGACAACGGGGAGGAGACGTCACGTTTTTTTGTCGTCTGTATACGACAACGGTACGGAAAGAGTTAAGCAATTGTTCAATAGTAAAAATGTAAATATATGGATTGAAAGTCATTTTTTTAACTTTCATAGTGCTATGAAAGGATTCCAAACTTAGCATGAAGCCCTAGCAGGCTTCATTCAATATGGATGTAACAGCTGACCTTTAATAGCACTATGAAAGTTTAAAAAATGACTTTCAATCCTTATATGAACCCATACACTAAGTAACATTAGTTTATGACACAGAGCCCAAATAAACTGTTTCTTGATTCCGGCAAACAGTCAAAACGAAGATCAGAATTACCTGCCTTTGATGACTGACACATGGCGCCACCAAGGTGAAACAAAACCTCAAGTATGATGTTCTTAGCAGGAGACTAATATTGGCTTTCATGTTGATCTATGTTTGGTTAAAGAGGCACAATGGACTTGTATCGCTCTCCTGGCATTAATCTATCACATGTAACTTAAAATTGGAATAAAATTTATAACTACAAGTCGTTTAATAGAAAAATTGTTAAAAGAAATAAATGTACAATGTAACTGACCCCAATTTTAATAGCAAACTTTGTTAGACCCTTCCAAGAATAAGCTACCAGCCAAATATCGTGTCTCAAGGCCTTTTAGTATTTCTAAAGAAATTAATTTAAAGGTTTGACATATTAGATTTTTTTTACCTTGAAAGCATGTCATTTTTATCATTGTGTGAAGTTTTATCGTAAACCCTCAAGGAATTAAGCCAGTAGAGTGCTGACAATAATTTTCCAATAAAAAGGCCAACCGGCCTGAATTGCTCATCTTGCTGTTAATTATAAAACAGAATTAACATTTTCAGCGGTTCGGGGTATAGCAGAAAAAAGATGTCCTATTAGGCATGTACTTCAGGTATTTCCATAAGATGTTATTTATTAGGATGTCCAACGGGTGTTGAGCACGCATAAAGCACGTTCAAGACAGGTGCGTGAATAAAGTCAGGTGATAAGGGTATCATTCTTACCGCGGACATTGAAGCGCAGACATAGCACAAATTTTAAGTTTTATGATGGAAAATTGTATTGCATTAGGTAGAAATCTCAACACATAGAGTTTTAAGCATTACAGGGTTGGTGTGTCTCCTGTGTTCCTTTAATGGAAGGTTTTAAGGTTGGGTGGTTTGCTTGGGTCGTTTTAGATACACATTTTTTTAGAGTTTACTATCATGAAAGGTTATACATTGTAGGTGAGGAGTGGCAAAGGAGTAAGCTTTATTTTCCATGTATACTGTACATTCAGCATATTAACAGTACTTAAAATGGTTTTGTAATAATCTCCGGGACCTCTCTATCCTCCACACTGGCTAACAGCATGAAGTTTGGTGCTGTGTGTTATTCTATGAAGGATATATAGAGGACCTATAATACAGCTACAGACAACATATCAATGGCATTACTTTATGTTACAGGCCTTATATCAGTACCTAGGGCCTTTTACTTATTGAGAAGAAGTTGTTTGAAGATTTTAAGATATTCAACCACTGTGACCTTGAAAGGGAGTTCAGGTCATTCATTCAAACAAACTAGGTAGCCCTTCATCCCAACATACTTCAGGCTCAATGTTAGTGCCTGGGCCTTCCAGACATTGAGAAGTTGCTTGGAAGATTTTAAGCCATTTGACCTCTGTGACCTTAAATGCAGGTCAAGGTCATCCATTTGAACAAACTTGGTAGAGCTTTATCCAACCATGCCAGTGGCCGAATATCAGCACCCTTGAGCCTTTCAGTTACTGAAAAGGAAGTGTTTAAAACAATTTAAAACATTTGACCTCTGCAACCTTGAAAGTGGGTCAAGGTCACTACTTTGAACAAACTTTGTAGCCCTTTACTCCAGCATGCTACAGGCCCAATATCAGTACTCAGGACCTCTTGGTTATTGGAAAGAAGTTGTTCAAAGATCTGTTAACAGATTTGACCTTTGTGCCCTTGATAGTGGGTCAAAGTCAAAACCTTCAGGCAGGTGAGCTGAAAATAGTAACTGTGACTTTTTTCAAATATTGAATATAAAGGTATTGTGAATTGAGGGGACAATGAGGGGACACTTCCAAAGTCAAATGTAATATATATGTTTCATCTACATTATGTGTAGTTATAATGTTACCTTCAGCATCTTCAAAGGTGACAATTAAGTTTCCTTCAGATATCTCCTGGACTTCAGTGACATCACTGCCACCACTTCTGCGGGTATTTTCAAAGTAACATTCCAAGGTGTCCAGACTTGTCTTCTTCCCTACCCCACTGACACTGACACTGCGAGATACTGGAACTCTCTTCGCCTCCAGCAGACAATTTTCTAATGTTGAATTCTGACAGGCATTCATCAACTCTTCAAAATCTAAAAGAGAATTTATCTCAAATTATTGCAGGGCATCAAAACATGATAAAAGGGGAAATAAAAAAAAAACATATATTGGTGTGATATTGTTTTTTTTATCTGAATATATTCTGATGTTATATGATGCTGATGCTGATTATCTTTATTCTGTTTAGCAGTTGAATAAGTTCTCATACCTACAGCACCATCAAATGTTACCAAGGCTGCACCCTCGTCTTTTCCATATAAAAATTCTATCGGAGTCACACTGACATTCGACTTCAAAAAATTCTCGAGGGTTTTCCTAGTTGTGTTCGGATTCATGTTCCTGAAGAAAACCTTCTCCTGGTAAAATGAAGGACCAGGTACAGGTTCCAGGGGCTTACACAATCTCACAGTCAAGGGGCACTTGTCCAAAGTGTGCTGCCTCCCCAGGACAAGCTGTGCATCTAAAACAGACAAGAGTTGTTACTGTAGCCAATGATGAGCTGCACCTGTGGTTTAAATCTCAAGTCAATGCATTGTACCCACTTAAGGTCACTCGATCCCTTTGTCAATATCCATGCCAATTTCATGAAACACTCAAATGTTTACAAGTGTATGAAGAACAAGTATTTGTGTTGTAATTGGCTGAAAAACTGCAGAAATCTTTTTTGGGTGAAAAGCTGATATTTTCAGAAAAAAACTTTATTCAACAAAACAAACACATACAGTGTACCCTCGTTATACCGTCACCTTCGTCCACAGCAATTATGGCGGTATAGCAAGGGTGGCGATAATATCGAATTATGAAAACTGTAAGCATTAATTAAATTGCATAATATATTGCATTTCCAACATTTTATTAAAAACAAGCTTAGTATTATATCGTCATATAGATTTACATTGGCACAAATTTATATCTGAAAATAGCTATTGATCTGCTTTTGCTGCATGCCATTCCAAATGGAGCACTAAAGATTTCCTCAATCTCCAAAAACAGAACAATATGGCGTTTAATCATCGAGGGAAATATATAGCAATCCGGGACGTTTGTATTTGCAAGGGTGTGGCAGATGGCGGTATGCGAGGGTGGCGAACTTAAGGAGGGAATTATATAGGAGAGAAATCCGTTCTAGAGGTTTGGGTGGTGGTATGCGAGGGTGGCGGTAGATTCGGGTGGCGATAGGTTGAGGGTACACTGTATAATGTATGCTTTAAATCGACATTTCCAAACTGAAAATTTTGTGGATGAAAAGTTAATTTTTTTAAATCATTCCTGTTTTAACAATACATAAAAATATTGAACCAAAAAATATAATTTTACTTAAAATTTGGGAAAAATAATCAGACTTATTGTCTTTTTAATTTCAGTTGCCTCCCCTTTAACTGCAACTGGACTTTACTTTTATAAATTTTGTTTTTGTTTTGTTTGTAACCGTATTAAATAGTTATTGGGCTATTTCTCCTCTGAATGCAGTTTCATACCACACTGTAAAGAGTAAAATAACCATGATCTTCAAGTCTTAGAATAAGTAAGTGTTTGGTCCCCTTATGTAAGTAACATATGTGTAAAGTTGAAAGAGGAGGGGAAAAAGTACACCAAAATTTCACCTGTAAGAATGATTATCAAAGTTCATTGACCTGTGAACCTGAAGAGACATGACATTATTTACGTCTGCTTGGGAAAACCTCATGAGAAAGAACATTAGACGGACGTTCAACTTGAATTCAATAACAAACGTAATATTTGTAAATGAAAATAGCTTATTTACAACATTTCATTTTCGAAACAAAATTTTTGCTTTGAAAATGAAATGAGTAAAGTGCTAGATTTCTCAGTAATAAATGCATAAATACCTTCCTCATTTTCATACGTAATGAAGATAACTCCGTCTTTCTCTCGTTTTGAATCATCAAACTTTTCAATGTCGACTGAACGACCCACTGCTCTTCTGCTCTCAAAGTAGAGTTCTACGGTGTCGTTTGATGTTTGTTTGTTCATCCCTCGTACCTGTATAGTACAGCCACTTGTTGTCTTCTCAGAGTTATCTCCACCTAGAAAGTAGATTGGTCAGCATTTAGAATTTTTTTTTCAATCACAACAGTATCCTCATAAGAGTAAATAAAAATATTTCAAAACAGTAATATAAGTGTGTCATACTTCATAAATCATAGACAGGTAAAAGTACAACAGAAATTCAGACTAACAAGGACATAGTCGTCAAGATCCCCCGCCTAATACAATTATGTCAAATACATGACATTAAAGTCGGTATAATGTAGTAGCCTCATTAAATAAACACAATATTAGCAGCGAGAGGTTCTGGTGAAAAGTCTACTAAGCAAGTTTCAGCAAAATCCAATCATTCCTTCAAAAGATTTGTGAAAAAACCAATCATCCCAATCAGGTCACAGCTGCTAGCCTCATTAAATATGCACGGAATATGCCGTTAATCAAACTTGAGCGAGGGGTTCTGGTACAAAGACTACCAAGCAAGTTTCATCAAAATCCAATCATTCCTTCAAAAGATATTGCGTGCAAAGCAACACGGAGGGACGGACGGAACCCATTTGTATATCTCCCGCCAACTTTGTTGGGTGGGGGATAAAAACTCACCAATGCCTGTGATGGTCAAAATAATTAATAACTAATGCATGATAAGTTTGAGGAAAATATTCAAAACTACACCAGAAAAACAAGCAATAATATGAAATGTTGAATTGGCTGTTCTTATAACATTGCTTTTGACTTTTATATATTTTAAAGGAGGACCAACATTGTTTTAAACAAAGGGACATAACTCCACAAATAAGGGAAGCAACTCATATTAACAATATAAAAATTCACAACACCACAATGTAATGGTTAATTGTACAAAATCTCATTCAAATCAGAGCATTACAAAAGAGTAATACAAGCAATGTTTTTAAACAAAGAGGCATAACTGGAAAAAATTAAGAAAGGTAGCTCTAATATAATTTACATACCGGTACTTAATTCACATATCCCCTCGATGTAAAGGTAATTTTTGTTCTAAATATCATTGAAATTAGTCCATTTGTTTTGGAGGAGTAACTCCCAAACTCACTCTATTATACTTATCTACCTGTAGCCAGTTATGTTTTGTCACACCACCCAGTTCACTACACTTAAACCTTTTTTCTAATTTTTTGTCCTTAAAAACTTGTTTCTTAATCTATATGAATACAAAATACATCACTACAACAGTGAGAGACCCAGATTCAAACCCAATCCTATCTTAGGTGTCACCTGAAATCATTTGATGCTACAAAATTAAAGATAAGTCTAAGATTGAAACAAACAGGAATAAATCAGCCAATTTACCTTGTTTGACTGATGGCTCTTTTCCCAGTGTTTGTTGCTCCTCCAAATCCTGCAAATACTGGATTATCTTTTGCATGGTATCAGACTTTGCAGCTACGTGGACTGTGTCAGAAGTTTCCTCCACTGCAAAATGGTTCACCTCTGTAATACCAAAACCAAATCCTACTTTTGAAATCTCTAAAATAAGCGGGAAGTCCTTTACGAAGAAGGTCTCTTCTCTGCAATTTTCTCTAATTTTGTGCCCAGCACGCTTGGAAGATAAAACATCCATTGACCAAACCTGTACTTGTCCAGTTTCAGTTACCTGCCATACACAAGTGATATTCTCCTTCTGTAGTGCATTATCAATGTAATTCTTCATCTCTGGTGTTAACAGCAGTTTCTTCATCACCATGGAAACGTGGAATGTGTCTGTTTTAACCTCTTTGATGAACTTCTCCACCTCTTGTTGACCACGCCTGATGTTCTCTTCAGTTCCAGTCCATGTCACTCTTGTGTTGCAGTCCTGAATTACCACTGTAAGACCTGGATACTGACCTGTTAGCTGATCCATGACCCTTAACCTTCTCAACAAATATCCGTGCGAAGGAGATGCTAATACTGTCTCCATGGTGACACTGTACAACTTGATCTTTGCCTCCTTGTGTAAGTATTTGACAGTTTCTGTAGGGCCTGTTATGATCACACAATTTGAATTCTTGTCATACAGAACACCAGCCTGATTTTTACCAGCACTGATTAATGGAACAAGACAGGCAAGAGCTTTTTGCAGAGGATCGTTAATAGCTTGGTCTCCATTGCTAGGTTTGTTGTTTCCAAGACCAAGACTTTGGTTGCTACGGTCCACATGGTCTTGACCTTTGTTGCTAAGGTCCTTGTTGCCTAGGGATGAAAGGCAGCAACTCTCCTGATGTAAGTTTGGAAGAGCCTTAACAATTATTTCCCTGACTTTGTCTCTACAGTTCTCAATAGGAACTTCTTTTTTAATCAGGAGTTTAGCAACAAGTTTTTGATCCATCCTTTCCAGAATGAGTTTCCAGCCCTGTTCCGTAGCTAGACTTGTTAAATCATGTATACAGAGATAGTGTATAAGGTTGCTGTCCCCTTTAGGATAGAAGCTCATTTTCTCTTTTTCTTCATCTTCCAGTTTCTCTATCTTTACTTTAACTGCTGAACAACTTCTTTCCACAGAAAATTTCCTACCGGCAACATCTGTAACACAGATGGTCTTAAGATCTGAGTTTTCTTCTATGTTAAATTTTGTTAAAAAGCGACCACTGTAAAATTATTTTTGTTCCGTTATGAAACAAACAAATTCAATAACCAGCATTACAAAGTCTGACATTTGACATTTCAATAATAAATATTTTCTGACTGACAACTCATTTTAATGATTCAGCAAAGTTATGACTTACAGAGCTTAACAGTCAAGGCGTAGTCCTTTGCACATTTACCTTACAAAATAAACAGATGTTTTTGAAATTTTGCAAAATAGATTTTCAATCACTGTACATATGTATTGGCATTACCTTGCTTTCTGCTTGGTGCAGTCCATTGGTCTGCCATAATGGCAGCAACAATGTTTTTTTCTGAAAAAAAAACAAACATTTAAAATGAGTATGGTTATCGGTAAATGACCAAAAAACAATCATTGATACAATGTACCCTCGACCTATCGCCAACCGAATCTACCGCCACCCTTGCATACTGCCACCTAAACCTCTAGAACGGATTTCCCTTCAAAATAATTCCCTCGTTAAGTTCGCCACCCTTGCATATCGCCATCCGCCACACCCTTTAAAATACAAACGTACCGAATCGCTATACATTTCTCTCGACGGTAACGTTATATTGTTCTGTTTTTGGAGATCGATGTTCCATTTGGAATAGCATGTGGCAAACGCAGATCAATAACTATTGGTAATAATTTTCATAATTTGAAACTATCGCCACCCTTGTTATACCGCAATAATTGCTTTAGATGAAAGGTGGCGGTATAATGAAGGTACACTGTATATGATGATATATATAATTAAGACCTGAAACACTATACAGTGTACCTACGTTATACCGCCACCTTTCTTCCAAAGCAATTATGGCGGTATAACGAGGTTGGCGATAGTATCAAATTATGACAAAGGTCAAAAATTTTATCAAAATTTGTAGCCCTTTTCCCAGCATACTACTAGGCCAAATATCAGTACTATAGGCCTTTGGGTTTTGGAAAAATATTTACCATTGTATGGCATTGCCACTATATGTCCCTACCAAATTCAGTTGGCATTCATATGACCATGAATGCCATTGGCCGAATGTTGATGTCATCATTAGTTTGACGTCATAATTGTTAAGCTGGATACCATTAACCGTCCCCGGGCGATGGCTGTTCTTTTCATTGAACAAGCATACAAGATAAATAATAAACTTTATATCATTGGAGTTTAATGCTGAGAAATATAAAAAGGTATTGATTTATTTATGAGTTGAACCGATTCTAAAAATTGGTAAATATAAGTATTGAACTGCTTTTAGCAAGCATTCATAGGCAAAATGAATTCCAACTGGACAAAAGCAAATCCAAAATAAAGCGCTAGCGCGCTTCATTGAATTTCCCCGTGTCCAGTTGGCATTCATGTAGCCTATGAATGCCAACTGAAAGCAGTTCAATGTTTAAAAGGTTGCTTGAAGATTTACAACACATTTCATCCCAGTGACCATGATAGAAAGTCAAGGTCATTCATTTGAACAAACTTTGTAGCTCTTTATTCAAACATGCTACAGGCAAAATGTCAGCAGCCTGGCCCTGGGCCTTTTTGAACATGATATATTACTTGAAGATTTTAGACATTTGACCACTGTGACCTTGAAGATGATGTGACACACACATATGCTGCACCTCTTAAATTTAGTAATAGATACAGTATGCCGAAAAAACTAGATAAAAGTCAGTCATTCAAACAAGTCCTTCATCTCTGCATGCTACAGACCAAATATAAGTAACCAGGGCCTTAAAATTATGGTTATTGAGAAAACAATTCTTGAAGATTTTAACACTTTTAACACATATTTGACCTTGAATATGGGTCAAGGTAGTTAATTTGAACAAATTAAGCAGCGCTTTTAAAAAAAAAAAAACTACAGACCAAGTATCAGTCCCCTTAGCCTTCTTGAAGATTTTTAACAAATTTAACCCTGTGACCATTAAAGTTGGTCAAGGTCATTCATGTTAACAAACTTAATTGGCAGCCCTTCATCCCAGCAATGCTACATGTATAATGTCAGCACTCTAGACATTTCGGTTATTGAGAGAAAGTTGTTGGAAGAAAAAGGTTACGCACGACTGACCCTTTGGGTCAGATTACAATTTAAATGTGTGCGTTCAGATGCTGATCACTTACAAGCTAAAGCAGCTGGTAATGTGAAAGCGAAAGAGATTGAGATGCGTATCTTAACATGCATCTGACTATCAGTTAAGATTTTAAATGTGTTTATTATGATATGATATACGATTATCAATATTACAATTTAACAATTTTTCATGAAACTGAATAAAACTTGAACTTATATATATAATGAACTGCTACTTTAAAGCAAAGTATAATTATATGAAATAAACAAAATTAGTTTAGTTAAAACATATTTATTTAAATATATGACAGTACACACATATATATCAACTGCATTTTTTACCAGCATTCACATGTGTACTACAGCGTAACTCTTTGTACAAATTCTTTGTACACATGTGTACTAAGAGTTATGCTGCAGTATGTGTGACACAATTCAGCAACGACACGTAATGTTGGATAATAGACAGTTTATTCGTGATCGTAAATTACACCGACATCACAAGTACATGTTCATGGTATAACAACATCATTAAGCTGAATTAAAGTACTTCGGTGTTGTGTCTCAGCCTGGCTAAGTCAGTTGTGAACTTATAAGTCTTCTACATCTTTACTAGCACTAGCCTGTAGCCCTCCTGGCAGTCTAGGCCTCTCGTGTAGACTGTCAAAGGCATAGCTAGTACTCTATAGCCATCACAGGTGTAGACTATAAAAGACCTACTCCAGAGTCTTCTCATGGTACAGACTGTACAAGACCTACTCCATGATCTTCTCATGAACGACTCGATCCTCCTATCACTACACTAGCTTGTACTTATAATTACTAATCTCCTTAGTGCCGTCTGCATTAATAATTGTTGTCCAGCTGGTGTTAATTATCTGACCAATACTGCACCCTGCCCCGGTTTACTGATGTAATAGACAGAGACCTAATTAACTACTTGTTTACTTCAATCAACACAGCACATACAGTTGAGTGTAAGCTAACCTTTACACCCTAGTGCACTAGGAGTGCACTACCTTTAAACTAGTAGTGCACTACATTTAAACTACAGGTAAACTAGTAGTGCACTACGTCCAGTCAGGTGTGACCACAAAAAAAACAGGTAATGGGAGTGTCCATATCTACCTGTGTCCTTACCTGTACAGATTTAAGATGATTTACCTGTATTTTTATGTTTGTACGGTGTCTTCCAGTCCAGCCAACTTTTGGGATTTTAAGTGAGAAACAGGTAGGGAAAAAAGTTGGCCATAGTGGAACAGGTGTTCTTCACTGAAACAACACAGGTACTTACTATCACAACACTGACAGCTTAGGTAGACACAGGTAAACTGACTTTTCGGAAGATAAATAAAAAATCACAATATTAAATTTTTAATTTTAATTCTATTAACTGGTATTTTACAAAAAAATATCAAAATGTACAAATAGTAATGACATATTTATCACATGAATGTATACATTCCTGCTTATAATTACTGCTTATTATTATAAGAATGAATGTATATATCTAAATGAATATTTTGATAGGAGCTGCCAGGTTAAGGGAGTCCAGTGGTCGGTCCCGAACAACATATTATCTTCACACAAGAGAGAAACATCAGACATTGTATTAAATAAAATAGGGAGGGTGATGGGAAATGAAATATTTCCAAAATGGATCACAAGACAAAACATACTTTGATATACACAATGAATATAGTATATGATGTATATATCTATACTCATACACCAATGCGTATAACTATACAGAGAAAAAAATTGTCCAGATAGTTTCCGGTGTATCAAATATTAGGACGCACATGAAAAAAAAGGGGTTGCCATGGTAACAAGGGACTGTACATTGTTGTTTGGGAGAAAACGATATACCGGCTACTCATTCTAAACTACTGGTTTTTATTGCAATGGTTGGGGCGGGGGATATAAGTTAGCATACATACACACACATATGGAGATATTAGCCAGGTGGTATAGGACAAGTAGTTAGCGCCCGATAAGGCAGCTCCTGCGAACTCCTCAGAATTGTATATGATAGAACTGTAAGTTTTTATTGTATTGATTGTATAAGAATGGTATATCTATGTACTGTAAAGCGCTTTAGAGTGGCTTATGTTAGCTAAATAGGGCGCTATATCAAATATTGTATATTATTATTATTATTATTAGCATGAGCTTACAGTTATAGTTTTCAACTGTTATTTTCGTGTTTATTCAATGGTTAGTTAATCATTACAACTGATGATAAACAACACCAATTAACCACACTGCACGTGTGATATCCTCTCTACATCATTTCTTAAATTAACTACAAATACATCAACAGTAAGGCTAATAATGCCTTTGATTTTGTCCATAATTTCAAAATTGAATATAAACAAGTGCTAATTGTAATGGGGTACCATTACAGATGTCCCCCAAACTACCCCTTTGGTCGGAACTGATGAGCCCAATGAACTCACAATGGAAATATAGCTGACACCCCATATATCAGCGGTCATGTTGACGAATTAGGAAACGGAGGTTACGACAATGTCCGTGGTGTCCTACTACAGTTATATATAAAATTTCATTAAAATCGGACAATATATAAATTTCGACCAATCCGAAGCCAGGAAATAGCGGCCATGTTGACGAATCACGAAACGGAGGTTACGAGGTACAATGTCCGTGGTGTCCTACTACAGTTATATATAAAATTTCATTGAAATCGGACAATATATAAATTTCGACCAATCAGAAGCCAGGAAATAGCGGCCATAATGACGAATCACGAAACGGAGGTTACGACAATGTTGTTGGTGAAATACTACACATATATATTAAATTTCATTGAAATCGGACAATATATAAATTTCGACCAATCAGAAGCCAGGAAATTGCGGCCATGTTGACGAATCATGAAACGGATGTGACGACAATGTTGTTGGTGTTATACTACACATATATATTAAATTTCATTGAAATCGGACAATATATAAATTTCGACCAATCAGAGGCCTCCATTTTCGTTTCGGTGGCAACCAAACTTTACGAAAATGTTACCATGTTATTCAGCATCCCTTAAAACACCCATGTACCAATTTTTACTGAAATCGGAGACTGAATTTTGAAAACCGGAAATTAGCTCTGGCGGCCATCTTGGACTTCCGGTCGCGAAAAAACAACCCGTTTTCACACACCCCGCCCCTAATGAGTATGTGTGTGAAGTTTCGTGAAGATCCGTCCAGTAGTTTTTGAGAAAACGGTCGGAAACCTCCGCGGCGGAAGAAAGTGGAAGAAACAAGAATAATAATAAGAAACCGAGCAAAAACAATATGTCCCCCCACTTCGTTTGGGGGACATAATTAGCACAGCTAACGATGCTGTACAATCGATATATATTTTAACATATCTCCAATAAACTCTCTGTACCATTTTCCTGTCTTTTTAGATAATGTGTATCCAACATTAGGGATTAACAGCCTCCTCTTCCATTATCAAGAAAATTTGCCTGTATCTGTACAATTTTCACTGATAGTGTGCATTGATAGACTGGAATTTTACAAAATATGAATGATCACTTTTTTACCTGGAATTTACCTGGCGGTCACTCAGGCATGACCAGGCCTAACCAAGGTGTGAAAATGAAAAGTTGGCCAGGCTGGAATGGTATATTCATACAGAAAGTTGGCTAGACTGGAATGAACCGTTTGTACTATTGAAGATGTGTAATGAAGAAATCTTTAGTTTGTTACTTATATAAGCACAAGAATGAAAAATTCTGATTTTATGCCGGATGATATTCGCTCATCATAGTAACTTGTTTTAAATTAATATGCTGTATGTCAAGATTAAATATATATATATATATAATAAACAAACTTTAACTTACAGATAAGTTAAATTTTGGTACAAGTAACAATGATTCTTTTTCATTTAAATATTTTCATTCTACAATTCAATCGAAAGGAATGTGTTTGGTTAAAATGGTATAATAATATAAATGAACCATATAATAAATTATGTTGTCATGACATTTAATCTTGCTAAAAGTGTATAAAGAAATAAAGTAAACAACAGATTGTAACATAAAAGATCAGATATTAGAATAACAGATTTTGTACATAGTATAGTACTTTAATGAATTTGACATTAAGAAGTAAGCCATGCAATAATACCTACATGTACTGGCATTGGTATTTTGTTTCATTGTACATTCATGTACAAATAAACATATAAAGCCATTTCCTTCTTCATACCATAATACCAATACCAATATACATTTGTACATGTACATGTAATCCAATTGACTGTTATACAATGTTATCGTCAATTATCAAATTTGATCATCATTCATCAATTAGGGCCCTAGCCTATAATCAAACTTGGCCAGTGATGGCCCTGGGAGAGAGGGAAGTGAGAAATTCACACCTGGCTAACTACAGCCAGCCTACAGGTGTGTCCCCTGAACTCTAGGAGGATGTGGCCCAGGCAGGTCAAGTACATAATAATGCCTGGAGGGTAATGATTCTACCTGTAGATATGTATATGTCCCTTTTAAGTTATAGATACAAATGTATCATATAAGTCATTAGGTTAATTTAAAAGTACAATAAATGTGACTGGCATAGGCTACTTATTTCTAATATAGACTAATTTAACTGTATATTATTTATTTGTTGTATCACAGACTTGGCTAAGTCTGTGGTTGTATGCTAATTAGAAATTAGAATGTATAATTAATTGAAATGATTCCATTACACTGACCTGGTTTTAAATTTTTTTTTTTTAATAATTATTACATATACACATAAACCTTCAATTCATATTTAATACATCCTGTAATTGTCTTCAATATTTAGGCCTACATATGGGAAATGCATCATTTTTTAATTGAATTCTTTTATATTGATTATTAAAAAAATTAAGTAGAATGAATTTTAGTTTAATTGTTTATCAAACTGCATTTAGAGACTGAGCGTAACAATATTTCGCCCAATATAAACTGTAGATAATTTAGCATTATGTATTCATTTGATAAGTATATATATATGTAAAGATTTAAAAATCAAAATGTATCATTTGATTGTATTAATTCAAGTGTCATAAAATACTTATTTTAAGTACAATATTTAAGAAAATCAGAATCTGGTAAAGGACCGATATAAACTTATATTGTTTTCTAATAATTTTTTTTTATCTTTATCCTATTTACTATCAAAGCATTATTGAACTATTAAATGTTTTATAAAACCAGAGCTAGTCCACAGATTATATCCACTTTTTAAATGGAAATATGAAAATATCATATAATCTCAATGATTTTTAATTTCATGTCATGAATGTGGTTTATAAACATGATAAACCTGAGCAAAACTTAAAATATGTATTATCATTTGATCCTGGTTATCTCCAACTGAGCCCTTTAATCAAATTGGTTTCAAATTTGACCAGTGATAGTCAGGTGAGGATTCGGGGAATTCACACCTCAATTGTGTCACTTACAGGCTTACGTCAGCAGGTGTTCCAAGATGAGGCAGGTCAGGTAATTACCTGAGGCCTGAGGGTCAAATCAAAACATCTGACCCATACTGAAAAACCTGACTAAATTAAAATTTGTTGTTTAACTTTTTTTTCAAATTCAAATTCTTATATATATATATATCAACACTGTTGCATGTGATATACATACAGGTCTAGATATTTAGAAAATTAAATAAAAATAAAGATTGACAAAACTCTATAACGCGTCCATGAATATACAGGTCAGAGGGATGAATGTATTTAATAAAAATATATATTTAGTTTAATTAAGTAGTTATTAGTTCTTCATGGGGATTATATATATCCTAAACAAATAATTATCAATGGATATTGCTCCAATTTTTGGTGTAAAATGGTGTACCTGATACCTCTGATACCTCTTCTTAGACGCCACTGGTTAGCTGATGTCAGCTAATTCTGACGCTTCTTGTGTTGATAACTCACTGTTATCCGGTTGCGCATCATAAAAACTTGGATAAAACTTAAAAGGTACATTTTGCCAGTGTCTATTTAGACGATTTTTAAAAACATTCAGAGTGGGGGCCTCTACTACTGAACTTGGGAGTAAGTTCCATGAATCCACCACTCGTCTGCTAAAAAGTCCCTTCGTGACTGTTGTTCTGCTCTGTTTCTTATATAATTTTTTTAGAAAAATGATGTTTATCAAATTACAAAATATAAGACATCAAAATTGTAAGTTTAATTATTATCATTTGTTTTATTTATGTCCTGTATGCAGGTGTAAAGGTTAGCTTACACTCAACTGTAGGTTACATGCAATTAATTATTTCCAGATGGTACAGCTACCGTGATATATCATATCAACATGCCTACTTTGTTACATTCGTCCCTTTTTCACAAAGAAATATGATTTCTAATTATAGTTCTTTAGATGTTATGCACACTATTTTGTTACACACATTGTACACACTGTACAATGTACGTCAGTTAATTATAATCAGCGACCATAAGCTGACAATGACCAAACACTGAAGAAGTTTAAATAGAATCAATAAAAATGTGCATGATGAAAATCTGAAAACTCACACCCTATAATACTGGTGACTGTCAAGTTCTTGAATTTTCGCATGGTTCTACTTTCGGTTTATCAATATCGGTACCATTCAGAGTTATCGTTCCTTATCGCACTCGCAACACGCCGATCTGTTGATTTTAAACCTGGTTCAATTAAGCATCCCTTCATCTACGATTACGAAAGATGAACAAAAAATCAAAACAAGTCAAAGCAGATCATTTATTCTAACTATCGGCCTTTTCGCTGACTGATTTCGGGTCATTTCGCCTGGAGCCGTCAGGAGGTCATAGGTATTTTACATCCAATAAGATTGCTTGTTTCAAAATGCAGGTTGTCAATATATTAGGCCTACCCTTGTCTTGTGTTAAGTATCCTTAATTTTGGAACGGACCATAATACATCTCCGACAGTCCATGCTACATGTAAGTTTGATAAGAAACAAATATTTAATATTATGGGCGAACTTTGTCAAGGCCAGTAGAGTCTACAAGTGTGTAATTCGTTATATTATCGTCTGGGTCCAATCAACAGCCCTATGTAAGAGGCGATTTGATTGGGCGAAGACAATCGAGCAAGTCGTCTTGGTATTTCTACTTTCGGTTCTGTGAAATTTTGGCGTCCATATTAGAATACGAAGATGTGAAATATTTGCTGCCGTGCAGAGCGATTGTGAGATATTTGTAAAATTATTTGTGCAAAATGTAACATTTGAACAAAGTATTTATGATAGATATTTAACAGGACTCGATAAAACACCACTTTTTCGATTTGGTGAAATGTACTTTTTCAAAACGAAAGTAGACTTGAATTTTGACAATCTATTATATTTAGGGGGAATAAGAATCACTATAAAATGTTTAACGGATTGTCAGCACTGATAGGTTATTTAGTGCGAACAGGTGGTCGACTTATTCACGGCGTGAAACATTTAGGTGCACATTATTTTAAATAGTTGGTTCTTTGGGAAACTTCACCCACACTGTTTACATGAAGAATACAAAGGTGCAGTATTTATAATATTGAGTTGTTTAGACAATATTATTAAGTAGAAGTACAGTCTACTAAAATAAAATGACGGAAGCAGTTTAAAACAATCTGCATGTAATACATGTAAGTATGCAATTTAATATATTGAAGCAGCAGATGAGTAATGTAAATTTAATTCTGACCCTGTGTGATGTATTTATGGAGAAGTTGTTAGAAATTGTCTCTAATCCATTTGTCTTTGTTTTGACAATAAAATATGTTTAAATCAAATCAGTTGGTAAGTGCTTCACTAGCCTTGATGAAAAGTCATTATGTTTGGTAAACGGAAGACTAATGTATGATTAGAGTAAAAATAAGAAGTGATGCTCAGTATTCAGGTGTTTCATCAGGAATGTTTACCAAGTTGAATGTCAGTTTGTAAAAGGCCTAATATAAATATGTGCATCAGTAAACTGAGTCAATCTGATTGAAATGCAGATCCTTAATTACTCTCACTCTGTTACATTAGGATCTGACAACATCCCAAAAAAGATCATGTTCTTGTGACCTTTGACACCTCTTTACATCATACTAGTAGAATTTTCCAAATATGCTGTCATCTGCAGCAATTTAGTAATTTCGTCACAACATTGCACATTAACTTTTTTTGTGGTGAAATGAAGAAACGTTCGGATACATACACTTTTGTATGTCACTTCAAATGTTCACATTTCAGATTCTGAAAGTAGTAATTTGTTTGGCTAATGCAAAAGGTCTCCGGGACATGATCCCCTATTGGATGTTGTCAGATATTGATGCAGCAGAGAGAATTAAGTTAACAGAACAGATATGATTTTAATCAGATTGCAGTAATAAAAGGTAACCAAAGTTATTTCAGTATAACATTAGGCCATACCAGTATTGATTTATTGTTCTTCAGTAAATGAGATTTTAAAATTGGAGCGAGCGCAATTTTTTTGTTTTTACAAACATTTTGAATTCCTTAAAATTTCGAGCGAGCAGGTGTTTTCAAAGACTTGTAAAGAGCTGTGCAATAAAACAGCATTTGAGAGAAAAGCTTTCTTAAAGTTCCTTCTTAATAGAAAACCCTAGGTCGTTCATTCAAGTTTATTTATTGAACCAAAGCCACAGGACACAACTTTTAGCAACCACATGTTTTTAGCTCACCTGGCCCGAAGGGCCTATGAGTTTATGCAATGGTCTGGCGTCCGTCCGTCCGTCCGTCCGTCCGTCCGTCCGTCCGTCGTCTGCCAACATTCTCTTTAAATCGCTACTGGTCATCAAGTTTTAAATGGATTTTAACCTTTGGTCAGAAACATCCTTTGGGGAAGGGGAACAGATTTTGCATAAATGGTGACTCTGACCCTCAAGGGGCGAGAGGGATGGGGCCAAAGAGGGGAAACAGAGGTAATTCCTTTAAATCTCTACATGTACTTGTCATAAAGTTATAAATGGATTTGACCAAATTTGGTCAGAAACATCCTTAGGTGAAGGGAAACTGATTTTGCAAAAATGGTGACTGACCCCCAAGGGTCCAGAGAGGTGCATGGGGCCCAATAGGGGAAACAGAAGTAATTCGGTTAAATCGCTACTTGTCATAAAGTTGTCAATGGATTTTGACCAAAATGGTCTGAAACATTCTTGGAGGAAGGGAAACGGATTTTGCATAAATGATAACTCTGACCCTCAAGGGGCGAGAGGGATGGGGGCCAATAGGGGAAACAGGTAATTCCTTTAAATCTCTACTAGTCATAAAGTTATTAATGGATTTTTACCAAATATGGTTAAAAACATCGTTGGGGGAAGAGGAACAGATTTTGCATAGGTGGTAACTCTGACTTTCAACGGACCAGAGGGGCGGGCCAAAATAGCGGAAATGGATGTTATTCCTTTCAATCGCTACTAGTCATAAGGTTATGAATCAATTATGAGCAAATTTGGTCAGAAACATCCTTGGGGAAAGGGAAACAGATTTTGTATAAATGGTTACTCTGTTCCCCTAGGGCCAGAGGGGCGGGGCCCAATGAGGGAAATAGATTTCTTCTGATATCATCAGGCGTAGAGACCTTATATTTGACTGGAAGCTTTCTTGGATGAAGCCAAATAAAGTTTGCAAAAAGAAACAACCTTGACCCATGTTCAAGGTCACGGGTCAAATCTATTATAACCTTTAAACGACGTCTTCTAATAACCAAAAGTCCTACAAGCATGATATTTCGCTGAAAGGTTCCTTGGATGAAGCTCGACAAAGTTTTCGAAAAGATATGACCTTGACCTATATTTAAGGTCACAAGGGCCAAATCTGTTAAACCTCCAAACAACTTCTTCTAAAATACCAAAAGCCATAGAAGAGTGATATTTTGGCTGAAAGGTTCCTTGGATGAAGCCCAACAGAATTTTCAAAAAGAAATGACCTTGATCTATATTCAAGGTCACAGGGGTCAAATCTATTAAAACCTTTAAACAACTTCTTTTGATTAATCAAAAAGGCTAGAAACATGATATTTGTCTGGTAGCTACCTTGGAAGAAGCCGAGCAATATTTGCACATGAAAATGAGCTTGACCCATATTCAAGGTCACGGGTCAAATCTGTATAAACCTTTAAAAGACTTCTTCTGAAATACCAAAAGCCCTAGAAGCATAATAATTGGCTGAAAGTTACCTCCGATGAAGCCCGACAAAGATTGTGAAAAGAAATGACCTTGACCTTTATTCAAGGTCACAAAGGTTAAATCTGTTAAAAGCTTCAAAAAACTTCTTTTGAATAATCGAAAGTCCTAGAAGCATGATATTCAACTGAAAAGTTCCTTGGGTGAAGCCCGACAAAGTTTGTAAAAAGAAATAACCTTGACTGTATATATTCAATGTCACAGGGGTGAGCTGCTTGAGTTCCGTATTTTGTTTATCTGATAAAGAGACCTTGGGACGATAAACCACCTTTTGCGGTATTTTGCAGTATTTTGCAATACATTAAGGCAACTGGATTCTGAAGTGACCGACATGATAAAAAAGCCATTTTGTCACATTCCCAGGTTTCTTCAAAAGTGAAAAAAGCCTCGTCGCGCACTCTTGTGTTTTGATGTTGGATGTTGCTGCCAATAAAACGCTTGAAATACCCTTTTTACCTTCGTTTCAAACATAAAAATGATCCGGAATGGCACTTTTTACATTTTGATCTGTTGTAAAGTATATCCGGATTCATCATTTTTCATTGATGCTAAAATTTTAGCTGTAATTTTTTACTTTAACTTTTATATTTCCAAAACAGGAGCGGTAAATTCAATGAACAATAAATCAAATTGGTATGGCCGTATTAGTATATATTTTTAGCTCACCTGCCTGAAGCCATGGTGCAGTGTCCGTCATTTGTCGTGTGTCGTTCGTCATTCGTTGTCCGTCCTCCAACTTTTCCTATAAATCCCTACTTGTCCTGAACCACTAAGCACAATTTGACCAAATTTTGCCAAAAACATCCTTGGGGCCTGAGTGGCGGGCCCAATAAGGAAAATACAGTAAATTATTTAAAAATCCTTCTTCTTCTTTAGGAATGACAAGATATTGCACAAATTTGGTCAGAAGTACCTGTGGGAGAAAGTGATTAAATTTTGTATAAAAGGTTGTTCTGACTCCCCAGGGGCCTGAGGAGCAGGCTCAATTGGAAAATATAGTAAATTCTTTAAAATCCATTTTCTTCTTGAGAAATAGGAGGATATTGTTCTGTTGTATTCCTGAGGAAAGGGGATCCAATTTTGTATAAATGGTGGGTCTGACCCCCTGGGGCCTGATAGGGGCCCAATTTGGAAAATATAGTAAATTCTTTAGATCCTTCTTCTTCTTTAGGAATGACAAGATATTGCCCATATTTGGTATTAAGCATCCTTGGTTAAAGATGATTCAAAATTGTATAAATGGTGTGACAGACGGTGGGGCCCAATGGGGGAAATT
Organism: Mimachlamys varia; assembly: GCA_947623455.1. Classification (NCBI taxonomy): domain Eukaryota; kingdom Metazoa; phylum Mollusca; class Bivalvia; order Pectinida; family Pectinidae; genus Mimachlamys; species Mimachlamys varia. The sequence goes on along the minus strand of OX392542.1, from coordinate 5,873,653 downwards.
TATTTGAAGTTTTTAAAACTCCTTAATTTTCAAGAATAACAGCATGATCAGCTTTGATCTGGAGCATCCTTTGATGAAAGGGAATTAATTTTATATAAATTGTTGGTAGGAAACCCCTGCAAACTGGGGCGGGGCCCAAAATGGGAAATGTAGTGAATTCTTTAAAATATTTCTTTTGTGTATGAATGATAAGATATTGTCCAAATTTGTTGTCAACAATCCTTTTGTGAAGGGGGTTCAATTTTGTATAGGTGGAACTTAACCATCATCCATTCCCCCAGATGGGGCCCAATATAGGTAAGTTAGTAAATACCTTAAAATCCTTTCTTCTAATTTTGTCATTTTTTTCCATACTGCTTTTAAACAACTATATCAGCAGGTGTGCAATACAGGCCCTCTGTGTCTCTTGTTTGTTATCAAAATGCATATATGTTTTGCCTATTTTTCTGTTGGTTCATTTGATGTAATGCCAATCATTATTATATCATTTACAGTTTACATGCATATAATGTTCCAAATAAAGTTAAAAAGAGATTTTGAATTTAATGAATATGTGCAGATTAAGGCAACAAAACTATTTTATTCCAAGGGCTGTAAAAATATTGTCATACAGTACTTACAAAGCTACTGCAAAAATAAAAGCTACAACTTTTTAACACCATAGGACTTAATGGCAAGACATTTGAGTCTAAATATTTTGATAATTGAGTCAGGAAGAAACTTTTTCCGATTGTAAAAAAGGAATTCAGAGCTCATTGTAAGTGAAACAGAGGTCATTATTTATTACAAATTCCTCCGCTAGGAGGCAAACCCGGAACCTCTGTCTACTAGTCTTTACTTACCCTCAACCAATCGAGCTAAAGAGAATTAAGATCTCTAGCCGAGCGATATATTGCAGCTAGTATTTACTAGGGTTACATAAGAAGATATTTAAAAAGCAATGCAGTCTCAAAGAAAAGAAGCATTTCTTCAGCTACTGTATTGCTGATTTATGGAACATCTTAATTACCACATTTCATAAATGTCAAAACAGTTACTGACTCTCTGACCCACAAAATATTTGGACGACAGGCGGATGCGAGAGTCAGAATGCATCCTTCTATAGTTAAAAAGTGGAAACTTAACCGACCCGTGCACGGGTCGTTTAAGCCATGTTTTATAATATGAAACATTTTTGATCACATGTAAATTAAGTATCAATGGAAAGAACAGATATTTTTCTACTAAACTACACATTTAATCAAGTCACAGGAGGTCGCCACCCATTTCTAAAGAATAAACAGTTTCTTGACATCTGTTTGAAAATGGCTGCCGCCTAACGTCACATGTTCAAAAATAGATAGGTCAGAACTAAATTCTCGTGGGGTCTTGCAACGCGCGGCCATTTTCAAACAGAGTCAGGAAACTGGTTATTTTTTTAGAAATTGGTGGCAACAGTTAGTTTACGACCTCCTGTGACTTGATTAAATGTGTAGGTTAGCAGAAAAATATCTGTTCTTTCCATTCTAGGTTTCATATTATAAAACACAGCTTAAACAGTGACCTGTGCAAGGATCGGTAAAATTTCCACTTTTTAACTTAAGATACATTCTGACTCTTGCACCACCTGTCGTCCAAATATCTAGCGGGTCAGAGAGTCAGAACCCTTCAGACTAGTCCTAATTATGAAGGGGCCAGGCACTGTGGCTGAGTGGTTAAGGTGTCCCCACATTCTACAACTATATAGCCCTCCACCTCTGGGTTACAAGTTTGAAACCCATATGGGGCAGTTGCCAAATATTAACCATAGGTCAGCGGTTTTTCTTTGGATACTCAACCTCTAAAACTTGATTGGCCCTCAGCTGTTAATAGGAGGCAAAACAAAAATAAACCAAAATAAAATGAAAATTTTGAAAATGAATAACCTTGACCCATGTTCCAGGTCACTATACATGACTATAAACAAATCTAATTTAAAAACCTGCTCCTGATGAGTTAACCAGAAGGTCCAGAGTAGTGATACAAGTAAGTTATACCAGGTATAAAGTATTATACAGTTTCCTCAAATAGATGACTTTGACCTTCTTTTATGTTCACTTGGGTCAGATATGTAAACATCGTTCAATAACTACTTCTGTGATATCAGGAGGCCCTAGTGTGGTGATATTTGATCAGTAGCCTGTTGGGTAGAGTAGTATTATTATAAAGTTTCATTCAATCTGAAGCATTTATAGGTCAAGGAGATTCAATATATGGAAATATTCTCAAAGTGTTCCCAAATATTTCTCTCTTATCGCGCAAGTAACCTGTTTAGCTATACAGGACCTTGAACCTTCTTGTTTCTCCAGCGCCATAGTACCGATATCTGCCATTTAAAAGTGTTTCCTATTAAATAACTTGATTTGTTGAATCTTGACTTTGATGGCCTTCTGGTCATAATCTGGACAGAGGCCTCTATAGTTGTCAGGGCTGATCTCATGCTGCCTGGTTAATTGTTCCAGGTGATGCTGGCTCTGGGAAGGAAAGCGTTCTGGAAGACTACACTTCTGGGCACTTTAAACTGCCACCTGGTGCTCTCGGTGAGTCGAATCTGCTGATTGGACATTAAGGTAAGTCAACAATGATGTTGCTGGTTTTGTAGTCTTTTCCCTAGCTCTGGCTCTTTTAACTGCTTGGAGCTTCAATCCTGGGTGGCTGAGCATGCTGGTGAGTCATTCATGGACTCTCTACAACGATATTTTTCATGGGAAATCTCGCAGTTGGTCTTTGTACTTTCCCAATGCTTTCACATGTATACACTTATAGGTAATAAGGGTACTATGCTCTACAATATATTGTGTGTTGATATATCACAGTATTTTGAATAAGGTACTGCACATTATGTCTTTTGGGCCGTTGAGCTAATGCCATGATGTGGAATCCTTTCATCTATCTGTCTGTCTGCCTATGTCTGTCTGTCGTCCATCAGCTTTTCCTGTGAATATTATGAATATTATTTCTTCTGAAATACTGAAAGGACTAGTGTCTTGATATCAAATTACAAATAAATATCACCTTGACATACTCTCAAGATCAAAAGGGTTCAAATATATCAAAACCTTAAACCAATTCTTCTGAAAGACCTAGAGGCAATGTTTGACTGGTAGCTTCCTTGGAAGGAGCTGAATAAAGTTTGCAAAAGACAATGACCTTGACATAGTTTCAAGGTCAAATATATCAAAACCTTAAATGACCTTCTTCTAAAGTACTAAAAGACCTAGAGACATTTAGCTGGTATTTTCCTCGGAAGGAGTCAAACAAAGTGAATAAATATACCTTGATATAACTTTCATGTCAAAGGAGTCAAATATATGAAATTCTTCAATTAAATAAAAATGAGTATACACTTATCAAATAAATTTTATCCTGACCTTGATTTTGCTTACAAAAGTGAGATGATTTACAGGTGAGCATAAATCAGGCCCCTTTTGGGCTTTTTTATTTCAAAGAAGCTGGTGAATGAATTCGAAGCAAGCATTAAATTTATGTTATCTCTGGCTAAAAAAAGCATTTTTGTTATTCAACAGATGCTGCAAAAACATATAATTAAGGATTTCTTCATTTCTGATTAAAAACACCAAGAAACCATGTTAACAGTCAATTTCCTGACAAGAATTGGTCAATTATTAGGAGTATCAAGCTATATATTATAATGAAAACTTTTGTGATAAGATTAATTAAAAAATTTATCTTGATTCATATATTATAAATTGTCCATTTCCCAGATTGCTTACTTTTACCATCATAGATCAAAAATGAAATATATCTGAAAACAATATGTTTTTGTATTTATATAGTCATTTAGACAATTTTTGTGGGAAACATTTTGATCTTTGACATAGGGTAAAAGAATCAATGATCTAAATAAACATTAGAAAATAAGTGGTAAACCAGTCTTGCATCGCTGAGCATCAAATCAGTGATTTTACCAAATTGATGTTTCCAGAGCATTTCCCCAATTTAAATTGATGAGTCTGACAACACCAAATATGATTTATACCGGGTATATTCAAGTTTTAAAGTTCTTCATAAAATATACCCACATAATTATGATGTATTCAAGCAATGGATAACATCAACATGAGATTAAAATGTATAGTGTACTAGTGTAACAAAGCAAGAGTGACAAACTGTTGTTGGTAAAGTTCTGTAGTTTTATTCATCGGTTCCTCCAGGTGTTAGTTATTGTCGGTCCGTCCATTCCCCTGGTCTGTATCGCTCTCCCTAAACCCTTATCCCATACCCATTTTTATGCCTCCCAAAATCTAGAGGGTCGTGTGCAAAGTTCGGTCCCCTCCCGAGTTTACCATATATGTAAATCATTCTGAAGAAGACTGCATTTACATTTCTGCTCTTCCAATTTAACACTCTGATTGACATATGGAAACCGTTCGATAGATCTTAATCTACTGTTAGATCACTGCCCTGTAGAGTACCTACATGTATGAACCCCGCGCGAACTAATTACCGCTAACTAATTACTATCAGTACGGTTATACTATTTGCAAGCTCCTTGTGTCCAGTGTTTCATTTTAAGCCCGATTGTGTACACCTCAGCAGTAAACCCAAATCCCACTTTGTTACAGTAGTGTATATTGAGCCTAATTACTTGAAAAATAGATGATTGCTTATGCTAAAAATTGGACCCGGAGAAAATTGAACTCTGCATGTACTTCATGGAAGTTGAAGGTTTTAAATTGTTAAAGAAAGTAGTCAGACTGTGGGGCCTGATACAAAAGGGATGAATAGAATCTAAGAGTTTACAATTTGAACCATTTCTCAGCTTAATTTATCATATATAATCATAATATTTTGTATTTACATATATTGGATTTTATTTGCAGGGAATACTGAAAGGTTTCTAGAGGAAGAACTTTAGAAGAATATGGAAAACAGTTCAGTTTACAGTGTAATATAAAAAGGACTGATGGCTGACAAATGGTCTCCCCCTCCTTCGAAAAGTCAGAACAGCAAACATTTGCTTCTATCTGTTCAGACTGTGGGTGTAGAAGTGGTAGAGCATTTAGGGTTTAGGGAACATCTGATCAGTAAAATACCAGGTGCCTGTGTTGAATTTCAACCTGAAGATCAAAAGGTACAGATCATCCTAAAGGATTCTACAACTGATAAATCAGAACGTGCACATAAAATCTTGGATGACTTTCTGCAGTCCATTAAATGTCATATTTACAAAGTATGTCTCAACTCCATGAAACCAGAACAGCTGGAACTTTTGGTTCAGCAAATTCCCGAAAGCCTGCCAAAAAACTATCATTTTCAGTTTGATGAAAATGAACAGATGATTATTTATGGATTTTCTGGAAAGGATTTCGACATTGCAAGACAAACATTAAATGATTTGTTAGAGAAAAGCTTGAAAAGTCAGTCTACAAGTAAGCGTTCAGTCACAATAAAACCAGGAGAAGCTGTTACAATAAGATTACCAGACAAATTACAGGCTGATTTTATATGCAGCTTCAGAGATGAATTTGCGAATTTTGTTTTGAGGGAGACACAAGCTGGAGTACAACTTGTTGCAGTAGAGGGTAATCAAGTCACATTCCATGGAATTCCTGAAGAGAAGGCCATAGAAATTGTGCAATCTTTTCTTTTGAAAAGTTTGCACCAAATCAGATTTTCCTTCAAAGAAAGTGTATGCTTCCTTGTTTGGGATGAGCCAAGGAGATTTGTCAATAAAATTCTGGCAAATAATGGGTTAAAGTGCCATTGGAGCGTTGATCGTGATGACATGCATATTGAAGTACTTGCTTGCACAGAGAATGCTGTGAAAAAGGCTTCAACTTTGATTGAAATGAGTGTTGTACATCACTCTATACCAGTTCCTGATGCGGCAACCAGGAGAATGGTGAGAGAGCTACTGCAATCAGACTTCAAGGACACAGTTTGGTGCGAGGATATCAACTCAAATTCTTCATGCAGCATAGGCACTACAGAAAACATTTGGACCATTTTCAATGATAAATTGAAAGGAAAGGAAAGGGAAAAAATGGAAAAGTCTCAAATGTTCCATGTCTTCAAAGAAAATGTTCAAATGCCTCTTGAATCAAAGAAACATTTAGAACAAATGCGAAAACAGGATATTACAGACATTGAGTCAAGAACTGGGGTGATCATATCCTCTTCTCAGAATGGATGGGAAGTGAAGGGACAATCAAACCAACAAGTTCAAAAGGCTACTGATAGCTTAGCATCGCTTAACAACAAATTACTGAAAACTGACATAATTTCTGATTCTCCAAAAGCAAAATCTCTTTTTGAGGATAAACCATTCCTGCAGCAATTACAGGTAAAGCATGGTTGTTGTACTTTTCATCCTAAGCATGGATATGTCGTGGAGGAACCCAGAGGTCCACTGGAGAAATACTGCTGGTTCTTAGGTTCACAGCGTGTGATACAGGCTGAAGGAAAGATCAGTGAAGCTCATGCAGACATCCTACTATGTCCCGTGGATGACCTCTTTCATCCTATTGGTGCTGGTGAACAGATTGTTTGGAGAGGTATGTACTTTCTTCTAATTTTCTCCATACTGTGTGCATGTTTATTATTTAGATTCTTTTCAATTGCAGTTTTCAAAACAATAGTTACTCAATCTCTTAATGTATCGCAGATCAATTCATCTGGATGTAATTTGTTTGATTTTCAAACATTTTTGCATATACCAGGGTTTTACAAGGTCTTTTTTTGGACCTTTTTTTTTTGACAACTTCCATAAATCTTAAATAAATGTACTACAATTCTCCTTGTACTGCCTACAGCAAGTGACAACCAGTAGAAGGTAATATGTAGCATTTTGTACCAGATAGCATGCTTACACAGATTAATTAGGGCCCCGCATCGAGAGATGCGGGTGCCCTACAGTAATCAGGTTGTCCGTCTGTCCGTCCGTCCGTCCGTCCGTCTGTCCGTTTTTTGTCTTCTGCACAAAAATGTTTGCAGGAGATAAAGGATTTGGATCAAATTGGAACTGATGATTCCTCATGCATCCTAGATCACATGTGTAGTATTTCATGCAAATCGGATTCAAAATGGCTGTTAGGCGGTCATATTGGATTTTAACATAACATGAAAATACTGAATCTTTGCTGTTTCTTCTGCACAAAAATGTTTCCAGGAGATGAAGGATTTGTATCAAATTGGAACTGATGATTCCTCATTCATCCTAGATCACATGTGTAGTATTTCATGCAAATCGGATTCAAAATGGCTGTTAGGCGGCCATATTGGATTTTAACATTAACATGAAAATACTGAATCTTTGCTGTTTTTAACTGTTCACTAATCGATTATGCAAAGTAGTGAACAAATAAACCAAGAGTTAACTGACAATGATCAAACTCATAGTTCAAGGTCACAAGTTCAAAGGTCAACGGTCAAGGTTATCCTGGATAGGCTACAAAATGCCAGGTAATCGACCCTTTTGGATTTTAGCTGTCAAAACAATTTTGACATTTTCCTATCAATGAATGATCTTGTTTATAATTGTTTTCTAACACTTACAAATTTAACATCACTGTACTATAACTCTAAAATACCAATATTGTGTCGCCTCCGGATGTCGGAAAGGCGGCACATAAGGGTTACTTTTCCGACGGCGGCGGCAGCGTCAACAATGTTCAAGTTTTGCGTTTAGCTCTGTTTCTGACAAAGTTACATCAACCAAACTTCAATCATAGATGAAGCATGGGTAGTAGAGCCTACTGGGCTAAAACAATTCCTGGATTTCTGCTTTTTTAGGGCAAAAATCTCAAATTTCTGGAATTACAACGTTAAAGTTTTGCGTTTAGCTCTTGCATATTAGGCTGTTTTTGACTAAGTATAAAAGCTACATCAACCAAACCTCAATCATAGATGAAGCATGGGAAGGAGAGCCTACTTGGCTAAAAAAAATTCTTGGATTTCTGCTTTTTTGGGGTAAAAATCTCAAATTTCTGGAATTACAATGTTAAAGTTTTGCGTTTAGCTCTTACATATTAGGCTCTTTCCGACTAAGTATAAAAGCTACAGCAACCAAACTTGGTATGTAGGTGTATTATGACTCAATACACACTATCGCACCTTCCGTTTTATGATTCAACAAAATGGCCGCCATTTCCTTGCCACTGATTGGTCAAAATTTAGATATTCTCCAATTTCACTCAAAATTGGTATGTAGGTGTTTTATGACTCTTCAAACACTATCACAAATTTTGTTTCATGATTCAACAAAATACCCGCCATTTCCTTGCCACTGATTGGTCGAAATTTAGATATTGTCCGAATTCACTCAAAATTTGGTATGTAGGTGTGTTAGGACTCTACAAACACTATCGCAACTTCTGTTTCATGATTCAGCAAATTGGCCGCTATTTCCTTGCCACTGATTGGTCAAAATTTTGATATTGTCCGATTTCACTCAAAATTGGTATATAGGTGTATTATGACTCTACAAACACTATCGCAACTTCTGTTTCATGATTCAGCAAATTGGCTATTATTTCCTGGCTTCTGATTGGTCAAAATTTGATATTGTCCGATTTCACTCAAACTTGGTATGTAGGTGTATTAGGACTCTACGAACACTATCACTATTGACAAAGCGGGAAAGGCGACACATATAATTACGCGTAATTCTTGTTCATTGAAGCATCAGACATATTGCGGGGCCCTTTCTGATGTATCAGTGTTCTAGTTGCCCCGATGAACAACTCCTTTGATATAATGAAGGGATATCATGTTGTTCCCCTAGATGTATTGATTATTGTATCAATAATTAAGATACTGTGCACTTCCATTTGTCAAATGAAAGCAAAAATCAGATATTTCACAGTTAAGTATTGGTTAAGACAAATAAGATTATAGTGTTTTGAGGATTTATTTGATTTGCAAACCCTTACATATTCTTGGAAACAAGTTGTCACTAAACACTGTTAGAATTTTCTATCCTTTTAGCAACCATGCAGGGCCTGAATATTTCTTTAATATTTAGCTTTCCTGGCCTGAAGGTCCAAGTTAGCTCAATTATGCCTTTATTAATGTTTTTACAACATCGGCAGAATAACCAGAAGGCCTAGGGTTGTGATATTTGACCAGTAGGAACCTAGTATAAAGAAATATAAGTGTTCTCAAATAAATAACCTTGACCTAGGTCACAGGTGTTAGATATGTAAAAACCTTTAGAAATCTTCTTCTGAATAGCCTGAAGGCACAGACAACTGATACCATGGCTTTATAAATTTTCATTTAGTATTAACATTCTTAAGCCAAGGAGACTTGATATATCAAAATATATACTAAGTATGTATTTTTATGGAGAAAATTTCCCATAATAGCACAAATATCCAGGTGAGATATACATGCTTTCTTAGTCTCTTGTTCAAACAAAGCATTACTCCACAATGCTTTGTGATGTCATCCTCAGTCCATGGTGAGGTCATAGCTCAGAACAGTTATTTCAAAGATCGGAAACATATATATAAGGTATTGCTAAGAAACGTGTTTTTAGGTCCCCTGAGACGAAGTTTCAAGTGACCTATTCTAACCGCTTTTTGTCTTGGAGCTTCCATAAAAAAAAGATCAATATCAAAGTGTTAGTGTTGCTATTCACGGTAATTTCCTGAATACATTTGGGGTCAATTAAGTCTACCACATTATTGAGTGAGTCGATCATGTCGCTGCAATAATGTTTGAAAAACTTTTACAAGTACACAAACAAGGAAAAGTACACAGAAGAATTGTGTGAATATGAAATGGCAAATCTGTTGATGCTACAATCTTTCTATAATTTCATTGTATTGTCAGGATGACCTATTGCCATCGTGCTTCTTCCGCCGTTGCCGCCGTGCGCCGTCCGTAAACTTTTCCTTTAACAATCTTCTTCTCAATAACCAAAAGGCTTAGGATGGCAATATTTGGCCAGTAGGTACCTGGGATAGAGTGCTACAAAATTTCCTCATATCAATGACCTTGACCTACTTTCAAGGTCACAGGGGTCAAATATGTAAAAGTCTTTAAGAATCTTCTTCTCAATAACCAAATGACCCAGGATGCTGATATTTGGCCAGTAGGTACCTGGGATAGAGTGCTACAAAGTTTCCTCATATCAATGACCTTGACCCACTTTCAAGGCCACAGGGGTCAAATATGTAAAAATCTTTAAGAAACTTCTTCTCAATAACCGAATGGCCCAGGGTACTGAAATTTGGCATGTAGCATACTGGGATGAAGGACTACCAAGTTTGTTCATATGATTGACCTTTACTTACTTTCAAGGTCACAGGGGTCAAAAATATTTGAATTCTTCAAGTAACTTCTTTTCCATCACAGAAAGGCCTAGGGTACTGATATTTATCCTGTAGCATGCTGGATGAAGGGCTACCAAGTTTGTTCAAATGAATTACCTTGATTTGCTTTCAAGGTCATAGGGGTCAAATGTCTTAAAATGTTTCAAACACTTCTTCTTAGTTACAAAAAGTTAATCTGCGGGTATTATCACTATGCCGTGTCTCTCTTAGGTAACGGGTTAAATATAGTAATATCTTTAAATAGCTACAAACAGAAAATTATATAGATTGTCAGATGACCGATGACTGTTTCCAACCCAGGTTGCGCTCAAACCCGACCAATAACTGCAGGTTACCCAGGTAACCATTACAGCCTTAGAAAAAATGACTTCGGGCCTAGAGACATGTTATAGAAGAAACTCTGCAACATTTTTCAGTAAAAACTACCTTGATATTATACCTTCAATGTCACAGGGGGTCAAATGTGCTTCGATTTTGATTTGTTCTTTAGAATTACTTAATAAAAGATTTTAGACCACTTTAAAGTTACAAATGTAGAAACGAAACCAGGTGAGCGAAATTGTGTTCTCAAACTTTGGATAGAAAAAAAATGTGCATATTTTACATACAGTAAACTACTGAATATTTGTTATGACATTATCAAGCAAAGTTGGTCAGAATCAGACAATTAAAGTATCAATTGACCAAACATCAAGGTTTGGATCAAAGATCACGGTCAAAGATTGCATCTCCTGGGTGCCGACGCTTTCCTATGATATTAAGCAAAGTTGTCAGTATGAAACTATAGGTGTCAAAGTTTACATCTCTGCTAAACTTAAGGTAAGATAACATTAATGTACCAAGTGTGGTTCTATCTGATGAATCAGTATTCTAGTTTTGCTTGAATTTTCTTTGAAATATGATGGCATTGAAGAATCTATTTCATATATGCATTATATATAATTAGCAAGAGACAGTTTCTTTCTCTTTATATCATGTATTTCCAAAGCACCATTTTCTACTCTGTATAATCTATGTAATTTTATTTGGTTAATATCATGTATTTTGTGGTGAATTCCTCTGAATATCATGTTTTTTTTAACCAATTACATAAAATATATAGAAAATGATGTCATTTCCATTGATTTCAGATAGAACATGTACAAAATATTGCATAGAAATTGAAAAATCACACAAAAAATGATTTTTGATTGAAATAAAATTATCTATATACTTTTAGTATGATGATACAGTGTATCAGTAAATACCCTAAGTTTCAATTGAATCTGATATCAGTGACACTATAAAAAGTGAATTTTAATGCAAATTCTCAAAATTCCAATGTTTCTGCCCAAAATCAGAAGAACCAGCAAATAAATGTCCTCCAAATTTCAGTATGATGATACAGTGGACTCTACTTAATATCACCCCTGTTAATATCACATTTTTCCCAAGCACCATTTTCTCTCTCTACATAATCTATGTAATTTTATTTGGTTAATTTGGACATTCGTTATGTATTTTGAGGTGAATTCCTCTTAATATCATGTTTTTTTAACCATCCACATTAAATATCCACAAAATGATGGCATTTCCATTGATTTCAGATACAATTTGTACAAAACATTGCATAGAAAATAAAAATAACTCCAAAAAATGGTTTTTTGATTGAATTAATGTTATCTATATATTAAAACATCTTCTTAAGTAACACAGAAACACAAATGACAAAGGAAGACAACTTTTTGACTTGTGCCCTATCCGAGCCACTAACTCACGATCTCCGTTACCAAATGGCCAAGCCAGAAATACCTGCGGCCATTACCACTGCGCCAACTTGACTTTTTTAGTTATGGAGATTGGAAATGTGCTAGATTTAGTGGAAAAACATGTTTCACTTAATGTCACATTCCTGTTAATATCATGTTTTTGTCTGACAAATGCAACATGATATAAAGAGGAATACACTGTATTATAGAAGTTGTCTGTTGAAACTAAAATGTATGCATTGTTTTTAGGTAAATCTGTAGGTTTTAAATGTTAAAGTGTAGACAAATTTATAGTTTATTTTGGGAATGCTTATTTTATTGATTATTTAAATAAACTTATTATTGAATTTCTTTAATATATACCTGGTTGTCTGGTGAGGTTACTGCCATACCACACTGCCCCTCTGTCACAATTTATAGCTGCCTTATCTAAAGGGTAAGTGAGCAAAGTATGCCATGTTATAGCGCCTGTCGTCTGTTTTTTATCCAAACAACTTCTGTATAACCAAAAGGCCCAAAGTACTGATATTGGGGTGTAGTATGCTGAAATGAAAGGTTACCATGCAAGTTTGTTCAAGTGGATGACCTTGACCCACTTTTGAGGTTACAGGGATCAAATGTGTTAAGAATTTCAAGCTTATTCTTGAAAATATGGCCTTGGTGATGTTACTGTATTTGTTTGGTACACTATAGTAATTGTAACCTAGGTTTGTTTATAAGTTTGCAGAAGTTGATGTAAGAAGATGTTTTTCAGCTGCAGAGCAGGTGAGTGATTCAGGCCCATTCAGCCTCTTGTTTTAATTTATGTGATGTAATCATTACATTGTATTTCATGTGTGATAATTTTTTTTTTCACAGGTGGACAAAAAATGAGCAAGTATGTGAAAAACTTCTCAGAAACAGAGAAAGAAGTGTTTTCCAAAATAAAAGAAGGTGACATACATTTTGAGCAAGCAACTGGGTTCTTAAAGTGTCATTGGATTGCATATGCTGTGTTTCCATTTACTGGTGGTAAAATGCAGTGTACAGAAAAAATCATCAAGAAGATGTACCAATCAGTTGAGAAGCATGCAAAGGAGAAAAGATGCAGAACTGTCGCCATGCCTGTGATCTTTGAGGATAAAAAGTGTAAGGCATTTGTAAAAGGGATTAGAGATGCAAACAAGCACTGGACGACGACAGGTCTTGCTGAAAGTTTAAGATCACCCAACTTTATTTCCGAGCTTATTTTGGTGACAAACACTGGGGAAGAAACTGAAAAGTTGCAGAAAACATTAGAGACAGAAATTACCGGTAAAACAAAACGTTGCACTGACTGGAGGCATGTCAAACCATTGTCTGAAGGTAATCTTGAGTAAACATTTTTGCAGCACAATAAAGGTAAAACTTTTTTTATGTGGAGAAATATAAAAGATGTCATGAACCAATTAGATGCAAAGTTCAAGTTTGAGTTACATATATACATTTTGTACTTGAGGCATCGTTGTGTGTCACACCATGTCGTCTGTCATCTTGATTCAGTCTCAACAATTATACTCTGGACATTAGAGCTGGTTACCACAATATACAAATATTGACTTTTGTTGAGGTGTTCACGAGACTATACGTACCTGGTCAAGAGTTTGTTCATCAAGGTCAAAGGTTGAGGTGAAATAACTCTTGACCAGGTCCGTATAGTCTCGTGTACACTGAAAACAAAAGGCAATAAATGTTTCGTAATTTGGCTGACTAAAACAAATGAATAAAAATTAACAATTGAACAATTCAATAATAGAACCACTGGCAACTGACCTTTCGCACTTATATATTACCGGAAAATTTGTGTTGCACCTGAAGTATTTTTCTGGGTCATTCTTCAAAATATCTTCGTTTATTGTAGCAAAACATTGTTGGGGTATCTCGTCTGCCATATTGCAAACACGGTGATGCCGAACACTCGTTTGTTTCCAGCATTCTGATTGGCTGTTGTTCAAACTAACACGTTGTGTGATTGGATAAAAGGGAAGCAAAGATTGCTGACCTGTTTGTGCTAAAAATAGCATGAACAGGTACGCAATGCAAGGGGAATTTTCCAGCTTGGTTTATTTAATTAGCACGAACAGGTCTACTGACTGAAAGGTCAGTGTGAGGAAAACAGGCAATTGGTCAATAGAAATTCAGTAAACTCTCCAGCCATATTACAAAATCAAAACTACCACGGTATATACCAAATGGTATTTAGGTGAATACTGCGGTATGTACCACAGTATACCACCTTGATTGAATGTTTGAGCTAGCTTGGTCTCTGGCTGTTTTTGTTTGAGTGAATTAAGCTATGTCTGTTCTAGCTAGTTGATCAGCAAACTTATAGGAAACTTATATAATAATTAAACCATAGTGGAATTCCAATTGATCTACTGAAATTATGAAAGTCCCCAAAAAACCATACAGGATTAATGTACCATGGTACGTACCATCACAACTTTATACCTGGGTATATCGGTATACCGGTAAAACCGCTCAACTCTACTGGACATCATTGCTTTAGGGTTCACACTTGCATCAACTGAATCAATTTAAGCACTTAACAACTTAATTCTTTCATGGATTTTGGTCAAACTTAACGCAAAGTGTTACTCAGATGGTCTGCTCTTGTGAGGTTTCAATCACGATAAAATCTTGTTTTGATCTCACGTGAGATATGTTTGTAATATTTTACAATGTATATTATCATTTTGATAGCAAATATGCATCCGGAAAATGTAACAAAAAAATTAGATGTTTGTAGAACTTTTTTGGAAGAATTTTAAAAAATGACAATAATGGCGGCCATTTTAAAAATAAGTACCGTGTATTTCTGTGTTATATACTGAGTTTTTTGTGTGCACAAACAGGAATTGAAAACTTTTGTGAGTTTTTCGAAAACGTCTGTTTCCTTTGTGAAGCAAAGAGTACTATAGCCGAGTGTTGGTGTTCTCCCTCCTCTCTGTTCATTAATTCCCCTTCCTTCCTAATCCATATGGATTCTTTAATTTTCCTCATTCTCCAGTTTTCTCAAGCTATTGTACTCTTTGCTTGACAAAGGAAACAGATGTTTTCGAAAGCTCGCAAATTAAGTTTTATCTTTATATCTTGAGAAGTACTTTATGGATCTTTCTCAAATTTCATATGCAGGTTCCCTTTGGCCCTTAGTTGTGCTGTACTGGTATTTATTTATGGACTGATCAGAAAAACTAAATGGCTGCCAGGTGGCCATGTTGGATTTAGACAATAAAAATTTGTTACCATTATATCTTGAGAAGTACTACATGGATCCTTCTCAAATTTTATATGCAGGTTCCCCATGTTGCCTTAAAGTTGTGCTGTTTTGATTTTGGGACTGATCGGAAAAAATAAAAAAGGCTAACAGGCGGCAATGTTGGATTTAGAAAATTAACATTTTATTACCGTTATATCTTGTGGAGTACTGCATGGATCTTTCTCAAATTTCATATGCAGGTTCCCCTTGGTCCTTAGTTGTGCTTTATTGATTTATGGACTGATTGGAAAAACAAAATGGATGACAGGCGGCCATGTTGGATTTTGACGATGAAAATTTGTTACCATGATATCTTGAGAAGTACTGGATGGAACTTTCCCAAATTTCATATTCAGGTTTCATTGGTGCCTAGTTGTGCTGTATTGATTTTGGGGCTGATCGAAAAAGAAAAATATGGCTGACAGGCTGCCATCTTGGACTTCAACAATGATAATTTTGAAACCATTATACATATCTTGAGAAATACGGGATGGATCTTCCTCATATTTCATTTGCAGGTTCCCCTTGGTCCTTATTTGTGCTGTACGGTATTTATTTATGGACTGATCAGAAAAACTAAATGGCTGACTGGTGGCCATGTTGGATTTAGACAATGAAAATTTGTTACCATTATATCTTGAGAAGTACTGGATGGAACTTGCCCAAATTATATATTCAGGTTTCATTGGTGCCTAGTTGTGCTGTATCGATTTTGGGGCTGATCAAAAAAAAAAAAATGGCCGACAGGCAGCCATCTTGGATTTCAGTAATGATAATTTTGTTACAGTATCTTGAGAAGTACGGGATGGATCATTCTCATATTTCATATGTATGTTCCCCTTGGTGCTTAGTTGTGTATGGCCCTTTTCTGACAGATCCGATAAACAATATGGCCGACATGCATCCATCTTGGATTTGTGTGTAATAGTTTGTTATTGCTATTTCTTGAGAAGTACTTGATGGATCATTCTCAAATTTCATAGGTTAGGTTCCTTATGTTGCTTGCACTGTAGTTGTGCATGGTCCATTTTTGGACAGGCTGATAAACAATATGGCTTACAGGCAGCCATCTTTGATTTGTCAGTGATAGTTTGTGATCGCTTTTTCTGGAGAAGTACTTGAGGGTTTTTTTCCAAATTTCATAAACATGTTCTATTTGGTCCCTAGTTGTGCATGGTCTAACTTTTGGACTGCTCAAGTATATTATGGTTATATCTTAAGAAATACAAGATGGATTTGGAATTTAGAACTGATCATGAAAACAAAACTCCTGAAAAGAGACCTTTCAACTATTATTAACTTTCAAGGGAAATTCATAGAACTAAAATTAAGTACATAAATGAAAGTTAAAATAAGAAGGGAAAAGATCCATCTTTCTTAGAATGAATGAAAAATCATCAATGGTGGGCGCCAAGATCCATCTGGGATCTCTTGTTGTGAAAGACAGGTAAAGAAATATGTCAGATGGAACACTATAATTATGAAGAGTCAGGAATAAATTATTGTTCAAGGATTAAAAAAGGTATTCAAGGAATAACAGTTTGACTAATCCTGGGTTATTTTCCAAAGGATATGTACAAACTCAGTCGGGACTGAGCAAACTGTTCTACCAATGAGGGGTATTCGAGTAAACCAAATTCGAGTAAGTCACCAGGGGTTCTACTGTACATACTTTTGTACATCAATCCAAAAGCATGTCACCTCACTACAGGCTGCACTTCTCAATCGATTGGCACAACTCTTAACGCAAGTGTTCACAATTACCACCTTTTGCTTGAGGTCGTGTTTTAACATTCTAAGGTCAATACAAGGTCAGCATTACTATAAAGAAATTAACAGAATCTTTCTCAAACCTTTTGACAGGAAACTTAACACATGTGTTCACAAACATCACCTCTTGTAGGTGTTTGCATTTCAACCTTCTGTGGGCAAAAACTAGATCAATCGTTACTATATGCATTGCTAAACTGATTGACATGAAACTCTTCACACATGTCTCTTTATTTACAAGCTTAAGTTCACATTTCACGCTTCATCACTCAAAAACTGAGTCATTGTTACTATAAATAGAAATAGACAGAAATTCTGATATTGATATACAGGCTCCATTTCTAAAATGATTGACACAAAACTTCACACAAATTTTGACAAACATTACCTATTATAAGGGTTTCAACCTTCTGCAGTCATAAACTAGGTCACTATTGCAGAAAAGAGAAATTGATAAAGATTTGGATGTCTCCGCTCTACACATTTCTAAAATGATTGACACAAAACTTCATACAAGTGTTCATTGACATCATATCAAGTCCAAGCTTGCATTTCAAATTTCTCTGGTCAAAAACTAGGTCACTGTTTCTCTAAATAAAATTTCAGTGTCATCATAATAGTTACATTTATCCTGGACGCATACCTGCTCATGAAAACAAGTCTAATCAAATCACTCAACATTATTTTATGTTTAACTTTGTATTTTTGAAGTTGAAGTGCAAGAATATAAGAATATAAGAATAGCTGTGATGACTTATTTTGTTGGGTTTTTTTCAGATGAAAAGATCAGGAAATCACCGATACTCATGAATTCCATGATGGGATCCATTGTTGATTCAACAACTTTTGAGGTAATATAACCTGCTCATTGTTGTAAAATATATTACCGTGACCAATTGTTGAGGTCACTGGATTCAAATGAATTAAAAATCTTCAAGAGACTACTCCTCCAAAACTACTGAAGAAAATTCAACAAGACTTGGTGATAATAGTCCTTATACATTGTAAATGTATGTAGCGTCAAATTGCAATCTCAACCTGAACATTCAGGCTACTTTCCTTGAGTTTATTTACCAGATCGATCCTATCGTATTGTATGGCTTAATTATAACTTTTCGTGGTTGTAAAAAGATCCTGCAAATCGTGAATTATTTAACAAAATATAAACTGTTAACTACAGCAAGGACATTTCAAGTCATTCTGAAAATCTCCGAAAAATTAACGATACATGATCGCGACCAAGTCAAGGTTTTTGCTTGTTCTTGCGTATAGTGTACACCCCCTTCTTGATGCTTTTGATTTTCCCTAAAAAAGTGTGCACTATACGCGAGAAATTACTGTAATCTAAATCAGGTCGCAAAATTTTGTTTGCCATGGTAACCGGTTAGCTCAGTGGTAAAGCGTCAAACTAGGAACCTGGAAATCGAGGGTTTGGTCCCCTATGCAAGCACACTATTATCTTTCCTGTTACCAATGGTGTCTGTGGCCCTCCCTGTGGTGACAGTGGAGTTAGAACCTGGGATGTGGTGTTTGGGGGCGATCACATTTATCACTTTTCCTCGTCCTATTACAAACTGGTGCCGAAAGCCATTCCTAATCCTGTTTCAAGGAGGAGAAGCCTTGGCGGAGAGTCGAAGAACCTGGGTTGGAGATTTAGAATAAATGGGGGAATAGTGATTAAGATGTGCATTGATTAGGCTGCCTTACAAGCTTGAGCTGTAGGGAATTTCCCTTTAGCTCAGTCAATAGAGCATCGGGCTGGGGAGCCAAGTGTCGTGGGTTCAAGCCCTAGCGATGGCACTATTTTTATCACTTTTCCTCATCCTAGTACAACTCTCGATCTCAAAGTTCCTAGTCAGATGCTCTATCACTGAGCTAAAGGGAAATTCCCTCTAGCTCGAAGCTAGAAGGCGATCTAAATCCTATGTACAATTAAAATCTGCCACACTACTTCCCCCTTTTTAAATGTGTTCACCCTGAAACACCACAACCCAGGTGGCCTGTCACCACAGGGAGGGCCACGGACACTATTTTTAGGTCATCCGCCCCAAAGGGTCAGGATGACCTATTGCCATTGTGCTTCGTCCATCATCTTCCGCCGTGCAATGGGCAGTCCATAAACTTTTCCTTTAACAATCTTCTTCTCAATAATCAAAAGGCCCAGGATGCTGATATTTGGCAAGTAGGTACATGTACCTTGGATAGAGTGCTACAAAGTCTCCTCATATCGATGACCTTGACCTACTTTCAAGGTCATAGGAGTCTAATATTTAAAAATCTTTAAGAAACTTCTTCTCAATAACCAAAAGGCACATGATGCTGAGATTTGGCCAGTTAAGGTACCTGGAAAGAGTGCTACAAAGTTTTTTCATATCAATGACTTTGACCTACTTTCAAGGTCACAGGGGTCAAATGTGTTAAAAATCTTCAAAGAACTTCTTCTCAATAACCAAAAGGTCCAGTGTACTGATATTTGGCCTGTAGCATGTTGGGATAGGGCTATCAATTTTGTTGAAATGAATGAGCTTGACCTGTTTTCAAGATCACAGGGGTCAAATATTTTAAAATCTTTAAGAAACTTCTTCTCAATAACCTAAGGGTCCAGTGTACTGATATTTGGCCTGTAGCATGCTTGAAAGAAGGACTACTAAGTTTGTTTCAAATGAATGACCTTGACCAATATTCAAGGTCACAGGGGTCAAATGCGTTAAAAATCTTCAAAGAACTTCTCAATAACCAAAAGGTCCAGGGTACTGATAGTTGGCCTGTAGCATGTTGGGATAGGGCTATCAATTTTATTGAAATGAATGAGCTTGACCTGTTTTCAAGATCACAGGGGTCAAATATTTTAAAATCTTTAAGAAACTTCTTCTCAATAACCTAAGGGTCCAGTGTACTGATATTTGGCCTGTAGCATGCTTGAAAGAAGGACTACTAATTTTGTTTCAAATGAATGACCTTGACCAATATTCAAGGTCACAGGGGTCAAATGCGTTAAAAATCTTCAAAGAACTTCTTCTCAATAACCAAAAGGTCCAGGGTACTGATAGTTGGCCTGTAGCATGTTGGGATAGGGCTATCAATTTTATTGAAATAAATGAGATTGACCTATTTTCAAGATCACAGGGTCAAATATTTTAAAATCTTTAAGAAACTTCTTCTCAATAATCTAAAGGCCCAGTGTACTGATATTTGGCCTGTAGCATGCTTGAAAGGAGGACTACTAAGTTTGTTCAAATGAATGACCTTGACCAATATTCAAGGTCACAGGGTCAAATGTGTAAAAAAATCTTCAAAAACTTCTTAATAACCTAAAGGCCCAGTGAACTGATATTTGGCTTGTATCATGCTTGGGTGAAGAGCTACCAAGTTTGTTCAAATGAATGACCTTGATCTGCTTTCAAGGTCAAAGGGGTCAAATGTCTTAAAATGTTTCAAACACTTCAGTAACTAAAGGTCCCAGGATAAGGCTTTTCTGCTGGTTGTATCACTATGCCCCGATTTAGGAATAACAAGTTTGTTCATTGACCCTCTTAGGTAACGGGTAAAATATGGTAATATCTTGAAACAATTACATACAAAAAATTATATAGATTGTCAGATGACTGTTAAGGCCAATGGGCCTCTTGCTTTTTTGGAAGGAATTTGTCCAGACAATCCTCATTAACCTCTGAACCGATTTAAGTAAAAATACACAGGAATGTTAGGGACCATGTGTAAATTTGCATGGTATTTTTCTGCAGAAATTTTGGTTGCCTTGGTAACCAGGTCACAATGCCTAAATTATTTTGGAAAACTTTGTCAGGACAATTCCTCCTAAACCTATGAACATAATTTAGTGGAACTACACGATATGCATTCAGATTTTATTTAACAGATATTTAGGTTGGCGTAGTATAACCATGTCGTATAAACAGGTTTTTTGTTGGCTTTTGACCAAACAACTCCTTCTAAACCAGTAAACCAGCTTCACATGAGTGTTTGGGATTATGTGTTGATATGCATGCATGTTATTTTATGCAGACTTTTTTTTAGCCATGGTAATAATAAACAGGTTTTTGTTGGAAAATTTTGACTGAAAAACTATTCCTAAATCTGTGAACCAATTTCAATGAAACTACACAATCAGGAATTAGGCTAAAGGCCCAATATACGTAACTTTCTGCAAAACTTGAAGCGAAAATCAAACCTAATAACTGATTATATTTATAGATTTTGTTAAGATAAGCTGATATCAGCAATATTCAAGATGAATTCTTACACGGTTACTGGTACAGCAGCGGTTGAAACCCTGTATTAATAACACGGGTCCGTTTTAAACTGTCTACTTCGGTTTGTTGTTGAAGTGGGCCCCACCTGCATTATTTTCAATTCTTTGGATTTTCTGTCGAGAGTTTCTTGTTAGTAACCGCTCTAGTTTACTTCGTTTTAGGCTTATTGTTGCATGGTTATCAACTGGATTTTTTTTCAGAATTTTTCAGAATCAGGAAAAATGTCCGGAAGTTACGTATATTGGACCTTTAAGGACCATGCATGTAGATGTATCTAGGGTATTAGTTATAGCTATTGGTTTACAGTTCCAGTTTACGTTTGCATCCACTTTTTTATAGTGTGATTGATATGTAATTAAATTGAAAAGTTACTGATACCATTTTGTTGTATATGTTTTGTCTTACTATATTCTGTTTGCACTTCAAGGTTATCGCCACAGTGAGAAATTTGAGACACATAATTATGCGTAATTCTTGTTTTCAAAAAGTCAGTATGCGTGAATAGTTATATGTACAGAACTACAATTTTATAGAATAGTTGGTGGTAACATAATAACAAAATAAACAAACTTCACTACCAGGTAAATTAACCTTATAACAAAGTCTTAGCATTTTATTGCTATGAGCATGCATACTTCTAAACATTTCTAAAAAAAAAAGGTAAAATAGTCTTGAATAGATATTTTTTGAAAGTGTGTTCTTTGATATTTTAAATAGAAGACAGATATGATTGTGAACAGTGTGGATTTAAAGCTGGAGTTTGATGGAGGAATTTTATCGGGGATCCTGCTTAAGCGCCTGGGGAATTCAGTCAAGGAAGAATGCAAGAGGAAGCGACCTGAGGGCCTTTTACCTGGAGAAGTTTTAACAACTGCAGCTGGTCAATACAAAACCAAAAGAGTTTGTCATGCTGGCATGTTCCCAGCGTGGGTTCTCCTGAACAATTTCTCACTAAAGGTAAGTCCCATCAGGATACAGATACCTACCGCAGTACTCATCGTCAGATACCCACGGGTGATCTTGCTTTGCTTACTCACTCATCATATAGATTATATAACGCTGATTATGATTGGTTTAAAATCCCATCGCGAAACTGCACTGGAAGCAATAAGATACTTTGTACATATTAACTACCTACGAGGATTTCTCAGCGAGTTTGCCCATGGGTAATGAGTAAGTGAAGCAAGATCAACCGTACGCGTGGGTATCCAACGATGGTTTTACCTTTGGAATCGCCGGAAATATTAAATTTAAGAAAATAGAAATACACGAATAGAAAGTTTCTGTATTATGAGGTGCATTAAAAAATATATTATTTTGTGATTTTAATGGAAAAAATCTATCTTTAATCAAATTAAATAACAAAACATAACCATTTGGTTGAAGTTTAACTTACGATTAAAGTCTGTTATCTTTAATCTTTGAAAATGATGTGCCTTCACCAAAATGTTCATTTTCAGTAATTGCATTACTTTTATTAAGTATGAATAAGCATTATGGATAAATGTAGAAAATGGCCATAAAAGCTCTCTATTAATGAGAAAAAAATCCAAATTAGATGAAAAAACTTGTGTATTTTCCCAATTGGAAAGGTACGCGTACCGGCCCAAATAATTGAAGGATAGAAAATCACTGTATTCATTTCTACCATTATGTATCAAACCTGTCAAATACTACACACAAATAATCCAAAATCCAAGGTGTTTTGTTTCCGTTTGGAAAAATTGACACTTTTTAAATTTCAGTTTTAATCCTGTAAAACCTCTGACATTAGTTCTTGAAATACGGCTCTCCAAGGATTGGTCTTTCGGTATGTCCCTGTCAATGGGCTCATTTTGGAAAATATTTCACCATGATTAAAAAGATACCAATGTATCCAGGTGAGCGATACAGGCCCTCTTTGTCTCTTGTTTGTGTCTTTAATTGAACAAGTATTTTAACTATTCTAAGATCAAAAGATTCAAAACAATAAACAGTACAAGATATTGAAAGACATACACACTTTCAACAAAAATGAAAAAGACAATAAAGACAAAAGATAATAGCAATACATATTCTATTTCCTTTTAAGTGCATTACAATACGTTTTGTATCATTTTGATCTTTTCAATACCCAGCCCTTGTATGAGCTCACTTGCCGGAAAGATCCATCATCTATGGAATTTTTCTTAAAAAATTACTTCTAAACGGGAACAACTCAGTAGATCTTGAACAAATTTGGTCAGAAGCATCATCAGGAGAAGGGACTCATATTTTTATAATCAAAGGTATTACCACCCTGGAGCCTGTAGGAATTAATGCCAGGATTCTGTCTCTATTTAATCTGTTGTATACCTGGGGGAATGGGAATCAATTTTGTTTAAATGGTGAGTCTAGATATAGCTCTTAGGTATGTCAAATTCTTGTCTTTGAAGCCTGTATATGCTACAAATATTATCTGGAGAAATTTGTTGTTAAAGAGATGAATTTGATTTCTAGGTACTGAAGTGTATCATGCTGAAATGTTTAGAAGAGGCAGATACCCTCAGGCTGGAGTCAGTGAGCTTCCCTACACTTGGGACAGGCACTTTAGATTATTGCTACAAAAAAGTGGCAGAGACCATGGTAGGTTGTGTCAACCATTACGGAAAACAGCATCCAAAGACAAGCATCAAACGTGTGAATTTCATCATTTATAAGGACAAAGATGTCATACAGGTATGTATTCACACTCGCTAGGTTTCCTTGAGACTAAACTATGAGTTTGACATTATTTTTTTAGGAAGTTAAGAGAATATTTGTCTCTCTTGCGAGAGATGTTGTGAGAAAGTATATAAGAATCACTTTCCTTTCAGCATCAGCAGTGTTGAGTTATTGGCTCAACTGAAGGTTACAATTGCTAACAGATAGAAAATCATAGACTGGTTCAGTTTACAGCAGAATACTTCAGAAGGATTGCAAATTCAAAATGGTTGAAAATCAAATAATGCAATTTGACATAGTCCTAGGGGGACAAAACAGCTGTATGGTGCAGTTTAATTAATTTTTTGTGGCATACTGTATCTATTACTAAATTTAAAAGGTGCAGCACATGTGTGTGTTACGTTATTTTCAATATAACACACAGCAAGAAGTGGTAGACTCTGCTGGTGGATATTTTAGTCCCTGAGGTTTGCTGGAGCCTCCATAGCTACATTTTATCTATTTTTAGTAGTGGCACGGTACATAATATATACATTTTTGTTTTACATGATTTGGAATTATACAGAACTAGTTCAAATTTACTTCTAAGTTCTTAATTAAAGGGGTTTTACACACCTGACACTTCTGCTCCTACATTAGTTCAGATATTTTGGGTTCCCATCTTTTGGTCCCTAGCATCACTGACGAGTCCCAGAAGGACAAAACAGCTGTATGATGCATTGAAATTCATTTTTTTGCGGTATACTGTATCTATTACCAAATTTAAAAGGTCCAGCATATGTGTGTGTGTTACGTCATCTTACCGACATTTTCTAATTTTCATTTGAAAGTATACATAACTTGTTTGCTGATTCCAAAGCTCCCACTCCTAATAAAATAATATAAACACATATAAGTGAAAGTCAGGCTGCTCATGTGATGTTTTCATGTGTCATCTTGGAACGAAGGGAGACATATTGTATTTGTATGTGTTCTTCTTGTTCTTTAATTTTCTTGTCCGTGCCATAACTTCCAATCTGTTGAAGATTATAAATGACGAAACATTAAGTATACTTTCACCACCATAAGCAAAAATGTGCAGTGCAATATCATTATGTCACTTTGACTTTGACTTTGAAGTAAAGGGTAAAATAAAATTGAATTTTTTCAATAATTCTTGTTGGGGCTCTTACTTGAACTGTTATAAGATATATTGATGAAACTTTTAACATACCTGCATAATGCCAATAAACTATGTGCATTGTAATGTCATTAGGTCATTATGATAATCACCTAAAGGTCAGAGCTAGTGTCCAATTGTTTCAAACATTCAAAGGTGTAGTTGCCAAGGTGATGCAATGGGTCCCTCACTGTCTAATTATTGTAAAAGTAACATTGTTTGTGATGTGGAAATTTTCGCTTATTTTGCTTGCATTAAATCTTTGCAAATTTATCCAACAGCAGAAATATCTAACACCACTCAGTCTATTCTATGTATAATAGTAGTATTGGTAGACAATACAAAACAGCATGACTGACAACGTGAACATTTTCACATCGCAAACAGTTTGGATAAGGTTTGCTTAGCGAAAAAATCCATGTACGAAAAAATTGGCTTTTACAGTACCATGTAACAACCATTAACCAACACTCAGATCAAAACTCTTTAACAATTTATGATGACATTATGTAGCAAAGTTGGTCAGAAATAAGCGAGGGCCAATTGACCAAACCTCAATGTCGTTGGCTAAAATTTCAAGGTCATCGGATAAAATTTCAAGGCCAAGGTTATAGATAACTTAAAATGGGATCTTTCCTTGCATGTCAGTGTTCTAGTTTTGCTGTAAGTTTGTATGCAATATGATAACATTGAAAACTCTATTTAGACGTTATTTTTCATTTAGGGGTAAGTTTTGATGACTGCTGTAATGATCCCCATTATAATTAGAAATTGATCATGTATGGATTTTATAAGTTAGCAGGAGGTAATTCCTAATATAATTCGGTCAAATAGGTTCTAAGGTACTCTGATGAACCAAAATGTATGGAATGTTTTCAAGAAACTCTTGTTGGGACTAAAAGTTTTAAACCAATATAGGAGAGACAAACATTTTCATTTATTAAAAGAAATCTCTTATTATATTCTTTAATTACTTGCAGGCATTTTTAGATGCACATCTAAGGATACAAGAGATTCCTTCCAAGCTGATCTTGGAAGGAGAAACAAAAGGTAATTGGTGTTTATTTTTGTGATTTAGTTACTTTCAAGGTTAAGATGATATATATCAGGTTTAACTCAATTCATTTAATCCTAGGAAATTATAATGCTTTATATAAAACAAATTGTTCTTGCTAAGTTCTCCAAATTATATTTTCAAAGATCAGTTTTAATGCTAAATCAAACATCCTATAATATGTGCAGGCCATAGATGACTTTTACTGGTGACTGGCACAACTTAGAATTTCATTTGTAAGTTTATACATGTTAGACGGACAGCAGTATGTACAGAAACTATGTTTGATACACTTGTATTATCTCAGAAGACATTTTTCTTATTTCAGATGAGTTTCCATACCTTGAAAGTGCTGACAGCACCAGTGCATGTTTGTTACGCATTCTTCCAAAGTACCCATTTGAGAAAATGCCTTTGGATTTCCTCTTTACGTTATCAGATGCAGGTAAATTACATAAGGGATTCGAGTTGGGGCTTTTCAAAATTTACCTGCTAATTTATGTCATTTTACTTAGAGCATATAAGGTTTTACACCTAAAATAAAGTTAATTAATTAATGTTCTTTCTGCTTACAAATGACATATTAATATTATTATATTTTTTTTCGTAATTTCATTTTTTTTTTTAATATTTTTAACATTATAAAAAAAATGTCCACACTCACTTGTTCATTATTTCAACACAGCTTCTTGCATTGACCATGACATAATATGTACTATTAACATTTCCCACACATAAATTTAGCTCATATACCAAAAGGGCAGGTGAGTTTATTCCATGGTGCAGTGTCCGTTGTCCTTCCAGCAGTCCCAATAAAGTGAGCATCCATCTTGTGCCAAGATTTCTCCTCACCTCTTTTCGATCAATAACCAAAAGGCTCAGGGTACTGATAAAGGGCTACCAAGTCTCTTCAAATAAATTACCTATTCCTATTTTCAAGGTCACAGAGTCAAATGTCTGACAATCTTTAACCAATTTCTTCTCAATAACCGAAAGGCCCATGTTTGTACAAATTAATGACCTTGATCAACTTTCAAGGTCACAGGGGTCAAAATCAAAACATTTTCAAACAACTTCTTCTCAATAACTAAAAGGTCGAGAGTATTGATGTTAGGCCTGTACAATGCTGGGATAATGGACTAGCAAGTTTATTAAAATGAATGACCTTGACCCACTTTGAAGGTCACAGAGGTCAAATGTCTGAGAAACTTTTAAGAAACTTCCCCCAATAACCTTGAGGTCAATGATTCCGATATTGGGCATGTAGAATGCTGGCATGAAGGGCTACTAAGTTTGTTCAAATGAATGACCTTGACCTGATTTCAAGGTCACAGTGTGCAAACAGCTTAATTAACATCCTTAAACGACTTCTCAATAACCTTAAGGTTCAGAGTACATATATTGGACTTGTAGTATGATAGGATGAATAGATACAACTTTGTTCGAATGAATCACCTAGAGCCATTGTCAAGGTCACAGAGGTGAGATGTATTAAAATTTTTAAAACAGCTTCTTCTCAATAACAAAATTCCCAAGGTAAATAGGACATGTGATTCTGATATAATGTCCCATGGTAATGTAACCAGCTGGGGGCAGGGGCATTTATGTCTTACAGACATTTCTAGTTATTCTTTTTGGCCCCACCCCTCAGCCACCTAGGGGGTCAGCCCCACCATTAGTACAATTTTGAATCCTGAGCACTTAGGGATGCTTCCTGCCAAATAAGGTTGATTTCCAATCATTGGTATGGAGAAGAAGTCACTTTAACCAATATAGCTAAATAACCCTTTTTGGCCCCGCCCCTCAGCCTCTTAGGGTGTCAGTTTTACAATTTCAATAAAATTGCTTTTCTTTTCTCTGAAGTTTCAACACAAGAGAGTGACCCTCAGTTTGATAAAATACTTAATCGCTTTGAAAAGTGTGTCTCCACATCACAAGGTTTACACCAAGCAGTGACCTCCTGTCTGAACTTAGCCATTCATCATCGAGCAAGTTCCATTGCATTTGCCTTCAAAACAGGTAACAGAAAAAATTTACATTCAGCTATATTGATGATTTTGATCTTGGTTATTTGTACGCAAAAGGCTCCCACAGGCTATATACAATACGCTTCAGGTGATTTGGTACTCAAACGCGCCGTGGGCGAAAGCCGCCGCCGGAGCGGAGGGGATTAAAACCCCTCGGAGTAATCACCTGAGCAAAGTCGCGGGGTCCCGCTCCCAGCGCGCGGTCCAGCGTTGGGGATTAAGTCTATCTGCCACTTACTACTGTGAGGTGAACACCGACAGTCCATAACTGAATGTTATACACATCTTTATGTGTTTTTTATGAAATTTAATACAGACGTAAAACGTGTCGTGTCGTATTGTTAACGTTCACGTCAGATCATCAGGTGAAAATGGTTAATAAAACAATCAATACGCAAGCTAAAATTGCTAAGTTAACGTATTGTATATGCGTAACACGAGCCTATAATGCAGTTGTTAAAAGAAGTCCCTTGTTTGGAAATGTTGTTTTATCATATAATCGAAAATTTTCAATGGCAAAATCCGCCGATGATTTACATTGCGTAATGCGAGGTCAATAAAGGTGAAGCCAAAAGTACGGAATAAGATTGCTAATTTACTTACGTCCGTGCCAAAATGTTTTGGTATTTTAAAACATTTTTTTGAAAGGAAATATTAAGAAACAGTTAACGGGAAAAAAAACGTATGTTCTCCAATCATTCACTATCGTAGTGAAAGTCATATGCACAAAACAAACACGGCACTCATAGATTTGGAGTCATGCTTTCAACCCTAAAATACAGAATACTTGGTCCATACCTGACTTAATTAGCTAGTCCATATTCTGCCAGAGGGTAGAAAGCGTTTGATTTTTTTACCGGCCGCGGCGGGGACCTTTGACCTACAGCAAGGAGCTCTGCAGCCCAGCTAACAGGTATCTCAAGTTGTGAAAGCTTGGTTAGCTTTACTATTCTTTTTATTGTGTTAATGTATTGGACAAACTCATCTATTTTGCATTTACAGAAAACTAATATATATATGGAACAATCTGGAACATTCTGGTCTTCTGACAGTATGCATATTGTAAGCGGAGGTTAATTTTTGGCTAGTTTTAAATCAAAATGTTAGCGGATCTTTTGCACAAGCTTACTAAACCCATGGATGCAGCGAACTGTGACTGACGAGTGACAGCTACCCAAGAAGTCAACACTGGGACTTGAGAATTTGTTACAGCTAGTTTTGGACCTATAAATTTTACATGTCTGAGAGGTTTAGGTCAAATTTTCGATAACATACTCTATACACCGGCTAAAGGTCCAAAACTAACTGTAAAAAATTCTCAGGTGCCTGTTGTCAAAAGATCAAATCTCGCTAATCGTTTCCATTTATTATTTCATCTTGCAGATACGAAATGCTCTATACACAATAAAAAAAACACATTATATTCTGATGAATGGAAAAAAAATAATCATAAGATACGTGTATTTTAATCCAAACTTTTTCTCATGAACGTACCATTATAAAAAAAAACACATTTTTTTTAAATTCTAACAGCAAAATTGCAAAAAAAAACACGGGAAATGGCTGAGCCCGTACCCCTCACTCCCTTTGCCCTTCACCTATCGTCAAACATTGTTTTCAGACAATACACACAATAGTAAATTATTTATACAGGCACCGTACAATTAACTGTTGACCGTGGTTTCTCTCACCTGGCAGTCGCTTAAGATCGTAAAACTGTTTGCATTTAACAGGAAGGGGGGGGGTCAGCGTAACACCTGTCAATCAAAACAGTTTGACACAATGGACAGTATCAACTACAACACAGTTTTAACAACCCCCAGGAAACAGGTGTGAAACTTGCCCTGGGGTGTATACCCGTACAGGTGTGGCGAAAATGGACTGTAATAATTACCATATGATGTCGTAAAATTGTCGATCCTTAACTCATTCGCTCATGAAGACACACTTGAACTGGTCTGATTGAATGGTTGGAACAGTTCATTATGAAAGTTCAGGGGGGAATGACCTGTGTTCATTTATGTACTTCAGTGTACAATTATTATCGTCGACAGCACGGGAAATTATCTATCCAAGTCCGTGTCGATACTTGTACAGTTAGAAACAAATAACGAATCTCAACTTTGTGATAACAGTATCCGTTCTTTTTGGCTTCTTGAGAAAACGTAAAAAAAAAAAATGTTTGGAAGAATGGGTCTTGTATGCATTTCTTTAATAATAAATTAAATCAAATATTAATTACACATAGAATACGGAAGCTTGTGTATTGAACACAAGTGAAGTTTTCAAAAGTTGTGTTCGAATTCCTGTTGCATTTGTAATAAATTTTATAAACGGGATAAATGAAGTTTATAGTAAAATGTGGTATGGAATGCTGACATTGCAAGATCAACTTAGAGATGCAGATATGCCTGGTGTAGATAATGATTATTGGAAAATTTATTTCGTACTGATGAAATATAGATTTGCTTTACAATTAGCCTGGTAAAAAAATCTCGTGATCAAATTCTCACTGTCATTTTGAACTTTTGTCAGCTTGTATTATAAATTACGTCGACAGATTCGTGGAACTAATCAAGCGACCGGCACTGGCTCTTCTTAGCCACATTTAACGTTATCATAAATATATACAAAATATAAACTGGAGTACATGCATAAGAAAAATAAAACCAAGATTTGATTCATTTCGACTTTAATACTGTGTCGTAGTGATTTCGATGGTTGTACGTCCGTTATTGAGACCTTACGGCCTTTCGTTGGACGATATACTGTACGTGCCTGCTATCTAAGTCCGTGGTGCCTGTAACTTTTTTGGTATATAATTTTTAAGAAATACGGATACATGTATATCAAACAAAGCTTACATTGCAGTTAACTTTCAAAACGTAGTTGGTTTGATGCTGTTTGTTTATACAGGGATGTATACGTCCCTGGTTTATATGATTCTAGTATAAGTGTATTTCCTATTGTAAAAGCTTTAAACACAAACTGGACCAATTGCCTTAGAATATTACCAAAATATTATATTTTTCAACAAACTACACCAAATCCAGGAATTACCTATAACAGTAACGATTAGGTAATACTTTCCGTTTCCGATTTATACGTACGAAATAACAGGAAATAAGTCCATGTAATCGAAGTCAACTTTATAGCTAAAATAATGATGTAAATCAACTGCAGACTGTCACTTATAATATATATTTTTTGTCATTACGCAATGTGACCGTCGTTATTTTTAAACACAATTTATATAAATTGATTGTGAATGGCACCTCGACAACACGGTCCATCATCTAGTTCAGTCACAGGATGCGATGCATTGCGCAAGCTCCGCCCATTATGTCACGAGGACTACTGTGTTCAGGTGTGATTGACATTTCAAACCAACCAATCATTCAGAATGCAACAGACCAGAAATTGTCAGCCCCGATAGGCTAGATGTCACGGGTTAAAAATAAATGTTGATCGGTAAGTTTTGAGAACTTTCGACATGGTGTACACGGAAAAACATATAATGTTAATGTGCATAATCATAAAGATGCAATAATCTTGTATAATTCGAAGTAGAATCGTGTAATCTAGTGGAACTGATCGACACCTGCGTATCAGGTACACTGTCTATTTTGGGGTAGAACCATCACGAAACCACGGCATTGACGAAACGTAATGGTATTTGATCGTAAAGATGAAGGGAGAATGTTCTTGTGAGATGCATTTGTTTACAGTCGTCCAGTTCATTACAAAATGTTTGTTTCCCGGGGATTACAGACAGTTAGCCTACAGTACAGTACATATTTGATAGCGTTATTTCTTTTCCGTCCGCCGAATTCGAGTAGCGCTTTCTGTCACGATACGTTTGTCGATCATATTTCCGGCATTGAACATCGTACAAGTTACTGTACACTGTAGCCTACAGTGTAGGCCTAATTTCTGACCAAAGTTAATCCCCATCACCCATGACCAAGGGATAGTCGCGGGGGGCTAAGGCCAGCGGTCTTACCTGGACGGCCGGAGTTTCCCCTGCGGTCATCCCGCGGCTACGAGCGACAGGTGAGCGGAATTGTCGCTCCGCGCGCGTTTGACTACCATATCACCTGAAGCGTACTGTAGGGCTTTCTTTTTAGAGCTAAAAATTGTGGGGTCATGAAGCCTGTAACCAATGTGTGTAGTGAAAACACAATATAGGTGCATGATGAAAAACTGTGAAATAGCTACATATTTCGTAGTAATTGGATATGTATCATGGTTGAAACATATGAAGGATTGGCCTGTGAATAAAAACAATTACATTTTTATGCTAAGGCGCGGTATCTAATGAAACACTTTCTCTGATTATGCAATCACATTCAGACAACCTCTGGCCTTTCCCAAAATATTAATGTGAAAAGAATACCTGAGGTGTTCTGATTGCTTCCAAACTGTCTACGATGCCCTCTGGTTGTCGTCGTTGGCATCAAACACTTTAAATTCTAATGTGAAGATTCATGCAAACCTGGCAATGACTAGCTGCACAAATAAATCTTTTTTGTGAACAGTTATCATGTTCACTTTCTTGTGTAAGTTTGGTAGATAATTTCTAATCATTTGATTTAATGCCATAATTTATCAAAAAACATTCTGCGAGCTTATTTGCATTTAAGTTTATATGATCGGTCGTCCAACTTCCAGCCGAAAACACTAAAGATATATACGTACGCCACCTACCAAGTAAACTGAAAAATAAACAAACTGCAAATCAAATGTATTACAATAGACCTAGGATCATGTATATGTCTTCAAATATAATCATACAAGGCTTATAACTCAGTATTATGAGACTTTAAAAGTGTGACCCCATATTTACAAACAACTCATATCAAAACTATTTACAAAACTAACTGACAGAAAGCCTATCATATTTCTCTGCCCTCTACTGGCATCAAACACCTAAAAATCTATCGAGAAGAGTCATACAAACCTGACAATAGCTAGCTGCACAAATAAATACATTATGTGAACTATCATATTCACGTTCTTATTATACCCCCCTGCAACGAAGTTGGGGGGGGGGGGGTATGTTGGAATTAGGTTGTCCGTCTGTCTGTTCATCCATCTGTTGACACAACAAGTACAGCTACTCCTCCTAAACTACTGATGGAATTTAAACGAAAGTTTGTTGCAATAATCACTATACATTCTAAATGTGAGTAATCTATAAAACATTAAACAAAATTTGGTTGTCATGGTAACTAGGTCACTATACTTCGTTTTTTTGTTTTTTTTCACTGACAACTACTTATTAATCTGTCTAATTCAAGTGAAACTACACAGAAATGTTAGGGACCATGTGCATGCAAGGTATTTTTCGGCAGAAATTTTGGTTGCCATGGTAACCACCTCATATAAACAGGTTTTTGTTGGAAACCTTTGACTAGAATACTCCTCCTTACCAGTAAACCAAATTCAATTGAGTTTCACATGAATGTTTATTTAGAGACAATGTGTAGATACACAAATGAATCTGTTATGTGAACTATCATATTGACTTTCCTGTTTAAGTTTGGTAATTTCTAATAGTTTGATTTAATGCTGTAAAACTGGCGACTACAACACTCTTAATTGCCTTGGGAGCGCTTACTTTTCACAGATAATGCTGACTTTTCACCGACAACTATGATTTTTTCAGTGTGGTCAGTGAAAAGTCATTTATTGCTGATCTTGCATAACATTTTGTTTACTCCATCCAAATTATCATATTTAAACTGTTTTTCGCCTTAGCTTTCAGTACTTTGATTTGGTCATTTGACAGAGGCCCATCAGATTAATATTGATCTTCCTGGTTGTTGATTTTTTTTTTCAGCAGAAGTAAAAAAGCAAGACATTGATACCATTACAACAACCTTCAAGTCCCACGGGACAGTTGGACAAATAACAGCCTGCTACATTCTGTTGGAGGACATGTCCGCACCAGACCTGAGAAACCCCAATGAAGCAGAAGGACAGACTGGCTACCTTCAAAGTAATATGATTTAGATAGATAAATGGAAAATTAGCAATCTTGGTATCATGTTGCATGATGGTTCTAATTATGTTCCCCCTTAGAATGAAGGCAGACATCTTATATTAGCACCGTTTCTTCTTCTTCCTTTGAAAACTGACCACGCAATTTTCTCTAAACTTCTAAAACTCTAAACCTTGACGATATCCAATGGAACTTGCAGTATACTGCATACCTAAAGCCAATGTGCAGTGAACTGCTACCTCGACCTTGAGGTCAAGGGTAAAATAAGTGTGATGTTTCCCAATGATTCTTGTCTGGATGATAACTTTTGAACAGTTAAAAGATATATACTGATGAAATTTAAAGTGTACCTTCATCGCCCATAAACAAAGTGCAGATGACATATCTACTGCCATAGAATTCTTGTTGATGCTTTCATATATACATATTTTAATCGTAAATTTTTACAAAATTAAGGATAAATTGCAATTCTGCTGATTTCAGAAATGAGAATTTTGATTTAAAAAATCAGAAATCTCATTCATGCCTTATTCCATAAAGAGATTGAGTCAGGCCCATCTTCAGTATGATTAGTTTACAAGAGTATTATCTTGAAATATCAAGTTTTTATCAAGCTTGCATCTAAAGATGGAAAACTTTGATGATTTTACATTGTTCTTCAGTTATATGAGCTATAGCCTTTGTTTTTCCCCTAAAGTACATTATTTTTAAATCATATTTACATTTGCAAAAATTGTAAGATTGCAGTTTAATGAATACCTATAAATGCTTTTTGTAAAAATGTTGTTTATCATTTCAAAAGGTTGGTCTGCAAGTTTCCTGAAATGGTCGTCAAGTGAAGTGTGTTGGCTAAAGAAGGAAGGAAAGACCGCAGATTTCTTCAGAAAAGTCCATTGTCTAACTATAGTGACACATATGAGGGATTATTTAAAACCATTGACTGCAGAGCTGGAAGGATATTTACATAGACCAGTATGTTTAACTATTACTAATTAAGAAAGACTTTACATGAATTCAATCTTAAGGACTTTAATGCCACTGCTACAAAACTATAAGAATTAAATTCCCACTCCCTGAAAATTTTCATGAAAATTTTATTCATTTTTCCGCAAGACGATGATAGACAGTGCACAATGATTTGATTTCTGGATCTCCAATCCAAGTAAACTGTCATTTTAACCAACTAGACTACATGGTCTGTAATATTATCTTACACAGTATAGTCAGTACAACATAAATAGAGGATCTTACACAAGTGTCAATGTGATATGAAATTTATGAAACAAGTTGTACCCCTCACTTTACCTGTATTTTTACAGCAAGGTGAGTGTTGTAAGTGCCCCTGGCCAGAGATGTTTAAATAATTATATAGTCTGTGTACAGGTATATCTTGGTAAAAACTGGCAATGTTTTCCTGAATGAGAATGAGTCAATATCAGTTGAAAGTTTTCCTGTGTGTATTTAGTTTGAACTACATGTACAAACAGACCATTTATAATTCTAAGA
The DNA here is from genome assembly GCA_947623455.1 of Mimachlamys varia. Lineage (NCBI taxonomy): Eukaryota > Metazoa > Mollusca > Bivalvia > Pectinida > Pectinidae > Mimachlamys > Mimachlamys varia. The sequence goes on along the minus strand of OX392542.1, from coordinate 5,837,836 downwards.
AAAATATAGATACATGTAGAAATATCAGCTTATATATGTATTTAAAATTTAGAAAATTTATGCTTAAGCAAGATTCATACAGAAGATATCGGGTACACACCGTTCACACATAGTGTGCACACCACACAATCACCACACATTGTGTAACATTGTACGATCCCACAACTGTACTTTATTTATAACCTACCAGTATCTGCAGAAGGTATTCGTTATCCTATGGATGACAATGCTGTTTGACTGGTTTGTTAGAAGAACCGCATATTATAAATGAAGTTACATCTTGAAATACACAAGTTGTATATATAACCCTTGACTTTCACATTTGTAGTTGGAATGGGTGTTGGAAATGGATGGAAAGAAAATAACTGCTTCCCCAGAATTTGCAGAGGAACTGAGAAAAGGATATGAACACCCAAGTAAGAAGGGTCAAGTGAGCTACAAAGGAAAGCATTATGAGTTTGATCTTGACCGTATGGATATGGTGCCTTTAGAGTCTTCAACAGCAGGCTCAACAGTACGCATTTCTGTCAAAGGTAACTATATATAACCACACAGTATCTTACATCTCCTGAAAATGAATTCCCAAGTTCCAATACATAGATGCATCAATTAATCGTTGCACCACTATGGTCACTCCATTTTCTCTTTCTCCTGTTACAAAATTGGCAAGCTGCCAACCCTTGCTTAAAGCCTTGGGAGTATGTTTATCAAGGAATACCAGATCTTGGGTGGTAAATATTTGTCTTCAGAGGTGAAGATTTGAGAAAAAAGGAGAGAGGAAAGTAGGGGGATTTGACTGGGTCAGTCATCAGCGACTTGATACCATGTAGCCCAGTGGTGGTGTTTGTCTAGAGTATGGAAGGTTCTAAGTCCGAGCTCAGTCTGTTACACAATATACAATGACTGACACTTGGTTCTGTGATGATGACCAAGCGCAGGTTCTTCAGCGTCTGTGCTGCCATCCCTGTGGTCTACTGCAGCATACCTGGAGACATCACATGCTCATCACCCTCTCCATCCTTGTCTGATAGTTATCCTCACTACACTGAGTATCTGGTACTATGTTCCATGCTTGCTTTTGCCTAAACGCATCTAAGCAATGAAATTGTTACAACTCCAATATTTGACCACTAAGAGCATTGGGCCTATTGTTTGTCAGCTGAGTTAATGATAACAGCTGTAAGGTCTCAAGTGATTGAGCAGAATTGTGTTATAAATAGTTACAGAAAAATGGTTGCTTTCAGGGCAGTCCATTGTGAAAGTTTTGTCTGAATTAAATAGTGTTTCCACCAAGGACTTCTGATTTTGAGTTAACGGTTCACCTTGAGCTTAAGGCATAAATGTAGCATCCTTTTATCCATCCATCAGCTTTTCCTAAAAATTAATATTATAGTCATTAACCATAAAGAAGAAAAAAAATGGTGGGTCTGGGGCATGACTTCATAGGGGAAATTTAGTAAATCTTTAAAATCTTTCTTCTCCTAAAGATTGTCCAGGGAACTTTGGTTTAAGCATCGTTTGGTTAAAGGGATTATTTTTTTGTATTAAACAATGGGTCTCCCCAGTGCCTGAGGGGCACGGACAGATAGGGGAAATGAAGTTACAGTTGTATTTCAGATTTCATGTCTGGAACATAGCTTTGTTTGCATTTAAACTATGATAGTAATGCTGGGTTCATTAATTTGGTAATACTTATGCTATTCTCAGTGCTTCAAAGTCAAGTTTACCATATCTTAACTACATCTTTACGCTGGTCTTCATTTCTATCTATCTATTTTCTTAATAGAAATAGCGATATTAAAAGTCCCAAATAGAAAAATAAATACAGAAAGGCCTAGTGACATGTAATTTGGCTGGTGGCTTTCCTGGAAGGAGTTGAACAAAGTTTGCAAGAAAAAAATCACTTTGACCTACATTCAATGTCACAGGGGTCAATTATATCAAATCCTTCAAACAACTTCTTCTGAAATACCATCAAGCATATATATACAGACCTTATATTTAACTGGTAGCTTCCTTGGATGAAGCCTGACAAAGTTTGTGAAAAGAAATGACCTTGACCAATATTCAAGGCCACAGGAGTCAAATCTGTGAAAACCTTTAAACAACTTTTCCTGATTAACCAATATGCCTAGAAGCATGATAAATGGCTGAAAGGTTCTTTTGCCTTGGATGAAGCCTGACAAAGTTTGCAAAAAGAAATAATTTTGACCTATATTCAAGGTCACAGGGGTCAAATCTGTTAAAACATTTAAACAGCTTCTTCTGAAGCAAGATATATTGCTGAAAGGTTCCTTGGATGGAGTCAGACTAAGTTTACGAAAAGAAATTGCCTTTACCGATATTCAAGGTCACAGGGGTCAAATCTGTTTAAACAACTTTCTCTGACTAAACATAATACTAAGAAGCATGATTTATTGCTGAAAGGTTCCTTGGATGAAGTCAAAGTTTGCGAAAGAATTTACCTTGACCCATATTCAAGGCCAAGGGTTAAATCTAAAAGAATTCTTTTGATTAACCAAAAGGCCTAGAAGGGTGATATTTTGCTGAAAATTCTTTTGAAGAAACATGACAAGGTTTGCTAAAAGCAAAGACCTTAACATGTTCTTCTGAATGTCTTACAGTGATAGATTTTATTAAACCTAATGGTTACATTAGTAAGAGATTGAATCCAGGTGAGCGATACAAGCCCATTTGGCCTCTTGTTTTTTCAAAAGTGTGCTGTTTTCTTTCCATCCATAATATTGATCGACCAATTGTATCAAATCACACATGTGTGAAGAGAAGCATACAATGGGTGGACAGTTGTTAAATCAGACAGTTGTGCCCACTTAGAGTGGATGCTGTGTGCATGGACATTGTGTGGAGATATATGCATGATGTGGGCACAATATTTTTTATGTGAGTTCGGTACCACAACTGTACATATTCTAGACTCTACATTTAAATGCAGGATAGCAAACTACTCTAATAATAATGATGTTCACATACTTAAATGATTTATCCCCTTTTTTACAGTTGATCAAGATCCAGTTGCAGAGAACAAGCAAGTAAAGGCAGAGCTTTGTCTTAGTGATGTATGTGCATTATTTTATTCTTCCAGATACAGTTGAACTTCGTTATCTTGAACTGGTGTAACTCGACAATCCCTTTTGATTTGAATTTTATTGCTTGTCCTGGCCAGATTTCACACTAAATATTCAAATTCACTTAGCTTGAATATTCGGATAAGTCATAGTTTTTTCATGGTCCCGCCCACTTCAAGATTAAAGGTTCAACTGTATAATGACCTATACAGACATGCATTTTTGTTCTAAAGGAAGATGTTTTTGATAACACATGTTTCCTATACATTAAGATGAAATTGACAGGCTATAGTTCTCCAAATAGAATATGATTGTTACCAACTACTGTTATACTACCTGGAATATCTTTCATCCAAGAGAACTCATTCTGGCTCTTCAGAGCACAGGATTCAATAGAAAGATCATAGAGAAAAAAAAATTAAATTCTTGGTTTAAATTATATCAATCAATTACACTTGAACTTTCCTAAGCCAATAAGACTCAATATATGGAAATATGTTAGCAAAGCTATTTTTCTATCATTGAATATTTATTAATCTTTAAGATCGAGAGGTACAGTTGCTCAATGAACTCTTGTTTCTCTCTTGACTTTTGTCCTCTGTCACTGTGACATTACTTTTTCAATGCATAACCAAGACATCATTGTTGTATAAATGTATATGGTGATTCATAAAATATAAAAATCAAAGTTCATTTGTTATTGAAGGAAACAATCAAATAATTGTACCATATTCTTGTTTGTGTTTTAGGTGTTTGAAGATGTGACAGCTGAGGTAAATTCAAGTCTAGAAAAGCTGCTGCAAACTGCTGAAATGGGAGATAAAATCAAAAAGATTGGACTATCTGCTTCTTTTCCAAATGGGCACAAAACATACTCTGGCAAAATGGAAGATATTGTCAGACTTGATGAGGTTTTGAGAAGTTCCATTAAAGGATCCAAACGACCAGCAAGGAAAGGCTCACAAACCGAATACGGAAGCAACTCTGAGAATTCCTTATTGACAGTCACAACCATTGAAATGACCAATCTGGAATATCAGGCTGTGGACTTCTATATGGAAAACACTTCGCTGTGGCAGAAGGCATCTCCATTATGGAAGAATGGTTCGCTGTGTGTGATGACAGACACCATGGCTTCAAAAGAGGATGCCAATCAGCTGGTGAGCAAAGTCAAGGAAACTCTCAAAACCTTGCAATCAATATCTTGGGGTGAGATGATCGTTGAAGATGAGTTCAAGGCCAAAGTAGCTGATAGTATCAGAGAAGTTGGGCAGTCTGACGACTTCAGAGATGTCTTCTATCATTTCAACGAAGACACAAACACCATACATATCTTCAGTCGGAACTACAACGAAATCACGAAGGCCAAACACAAGATTGGATTAGCTATTGGTTCTGTAAAGATATCAAAAAGAAGAGAAAGGCGTTTTGGTCCCAGTAAGACAGTTGGTCAGAGTTCCAGAGATTTTGATACATCCTCCAGAGACAATAAAGATACTGGAAGCCCACACTTTCCCACACTTGACCCTTCTGTGTTTAAAACAAGTGAAGGACTGGTAGTTAAAGTTTATCCCGGCAGTATTCTTCGCCTTGACGTGGACTGTATTGTAAACGCTGCCAATGGTGATTTACAACATGGCGGGGGAGTGGCCCAGGTGATATCTAATGCGGCTGGTTACGAGTTTGAGCGTGAGAGTAGGGACTACATATATAACAATGGGCCCCTGGGAGTTGGAGAGGTGTGTACTACCTCGGCAGGTAGCCTGAAGTATAAGGGTGTAATCCATGCTGTTGGGCCAAGGTGGTATGCCTACAGAGATGACGAGAAATGGCAATGTCTGGACGATTTAAAGATTGCCGTCAAAAACAGTTTGGATGAGGCAGACATCCAAAAATACCAGTCAATAGCTATACCTGCTATCAGTTCAGGTAACTCAATATTTTATATATCTAATATCTATTCTACTGAATAACTAATAGGACTACGGTGATGGTATAAGTCCTTTACTGTTCCAACTGGATTGATCAATAGTATGCAGGTATACATATCATTTGATAAATGCCAGCTTGGTAAATAAAGAAATCATTACTTTTGGGCGACATATTGTCTGCAATACTTTGTCTTGTTGCTATTCTACTTTACTTACAAGAATAATATTGTATTCACACTAATAACTATCTGATTATTCTTATTATCTGTTAAACAGGTATATTTGGTGTACCGAAAGAACAATGTACCCAACAGTACTACCGAGCAATAGAGGAATACAGTAGATCTAGAGGTCTTCACTCGACCTTGACCGAGGTACACTTCATTGACAAGGACACACAGATGTGTGAACTGATACGGATGACCTTTAGCAAGTGTTTTGGTATGAACAGTGGGATGGCTTTAGGGAACTCAGGGACTTTAGGATTGGTTGGAAGTTTGCAGACCAGAAACAAGTTTTCTGCTTCAAGTTACCCTTTAAAACAAAGCAACAATGTACCAATGGAAAAAGATCAGAGAACTAGAAGTTTATCATCAGATGATGGAAGCTCAATGAATAACCCGGAAAGATTCCCCAATCCCACTGGTCAAAATAAAGTACAGAACAAAACCCTAGGCCGTTCCACAGATTCAAAATTCTGCTATCAGATTGGAGATCATTTGACAGTAAACTTAGTCTGTGGAAATATTATTGAAGCAGACACAGACGCCATTGTCAATCCTGAAAATGAAAAGTTTGATGGCAGAGGGAACATATCCAGGGAAATAAGAAAGGTTGCAGGAGAAAAATATATTAATGAACTTCAGCATCAACAACTACAAACAAGAAATCATGAGATGACAAAGGTATTTAATACTTTGGCTGGTGACTCCATGTGGAAATTTGTTGTACATGTTGTTGCTCCTAGGTGGGACAGCATTGCTGTCAAAGATCCAAACAAGTATGAGAAGAACTTGAAACAGTCCTATGAAAACATCTTGGTTGAAATGGACAGGCTAAAACTGGATACACTAGCTATGCCAGTCCTTGGAACAGGTGAGAAAGTTTTCCTTCACATTTTAGGAATAATTCTTGAATCTATTAAAATTTTAATGCTATATCCATTTTGAATGATAAAATGTTTTTCCAGTTGTGATGGCATCATCAAAGGCGTAATTATTAATGTTGATAGAAACTGCATTTAATTCAAATATCTCTCTTTCAACTTGATATTTAATGGACTTGTTAAATATTTCAACAGTGAAAAGTATGTAGATACCAAAAATGAGTTTGTGCTGTTTTAATCATTTTTTGGAATATAGTATAGAACTGTTATTTGTCTGTTGCTTGTTTTTTCTCCTTTTAATCCTAGTTGTTCTTGAATGGCTATATCAAATTTCAACACAATTGTTGCACTTGAACGATGATAATAAAATTTTGTATTAATGTGGTCATGGCCATTCTTTGGCTTATGGGAAGGGATCATTACAAAGAATATAGTGTATTTCAGTTTGTCAAAACATTTCACCTGAAGGACTACAAATTATTCTCATATTTGTTCTGACACATGCAATATGACATTTTCATTAATCTTTTGAGCTGGGGAAGGATTAATTAAGTTGGTTTCAATAGACCTTGCATGTTAATGACCTATTCTTCCTGAGAAGACTGCAAAAACATATAATGATATGTGGTCTAAATGTAACCATGGCAATGTGATCATAATTTTTTAAGAACAGCATGTATTATTATTATTCATTATTATTATGTATGCCTTGGGACTGTTTTATTATTATTTATGCCCTGGGACTATTTCATTATTATTTATGCCCTGGGACTCTTTTATTATTATGTATGCCCTGGGACTGTTTTATTATTATGTATGCCCTGGGACTATTTTATTATTATGTATGCCCTGGGACTGTTTTATTATTATGTATGCCTTGGGACTGTTTTATTATTATGTATGCCCTGGGACTATTTTATTATTATGTATGCCCTGGGACTGTTTTATTATTATGTAAGCCCTGGGACTATTTTATTATTATTTATGCCCTGGGACTGTTTTATTATTATTTATGCCCTGGGACTGTTTTATTATTATGTATGCCCTGGGACAATTTTATTATTATTTATGCCCTGGGACTGTTTTATTATTATGTATGCCCTGGGACTGTTTTATTATTATGTATGCCCTGGGACTGTTTTATTATTATGTATGCCCTGGGACTATTTCATTATAATTTATGCCCTGGGACTGTTTTATTATTATGTATGCCCTGGGACTATTTTATTATTATTTATGCCCTGGGACTGTTTTATTATTATGTATGCCCTGGGACTGTTTTATTATTATGTATGCCTTGGGACTATTTTATTATTATTTATGCCCTGGGACTATTTTATTATTATGTATGCTTTGCGACTATTTTATTATTATGTATGCCCTGGGACTGTTTTATTATTATGTATGCCCTGGGACTATTTTAAGATTACTTTGTTTCAAAAATCAAACAACTGAACAACTGCAGGAATTGAACCTATAACTATATTTGGTTTGATTGTATATTTGGTTTGATTGTGTGTCACTTCAGGAAAATGATATTTTGTATAAAAAAGAAGTGGTGCCAGAGGGGTTGAGTTCCAATATAGAAAATTTTGTGTGAAAGATCCCCATTATATTACCACAAAAAATAGTTGGTATTCAGACTTTCGTTGCACTACAATTCAACACCTACCCTTACAGTTTTGACTTTGGATTTTTGGACCAGGTGTCTTGCATCACCAATTCATACCTGCTTCCTAGACCACAATATTTACAAAGTTTGGATCTCTATACAAACAAAACTGTTATATAGGATTGTTAGGCACGAATTGACAAAGAAACTCATGATACCCAAAGACCCATGAAAATGTATAAGAGAAAAAGACCAGTACTTGCGGAAGAGTAAGTGTCTTCTGCTCCATCGACGACACTGGCAATGTGAATCTTTGTCACATCCAAGTAAATGTCAGGTCAATAAAGTGAGAACAAGGACAAGTAGGCTTATTGAAAATGTCAAACTTCATATCATACAAGGATACAAAGTATTTCTCAATGAGACCAAGATTGCAACCATAAAACTTGCCCATAGTGTTCATCAGCCTTCATCCCTTTAATCTCTTCGCCGTAGTTTTGTTCATCAGAAGCCGAAATCAATTATGAAAATCTTGATATTAAGAGCAAACCTGTGATTCCTTCCCAGAGAATTTAATTATTCCTGTGTCATCCACATTTGAGATCCTCATCATATGGCCTTACAGTTAAAAGATACATTTATTGACAAAGGATTTAACCTTTGGGTCTGAAAAAGACACTTCCATTCACTTTTATAACTGTTAGTTGATCTATTGAACGAAATGTTCTCAAACTATGTAAAGGGGCTTTTACACATACAATATATGCTGCTGACCTTTATTCACTCACACCATTTGTCTTAATTTCAGGGGACTATACACACACTACCCCATATGCCACGATTGCAAGAACTATGGTGTCAGTATGCAAACATTTTGCAGTCAGAATACGCAACAGAAAAGAAGTTTGTGTCTACTGTACAGACAAGACCTTGTTGACTCCAATAAAAGATGATTTTGACAAGGAATTCTGTGAGGATGAGTCATTAGAAGATGGCCAGAAGAATCTAACAGAACCTGGGTACACTGACCATGACTACAATTCAAAAGACAAGCAACTACCCCTGGAGGGCACAGAGAACTGCTGTATCTGTATAGACACTATGACCAGGCCTAAGAAGCTGTCGTGTGGTCACGTGTTCTGTACAGAGTGTATAGACCAGCAGTTTAAGTACAAGCCAGCCTGTCCCCAGTGTGGAGCTGTCCATGGGAAGATCACAGGGGACCAGCCTCCGGGGACAATGACCGTGACCCTAACCAAGTCGTATTGGGGACGTGGTAGCTCCCTGCCTGGTTATGAAGGATGTGGTATCATCAACATCACCTATAGCTTTCCCTCTGGGAAACAAGGCGTATGTATTTCTAAGAAAACTTTATCAGTAAGAAATGTAATATTGCAGGGGTAACCAAGCAACTGCATTCAGACAATTGTCTTTTTATGGCAATTTGCAAAGGTATTCACTTGTACAACAAGTTTTCTTATGGAACTGAATATATTATTTGGAATTAAACCTTTTTAAACTTATGACACACTTACGCTCGTACCAGAATTGGGAAAATGTATCTGAAAAAGAGAGTATCTTTTGTCTCTTTTTGTACAAAAACGTCCTATATCATTCATATCTTGCAAGCTTTTGAACAGAATTTTACATTAAAAAAAAACAATACAGCTATTAACCTTTCTTCCTATGTTTGCAGCAAGACCATCCTACTCCTGGTAAGTATTACCAGGGTATCACCAGACCTGGTTTTCTTCCTGACAACAAGAAAGGTCGTCTTGTTGCAAAGTTGTTAAGGATAGCCTTTGACAGGAAGTTGGTGTTCACCATTGGAAGGTCAAGGACAACTGGACATGATGGGGTCGTGACCTGGAATGACATTCACCACAAAACCAGATTGGACGGAGGCCCACAAGCGTAAGTTTGTTCTCAATTATTCAAATACATAATATATCAGAATACTGTTTAAGGAAATGGTTAAGGTGCTTCTGAATCATTCTATAGTGGACGTCATTTGCAGGTTCAGAAACACAGTTTTCATTTCACCTTGTCCTATCTGGTCTATAAAGCACACATTTGTGAGGTTACCATATACTGGTTACTTAAGTACGTTCTCTCGTTGTATACTGTCGAACACACCCATCAGGGCACATTATACTGACAACGGGCAAACCAGGTGTTCCACTCCCATAATGCTGAGCGTCAAGCAGGGAGTAGCAACTACAAATTGTTATAGACTTTTGTATGTATCGGCCTGAGGACAGAACCCATAGCCTTCCTCACAGGGGCGAACGCTCAATTAAAGGCCAAAAGTGAGGTAGTGTCAAGGGAGACATTAAGGAAGGAGAAAGTGTTTTTGAAAGAATGAAAAAGATGATATCCTAAATTCAGTCACCTCTTACGATCATGCAACGGGGGCAGCAGGTACAATTGTTACGTCATACCTGCAGTGGAGTATGACCAACCCGGACATCTTTGTACTAAACTATATGATAAATGTGATGATTTTGATTTCCTATCGTGAACTTGCTTCTTCCATTACATGTCACAATTAATGGTGTGAAGATGTCGCAGTTGAATTTTATTCTAGGAGTTGCTTTGAATATCGAGATGATTTTGATAAATTGGCTATTGACAAACAAACTACATCACAGGAATTTGATAATATAAATAAGAGAATACCGAAGCATTAACATAATCATAATCCAAACTCAAAATCGTTTAAACCAGGGGCAAAATATGAACAAAGGAAAAGATTCACATGTAGATCCTTTCAAAAGTACAAGAGACCAGTTGTTCCGGAAGAGTAATTAAAACGTCTTCTGCTTCATCGACGACACCCGCCATGTAAATCTTTGTCACATCCAAGTAAACATCAAGTTCTCAAAATGAGAACCGAGTATCATTGTCAATCGCAACAAGTAAACACACAAATGAGCATACTCAAAAATGTTCATCTTCATATAACTTAAAGATACAGAATATTTCTCAATGAGACAAAGATGGCGACCATAAAACTTGCTTAGTCGTCTTCATCAGAGATACATGTTGATAAAGACTAAGATGAAGTTTTATTACCACCATCTTGGTACAATTGAGAAATATTTGACATTGATGAGTGATATGATGGTGAATGATTTTGAATATGCTCATTAGTTTGCCTTCTTCTTGTGATTGAGAATTATGCCCAAGTTCTCATTGTCTTGACATGTACTTGAATCTGACCTTGATTTATTTGCGGGTGTCGTCGATAAAGCAGAAGCCGTTTACTCTTCTGGAACTCCTGATCTTATTCACTTGTACTGTTTTAGGGTCCCCGTGTAAATCTTTCCTTTGTTCATATTTTGCCCAAGGTTTAATTCAGTTTGAGGTCTTGTTATGGTTATTTTGACGCTTCAGGCGCGGCAGTCGCAGTGGCCCAATACTTTAATCAAAATCTCATTGTCTGTTCTAGTGTATCGGTATCTATGATGTTGTATTCTACGATCCTGAAGTTTCATACTTTAATAAGTTACCGTTTCAGAGTCATAAACTTGGTGATTCACAGAGATTTTGTAAGTGTAAATCATACACTTCGTTAGATGGTTGCATCTTCTCTTGTTGTCTTAATGTATTAGGAGGTGTAGCTGGTACCACCCAATCAACCATTTTGCATATACTCAAGTATTCTAGAAGTCAAGTGTATTTTCTTTTGTGTAGAATTGGATTGTTTTTACAAATTCATCATGTCATCTGAGATAGTGACATCTTGGTATGATTGTGACTATACCTTGTAGGAGCAATATTAACCCTTGGAAATATTGAGGCCCTTGATAAAACCATGTAACATTTACATCATAGCTAGGACTTTACTGATTTACTTGCAGTTCATTCCTGTATATTTCTAGGGGGACTTATTTCATGTGATCCTCTTACACTGCATTCTTCCCAGTGTTTAGCTGGAATGCTGTATTATTTCCATTTACAACGTAAGAATATCATCCAATGTCTTGTATGATATTAATCCCACAAGGATTGCTACAACTTTGGGGGGGGGGGGGGGGGGGGGAGTCATGTCTAGCTAAGTCTCGCCTGAGTAATACCACAATTAAAGCAATAGTTAAAGTGCTTACAAAGTGCAGTCGGTAGAATTAACGACACTTATATACAATCATTTACTTACAATATTTGTTGTTAAAGAGTTGCATAATATCTGGACATGATTGCCGTGAATAGTTACATGGAATTTCAACTTGCCGTAGGTCTACTCCTACATTCCTTACGACCTTTTTTGCAACCGATGCTGTGGCATGGAAATAGTTTGCTGCTGTTGTCCTTCATGCCCCCATCTACCTCTCTAACATTCTGATAATATGCATCTCTTCTACCTGGTACTGTCAGGAAAAGCATTTCTTGACTTCGTCTGATATACCGTCCATTGCTGCGAGTAGTGGCACTTTGTCTTGATAATCGTTTTCATTTTGTGGATGACTGTACCAAAGATGTAAGTTACCTTCAAACTTGAAAAATGCAAATCGCGATTATCTCTTCCAGAGTGTATACATATGGTGTAAGAGTTGATGACAACAACTTCCATATCTAACATTCCCTGCTCGTTTACACTGCTTTTCACCAGGTCTATCAATCATATGGTAACCTCTAGTGGGTTGGTCAATAATTTGTGTGAACATGTTTGTTTCTTGCATTCGGGAAAATAAAAGTATTTCTTTTCAGACAGTGTCTTAGCATTTGAAATCCTTTAATAAGATGAAACATCTATCTTTACTATTCTAGGGTTGACCGAATGGTTTTATCAAGGTTTTGTAATATATATCTCAGTGCGGTATAAAAATAACCCTGCAAACATATTACTTACCAAAGAAATTTTCCTTTACTCTGATGATTCGTAATACCAGACTCACTTGTGTTTGTCCTATTATCATGATGTCTTCATGTACGATTAAAATATTATCTCATGTGTTGGTGATCTGACTTTATTCCTAAAAGATCTACATTTATTCTAGAATATTTAAAAATACTTTTAAAATTATATCTACTGTCAGAGTCTTACCTGGTTCATACCCACAGAGTCATAACTCTTATCAAAGGTTGAATTGCTTGTAATAGATCAATTGAAAGCTAAGATTGCTTAGAAAAAACACTTTTCAGTTCAAATTTACAAGGCTACGAGTGGCGTTTCAGTGTACTTGAATGAGATTGTTGAACGTTTATTTTGCACTCCTTATGTCTTGCATGGCACACGTGTTTCTTTTGCTCACAATGGATTCCCAAAGTATATCTCTACATGTGAGCCTTCCCTCCATTCGGTTTTAATTTTTGGTCAGATTCGGTGGTGTCAGATTTAAAGCATACTTGCATGTGATTCAAGTTTAAAGTTAAAACAAATAAAAAATGTCCGAATAATAATCCTAGATAAACAAAAATATTGATTATTATGTCCCCCAGACGAAGTTGGGGGACATATTGTGTATGCTCCGTTTCTTCTTCTTCTTCTTCGGCGTTCTTCTATCTTTCTGTTGTTGTGAAATTTGTCCAGCGATTTCCTCGTAAACTACTTGACAGATTCTTATGAAACTTCACATGAGCATTGTTGGGGTCAGAAGGTGTGCAACAACTTGGCATTGCCATGGTAATGAAACGGAGGCTTCTTATTGGTCTGAATTCAGATATTGTTCGATTTCGACGAAAATTGGTACATAGGTGTATTAAGGGAAGCCGACCACAATGGTTCCAATCACAAAACCATGCATTGCCATGGTAACGAAATGGAGGCTTCTTATTGGTCAGAATTAAGATATTGTTCGATTTTGGTGAAAACTGGTACATAGGGTATTGAGAAAGCCGAACACAGTGGTACCACCAATGAAACCGTCCGTTGCCATGGTAACGAAATGGAGGCTTCTGATTGATCAAAAATAAGATATTGTTTGATTCCAGCAAAAATTGTTACATAGGGGAATTGAGGGAAGCTGAACACAATATGGTACCACTTTCAAAACTGTCTGTTGCCATGGTCACGAAATGCTGGATTCTGACTGATCGAAATTTAGATATTGTTCAATTTCGGTACATAGAGGTACATTGTATTAAGGGAAGCCGAACACAATGGTACAATTTAAGAAAACATCTGTTGTCATGGTAAGAATGGAGGCTTCTGCACATACATATACAGTACTACTACACTGTTCCATAAGCACAATTTACGACTGTTAGGAGTTTGGGGGACATTATAGTAACAGCCGCCGTTACAATTAGTACTTGTTAAACATGTGTAAGGAATGTTCGTACTTACTTTCTCATCCATTGTATTTGTGCTGAAGGTTTGGGTACCCGGATCCTACTTATCTGGATAGAGTTCTTGACGAGTTGAAGGCCAAAGGAGTCACAGAGGAGTCCCTCGACGACCCATGACCTTTCTGTGGTCACCAGGGAGAATCTATGGATTTCACATGCCCGTCATATGTTCAGGAGGATGGTTTGAAGAAACTGGCTGACTCAAAGAAGTCACGAGGAAACCGTAGAGACGGCAAAATATGATCGATCTTGTCAAGAGAGATTCATCATAATTAATAATAATATTGCACCTTATAATCTTATTGACTTATTTTCAGTTATATTGTATGACATATTGTGTGTTACCAAGTTTAAAACTGATTTAAATCAGTTTTACTGTTGCGGCTGTAGTGAATAAGATTGTACTAAACATTTGATGTTTAGAGGATGTCTGTTACCCATCGCTGATTGTTATTAAACAATACAGTAACCTACTTATGATGGTTATACCATATAATTTAATCTTGTTTGAAACAGGTTTCATTCCCTTAAAAAATAAAAATTATGTTATCAGCCCATAACTTAAAAAATGACGTCGCCGTTTCTAACGTCGCTTTTGATTGGCTGATTCAGCAGCTTAATAATTTGTAAGAGAAAAGATTCCACCTATTAAGTGAATTTTCCCATGGTATAGATTAAATTATAAGTATTAACTTGAATCTATTTTGTATGTTAAAACACAAAAAACGGAATGTACTCTCATCATAAGACGCTTTGCGGTTTATTTAGAGTACACTCTGTTTTTCTTTGTATTATACTTCCATAAAATAAAACATTGATTTAAGTTAATTCCTTAAATAATATCATTGACCTTGCAGAATGTGTAAAATTTCTATGTACATTACGTGATATTCCCAGAAAACAAACATTTCCTATCTAAAACTTATTATTATTAATTCTTGCCGTTGAGATCATGAATTATTATATTTTGTGTTTCCTTTGATTAGTAACATTCAAACTATTTATTTTTATGATTTCCTTTATACAAAGGAGACTAGTTATTTGTATGTCCCCTTGTGGTTATTTTGTTTATTTATTATTTCTTGGTCATCATTTTGAAGCCATAAGAAGATAACTTGATTAAACTTGATATACAATCTGGCTGCTTATCAAAGGTTATACGAATTCTATTCTGCTTCATTATCTGAGATCTAGGATGTTCTATCTGAGTATGTATTTTCTCTCCAAATTCCAACGGGTTTTTATAGTATACGGGACACGTGAAAAGGGAAGGACAATAGGAGAGGAGTAAAACTGATACACAAAATCTCTTGTGTGTGGTTTCTGACTGCGTGACAGATCAAGTGGAGACTACCAGGTACATCTCATGTTTGTATTGGTTGTTTTTCCAAGTTTTCACTGCTTTGACATCAGTTTACTTGTTTCTGGTATACTTTAATACCAGAATTATATATGCCAACACCAGCCCGTTCATGTATAACATAATTATGATCGCCTAATTATGTGATGCTTTTGTTAACAGAATCCTAGAAATAAAGTTCGTGTATTAGCATCAGTGAATGGATACATCTTGGGCAGTTGAGTTTATGTCTCAATATAGATTAAACGATGTTTGAATTGATGGAGATATAAGTTGGTGAATGTTATATTGATATGTATATTCTCTCTCTTTTTTTAAGGAAATGATTTGTTAACAAGTGTTTCCTTACACAAAAGTTCTGGTGTATTTTTATTTTCAAAAATTACACAATTTATATAGTTTGTAAATATGATAAATGTTTTGTTTTTTCCTATGAAAGTTTTATGTATAAGAATGTTTATAGAAACATTGGTATTTATATGAAGGTTCTGTGTAATTTTAAATGTATTTGTCATAAACATTTAGTGTATTAATGAGCAAACAGATCCCCGATATAAGCAAACAGAAAGAAAAATGTCCAAAAAATAAAAAAAAAAAATTAAAATTAAAAAAAAACTGATGGATCCATGTTGCCTTTCATGTTATAACGCAGTAACACGTGTTATGGCCGGAAATTATGCTACGCATCATGGGAAGTTCAAGACTTCATGAACTTTTTTTATGTTAATCTTATCCAATGTTTTCTTTGTTCCTTTCGGTTTTACATTTGCTGAAATATATGTGTAAAAATGTAGTATGTCTTTCATGCTTTCTCTTTGACGCTTGAAAGGTATACCGTTATTCCAGTGTTAGATGTAATTTGCTTACTTTTGTTTTGTTGTCCAATTAGTTTAAAAGTTCTTTGCATTGCCTTGATTGATCACTTTTGATGTCTCACCACGGTGTTATGGATATATATATGTACTGACAAATAATTGAAATGAAGTAATGTATATATAGTTAAAGCTTAAGAGATTTAATTTATATATATCTGAAATAACAAAAACTTTAAGTATGTATTATGTGTACACCCATTCTCCATATCCATGGGTAACGCTCACCTACGATCTCTACACCACTGAAGAATGTCATGGCAAAACTGAAAGCACGCTCAGGTAAATAAAAAAAAACCTGACCAATCGCTAGGCTGATGCCTGTCTTTTGAAGATTAAAAAGAAGCCACAACCGACTTTAAAGCTTGCCAACTTCTATTGTTATTTGACCGCGAGCTTCCTTTGATGTGCATCAATGGGTCCAACCAGTCTTCTTGCCTCACCAATCAGACAGCGTACACGGAGCCTTCAGTTTTTCAATGACCAATTCCAGGGGTGTAGAGAGTGTGGTGAACCCCTGGATTTCGAGGATAGTGTTACGTTATCAAATAATAACATGACGTTTTGGGTATATCAACGATTCGTATGTGTACCTGCTTACCTTAGTTTTGTAGTCAGAAGTGGATTACAAATTATTATACATATTTGAAAGAGATTTGACTTAAATTATGATAGGTTCTGCTTGATGTTTTTCAGCATTGTGGTTGAGAAGGCTTCGCCTGTACTTAATTTCTTCCCAAGTGTCTAGGGATTTGATCACGTGATTGTTTTCCTACAAGAAACGAAGTTAAGTAATTGTTGTTAGATATTGTGTATGGCCAGAGACATGTGTTATATACGTCTCTGGTATGGCAGAGAGGAAACGAACCGACGGAATTCCATCAAATCATTTAAAAAAAAGATAATGACTACTAGTATGTCCAAGCTTGTACGACTGCCGTTTTCCAATCATGTGGATATATTGTTAGTTGAGACGGTCAGGTATGAGCGATACATGGGACTTAATTTCATCATAGGCAGTATATGATGTCTGATGAAGACCTCATCAGAACCTTAAGTTTATTTGTAATGCTTGAGCAGTTTTATAATTTGTAAGGCACATAACAAAATCTAAAATTTACCACATCAAATTGAAAACGTCATCAACTTCAATTACATCAAATTGAAAACGTCATCGACACCAATTTCCCCAAATTTCCTCCAGATCGTTGAAAATTATTTTAAAAAAGAAGAAATGAGACAACAGAACATATTCTTATTTTGAACATGGAGGAAAACCCTTGTTGTATATGCATAACTTCACGCGTAAGTATGTCTGTTTTGTAATGATCTATTACCGGTATAAGGTAATTACATAGTAGGTATTAGATATTAGAAACGTTATAAAATATATGCCATCTGTTGTTTGAATATGTAATGTCTAAAACAATATGTCACGAAAGTTTGTTTAAGGTTTTTTGTTCGTGTGTATATAAGTGATTTTTTGTAAACATGAAGAGAACAGTAATATACTTTAGCAGAAATGACTAATGATCGAAGTTAAGAATCCCGGAGATGATTGGGGTACCCGGTAAAATGGTTGTGTTCTCATGGATTAACTATCCATCCTTGCAGCTATACACTAATCCTGCCCAAAATTGGAGTATATTGTGGTTTGTACTGGTTTTATTACCCTTAATCTAGATAAATGTATAACCAGCTACTAGTAGTATATGTGTATGTTTTAAAATTAACACCAATCGTTAAAGAGAAACCAAATGATGAAGTAATTATAGTGACCAGAGCATGACTGGCACCTTGGACTCATACACCCCTGAAATCTCGTAATGAGCTGTGCCATCCTTTGAATTGGAAGGATTCAAATGTGTTTTCAGGGGTGGATGAATTAACTGTATACTGTTGTTATAAACTATTGTTATATACTGTTGTTATAAACTATTGTCATTTGTTTTGGTAGATGTCGATTTCAGTGAATTGTCACTTTTATATTGACGTTTTCAAAGAAAATTGAAAACTTCTCAAGAATTGAATTCATAATGCTATTTAACAGTGCTTTTGTTTGTACTGATAGTCAGGATTCTTTACTGTAATTTTACAAGGTAAACTATGTTAATTTCATTAATAACCAATCTTACATAACTGATTAAATGATTCAATAATTACAACAGGGAAATGGTAAAATTAGACATCGTTTGTTCTGATGTCTTCGGAATGTCCTAGAAATCAATGAGTGGAATTACCAATCTATGATAAATGGCAAACCTTGGTGAGGTAGTATATGTTTCGCTAATTCAGGCAGATTAACATTATCATTGCCCACCAGCCACACTTATTAAATGTCAACTGTACCTAATTGTCTCTTTCAATATTTAATTATATATACTCATAGTCAATACTTAAGCCATTTTCTTTAAAATGATCAGATGATAACAAACATTTTGGTATGTTTATCTAAATTAACTTTTAAATTTAAAGTACCTTTCAACAACTGATAAAAAAAAATGACAACTTGTTTAAAAAGATGTTTATTGGAAGTTGACTGCAAAATCGCTTACCCCTTTATCTCTTATATATACAAAAATTATTGACATTAACGCTATTTTTGTTGAATTATGTTTTGAAAGGTGGTTTCATCATGGTGTTATTTTCTGTCTGTGTTTTATTTCAAAATTTACAGACAAAATATAGTATCCAAGACAAAAATTGAGACAAAGTGTTTCTTAATCTAATTGTGCTTGATATGTGAATTGTATTTGCATAATTCAAAGAGTTTCTTTTACGTTTGATATTCATGAAAACAAATTCATAAGACAGACGCAATCGGAACGAATTTCAGATTTGTTTGTATGATTTTTAAACCTGTATAATTATGTATTTTTTATCAATCATTTTCACACAAAAACCACAATCATTGCTATTTAGCAAGAACAAGCTTGTTCCTTTTATTGTTAATAGCAATGCCATTGTTGGTGTTTTGCATATTTACCCTATAGGGAATTGTGCTTGTTTTATTTCACTTATAACAGCCCGATTATATGTAAGAATGTTGAATCAATAAGGTGTTAATCGATTTGTTTATCTTGTTTGTTTGTGAGATGATTTTACGTTTGCAGATAGCAAATGTAATGAACAGTTTTTAAAGTATTTAACGTATGACTAGCTTTTTGTTGTTAGTTGAGTTATCTTGATAGTGCATGTAGAAGATCCATATATGAAATCATCCAATACTACTATCAGCCTTACAACGTATTAACTGGAAATTTCATACTTGAAGGCATATGAGAGAAGCGTGTTTTCGTCAAAGAAAAGTGTTTGATAGAAATGTCAGTATTCAGTTCCTTCACATTTAAACAACAGCTGCGTTGTGCATATTACAGAGATCCATAGAGTTGAGTCCGTAAGTCTATGGACTCTTTGTATATTACTTAATGCTAGTCTTTGTTCTTTATTTAAATAAGAAGAGCCATGGCATTTTTATTATTTGTTCAATGAAAAGACTAAAGAAAGCATCGTACATCGTAGTAACGACTTTCGCCTCTTTTGTCGATATAAACATCTTATTGTCCAATAATTCATATTATGAAATTTAAACACACAATATTAAAAAGTCCCTTTGCCGCTGGAGTAAGAGGCAAAACAAACTTTAAGAAGTGTTTTAAATATAAATGGTTTGTACTGGAGTAATTTGTATGTCCAAGTGATGCTAACAAAGACATACTCCTCTCCTTGTACATGTAATATGATGTATGGTAATATAGAATAATTCAGCTGTTAACATTTAATAAAGATATCATTCTCCTTTTGATTTCTGTTGTGTTTTATTTGTTCAGCGCTATGGAAAGGGTGAGGAATATGTATTTCTGTTGTGTGTTAATTGTTCAGCGCTACGGAAAGGGTGGGGAATACGTATTTCTGCTGTGTGTTATTTGTTCAGCGCTATGGAAAGGGTGAGGAATACGTATTTCTGTTGTGTGTTAATTGTTCAGCGCTACGGAAAGGGTGAGGAATACGTATTTCTGTTGTGTGTTATTTGTTCAGCGCTACGGGAAGGGTGAGGAATACGTATTTCTGTTGTGTGTTATTTGTTCAGCGCTATGGAAAGGGTGAGGAATACGTATTTCTGTTGTGTGTTATTTGTTCAGCGCTATGGAAAGGGTGAGGAATACGTATTTCTGTTGTGTGTTATTTATTCAGCGCTATGGGAAGGGTGAGGAATACGTATTTCTGTTGTGTGTTATTTGTTCAGCGCTATGGAAAGGGTGAGGAATACGTATTTCTGTTGTGTGTTATTTGTTCAGCGCTACGGGAAGGGTGAGGAATACGTATTTCTGTTGTGTGTTATTTGTTCAACGCTACGGGAAGGGTGAGGAATACGTATTTCTGTTGTGTGTTATTTGTTCAGCGCTACGGGAAGGGTGAGGAATACGTATTTCTGTTGTGTGTTATTTGTTCAACGCTATGGAAAGGGTGAGGAATACGTATTTCTGTTGTGTGTTATTTGTTCAGCGCTATGGAAAGGGGGAGGAATACGTATTTCTGATGTGTGTTATTTGTTCAACGCTATGGAAAGGGTGAGGAATACGTATTTCTGTTGTGTGTTATTTGTACAGCGCTATGGAAAGGATGAGGAATACGTATTTCTGTTGTGTGTTAATTGTTCAGCGCTACGGAAGGGTGAGGAATACGTATTTCCGTTGTGTGTTATCGTTCAGCGCTACGGAAGGATGAGGAATACGTATTTCTGTTGTGTGTTATTTGTTCAGCGCTACGGAAGGGTGAGGAATACGTATTTCCGTTGTGTGTTATCGTTCAGCGCTATGGAAAGGGTGAGGAATACGTATGTCTGTTGTGTGTTATTTGTTCAGCGCTACGGAAGGGTGAGGAATACGTATTTCCGTTGTGTGTTATCGTTCAGCGCTATGGAAAGGGGGAGGAATACGTATTTCTGATGTGTGTTATTTGTTCAGCGCTATGGAAAGGGTGAGGAATATGTATTTCTGATGTGTGTTATTTGTTCAGCGCTATGGAAAGGGTGAGGAATACGTATTTCTGTTGTGTGTTATTTGTTCAGCGCTATGGAAAGGGTGAGGAATACGTATTTCTGATGTGTGTTATTTGTTCAGCGCTATGGAAAGGTTGAGGTATACGTATTTCTGTTGTGTGTAATTTGTTCAGCGCTATGGAAAGGGTGAGGAACACGTAGTTCGTGTCTCCGTTTCTCTGATATTGTCTGATACATGCTAAGTATTTCTATCAGGACAAAATCAGCCGTTCACATTCAACTAAGTTAAATTGATGATTTTTGTTGACACTACTGTTGTTCAATGTTTGGTCAATAAAAAATCTCTTAAGATTCTTTGGTCACGTGCCCAGTGTTTTATCCTGGAACTGATGTTGTAATCAAATATATAGCATACATATATTAAGAAACGTAATGAGTTTTCCTTGCGAAGTTGAATATAAATAAAAAACAAAGACTTTGCCGCAAGGTCTTTCTGCCTTCTCAGGCTTCTTCAGGCGGACTCCTCTTCAGTTTCACAAGATATAAATATTGGACGAAATTTTAATTCAATAAGCGTATATATATCACTTGAATTATGATATGTTTGCATATGGTAATTTTCGTGACAATATTTTGTAAATTCACACTTGGATATTTGGACCGTTATGAAGAAATTTGCGATTTCATTTTAAGGTTTTCATTACAATTTCGATCTCGAAACTTATCATTTATCTAATTGTGGTGTTTCCTATCCTAACCAAGCTTTGTTTGTTACAAATATCGCCACACACGTTTGTAACCGGCGTTAATGACGATATCTGGCCAATCGGAACATATTTAATACAGCGATAAAGTAGTTATTAACAAAATAACAAAACAAGACAGCGGAGGTAACTCGTCTTTTGTTGAGCAAGTACATTCGGCGGAGAAAATGCATCGAACGAATCTGTATCCACTTCATACCTCATCATGTCCAACCCTATCCAAATAAGACCATATTTCCGGGTCCCCTCCGCCAACCTTTTTGTTTTTATTACTGAACCAAATCAGTTGGACAGAAATCTTTACACAGCTGTTTACCAATGTGTGACGAGTGTTTGTAACAAACAAGTTCGACCAGAGTAGGAAGTTAACTAGTCCGAAGGGTTCTGACTCTCTGACCCGCTAAATATTTTGACGACGGGCGGCTGCGAGAGTCAGAATTCCTCCTTAGTAAAAAAGTGGAAATTTTACCGACGCGTGCACGGGTCGCCTTTTAAGCCGTGTTATAATATGAAACATTTTCGATCACATGTAAATTAAGTATCAATGGAAAGAACAGATATTTTGTCACTAACCTACACATTTAATCAAGTCACAGGAGGTCGTAAACCAACTGTCGTCATCCATTTCTAAAAAATAACCAGTTTCCTGACATCTGTTTGAAAATGGCCGCCGCCTAACAACACGTGATCAAAATTAGATAGGTCAAGCGTAAATTCTCACGGGATCTCGCGACGCGCGGCCATTTTCAAACAGATGTCAGGAAACTGGTTATTTTTTTAGAAATGGGTTGAAACAGTAAGTTTACGACCTCCTGCGACTTGATTAAATGCGTAGGTTAGTAGAAAAATATCTGTTCTTTCCATCGATACTTAATCGAGATATGATCATATCTCCTTAAGAGGAGATATGATCGAGGCTTAACGTTACAAGATTATTAGTGGAAAATATGATCAGGATACCAACAGCATCTTAAAACCATGGAACAGCGCAGCAGCGAGAAACAGCAGCAGAGGAAACTCTAGAAAGATATTCCCAAAGAGATCCAGAACAAACGTTAGAAAGAACTTTTTCTCCCAACGAGTGGTCAATGTATGGAACAATTTACCTGAGAATATAGTATCAGCACCAAATATAAACACTTTTAAAAATAGACTGGATAAACATTGGGCTTCTCAAGAACTTGTTTATAATTATAAAGCTTCAATCATTTAGAAAAAAAAAATCATCATGTTTGCTTCATTGTACTTGGAACCGAAAGAATTCAAATGTAATATAACAATTATGATCATTTAACTAACATTTATTGATGAGATGTGGAAACACATATTTATGAGCATTGTATTCAAATGTATATATTTGTGTATACATGTATATATATGTATTATGGTTGGAGTCTGGTGTAGAGGGTCGAAAAATCGAGCCTGTACCAGAAATAAACTTAACTTAATTTACATGGGATCGAAAATGTTTCATATCATAAAACACAGCTTAAACAGTGACCTGTGTACGGGTTTGTAAAATTTCCACTTTTTAACTAAGGAGGAATTCTGACTCTCGCAGCCGCCCATCGTCAAAATATTTAGCGGGTCAGAGAGTCAGAACCCTTCGGACTAGAATTTAACCAGCACAATCAGATGAATCATATGCGCTTCGAAAAACGAAAGTGCGAAAAAACTTAACTTGAAATCGCAAAAACGCGAATTTCGTGAAGTTTGTGTACCGAAACTTTACTCGGAAATATCCCATAGTTATTCTACTAATTATCTACAGTAAAATATAACACTTGATAATGAGGACGGGAATTACATGTAGAAGCAGCACCTTTGCTGATGCTGATCTATTTTGGATGCCATCTTGGGATGCCCCCCAGGGGGTAAACGACAGTGGTTCACAGTCCCATCAACAGCTATAAAGTAATTCAAGGACGCACCTCTATGTGTGTCCACAAAAATATGCAAACTGCACCCATCACAACATTCCATACGTTAGCATTAAACTGATCACGGATGAACCTGTTGTTGCATTTCCAGTAATACTGACTGTTATCAGGGAATACTCACGACCAGTTTCTAGGACACTGGTACCACAGGGACCTGAGAATTTGTTACAGCTAGTTTTGGACCTAAAATAGGGTGTTTAAAGTAATTTTACACATTTGGGGGGTTAAGATCAATTTTCGATAAAAATGCCCCCTCAGTAGTCATAAAAGCTAAAGGGTGGAAAGCTTTCCAGATCGAAAAATCGACCCCATCTACCTTTCTTGCATCAAAAATCACATTTCTAGTTAAGGTACGAAAAAACGCTTGGTACCGTTGGAAAGATGGATAATTTTTATTTTATAAACCTCCTAAATGCAGGTCAAAAGTATCCTCCTTCCGCAGAAATAATCTCCATTTCCTCCAAAAACACGCAACATTTCCGTGTCTCTAAGTTTTCGACACCTTGCATTGCCGGCCACTGGATAGCTAAATTTAAAGGAAGACCGCCATCCAATGACAGCAAAAGACCAGCACGCGGTGTGACGTCAACCTAATGAATATGTAACGAAGTGGCCGGCAAGGTGTCGAAAACTGTTGCGTGTTTTTGGAGGAAATAGAGATTATTTCGCACCCGGGCGAACGTTAAACTTTGGAGGCAATAAGTTAGGCGCTAGGAAAAACAGTACTAAAAAGTAGAGAAATAGAAATACCCTAACTATTTCAACTAGTCGCCTTTGTGTCACTTAAGGAAATTCACAACTTTCCAAGTTCGGTCCCGATTTCAATTTAATAAACGTGTTTATCGGAATAATCACTCTGCCACTATACGACATTAAAACACTTGTATGCCACTTTTATTATTATTTGTTTATAATTAACGGCCCATCATCACCAGAAAGGTCATAAGGACCAAAACAAGGTCTGTACGACACAAACAGGAATGACATGGATAGGGTATAGACTCATAGATAACAGGATTTATATTAGATGACTTATTAGCTACTGAATATCTGAGGTTTGGTGTTCACGTCTATTCTTGGCTCCCTTGATAACTAGCCCGCATACATAACGTTGTTAGGTAGTCCCTATTAAAGTATTATGTGCTTTGATAGCATCGATAACACATAAGCGGCCATGACTATTAGTTAGTCTATCAGCTAAAGTATTAAAACCCATATATACATATTACATAGTTCATATGACACATATGAAAATAAGGATTGAAAGTCATTTTTTAAACTTTCATAATGCTATGAAAAGTCAGCCGTTTCATCCTATTGAATGAAACCCGTTAGGCTTCATTCAATATGTATATATTTGCCAATTCAATTCAATTCAATTGTTTTATTTCTCATAAACAATACAGTGTAGAGAATACATATATACAAATGGGTGACATTAATACATGGATGAACAGGATGGACATCATTGTTGTAAATTGATTTCCATATTAATATCAGTAATACATTTAGCCAATTATATCAATTCATGTTGCGTTACGTAATTGAACAATGTATGAAATTTAAATGCGTTTGGTCTAAAATAATAGTATCTGGACATATATTTTTGTCTACTATTGAAGATTGTTTTTTGCGTACAATTAAATAAATAATGAAATTCGTCGCCAATTTCACTTAAATTACATAAATTACATATTCTATACTCACGTGGTATATTTGACCACCTACCAGTTTCAATTGGAAGATTGGTATTACATATTCTAAATTTACAATACTCCTTGGCTAATTTCGGAGGGAGTTCTAGTAAGTACTTTTCTAAACAAAGTTCATTTTTATAGATTCTATAATTAATTCCTTTCGGAGAGGTATAAATTTCATTTCTCCAGTTTAATATAAAATTTCCTTTCAATTTATGAAATATGGTACTCTTTAGCCAATGTATACTAGGAAACTCTTGTTTGTTGAAGATATGCATCAAATTACATTCTTCAAATATACTTTTCACATATTTTAACCATGTAAATTCATAATAAGATAAAATTGCACGCATTTTATAACTTAGTGTGTTCCGGTTTTTCGTTAGTTTAGCCCAGAATCCAACCATTCTTACTTTTACATTAATATTTAGCGGAAACCTTCCAAGTTCTCCGTCTATCATAAAATTCGGGGTTGATGTTTTAACATTTAGTATGTGTTTGCAAAATTTAAGATGTAAACGTTCGAAAAGTTTATAGTTACAGAAACCCCACACTTCACATCCATATAAAACAATAGGTTTAACAGCTTTGTCAAATATATCTAGTTGACAATCTATTGACAGATTATGATCCCTACATTTAGAAATAGCACCATACATTGCTTTAATACCTTTACCATATAGCTGTTTGATATTGATTTGTGTCAGACCAGTTTTGCTAAAATATACACCAAGATATTTGAAATATTTTACTAATTCTATAGCAGTACCGTTATATGTAAAGTTTAGGTCATCGGGGATTTTTTTTCTTCCAAAAAACATGACTTTGGTTTTATTAATATTGACTTTAAGATGCCATAAGTTAGAATATTCAGAGAATATATTTAACTCGTGTTGTAAATCTTCTGCCGTGTCTGCTAATAGTATAGTGTCATCAGCGTACAACATGACATATAGCTTCAGATATACATGTAATTCCTTCTCCAACTGGTCGCTAATATTAGAAAGACCTTTACAGTCACGTGATTTCATAAAATCTTCTAAATCATTTAGAAACAGTGAAAATAGAAATGGAGAAATTTACACGTTAAAAACGTTTGGTTTATCATAGGACTGACACCGCCTCTTTGTTATTTTAGATGGTATGCTGTTGTTGCTATTGTTTAAACCCATTGTTGTTGGTTTGTCAATTATTTGCGCAATAAAATGAGATTAGTTAACTATGTAACTACTGTTAAAACCATTTGTTTTGATAAGTGCCACAATAAAATGCAGCATTCATTACACACTAGATTATGATATGTATAATAAAAAAAAATTGAATATATCTATTGGAAAGAGTTTTGATAATGTTCTTGGAACTTATCAGTACTTAAAAAAATGCCAATTTTACATTTTGAAAATAAACAACTTACTACCAAATGCATTCGACGTCCGTTGCTTTATTTCTGTTCAAATATAACATCATTTGCATACACTTAAAGGCCCAATATACGTAACTTTCGGCAAAACTTGAGCCGAAAATCAAGCCTAATTATTTATAGATTTAGTTAAGATTAACTGATATCAGCAATATCCAAGATAAATTCCTTCGCTGTTACCGGTACATCAGCATTTGAAATACGCTATTTGTAAACACGCGTCCATTTCGAACCGTCTTCTACCCTCGATTTGTTGTTGAAGTGGGCCCAACTTGAATAATTTTCAATTGTTTGGATTTTTTGTCAAGAGCTTCTTGTTAGTTACCGCTCAGGTTTACTTCGTTTTAGGCTTATTTTGCATGGTTATCAACTGGATTTTTTTTCAGAATTTTTCAGGATCACGAAAATTTACCTGAAGTTACGTATATTGGGCCTTTAATGTCGTGAAGCAATTGAGACAATTCATATAAACGACACATGCATATTCATATCCAACATTGTAGAGGTGGAAATCAAATGATTATACAAACTCTGTGGGCGGCACGGACACAAGTTAATCACCGGAGTGAGAGTTGCCACGTACCTGTCTAGCTAATCAGGAAGCTTACAATTACATGTCAAATCATTAAATGTACAAAAAATATGTTTTATATATTAAAGTATTTACATGGAGGAAATATGATATTTTCTTGCAAAAGAAAAAAGTTCTTCCAGAGCAATTAATTCAAATAAAAAAAACGTTAACAGATGACAAATGACCACAACAAACAGAGGTGACATACATCAGATATTGTTGTAGGTGTGAATCTAACAGTTAGCTCCCTTTTAGATACTGTAAACGCACATATTTTCGCGGTAATCTTGTTTTACGCGCTGAAAATATTCCGCTAAAATATGATTGCACTAATTGGATTTTTTATGATTCTAATATAGTAATAACCAAGGATGCGTGAATTTATCATCGCACTAATATGTCAAAACTGACAATTCGCTAAAATATGTAGCGCAAAATTAAGTACGTTTACAGTACAAATAGGAAAAGTAATGGATTTATTCTGTTTTGTGTGAAGATTGATATTTCACAATCTATTTACAAACACATGTATCGTTAAATAAAAAAAAAACACGCAAAATTCCCATGTCTCATAGTACTCGACACCTTGCCGGCCACTTCGTTACATATTCATGAGGTTGACGTCACCCCGCGTGCTGGTCTTTTGCTGTCATTGGATGGCTAAATTTAAAGGAAGACCGCCATCCAATGACAGCGTAAGGCCTCCGCGTGTAGTGACGTCAACCTCATGAATATGTAACGAAGTGGCCGGCAAGGTGTCGAGTACTATGAGACATGGGAATTTTGCGTGTTTTTGGAGGAAATGGAGATTATTTCTGCGGAAGGAGGATACATTTGACTTGCATTTAGGAGGTTTATAAAATAAAAATTATCCATCTTTCCAACGGTACCAAGCGTTTTTTCGTACCTCAACTAGAAATGTGATTTTTGATGCAAGAGAGGTAGGTGGGGTCGATTTTTCGATCTGGAAAGCTTTCCACCCTTTAGCTTTTATGACCACTGAGGGGGCATTTTTATCGAAAATTAATCTTAACCCCTCAAATGTGTAAAATTTCTCTAAATACCCTATTTTAGGTCCAAAACTAGCTGTAACAAATGCTCAGGTCCCTGTGCAATCGGCTATGTACTCTCTACTTGACAAAGGAAACAAACGTGTTCGAAAGCTCGCAAATTTAAATTTTCAATTAATGTTTGTGTACAAAACAAATTCAGTGTATATCATTCATACCAAACTGTAAGTATTAGGAATCTTATTCCTAATACTTAGTGCTAATGTTTCTTTCTGTTTTTGGAGTACAATAACACTTTATGTCAGCAGGTGTGTCTTATGAATGTACGGAATGTTCTGAAAAAGTCCCCACTTTGTATGAATATATCTTTTCCCCTGACAAGAAAATTACAAACTGCCAATTACATTTGAGATAATACCACGTATATACAATTTGTTCCTCCTAATCACAAAGGAATGATGGCGTCTCTTTTGATTGATGATGTCATTGTTAGTCTAATCAAAATAAGGTAATTAGCCGGATTTGTTCCATGATAGATGGCAAAAAGGTTGTGTACATTGATTTGGTAAACATTACCTTGCAAATATATTCGGGTCTAGAAAGTGATTCTCTACGAAAGGTATCCTTTTGTTTAATGTTTATTCAATTAGGAGAGAAATAAGAAAACTTTTAATTGACACGTGCAAAAATGTTACAAGAAACTTTTGAAACAGGTTGAAGCTTGTGATTGACAAAAAAGAAAGACATATTAAATACATCATAAAATGACGTTACATGTCTCATGATAGGTCAAAATGACGTTCTATGACATTTTTTTTTTTAAATTTGCATTAATATCGCAATACTGCTAGAAATTTGAACGTTTTATTGCAAATATCACACCATTAAATTGTAAGATAATACTCTTAATGAATGTCATATTTTCATGATAAATGTTTTATTGTTTTTAAAATGTCGAAAGGTCAAGAACAGGTTTTTGTTTGTTTGTTGTTTTTTAACCATGTTCAAAGTTAAATTGAATGTCAATGATAATGAACGTGTTCGTGACGATAACAAAAAACCGTTAAAACTTAAAATATTAGCCACAAAGATTAAACATCAGGAACAAACATAAAAATACAGGAACAAACACAAAAAAGGAGATAGACATTTGGCTATACTAACTTAAGATTTGTACAATCAATACAAAGACATTAATAATCACTATGACAAACAGATATTTCATTCAGGCAATTGAATTATCTCTTGAATAGATATTCGGAAATCATGACTAGATTAATCAAATCCCCGTTATCTCAATGTAGTAACACGAAGAAGTGTGCATAACATTTGAAGATCAATAATTAGAAATCATATTTCTTTGTGAAAAAGTGACGAATGTAACAGAGTTATAAGGTAATACCATATGTGATATAGATAAGAGATAATGAAGAATCTCAACTCGGGACAGAAACTTCAGACACTTATTACTGCTGCTATATAACTGGTACTCAGCTGGTCAGGGTGAGATATTGGTTTGGGAACACAATACACTTATGCACACGACACTATTTACACACGTAAGGGTTTGTACTTTTAGAATAGAGACAAGGCAGTACATTAGTCAGGAGGTCATGTGGAGGCTGAGAGAAGACCACAGACCTGAACCAGAGTAGCCAAAGTGTAACATGCTTGCGGGGAGGGTTATATTACTTATGAGCTATATATTTTTGGACATAGCTTACGTTACGTAGACAAGAACCAGAGGTTCTGTGACATTCACTATAATATTTGAGAAGCAGCGCTCACTAATCTGTACTCCCCTTTTCATAGCTTTTTTGTTAAGGTAGAAACACGGAATGGTTATGTAGGGTTTTACAAAAACATGAGGTACTTCAAAAACATTAATAATGAGGGTACTGCTAATACATAAATATGGCAAAAACATTATTTTCCGAGTTTCTATATCTTTGGACTTAGTTGTAAAAATTAATGAAAGGAAACATAATATTAAAAATCAGAGAATAACGAAGTGTCAAGTAAAGCATACTCCGAACTCAAAATCGATTAAAGTAGGGACAGAATATGATCAAAGGAATATTTACATGGAAATCATTTAAAAGAACAGGAGAATAAGACCGGAGAGTTCCGGAAGAGTAAACGTCTCAGCTTCATCGACTACAAACAGGATAGCTTGAACTATCAAAGTATTCATAAGTCTAGTGTCTGTACAACTGATCAAACTATCGGTTTCCACAGCAGTCTTCGATTGCTTCAATAAATTATCCTCATATCTCAAGGGACAACGCTGTTTTACAATGCTTTTCCTATCACCTTGGTTGTCTCCCTTCAAACACACAAGGGAAGGATATCACAAATGATTGGTGTAAATAAATATTAGTTGCTATATTAACTGTGTACGGTATCCCTTGCAAGCTTCTAGAGGATACTTTAGTGAACATAGTTACTATGTACTTTAAATCAATAGTATCAAGAATGAATTTTACTATCAATCGCGGAAAAGATTTCAGTTGAAAAAGTTGCACATATACATTATGTAAACACAGGGATCAGTTTTATTTTTGACCTGAAAATCAGATCTTATGAGACCAGTGGTTTGGACCCACTTTGTTAATGGCAGCATTCTGTGATGTCTTCGGTCAGTTGCGTCGTTTGTAGGAGCGGAAGCCTCAGAAGAAATCAAATTCTTCAAACTCCTCTTCGGGTTCTGCAAAATAAGATAATGGTTAAAGACGGAAGCACTGACGGGATTTTCCTTCTTTTTTTTTTACAATGAAGTCAAGTTTTGAATTGAAACACTTTTATGAAGCAATGACTCCCTCTTTTTTATTTTCTGTTAAATTGAATTTATTAAATTAAGAATTAAGTTAATATAATTCTTATTTCAGGACGTTATATCCAACCACTTGACTCTTTACTTCCAGTTGTACTGACGAAAATTAACAATTTTTCATGGACTTCACAGATAAACATCCCCATACACAGTACATACTACAAAGACAAACAGTTACAGAAGGCCGTATTTTGTCTGTTTGTTACTTACCGACTGTAGGTTTCGTCATTGTGAGGAGGGCGATGATCTTTTTGCTCCTCTTAATTACCTCCCTTGTTGTTCGCGGTATTGTCAGCTCCAGTTTCTTTGGATACCTTAGTTCCATCTCTTCTACAACTGCCATCACCTGTCATGACAAAGAAAGATCATCGATGACGTCATTATCAACATTAAACAAGTCTTTTAGTCGGCAATGCACATATGGCCATAGTATATGAATAAATAAAGTAAGCGACACATTGGTGACAAGATGGAAAAGGAAGCATAGATAACTGATCAAAGTTTTACAATTGATGTAACAGACCTGTTAAACAATAGACCACCAATGTGACTTCTTACCTGCATGTTGGGGACTGAGTGTAGCCTAAGAGGCGACCAATGTGGGACCCGCTACAGACTTTGTTTTAGTGCCGTCTACGTTAGCTTTAATGATGAGCGTTCACTAAGGAAGCCAATAGGGTCTGTCCCCATGCCGAGATATACCACAGTTTTTAAATAATTTAGTTGGTATGATGCTTAAGTTTAGCATAGCAGTTAACGGCAACGACCGGTCCCCCCGTTATCAGTATAGTGTGGCGCTAAGTTGATACACTTGTGGAGAGACCGTGTGCTTTCTGAGACTCCTACATTTGCATAATCAACATAGAAAGAAGTTTATTAAACGACTAATAGGACATTTTTATTTATTCAAAAGGGCCTTTTTTCAGTATCGAACAACTGATTGAGAAACTTACGTAGTCCATGAAAACACCCAATGTTGGATTCATAGCTTGAATCTTTTCGAGCTCCATTGTGCCTAACAGTTTCTTTGCTCCGAGCGCGATGTCGAGGTCCAATTCGTTGATGTCGAATTCACCGATACGTCGTCTCAGCGCCAGCTTGGCTGAGCGACCAATGATCTTCTGGACATCACTCCATTGCTAAACCAATCAGTGGCAATCGTGTTATTTTGTTTAACCAATCAGTGACAATTGTGTTATACTGTTAAGCCAATCAGTGACAATCGTGATATACTGCTTAACCAATCAGTGACAATCGTGATATACTGCTTAACCAATCAGTGACAATCGTGATATACTGCTAAACCAATCAGTGACAATCGTGATATATTGTGAAGCGAATCAGTGACAATCGTGATATATTGTGAAGCGAATCAGTGACAATCGTGATATATTGTGAAGCGAATCAGTGAAAATCGTGATATATTGTGAAGCGAATCAGTGACAATCGTGATATATTGTGAAGCGAATCAGTGACAATCGTGATATATTGTGAAGCGAATCAGTGACAATCGTGATATATTGTGAAGCGAATCAGTGACAATCGTGATATATTGCTAAACCAACCAGTGACTATCGTGTTATACTGTTAAGCCAATCAGTGACAATCGTGATATATTGTTAAGCGAATCAGTGACAATCGTGTTATATTGCTAAACCAACCAGTGACTATCGTGTTATACTGTTAAGCCAATCAGTGACAATCGTGATATATTGTTAAGCGAATCAGTGACAATCGTGTTATATTGCTAAACCAACCAATGACTATCGTGTTATACTGTTTAACCAATCATTGACTATCGTGTAATATTACTGAAGTAATCAGTGACAATCGTGTTATACTGCTAAACCAGTCAGTGACAATCGTGGTATACTGCTAAACCAATCAGTGATAATCGTGTTATTCTGTTTAACCAATCAGTGACAATCGTGTTATATTGTTAAGCCAATCAGTGGAAATCGTGTTATATTACTAAACTAATCAGTGACAATCGTGTTATACTGTTTAGCCAATCAGTGACAATCGTGTTATACTGCTAAACCAATCAGTGACAATCGTGTTACATTGCTGAACCTATCGGTGACAATCGTGTTATATTGTTTAGCCAATCAGTGACAATCGTGTTATACTGCTAAACCAATCAGTGACAATCGTGTTACATTGCTGAACCTATCGGTGACAATCGTGTTACATTGCTGAACCTATCGGTGACAATCGTGTTATATTGTTTAGCCAATCAGTGACAATCGTGTTATACTGCTAAACCAATCAGTGACAATCGTGTTATATTGCTGAACCTATCGGTGACAATCGTGTTATATTGCTGAACCTATCGGTGACAATCGTGTTATATTGCTGAACCTATCGGTGACAATCGTGTTATATTGTTTAGCCAATCAGTGACAATCGTGCTATACTGGTAAGCCAATCAGTGACAACCGTGTTATATCATTAAACCATTGCTAAATAAATCTGTAAAACTTAAGCAGTGAACATGTGTTTAAGTTTATTTAAAATTTGCTCAATTGCGTCTTTTCAAGACTAAAAGAGAATTCAACAAAATTTGAAGTGCCAAAAGTATTTGCAGAAATCAGCATTTATGGAATTAAATTTTTATAGTTATTATATCAACTGCATTCTAGTGGATGGTTTTGGTATAAGTAAAAATAACATTACCCGTAGCTCTTCGTCAAAATGTCCCAGGAAAAGCAACAGAGACTTCATGACAGCAAATACTTCCGGATCTGGGTTCACAAGATCACGAAGTTTCATGATGCTTTCGGTGTCAAGGATCATGACCTCGTGCAGCTTGCTCTGCAGCTTGCGCAGGCGCTGGATGAGTTCCCGCCCATATTTTGTTTCCGGTGACATATACCGCTCAAACTCCCTTGTTTCAATCAGATCAACGATCCGTTCTAGGTTGGCAAGACGCTTTTCTTTATTCGCCTCGGTGATTGCTGCAAATAGAAATTACCCCAGACTGACTAACGTTACATTATGCTTCTGAAATGAAAATAAATTTAATGTGTAAAATTACTTTTCGCCTTGCACAAACACATCCTTGTACAGCCATGTACATGTAACTATATCACTTAAAGGGGCATCCCGGGGAAGTCTACAATGAAGTTCTTGAATGTACATGCTGTTTGCACTACCAGATACATTTTCCTGTTATTTCAATATTCAAAGTCCACTCAAAATGTGTTTATTAGCCACTTGCAAAATTGCATTCCTCGGGAAAGCCCGAAAAAATAGCGCTGATCACGCGTCAAGTGAAAGCGTTCTCGGTCAATTTGACGAAGGGGCCCAAGAGGGGACGCGTAATGCATATACATGTACGTCCGATGATGAACCAGACACAAAGTCCGTGTATAAATTTATTGAATCACATTCACATTAATAACCAGACGTTAATTACACACGATATTCATATGAAGAAATTTATGTCGACATCTCTGCATCATTTATCGACATCAGTACCTGACTAAAACCGATGCAAATCGCCAGAAACCCACACGATACTGCACTCTTACATTGTACGTTTAACAGTGTCATGTGGGTTTCCGACGATGACAACCATAGGGCAAACCTTAATTTCTGTAAATGTTATCTTCACGAATCCTCATTTAGAACCATTTCACAAAAGGTGTGCATGCATTGAAAAGTTAAAAAAATAAAATGAAATGATTCCGATTTTTTTTTTATACAACTCGACGTGTTGAAGATTTTTTTTCAGACAATCTATAGATTCATCTAAAATCTATCCAACTTTCAGCGTCAACATACTTTAACACTTACAATTATATATGTATCAGGGAAGTCCCTGCACTCATATGACGCACCACACACTAAACATGTAGAATACATGTATAATATATATCTCAAATTTGGAACTTGTCGAGAAGATAATTGTCCAATACTTAATCCATTTATAAATGTTATGATTCATTTTACTTTTTTTTATGTAAATTTAAAGGTTCGTTAACATTTTCAACACAACTGCAACCATGGGACATACAGTATATGAATTTTTTTTATGAATTAATGACTTCACTTATATAATGCATATATTTTGGTTCATATCAAATTTAATACTGGGGTCCAAACCCGATAATATTTGTACAATCCGTATTTTATAGATTAGGAATGACAAGATATTTTTATCCGCACACGATGACATAAATTTATTCATTTTTTCCAAATTGAATCTGTATACATTAAACTCAATCGCCCGGGATATCGGCGTTTTACAACGTAACCCCCCCCCCCCCCCCCCCCATACGGTTTTTCTTGTATGTGAAAAGGTCTTTCTCTTCAGCAATATAATTAAATAATGCCTTTTTACTGGAATATTATAAAGGGAATATTACAATGCACGCTTTCAAGTTTTACACATGCATTTCATGTAACAGAGGACTGAAGGAGTTATCCCTTGGGAGGCCCCAAAACCAAATCAAAACTGTGTCACCGGCTATCCAGAAGAAAACTGTAACAATGCAAACAATTGGGCTGTTAGTCTCTCCCTTGAATACTTCCCATCCCTCATTATGCTTCCGTAATATAATCCTTACGTTAAAATTTGACCATTCGGCCACTTTTCGCTAGGTAGTTACATGTAGGTCACGCGGATCGCCATTTTTTGTTTACCGAAGTAGCTTGTTATGCGCATGCGTTATCATATGTGATGCAAAAAAATTTACATGTCCAAATCGTTGATCAACGAATAGTGATTCCCTTTTTTAATTATTAATTAAAAGTTTTGAGAACATATTTCAGCGTAAATCGCCCATTAATTTTCCACAAGAGTATACATTTAATTCATATATACAATAATTCTAAATAAGCATAAAAAAATATAGTTTTACCGTGATGCCTCTTTAAGAAATTAATTGATTTCCTCCTGATTAACAGGAGGTGAAATGTCGGATTTAATTGCTCCAAATTGAGGAATTTTTTTTTGAGTTTCTAGTTGTCATTTTTGAATTTCAAGCAACCTCTAGCAGAATCTAAATAAGAGAATACCGAAGCGTTAACAAAATCATAATCCAAACTCAAAATCGATGAAACCAGGGGCAAAATATGAACAAAGGAACGATTTACATGGAGACTCTTGTAAAAGTACAAATAATAAGACTAGATGTTCCGGAAGAGTCAGCGTCTTCTGCTTCATCGACATGTGAGCTCTTCACATTTTCCCGAAAAAAATACTTGACGTTTCTTTTTGTTTAAAATGGTCTTTTCAACGTTTTCGTACCAAAATATCATTAATCAGACAATTAACATTGCAAACATTTTCAGACTTGACAAAATAATATCTTCTATTGCCCGCTATTACTATACATCCGTGTTTTATTTTTCAAACTTGTTACGCTTTTTGCACACTCATTGAAGAATAAAAATAATTATTTAATAATAAAAAAAAGGAATTACGCATGTTTTGAGCTGGCGTGTACTTGGAAGTGCGACATAAAAAAAATCTGATTTTTTTTTTAATATGTGACATAAAATATGACATATGAATTATCACTTATGTAATGTCGTGTTGCATTGTTTACCTTTTCTTGCATTGTCAATCTCTCGAAACTTGGAGTCCTTTGATAACGACGTACATCTAATCAGAAAGTTGCAGACGTTCTTCATGACAAAAACTGGCGGCCGGAACTCACCCTGTTTAAGGGGCGGAAGCAGTAGTGGGTCTTGTTCCTCCTCCACTTCAACGTAAATACATAGACCATATTCGTTGGCAGGGGGCTTGTCATTGAAGATGATGAACTGGTTTTCCTCCTTCATGATTCCCTGCTGAGAAAATTCCGCGTCGTGCACGTTTGTTTCCAGTGTAGTTATCTTGTAAAATACTTCCGTGTCGGCAGCGTCGATATCCTCGTACCTGATTGTCAGATCGAGGTAGCCGCCATCAGCATTCACGGTCGCAAACGGGTGATCAACAGACTTGAGACCCGCTTCCTCCATCAACATATTTGGGCCCCATCTAGCAGTTTCGTCACACCTGGGAAATGCTACGTTCTTCGCCACCTTTTTCACGTAAACCTTGTAGACAACTAACCAGTCGTAAATGTACTTTTCCTCCTGACGTTCCCGTAAGAGGTCCTTTCCGAGAATTTCCAACTTATAGGTACCCTTTTCTGGGAAGCGCACTTGAACTGCAATGGAGTTTGTATTATGTACATGTGCATAATCATGTTGATACTTGTCTGTATTGATTGGGACCCAGTCTTCCTCCTCGTTTTCTACAGATAGAAGGCACTTTAAATCTACTTGTTTCGCCATGTTTGGTGCGATTCCAAATAGAATTTCGAGTTCATCATGGCAAGTTATCTCACATTCCGGATGTGATAAAATGCGCATTTCAAGTTCAAAGAAACGTTCTTTTACATAAGCCCTCCTTTCGAAATCCTTCATCGACATTTGTCTGTCTAGTAGCTGCCATTTCGGTTCGTCCGGAAAATGTGTGTATGCAAGAGTTTCGGGATCGGGGATGAAGAAAGTCTCGTCTAGATGAAATGTTGTGCTTTCATCGTCATTGCCAGTCACTGCGCATGCACCCCAGTATGCGTTCACGTGACGCCATACGTTGTCAATGAGGACTGCGTTCCATTCGCCGTACATGTTGAGCTTGTTAGATTCTATATTCTGTCCCAACTTGTACGTGCTGCCTTTCATGAACCCATGAACAACCATACACACAAGCCC
Organism: Mimachlamys varia; assembly: GCA_947623455.1. Lineage (NCBI taxonomy): Eukaryota > Metazoa > Mollusca > Bivalvia > Pectinida > Pectinidae > Mimachlamys > Mimachlamys varia. The sequence goes on along the minus strand of OX392542.1, from coordinate 5,799,628 downwards.
TGCATAGCTAGAAATAGAAAGAATTATTTCAATATTCATTATGTTAAAAAAAAATCAGAGAATACCAAAGCGTCAACAAAACGATAATCCGAACTCTTAATCGATTACACTATAGGCAAAATAGGAACGAAGACGAGATTAACATGAAGACCCTCGTAAAAGTACAAGATTATAAGACCAGGTGTTCGGGAAAAGTAAGCGTCTTCTGCTTCATCGACGACGAAACATATCTTGTCAATAATATTATGGTATAGATATTAAGTATCAAAACATTCAGTTCCTTTTGTACTATAGTATTCTACCGGAGAAAGTATGCTTTCAGAAACGTTCATAGTTCTTGTTATGACATCAACATGTAACCATATACCTCATAGACACTAGCCTCGTCTATCCAACACAGATAGTATAAACAAAGTCAGGATTCCCATTGACCTGGAGACAAGGGAAACCTGTGATTGTCACATAACTGTTCAGGATATCTTCCTGTGAGTGGTCTTGATCGAACGATAAATAATTTGCCTTCGATTTAATGTAATATAATTTGTAAGCAAATGTTAAAGTAAATCGAAGTTCAAATTCGTACCACTTTTCTATATTATATAATATAATGCAAATTCGAATATTTTTAACGCTATTATAATTGATTTATTTTATAGAAAATTCAATAACCTTTCCAATGATATATGATACATATATGTGATTAAATGTATATCAAAATTATTAAGCTAAACATCTGAAGGTACTGTGCCCCTATCTTTATCCTTATACCGTTTTTATGTTTATGAATTTTGAAATTAAATTTGACTATGATGAAAACAATACTTATGAATCATTAACAGAAACGCACTGAACATATAAGGATTAACCTTTGACCTTTATTTTTGTTTGGGCGCGAGGTTAATAGTGCAAATACGAAGCGTTTATGTAAAATATACCAACTGCTGCGTTGAATTTATGATTTTAGAAACTGAAAAGTTAATCCTTATATATAAGTTACAACAAGATATAAATTATGAACTTGATAATGATTCAACTGTATTCCAAATTTCATTTTATTTTTGAGTTATCGTGAAAGTAATGTTTGGTTATAAAGCTTTGATGTGATTGGTGGTGTCCAAGAAGGATATGATAGAGACGAGGACGGTGGAAGGCGCGCACCGGGTATCGTCAAGTTAGCACAGCTAGGCGCTGTTATCGAAGTCTTGTGGTATTTTAAAATACCACCGTAAATGTGAAGGACTTCCTTGCTTTGATTTTGTATTTAAATGGACACTGAAAAATTGTTTGTGAATTTGAGATTTGAATTTCTTTGCAAAATGTTTAATCTGTAAAAGTCATGGGAACAAATTGTGCCCCACTCTTAGCTGACTTGTTTTTGTTTTCTTACGAGGCTGAATTTGTGAAAGAGCTAATCAGAACAGATAACAAAAACCTTGCAAAATCTTTCATTTCACATTCAGATATATCGACGATATGTTGTCTATAAACAACAAGAACTTTGCTGACACCGTCGATCTTATATACCCTTCTGAACTTGAAATAAAGGACACAACAGATTCTTCTACATCAGCTGCTTACCTCGATCTCTACTTAAACTACGACCAACATGGACAGCTTTCTATTAAGCTATACGATAAACGTGATGATTTCAATTTTCTGGTCGTGAACCTTCCGTTTCTTGATAGTAACATCTCTGCTTCTTCAACCTATGGTGTTTACAGTTGATTCGATATTCTAGGGCTTGCTCTAAATATCGGGATTTTCTTGATCGATGTCGACTGCTGACAAACAAACTAATAACACAAGGCTTCGAGAGATGCATGTTGATCAGAACCTATGGGCAAGTTTTATGGTCGCCATCTTTGTCTCTTTGAGAAATATTCTGTATCTTTAACTGATATGAAGATGGACGTTTTTGAGTATGCTCATTAGTGTGTTTACTTGTTGTGATTGACAATGATACTCAGTTCTCGTTTTGAGAACTTGATGTTTACTTGGATGAGATTTACATGGCGGGTGTCGTCGACGAAGCAGAAGACGCTTACTCTTCCGGAAAACCTGATCTTATTCTCTTGTGCTTTTACAAGAGTCTCCATATAAATTTTTCTCTTGTTTCTATTTTGCCTCTAGTTTAATCGATTTTGAGTTCGGAATATGGTTTTGTGGACACTTTGGTATTCTCAGATTTTTTTTGAGATATGCGGTAGGCGAAAAAAAGGGAAATCTTTTTTCAAACCTACTGAACGTTTAGATTCATAAGATGGGGTTGGTATGCATCGATTTTCTCGGTCTGGAGCGGTCATCCGACGGATTTGAATACATTGCAAGTTAAAAGGCGTTCACTACAGCCACAACTCTCAATGTGAAATAGAAAGCTTACTACAGATGTCCTGAACGGCTACATAGTGATCAGGTCCGTAACCTTGAGAATGGATCATCGGATAGATATAACATAAGACTCATTTGCATGCTAATTATAACCACACTTGATGGGTACAAACCGAAGTCTACTGATTTCCGTGCACAACTCGCACATATTGTACACTTTTTGCAAAACGTTTTACAGACATTTCTCTAGTGAAGTAGGCAGATTACATAACATAAAGCCCATTCATTGGTTGTATAAAAGAAAACATTCATAAAGCACACTTCCAACATGGAGAAAGTGTAAACAAAGCCATATCCAGTTGTATACCTATCATTTATATATTATGTTACCGTTATATCCTCAGTGCGTTTTAGTTAAAGTGCTGCTAGGTTGTTGCGGATTGGCCAACCTTTCAGTTGGTTGATAGGAAAACTTTCCTTGTTCCTATTTTGCCCCTAGTTTAATCGATTTTGAGTTATGATTATGGTTTTGTTGACGCTTTGGTATTCTCTGATTTTTTTTCCATTGCTCGCATAAATGATGAAAATCATTCTTATCTATATTAAATGGATGAGAGGTTGTTTAGAGTATTTCTCTTATTCAGTCCCCTGTATAACAATATGCCAAAGATTGTTAAGATCTTGCAGAGTGTCGTGAATTGGTATAGTGGATATAATTCTCACGGACATAGATAAGAACACATGCGATACGCGATAATAGATATATGTAAATGAGCACATTATCCTTACCATATTAACGTGCATTCGATTCATTCTGTATCTGTATGATCCATCCATAACTATGCTGGTGTTCTTTGTGTTTAACGAAACATTGTTGATAGGGCGACAACATATTTAGTGAGTGACGGTTATGATATATAATTGTAACTAGTGCAATCAATCGATAACCAACGTGATGAATACCAGGATGACGCTATATAGCGACAAACCGGGGGAGTGTGACGTTACTAGGTTCACTGCGTTATCACCTCGGTCAAAACGTGTCACACTTTGTTATTATTATGAAAGTACATAATTATGTTCGTACTTGTCAGCATGACAGTACACGTGTGTTTGGCTGAGTGGGATGGGCAGTGTTAACGTGATCCACGGACAGACCAGAGTTGCTGTAACCGACTCTTTCTAGCCATTCCTCTCCCGGTCTCTGGAGTCAACGTCTGATCAACATTATCCCTGGTAAGTCTGTTTGTAATGCTCACGTGGTCGATGTCTCTTTGTAACTAACTTGTTTTTGTATTGTCGATGTATAAAAGTTTTGTTCAGTCAACTGTAATTATTGTACTTTAATGTGTATATTATCATAGATTTTTCCTAAAGGAAATTAAACCATATTCGAATCAGCAAATCTCTTCGTTTTATTTGTAAACAAGAGGAAACCTACACAAGTGATTTATAGCATTCAAACATTGTACATAGCTGATATGAATGTCATTTAAATTTTGAAAAGTTAAAAAGCGGTAATACCGTAGAGTGATAAATACCATAATACTGCGACTCCTACCACGGTCTGTCAAATGATAAATGCCTGGAAGGGTTTTGCAATAAAGTTAATGCCGATTTTTACTGAAGTTACTCGCGTCGCAGTTCTTGTACAATACAGTATATGCAACGATTGATTGCTTTCCTACAGATGCTAATTAATCGATTATTATCAAGATGGCGATTTTAAATGCTGATGAGTGACGTCATAACTTCGACATGTTACCTACCTACAGAGATAACACATCATGGCAGCGTAATTCTCCTGTTTATTCTGAAGTCTCAGAATATACCATAGAACGGATCCCTTTTCAATTCGAGCCAGAGGCGGTTTAAATTTCTTGATGTCCCATGACGTAAGCCAGCGATATAACACCCTCAGTTTTGCCAGCTCGTGACCCTTGCATGGTTTAATCAGCCATTCCACCAAGTCGACCAGCATACCACGTTTCCTGGCGTGAGACACCTGTTAATTTGGTTTAAATGTAAAATTTACCGCCGTCTAATTGCAAAATGACTTTTGGAAAATCTTCTGAGTTCTCGTTAATGTCTTAAATTGATATGCTATATAAGGGTTTTAAGCCACTGCCCCCCATCCCATCCCCCATTGCAACATTTTTTTCAGACCAAATCCAATTTGAGTTTTCCAATCCTTTTAGCCCATAGCATTAATAAGTCCTTCTAGAAAGACAAATCGGCCCTGAAATAGTATTCATGTGAACAAAGTTTACAAGTAAAGAAATAATGAAAAACTATTTTAAACATTGGTACTATTACATTTGCATGTATTTATATTTATTATTATCTTTTAAGTTATTTTAAAAGCAATTTTGAAACCAGAATGTGTACTCTCTTGAGGAACCTACATTTCTTCACTTACATTTAATGCCCTATTGTCCAACTTTGCAAAACGTTCTGATTGGAATATCTCGTTTTTTCTCGTGTGAGGAACGTGAGGCGGCGGGAGTACGGTAAGAACTCTTGCGTCATATACATACATGTGATGAGACTCTTGGTATGTACACTTCTTGTCAACTTTATACGTGCCAAACATGATCTTAGGGAGCTGGAGGCCATCCTGGAACAACACAAATACAGTATATAAAATGACATCACAGATACATTATCTTATCATGACATTAAGATACATTATCTTATCATGACATCACAAATACATGATCTTAGCATGACATCACAGATACATTATCTTATCATGACATCACAAATACATTATCTTAGCATGACATCACAGATACGGTATCTTATCATGACATCACAGATACATTATCTTATCATGCATCACAAATACATTATCTTATCATGACATCACAAATACATAATATAAAATGACATCACAAATACGTTATCTTATGACATCACAGATACATTATCTTATCATGACATCATCAATACATTATTTTACCAAGACATCACAAAAACATTATCTTATCATGACATCACAAATACATCATCTTATTATGACACCACGAAAACATTATCTAAAAATGACATCACAAATACATTATCTTACCATGATATCACAAATACATTATCTTATCATGACATCACAAACAACAGGAGACAAATATCATCTGCGGTTCACAGAAAACAACACTGCCACTGGGACTTAATAGTATTGTGTTAGAAACAGGTCACATGACTCGTGGCTATTGGATATGGAATTTATTTCACTCTCGTTAATTATTGTTTAAAAGCTACAAACGACACTCGCTAAAGCTCGTGTCTTTTGTCACTTTAAAAAAATAATTAACGAGAGTGAAATAAATTCCAAGCTCGTGTCTTTTGTAACCTTTAAAAAATAATTAACGAGAGTGAAATAAATTCCATATCCAACAATCACTCATTGTGTAACCTCTATTTAATCAATACAAATGTAATTAAGGACTTCATGGTAGCGCCATATATTTAGGACTTCATGGTAGCGCCATATATTCAGGACTTCATGGTAGCGCCATATATTCAGGACTTCATGGTAGCGCCATATATTCAGGACTTCATGGTAGCGCCATATATTCAGGACTTCATGGTAGCGCCATATATTCAGGACTTCATGGTAGCGCCATATATTCAGGACTTCATGGTAGCGCCATATATTCAGGACTTCATGGTAGCGCCATATATTCAGGACTTCATGGTAGCGCCATATATTCAGGACTTCATGGTAGCGCCATATATTCAGGACTTCATGGTAGCGCCATATATTCAGGACTTCATGGTAGCGCCATATATTCAGGACTTCATGGTAGCGCCATATATTCAGGACTTCATGGTAGCGTCATATATTCAGGACTTCATGGTAGCGCCATATATTCAGGACTTCATGGTACCGCCATATATTTAGGACTTCATGGTAGCGCCATATATTCAGGACTTCATGGTACCGCCATATATTTAGGACTTCATGGTAGCCCCATATATTTAGGACTTCATGGTACCGCCATATATTTAGGACTTCATGGTACCGCCATATATTTACGACTTCATGGTAGCGCCATATATTCGGGACTTCATGGTAGCGCCATATATTCAGGACTTCATGGTAGCCCCATATATTTGGGACTTCATGGTACCGCCATATATTTAGGACTTCATGGTACCGCCATATATTTAGGACTTCATGGTAGCGCCATATATTCAGGACTTCATGGTAGCGCCATATATTCAGGACTTCATGGTAGCGCCATATATTCAGGACTTCATGGTAGCGTCATATATTCAGGACTTCATGGTAGCGCCATATATTCAGGACTTCATGGTACCGCCATATATTTAGGACTTCATGGTAGCGCCATATATTCAGGACTTCATGGTACCGCCATATATTTAGGACTTCATGGTAGCCCCATATATTTAGGACTTCATGGTACCGCCATATATTTAGGACTTCATGGTACCGCCATATATTTACGACTTCATGGTAGCGCCATATATTCGGGACTTCATGGTAGCGCCATATATTCAGGACTTCATGGTAGCCCCATATATTTGGGACTTCATGGTACCGCCATATATTTAGGACTTCATGGTACCGCCATATATTTAGGACTTCATGGTAGCGCCATATATTCAGGACTTCATGGTAGCGCCATATATTCAGGACTTCGTGGTAGCGCCATATATTCAGGACTTCATGGTAGCGCCATATATTTAGGACTTCATGGTAGCCCCATATATTCAGGACTTCATGGTACCGCCATATATTTAGGACTTCATGGTAGCGCCATATATTCAGGACTTCATGGTACCGCCATATATTTAGGACTTCATGGTACCGCTATATATTCAGGACTTCATGGTAGCGCCATATATTTTTCCATACGTTTAGCATTACTTAGTATGCTGCTCAGATTTGTTTTCATTGAATAACCAATCTAAACACAACCTATGGCGACTATACATATACATTATACTGTTACTTAGTTATGTAACATTCTAGCATTCGTCGATAGTTAAGGGTTAAATTCATTATTGTTCTATTCATCCTTAGAATATATAAGTGAAATTGAAGGCCCTATCAGCTTTGTGATTGGCCTTATATAAAAATAGCTGATCAATCACTAGCGTTTTTACAATTACTGAGGTGCGACCCCCGAACGAGATTATTATGATGAACCTCAATGAAACGTATTTTCATAACCAGCAGGTGTTTAACACCCACTGTTCTAGTTTGCTATGACATATCCCCAAGGTGTAGAGAGCGGTTGTGAGCCCCCAGAGTGTCGAGGATGTACACATGATATTATATCAAATGATGGACAACAGTTATCAATATACACGAGGCTTTGTTCTTGGCTTATGCAAATTACAGTAATATCAATTGAGTGTTACTCACTTCATTGCAATGATAATTGATGATGCCACAAAACAAGTTATAGCAATAAAAATAATACATGTTCATAAATGTTGTAAATCGTTCATCAAATGTTATATAATGTGTCATAGAATTGTGGTAAAGTTCTTCATGATACTCATACGTTTGGATTTCATCAGACAGAAAAAGGAACGATACTCTCAAATATGTTATTCTGGTTTTCTTTTAATAAAAGATGCCCTCAAAATACGTACCCCTTTGACTGGCGCCATCTGGCCCCTTTTAACACGTATTTCTATGGTAACTACGCTTTGTCCACATCCCATGGTTTGTCTTGTAATATGTCACTGCCAGTGTAACCTTGTATTCCACCGCTGGTACAATATTACCAAATATATTGGGAACACGTGTTAATATCCTTGATCAGAAATGAATTGCCCATATGAAACACATTGTGATCAGAATTTCACACAGTACTCCAGGGGTGTGATATTGTCACAGACATGGTCCGTGGAATAATAACACGCGCTGTTGTGCCTTGGTGTCGTAAAGTACAGGGTAAATATACAAAACGTAGACTTGTTAAATAAATGCACTAAACAACACACACGAGGAGTGTATCTGTACCGAACTGTGTCACATGACCTTCACATGAATTTGAGATATGATCTGTGTTAGCTTACATATCCACGTATATATGTATACCTACCAAGCACAGTTGTCGTAATTAACTTTAATGTCATTGTTTAAAGAAACATTGTGACCATTGTATTTGGATCTAATGCGCTCGTGATGTATATTTGACCTACAAATTAATGTAGATAGAATAGTAAGGCATATTACCAATTATGAAACAGCTGCCAAAAATCATACACCAGACAAACATACGCATTTTGTATAAAATAGTAATTAATATTTGTTCGATTCATTCCTGTGAAGTTTGAACTGGTAAGGCTAGATAACGCTTTAAACTCTGATAGATCTTTCCACGTGAGTTCCCAGGACATGAGTATTGTGTGTCATTAGATTTAAAGGAGTACGTACGCCCGACACTGTTCTGCCAGTACCGTATATCTAATCGTAAAGGATATGTGGGGTTCATGGGTGGGGTTATCATAAAGGATAAATTATGTGCGTATTCGGTACGGTTCATGAGGGAGGAGGGGGTATAATTACCGTCCTCTTTTAATGAACAGCACGGATTATTGTCATTTAGGTGACATTTAAAATATTCTCATTCGTTAAAATGTGATGCCCAGGCGAAAATCGCTATACTATACGACTACATTATTATATTATATACAACACGCATCGACAATAAGACAATGCCCCCTTTACAATAGACCAAATCACACAATGCTATAACTCTTGGTTACTTAATAATATTGTTAATGTTCAATTATACAGTTATGTATTTCACTTCAATTAACATTGCACAATGGATATTCGTGTTTGACATAACGATAAACATATATTTAAACATTTATTTATAGTTATAACATGTTCACAGTCAAACAGAAAAGGTGACCAGCTATGTAATTTGGGTTTAACATTAATGATATTGAGATATTATATATGACTAACAAAAGACATTAACAAACATAAAATAGTCGGGGCGTATGTGTAATTATTGAGAAAGTTGAGAATCAAACAGAATATATGAACAGCTAAGGGATGTATAGTTAACATGTATGATATAGAGATTGTACATATCATTTACATAATACATTAACAAACATCAAATATTAAGGAGCGCATGTGCAATAATTGAGGCCGTTTGTTAATTTCACTCTAGAAACGGGTGTCAAAACTTAGTATTGAAACAAGACACCCTAAAACTTGCACAGGATAGTATTGGTATCTTTATACTGTTTTAGGTCTATATTAATACTTATTCCATATCAAATAATTTTATAACACTTAACAAGCGACAATTCAAGTCCTGATGAAAAATGAAATAAACGGATAGTAAATCCATTGATACGGACATACCAGAAAGAGTGTGTGAAATATTTAAGAAATTACATTGTATCACACACACTTGTGGATTTTAGAGTATACGCTGTATAATTCCTCACACCTTATAATTTCATTTTCTAAGATAACACATCTATAATTCACAATCAAAGACTGTGTGATTGACAGCAATACATTTGTTTGGAGCAAAACACAACAATTTGTAGTATATTCATCCCCAATCAACTTCAACCTTTCAGAAGGTTGTTTACAAAACACTGCGCCAAACATAGCGGTGGATGACGCCTTAACTTCTTGTGTTGTCTGATTGTTTTGGTTATATACGATATAACCTTAAAAATTAGGACAGAAGGGGCAAAATCAAATTATAGTAATTATATGATAAGTTTACATAGCACATGGAATGTGGGGGATATACATAATATATAAGGTATTAAATATACCGGGGGGATTTATATTGTCTAGAAAAATCGTATACCAGTAAACCATGAACTTATATCCCTCACACTCCCTGTGGTATGTAAATACTTGATATAATTAATTAACAAAAATCAGAGAATAGCGAAGCGTCAATAGAGCCATCATCTGAACTAAACATCGATTAAACTAGGGGTAAAATACGAACAAAGGAAAGATTTACATTGACACTTGTTAATATACAAGATGATAAGACCAGGGCCCGTATTCATGAAACCGTACTCATGCTCAAGCATTATTTCTTGTTCTGTCTATAAATTATTGAAAAAATCTAACTGTGTCAAAGTTTTGGAAAAAAGTTGAAGAGACATGAAGCCAAAAACTGTTTTCAACATTTACATTGACTTTTTTTATTCTTTGACATGATTAAAGAGAGTTTCAAACAAGCTGGCTTGAGCACAGAATCCATTCTTGAGCATGAGAACGGTTTCATGAATACGGGCCTAGGTGTTCCGGGGGTGTAGGCGTCTACTGCTTCAGGACTCGCACAACTAAATAATTTACTATACGAGTTTTTTCTAGGGCTTGCTCTAAATATTGAGAATTTCTTGATAGATATCGACGGTTGACAAACAAACTTACTACAAAGGGTTTCGAGAGCCAGTTTTATGGTCGCCGTCTTGGTCTCATGGAGAAGTATGTTGACTCATTGTGTGACGTTTTTGACTACGCGGTTTTCACTTTGAGGACATGGCGTTTTCTTACATGTGGCAAAGATTTGCATGGTCGGTGTCGCAGAAGAAGCTTACTCTTCCGGAACACCTGGTCTTATTTTTTTGGACTTTAACAAGGGTCTCCACGTAAATTTTTCATTGGTTTATATTTTGCCCCTAGTGTGATTGATTTTGAGTTCGGATTATGTTTTTATTGACGCTTCGGTGTTCTCTAATTGTTTCCCCTTACGTTGGGACATTGTGGCATCCCCATGGATATGCATCGTCGGAAACCCACGGTACACTTCTCTGACGTTTGCATGCAAACGTCAGAGAAGTGTACCGTGGGTTTCCGACGATGATGGATATGATGTCATAAGTGAAGCGTTGGAGATCGCACTGCTCCATAGTCAACTAGTGGCTGTTCTTTGTCTGGGTTTACCCTGACGTTGAGACATATTTTGACTCATACTGTATGTATATTTCTGCATCAACTGAATGACGATAAACAAAAACTGTCATAGCTTTGACATTCATTGGTATGCGGCATACTTTGGCTTAACGCACACCGTTCTATAAAGCTAAACTTGCTATATAGGACACCTCATTATCAAGGACAGCTCCAAGAATCCCCAATGGCTTACTATAAAATTTACCTCTGTATAAAGGATATTCTCTATAAAGGACGCCAACCCCTACAAGACACTAAACATTCCAAATATTTTTTTTATTTTCTCTGTTGAATAATCCCCATACAACATAAGGGAAATCTTGATAACAAAACTAAATGTTCCACACAGTTTTTTTTATTAGAAAACTAACTTGGTGCATCGTAAATGAATGTCAGGATTGATTAAGCATATGATTTTCTACGTGGTAAAGTCGTTGCAATAAAGCAACAGGTACATTTATGTGATTCTTAAAACAACATACATTGTGTTTTGATATGACACTGACACTTATTTGTTCTATTTTGACCTGTATACACCATGAGCTTTGTGTAAAGGTTATCATATATAGTTACGATAATGCTGGGATTCCCAATTTATGTGGCCTTTATTCTAGCCTTGAGGTTAATAACCCAATTTATTTATATCATCCATAATATGTATATGGTATTTATTGATTTTATTGAACATATCTTTTTTAAATTGATTAAAACACTAGTAATGGTGATATATGACTTTAGATCGTTTAATAACAAATTAAACATATCACAATAACTGTGTAATGTTTCTATAAAGGACACCTGTCTATAAAGGACACCTGTCTATTAATGACAACTGTCTATAAAGGACACATGTCTAAAATGACAACTGCCTATAAAGGACAACTGTCTATAAAGGACACCTGTCTATAAAGGACACCTGTCTAGAAATGACAATTGTCTGTGAAGGACACCTGTCTATAAAGGACACCTGTCTATAAAGGACACCTGTCTTTAAAGGACACCTGTCTAGAAATGACAATTGTCTGTGAAGGACACCTGTCTATAAAGGACACCTGTCTATAAAGGACAACTGTCTATAAAGGACACCTGTCTATAAAGGACATCTGTCTATAAAGGACACCTGTCTAGAAATGACAATTGTCTGTGAAGGACACCTGTCTTTAAAGGACACTTGTCTATAAAGGACACTTGTCTATAAAGGACACCTGTCTATAAAGGACACTTGTCTATAAAGGACACTTGTCTATAAAGGACACCTGTCTGTGAAGGACACCAGTCTAGAAATGACACCTGTCTGTGAAGGATACCTGTCCATAAAGGACACCTGTCTGTGAAGGAAATCTTTCCATAAAGGACACCTGTCTATATATGACACATTTGTCTGGCCCTTTTAGGTGTCTTTAATATATAGGTATGACTATATATAGGAAACCAATATGTGTCATACAACTATGAATGTAAAAAATACGACAACCAATCCTTAATTAGCAGTCATCTTTGAAGTTATCCTTATTTAGAGTTATGCGTTAATGTAATTTCGTTTGAAATATATCGATTTAAGAATAGAAGTCATTTAATTATTCTAAACAAGATACAAGTATCGTACACGTAGAATGTTAAAAGAGACACAAGTGTGACGTCAATGGGTACGTTTCGTTTCTACATCGTAATGGTATAACTAAATCAATATTCTTAATAAACATTGCCCATCGGTTATTAATCAAAGGGTCGATTGGGAAGCCACAGATATAAGTTTAAGGTACGCCCAGACATCCAGCACATGACGCTGAGGCGTTGATACGGCAGGGATTACAGATAAAGAAACGTTTCTGAGAACGATAGCTTGAACGATTTCATTTCCATGTAAGTAAGTATGATGTTTCGAATGTATGTTCTATATAGGCCGTATATAACTTTTTGAAAAAAAACTCGTTTCTGATTTAATTGTTTTGTTGGTGGTGGTGTTGTCGTTGTTGTCGTTGTGTTGTTGTCGTCGTTGTTGTCGTCGTTGTTGTCGTCGTTGTTGTCGTTGTTGTTGTTGTTGTTGACATTGTTATTGTTTTGCTGTTGTTGTCGTTGTTGTTTTTGTTGTATGGGTGTATTATCAAAATGTTAGCAGCCAGTGATATTTTCTTAAACTTTAAAACTTTATCGTTGATAGTATTGATGTTTACTCGGATATGACAAAGATTTACATGGCAGGTGTCGTCGATGAAGCAGAGGTTGCGTATCCTCCGGAACACCTGGTCTTATTATTTTGTACTTATACAAATGTCTCCATGTAGACCTTTCCTTTTGTCATATTTTACCCTTACCCCTGGTTTAATCGATTTTGAGCTCAGATGATGGTTTTGTACAGATCTTCAGTATTCTCTGGGTTTTTTGTTACTTACTTCAGATTCCGATATATTTTATTAGAATATATACAAAGTTGTATGTTCTGTCAGCATGTTATTACACTATGGAATCAATTAAAGTCTGTTTATAATTGAAGATAAGATACCAAGTTGTTTACCATCTCTTCATGTTTTTTATTGTTGTAAGAGACCTATGATAGCCTATAATGATCGATTAATGTATTTTATCGTTTTCAGAGATCTACGATAGTCTATAATATATCAACGATAGCTTATGGAGATCGCTTAATTTATTTTTTTATGGTAGAATACTGCCCTGCAGGTAAAGTGTAGATATTGTAGAATACTGCCCTGCAGGTAAAGTGTAGATATTGTAGAATACTGCCCTGCAGATAAAGTGTGGATATTGTAGAATACTGCCCTGCAGGTAAAGTGTGGATATTGTAGAATACTGACCTGCAGATAAAGTGTGGATATTGTAGAATACTGCCCTGTAGGTAAAGTGTAGATATTGTAGAATACTGCCCTGCAGGTAAAGTGTAGGTATTGTAGAATACTGACCTGCAGGTAAAGTGTAGGTATTGTAGAATATTGTCCTGCAGGTAAAGTGTAGGTATTGTAGAATACTGCCCTGCAGGTAAAGTGTAGATATTGTAGAATACTGCCCTGCAGGTAAAGTGTAGGTATTGTAGAATATTGTCCTGTAGGTAAAGTGTGGATATTGTAGAATACTGACCTGCAGATAAAGTGTGGATATTGTAGAATACTGCCCTGTAGGTAAAGTGTAGGTATTGTAGAATACTGACCTGCAGGTAAAGTGTAGGTATTGTAGAATATTGTCCTGCAGGTAAAGTGTAGGTATTGTAGAATATTGTCCTGCAGGTAAAGTGTAGGTATTGTAAAATACTGACCTGCAGGTAAAGTGTAGGTATTGTAGAATACTGACCTGCAGGTTAAGTGTAGGTATTGTAGAATATTGTCCTGCAGGTAAAGTGTAGGTATTGTAGAATACTGACCTGCTGGTAAAGTGTAGGTATTGTAGAATATTGTCCTGCAGGTAAAGTGTAGGTATTGTAGAATACTGACCTGCTGGTAAAGTGTAGGTATTGTAGAATATTGTCCTGCAGGTAAAGTGTAGGTATTGTAGAATATTGTCCTGTAGGTAAAGTGTAGGTATTGTAGAATACTGCCCTGCAGGTAAAGTGTAGGTATTGTAGAATACTGCCCTGTTGGTAAAGTGTAGGTAAGGTAGTTCTAGAATTAAGCAAAAGTCGCGAAGATGAGCTCGAATTTTTTCTTAACGGTTTATAGGCAAGTGAAGGTAACAATCATAATTAAGATCACAGAATTGTGTGTACGTTCATTCATTGCTCTTTTGTGAATTAATGAGAAAGAAAATCATGCCGTTAGGACGTTTCTGAGTATTTCCTTTTTTTCGATTTTGGAAAAGTATAAGAAATGGCTCATAAAATTAATGTGTAAATATAGATAATAACTAGCCAGCCAGATATTGAAATTTTTATCACCTCTAATACACAAACATAGGTATATGTCATGTATGTGTCAAAAGTGAGAAAATCCCTATCTTTCCCTAAAATTCGGAGGGATAGCGAGAGAGAAGGAAAATAAATAATGATCAGCTGTATTTATTTATTTGTAATTTTTCAGATAATTTGATGTTCAATACTACGCCAGAGATGAATCAAACTGACTTTGCCTTCAGCTCAACGACATCTGTGGGACTGAAGAACGTGTTACTGCCACTGAGCGCTTTCGTCATCATCATCAACGTCATATGCTGCCGTGCTCTCTACCGATGCAAACGCATGGATTCAAAGCTTCGCCAATTCTCGATTTGCTTGGCAGTGACCGATATTATTGTAGGGGTGCATCTGGGACTCATGCTTTTAGTTTACAGCTATGAAGCCACCCGCATCAGAGTGTTTTGTTACATCATATTAATGATCCCAAGATTTAGTGCTTTTATAGGAATGTTCGTAACCACAGCGTTTGCATTCGACAGATACCTAAGTTTGTACTACTCGCACGGGTACAACAGACTCGTAACGAGGCCGTTTAACATCTGCATATGTATTTCAATGTGGGCGTTGGCTATTTGCCTCACCTGTATATCATTCTGGGGAAAAACTTTCAAATGTACAACCCAAGTTGAAATTGACCACGACAGGGAGGTGCGACCGTTGTTTGTGTTGATTCCTATTATGGCGTGTTTCGGAGTTATTACTTTTTCATACATAGCAGTTTTCGCTAACATTCAAAAGCATTTGCATCATATCAGAAACCTTGGAATTGAGAAAAGGGAGTACGCCTTCTCTTTATTCCACTCGACATTTGTTCTCAGCTGTCTAATCCTAGCCTACCTGGCCTGTTACGGACCCATCTTCGTGCTCAAGATCTATAATTATATATATCCAGAAAGCATTAACGAGACAAAAACAATTCGAACGGGAACCCAGTTAATTTATGTCTCAAACAGCGTTATCAATCCCATTATATACTCTGTAAGATTTCCGGAATGTCGTCTGGAAATCAAGAAAATACTTTGTTTCTGGAACCGAAAGAAAAAAGATGAAATCAATAGGAAAAAGAAATTACTTACGGCTCCTTTTCTGAATATAAAAGAAAACTCAACTTTATGTATAGCACATATGTGAAATTCAGTGAGGTGATGGTAAAAAATATATCTAATAAGTATTTGAGAGAGAGAGAGAGAGAGAGAGAGAGAGAGAGAGAGAGAGAGAGAGAGAGAGAGGGAGGGAGGGGGAGAGAGAGAGAGAGAGAGGTGGGGGGGGGGGGGGGAGAGGGGGCGATAGAGAAAGAAAATAAGAGTTAAAAGAGAGAGGGGGAGGCGAAAGAC
Source organism: Mimachlamys varia (assembly GCA_947623455.1). Classification (NCBI taxonomy): domain Eukaryota; kingdom Metazoa; phylum Mollusca; class Bivalvia; order Pectinida; family Pectinidae; genus Mimachlamys; species Mimachlamys varia. Next base: position 5,783,136 of record OX392542.1, on the reverse strand, counting down.
AGAGAAAAAAGACGGAGTTAAGAGAGAGAGGGGGGTGGGGAGGGGATGTTGGTAGATAAATGAAGATATCTTTTTTTCTAAACCAAGCAGACCAGTGCAGGTGAAGTAGGGATACTGGTAACTATTTCAAATAACAAGAGGCCAAGAAGGCCTGTATTTCTAAACCTGGAAACATTGGTATCTAGGTTATCATGGTTAAATATTTTCCAAAAAAACTTATGAACATGGACACACCCAAAGATCGATCCTTTAAGCATATCTATATAAATTAAAGTTTTGTTAATGGGTTGGTATCTCAACTGTTTCAATTTCAACTGCGAAACAAGGTCCCTAGGACTAAGGCCAGACCGTGACATCAATGCTTATATCATGACAATGTTCGTTTCTTTATGCCCAGCATATGTAGTTTTGGGATGAGAAGTCTGGACGGTCGCGGCAAAACCTGGGATCAAATCTAAAATCACGATTGTGATCGTCTCTTTATGCCCAACAATTGCATATATAGTTTTGGGGTTGGGATCTCAATCATCTAAAAGTTATGACACAGGGTCAGAGTCACTATTTATGTAAAAACTGTTTGTTTAAGGCAAGTAGCGCTTTAAAAGTATTTACATTTATTTCCCCTATTTGACCCCACCCTCAGGCCCCTGGGGGGTCAGAGTCACATTTTTGCAAAATCTGTTTCCCTTCCCCCAAGGATGTGTCTGACCAATATTGGTTAAAACTAATACAGTACTTAATGACTAGTAGCAAATTTGAAGCAAATGTTGACAGACGACGGACGGACGACGGAGGCCGCGCCACGGCATAAACTCACCGGACATTCGGTCCAGATGAGCTAAAACAAGTTGCAGTATCAATTTGTCAAAAAGTGATATGAAATAAAATCGTAATTATTTCGCAAATCTGGCTTTCTCATATTTTTCCTTCAGATGTTACATCCCGCCTTAAAAGTAATTGCAGTATGATTTTTTTTTCAAATCACTTTAATTTTGGGGCAAACTCAACACACTTTATTTTTTGTTTTTAAAATGCGTGATAAAATGGACCAAGTGAACACAAAAATCCCGATCGCGTTAAAGATTGTACCAAGTTCATGTATATATATATATCGACTCAAAAATCAGGAAGCCGATGTTGCAGTTTTGTTTGGAGTTCCAAAGTCTTCCTACATACCATTTTCCATCGAATTCGATGTCCGTGGACTTGTCCCATTTTAACGTAATTTGAAAAAAAAACACACTACGTTCTGCAGATGAATTGTGATATGAAGTATTGATATTCATCTTAATTGTGTCCTACCGCTGACGCCATTGACTCAATTTTAATGAAATTATTATTAATGATCGTTTTGATCCTATAATGGTGTTTCGGAGTAAATTACTTTTTCATACATGGCAGTTGTCGCTAACATTCGAAAAAAAAATCATCATAAAGAACCTTTAGCCCATGGGATATTTGATTTCAGCTGTCTAATCCTAGCCTTTCTGTCATGTTACAACCAGTGTTCGTGCTTTTGATCATCCGGAAATCTTAAACGAGATAAAAACAATTCGAACGGAAAGTCAGTTATTTATGTCACAAATAGCGCTATCGATTCCATTATCTAGTCATTAAGATTTCCGGAATGTCTGGAAATCAAGAACACATCCTGTTTCTGGAATCGAAAGGTAAAAAGAAGAAAATTGGATACAAAATCAGAATGTACAAAGCGTCAACAATGCAATAAATCGAGCATTAATTAAAACTACGGACAAAATATGGACAAATGAAAGATGGAGTGTGAAAGAGTACAAAATAGCACTAGACCTGTGGTGTTCCGGAAGAGTAAGCGTCTTCTGCGTCATCGAGGCACCCGCAATGTTAATCGATATCATACCCCAAAATGTTACGTCCTCAGAGAGAGTACTTAGCTGAGGCAAAATTCTCAATCACAAGTAGGGATATTAATGAGTATCTATTCAAAAACGCCAACCTTCATATCATACAAGGATGCATAGTATTTCTCAATGAGACCAAGATGGTAACACTAATACTTGCTCATAGTTTTTATCAACCTGCACCTCCTGAATCCCGGTGCCGTAAGTTTGATCGTCTTGATATGAAGTCGGCATTCCCCTCAATAACTAGTTGAAAAGATATAATGTCCCGCAATATCTTGGGTATACAAATAAACTTTGAATAAAGGGTCATCTAAATAGGCAAATTATGCTAATTCCAAAACAACAGAAAACAAAACAATTATGGCATAAATATAGACATGTAATATACCAAAATGTTTGTGATCACATGAACTGTCCTTATATATTTAATAATAAAGTGGTTTTGTGGAAAGATGCATCTTGGGATAACACAATATATAAAACAAGAAAAACATCATTGTCGTTGTGCTCTAAAGTGTCTATAGCACGCGATAGGGACATTTGTTTGATTGGATATGGCTCTATCAAAGCGTACACATTGGTTTTGTTTTAACCTTACAAAGCACATGGTGGTTGTGAATAACACCACACAAAAACAACATAAGGGGAGGCATTTCAATCATCAAATAAACGTGACGATTTCGATTTTTCGATCGTTTTATGGTCGCCATCTTGATCTCATCGAGAAATATTATGTATCTTTGTATGGTATGAAGATGGACGTTTTTGAGTTTGATCATTAGTGTGTTTACCTGTTGTGGTGACAATGATGGTTCGGTTCTCATTTTGAGGATTGATGTTTATTTGGATGTGACTAAGATTTACATGGCGGGTGTCGTCGATGAAGCAGAAAATGCTAACTCTTCTGGAACACCTGGTATAATTATCTTGTACTCAATATAAGTCTTTCCTTTGTTCCTATTTTGCCTCTAGTTTATTTGGATGTGACAAAGAATTACATGACGGGTGTCGTCGATGAAGCAGAAGACGCTTACTCTTCCGGAACATCTTGTCTTATTCTCTTGTACTTTTGCAAGGGTCTCCATGTGAATCTTTCCTTTGTTCATATTTTGCCCCTGGTTTAATTAATTTTGAGTTTGGATTATGATTATGTTAACGCTTCTGTATTCTCTTATTTATTCAATCGATATCGAGTTCGGATTATGGTTTAATTGACGCTTTGGTATTCTCTGATTTTTTTTTGACCGCAAAAATAAAGGTTTCATAAAAAAACCTGAAAGTCAACAGTTTAACATTTGCCATGAAAAAAAACTCTTCTCATTTCGTTCAGAAATCTTAAAAGTATCCATTATCAAAATACCTCCATGTTTGCATACTTAAGTAACACTTTTTTACAGTCGCCATTGGCAATTCATGATTAAAACAAAACCAATGTGCATATCTAGTGAAAGAAATTTCCCTGTCGTGTGCTATAGACACTTGAGAGTACATCAGTATTGTTATTTTGTGCAACATGTATGATCTACAAGAGCTAGTTGCCCCCACCCCCCCCCCCCTAAAACGTGCATTTTCCACATGTTTTTATCTCAAAAATTAGCATGGTTATCCATGACACAAACCAACAATCGATCAAGTAACCCCTGTTGCCCGAAATAGTAGATGACTTATGATTTCGTATTAGCGCAAAAAATATTGACATGGTAGAAAACATTATGAGCCTTTTTTCTGAATATGTCAACCTTAATGCATCTTAATCAGATTATGTATTTGTTAAATAGTCAATGTACAACGTCAATGAATCATTATTACAGATTTAATTTCCAATATTTAAATGGAGGTTCTCGAATCAGACTGAATTCAGGGGTAGCAATTTAGCGTGGCTACTGCATTCAGGAGGCCTGTAGAATCATGAAGAAGCCACTGACGTAATTGAAACTGCTCACATCCCTTATTCCTTGGTACTCTGCATCCTTGACTGTTCACCCATTGTCAGCATCACGTGATCTGCATCCTTGACTGTTCATCCGTTGTCAGCATCACGTGATCTGCAACCTTGTCTGTTCACCCGCTGTCAGCATCACGTGATCTGTACCCTTGTCTGTTCACCCGTTGTCAGCATCACGTGATATGTACCCTTGTCTGTTCACCCGTTGTCAGCATCACGTGATCTGTAACCTTGTCTGTTCACCCATGGTGAGCATCACGTGATCTGGTGGAGTACTGCGCCGTGTGCTTTCCTATGGGGATTTTTAAGTTAATGAGATTGTAATGCTTTCCTATGGAGATTTTTAAGTTAATGAGGTTGTAATGCTTTCCAATGGAGATTTTTAAGTTAAGGAATGTCCTTAAGTTAAGGAACGTTGATGAAACCGGGGCCAGGATGTTACGGTGTTGGTGTACATGATAGACGCCGTTTTCACCTTGAGTATTAAAGTTTACCTTACCCAATGTGCATACCTTCACTATTTTCTTAGTTTCTATATTAAGATGACACTTTACGTAAAAACATACGAAGTCTAACTTTAAAAAAATGGTAATACATCATCGTAGATCTAGTTTGCCTAAAGTGTCACATTAAAAAAATGATAATATGTTTGAATCATACCTTTTTTTTGATAAATTGTGTTGTGTTTAGTTTCAGTTAACTATGAATAATATTTTTTTTTTTAAATAAAGCCTGCACCTACAGGGATGTTGATTCATAAAGTCAGTGTCTGGTACAGGACTGAACAATTAGGTTACGTCAAAGGTCAAACATAAAAATGTATGTACTACAATAATCATTAAGTCTAATATTGATTTACCAGACTACCTTTTGGTGCTGATGGATGGAAAAATCATGCCTGAAGATAAAGCCCCCCGCCCCCCCCCCCCCCCCCCCCAACACAAACACCCTAACAAAATCTCAGTGTTTATACGCGAATGTTACGCTAGTTTGATTATTCTACCATATTTAACATATTAATTGCGGTTGACGTCACTGCACGCGGTGGCAGTACGCTGTCAGTGGATGGCGGTCTTCCTTTATATTTAGGCATCCAATGTTAGCAAAAGATCAGCACGCGGGGTGACGTCAACCGCAATGAATATGTTAAACTGGCCGGCAGGCCGCCGAAAACTTTGAGACACTGAAATTTTGCGTGTTTATGGAGGAAATGGAGATTATTTCTGCGGAAGGAGGATACATTTGACTTGCATTCAGGAGGTTCATAAAATAAAAATTATCCATCTTTCCAACGGTACCAAGCGGTTTTAAGTACCTCAACTAGAAATGTGATTTTTGATGCAAAAAAGGTAGGTGGGGTCGATTTTTCGATCTGGAAAGCTTACCACCCTTTAGCTTTTATGACCATTGAGGGGGGCAATTTTAACGAAAATTGATCTTAACCCCTCAAATGTGTAAAATTACTCTAAACACCCTATTTTAAGTCCAAAACTAGCTGTAACAAGTTCTTAGATCCCCGTGGCAAAGATTGATATGGTGGGTGTAGTAAAAAAAAAAGTATAAGACGCTTACTCTGGTCTTATTCCTTCGTACTTGTTCTCCGTGTAAAGCTTTCCTTTGTGCCTAATGTGTCCGGTTCTGAGTTCTGACTATGGTTTTGTAAATGCGTTTTAAATGCTTTTTTTTTTTAATTTATGTGTACGCACCTGCGTACCCGCGTATAGGGAGCTTCGCCCCTGGAAGTTGTTGCCGATGAAGTAGAATACGTTTGTTGTCCGGGAATGTGTGGTGTTGTACTTGTATTGGTTCGTGTTTCGCCGTTGCTAACCTCTACTGACCCTAAGGTACGGCTTTGTAAACAATTCGATATTCTACTATACTTTAATACAGTTTCTGAACTTCTCACCTTACACGACAACTTTCATATATCTAAATAAGTATCATTCATACCTATCATTGTTAAGCTGATCGATACAGACACCGTAAGAGAACTGATAATTTCAGTGACAATACCGTTAATTAGAGGCTGCGAGCGTGTCCTGTTAAATATACACCATCCTACGCTATCTACACTCCTGGAGGATGACGTAGCAAAATTGAAGGCTCAGCGTACGTCACTTTGTTTAGGAAGGAAGGAAGGAGACTAATTCGATCATTTGATGTACATCAAACGAATCTGGCGGTCAGGTACCGGTAAAAATTGACAGGCTGGAAGTAAGGTTCTAGACCTCCATTGTAATAACCAACGGCCTAACGATTGGTCTGTTTTCATTAGTCATATCACAGGAGAATGACATGTTGTAATGAGGTATCAGTGTATGTAAATGAGTTAGAGTTGCTGTAAATGATATCCGTTTTAAAATATGTCTTTATAGAGTCGTTTCCTTATTTGAAGTATTATAATAAAGGGATTTATAGTTAGAGTATATCAATCAAAACCATCAAAGGTGAACTCCGGATTGGTCGTATCAGCACTCTGAACGGTAAGTCTTTGTGCTTTGACCCAGTGACCTATAAATACCATGTTTAATTCTGACCAACTAAAATTGCTTTACCTTGAGGTCAGTTAATACCTTGTTTGATTCTGACCAATTTTGCTTCATTACATCATATCGAATTGTTAGGCAGTGGGGCCCACTTCAACAACAAGCCGAAGTTATAGTTTACAAATACCGAGTTTCAACTGCTGCTGTACCGGTAACCGCGTCAGAATTCATCTTAAATATTGCTGATGTCAGTTAATTTCAACTAAATCTATAAAAATGAAAAGCCATTAGGCTTGATTTTCGCTTCAAGTTTTGCCGAAAGTTACGTATATTGGGCCTTTAACCTTTGACCCAGTGACCTATAAATACCATGTTTAATTCTGACCAACTAAAATTGCTTTACCTTGAGGTCAGTTAATACCTTGTATGATTCTGACCAATTTTGCTTCATTACATCATATCGAATTGTTAGGCAGTGAACAATGTAACATTTGACCTCCATAACCATTGACCCCGTGACGTTGAAGTTAAGTCAGTTGACACCTTGTTTCATTCTGACCATCTTGACTACCGTGTTTGTGTGGGTTGATGCTAATTATACTATTATTTTGATCTTTGACAGTCGACTGGTCGTGCTTACAATCACCGGCTCTGAGCCTCTTAATTTCTCTCCGGCTGACCCAGAGGTTACGATAACATACAAGTTCAAGTTCAAGTTCTTTATTGACTTTAAGTCTTACGACTTATCAGTGTAAACATATAATATACAGGATATTTACATATATACAAAATGTTAAACTGGCCACAGGAGAATGAACGACGCTCTCTACACCCCTGTCCTGGAATGTGTCATAGCAAAACTGAAGGCACGCTCAGGTAAAAAAAAAACCCTGACCAATCGCTAGGCTGCATGCCTGTCTTTTGAGGATTACAAAAGAGCCGCAACCGTCTTCAAAGCATGTCAAATTTTACCGCTAAGTGACCTCGAAATTTTGACGTTCATCAAAGGGTCGAACCAGTTTTATTGCCTCATCGACAAGGTGGCGCACACGGAGCCTTCATTTTTGCCATGACACATCTATATTCCAGGAATGTACAGAGCGTAGGTGATCGTAACCCCTGGATATCGAGGATGTAGCTGACCCGACGTAATCACCATAATTAATGTTTTAAGGGATGGAATTACAAGATAAAACTTTACCATTCCCGACACTAGAAACTGGTTTTGTTTTGCCTTTGCAATTCCGTGTCTTTTCTTTGATGTTCATCGAAGGATCCTTCGATTTCATCTCACAACGCCATTCAATATCTCCATAATAGGTGTGTATTAAATAATTGAAGTTCTGCTCAAAATCAGGAAATTACATCCCTGGTAACCTTATCATGGCATTAATTTCTACCACGAAGATAATCAGGGACGTATATGTCCCAGTGATAATTAATTTACAGCTACTTTATTAGGATTTACGTCATAAAAATACATTGAGTTACTGATTTGGTTAGCACACACAACAGCAGCATTGGCCATAAAACTGACCTCTGACACAGTCTAAGGTCACCGTGTTCTTTCTCCACGATACTGATAACAAAGGAAGTGGTCGACAAATTGATATCTCGTAGTATGCAATCAACTGCGCCTCCATTTATTATAAGGTCACACAGGTCTACTGGACATACCTTACAAATGTTTGACCACAGAGACCTGAGAATTAGTTACAGTTAGTGTTAGACATAATCTATGGTGTTTTAGGGTAACTTTACACTTTTGGGGATTGGTTCAATTAAGCCTTTATGACTATTGAGGGGGCTATTTTTATTCGAAAATTGAACTAAACTTCCAAAATTGTAAAATAAATCTAAACACTTTAGTTTTGGTAAAAACTGGTTGTAACAAATTGTCAGGTCCCTGTGTGTTACATTAGTAACGCATTCATGAAACTTTGATAATTTCGGGGATAATTTGTTGAATGATTACCGTCTAATGCCTTTTTAGTAACTCAAACGGCCTACATATCATATATACCAAAATGATGCTTTTATCTGGCGTCTCAAATTGAAAAATATTTATTCCATAAAAGTGATATTTTTCACTAGTAAAATATGTCACTTTTCCTGATTTGACCAATCAAAACACTGCTTACAAACGACATTTTGGAAACTTTAAAGCTGCCCGTGTAGGTTATGCTATAAAAATATAGTGTAAACAGAATATCTAACAGTATCATCAGTAATACCAAATACATTTCATTCGTATCGATAATATTTTGATAAATATCAAAATATTAGCGAAACGAATGAAATATATTTGGTATTACGGAAGACACTGTTAGATACCCTCTATAAACTAACGGACAAAAGAAAATGTACATCACTAAAATTTAATTTTCTCGGAAACTACCGAACGTTTCTCAATAAAACATTGACATATCTATCGTGTCATACCACATGTTATCACGTGGTTAGGCCACCTGCCGCACGTGTGTTTCGAGATTTAGACGTTAACGGACGCACGTGTGTTTCGAGATTTAGACGTTATCGGAAGGCAGTATACGTGTAAGTGAATATAATTATATCGATATTTCTGTGTCAGTATCTTTTTATGGTTACCGTATGAACCAAATCCACCCTAGTTTGAAGAAATCGCAATCTCTGGTAATGCCACGGCTGACGGAAAATAATCGGCTTGTTTGCGACAGGAATGACCGAACATGATGCCGCACAGCGTTTCCATGTGCATATGAATACCGTACAGACTTTGGTAAGACGTTATCGGCAATATGGCACAACTCGAGATAGACCGCGTTCAGGACGACTGCATGTGACGTCACGTCAACAGGACAATCACACACGGTTAACGCATCTTATAGAAATCGTTTCCAAACGGCCAGTTTAACGTCTAGAAACCTGGATTAAGAAATATCTACCCGAAAACCGTTCGTAACCACTTGTCGACCGCAACGCCCCGCAATACGTCCTGTATGGCTTCAACGTCAACGATTAGCGTGGTGTCGTAGGTATATATCCGATACACCCAACGCCAATGGACGGGTATTGTATTCACAGATGAGTCAAGGTCTCACTAAGATAGTAGTGCCGACCGTAGCAGAGTGTATCGTCGTGTGGGAGAAAGATTCTGAGATACCTGCGTCGTAGAACGACATCCTTTTGTTGGTGGCAGTGACAGGTTGGGAGAGGTACACTGCCCATGTGTTAGTCCAAGGTAATATGACTGGAATTGAATACAGAGATAAGTAATCATTGCACAATATGTTTCGCTTATCTACGCTCTCTACACCTCTGGAATATGTCATGGCAAAGCTGAAGGTACGCTCAAGTAAAAACCTGACTTTAGATTTTCAGATTGTATTAGTCCCTCAGACACGCTAGTTGCATGTAAAAAGAAGTCGATGTAAAATTACATAATACATATGGATGTGAGCTATAACATGCAATACCAATCGCTTGGCTGTATGCTCATCCTTTGAAGATTACAAATGAGCCACAATCGGCTTCAAAGCTTGACAATTTTTGCCGTTATATTTTTTTGTACATCAGCGGGTCGAGCCAGTCTTCTTGCCTCGTCAGCAAGGCGGCGCATACTGGAGCCTTCAGTTTTGCACGATAGTCCGGGGAGATTTTTGCATCACTTATAGGCCGATTGGTTCTCATTGATAAATATACTTAAATAATAAACCATTTCTGTCGATCTCCTACCCAACTTGTAATTAAAATCCATCTAAAATATCGTTAAATATCAAGTTTACGTAACGAAGCATAAACTGAAATGAGTAGCGGCAGCCATGATGAAGACTTTAAAGAGGCATCACGGTAAAACTATATTTTTTTATGCTTATTTAGAATTATTGTATATATGAATTAAATGTATAATCTTGTGGAAAATTAATGGGCGATTTACGCTGAAATATGTTCCCAAAAACTTTAATTAATAATTAAAAAAGGGAATCACTATTCGTTGATCAACGATTTGAACATGTAAATTTTTTTTTGTCACATATGATAACGCATGCGCATAACAAGCTACATCGGTAAACAAAAAATGGCGATCCGCGTGACCTACATGTAACTACCAAGCGAAAAGTGGCCGTATGGTCAAACTTCAACGTAAGGATTATATTACGGAAGCATATTGAGGGATGGGAAGTATTCAAGGGAGAAACTAACAGCCAAATTGTTTGCATGTTACAGTTTTCTTCTGGATAGCCGGTGACACAGTTTTGATTTGGTTTTGGGGCCTCCCAAGGGATAACTCTTTCATACCTCTGTTACATGAAATGCGTGTGTAAAACTTAAAAGCGTGTTTTGCAATATTCCCTTTATAATATTTCAGTAAAACGGCATAATTGAATTATATTGCTGAAGAGAAAGATCTTTTCACATACAAGAAAACCCGTATGGGGGGTGGGGGTGGCTGGAGGGGGTTACGTTGTAAAACGCCGGTATAAGTGCGATTGAGTTTAATGTATAATTACATACAGATTCAATTTGGACAAAATGAATAAATTTGTGTCATCCTGTGCGGATAAAAAAATGCTTGTCATACCTAATCTATGAATTACGGATTGTACAAATAGTATCGGGTTTAGACCCCGGTATTGAATTTGATATGAATCAAAATATATGCAATATATAAGTGAAGTCATTAATTTATAAAAAAAAAAAAAATCATATGCATGTATGTCCCATGTCTGCAGTTGTGTTGAAAATGTTAACGAACCTTTAAATTTACATGAAAAAAAGTAAAATGAAAACGGAGCTATCATAACATGTACAAATGGATTAAGTATTGGACAATTATCTTCTCGACAAGTTCCAAATTTGATATATATAGTATGCATGTGTTCTACATGTTCAGTGCGTGGTGCGTCATATGAGTGCACGGACTTCCGTGATACATATTAATTTTGTAAGTGTTAAAGTATGTTTACGCTGAAAGTTGGATAGATTTTAGATGAATATATAGATAGTCTGAAAAAAAAATCTTCAAGACATCGAGTTGTAAAAAGAAAATCGGAATCATTTCATTTTATTTTTGTACTTTAAAATACATGCACACCTTTTGTGAAATGGTTCTAAATGAGGATTCGTGAAGATAACTTTTTACATAAATTAAGGTTTGCCCTATGGTTGTCATCGTCGGAAACCCACATGACACTGTTAAACGTACAAAATGTACAATGTAAGAGTGCAGTGTCGTGTGGGCTTCTGGCGGTGCATGGTCGTATCCTGCATCCATAAATTTCTTCATATGAATATCGTGTGTAATTAACGTCTGATTATTAATGTGAATTTGATTAAAAAAATGTATACACGGATTTTGTGTCTGGTTCATCATCGGACCTATACATTACGCGTCCCCTCCCTTTGGGCCCCTCGTCGACTTGCGACAAAATAGTCACCTGATTGACGCGTGATCAGCGCTATTTTTATCGGGCTTTCCCGAGGAATGCAATTTTTCAAGTGGCTAATAAACACATTTTGAGTGGACTTTGAATATTGAAATAACAGGAAAATGTATCTGGTAGTGCAGACAGCATGTACATTCAAGAACTTCATTGTAGACTTCCCCGGGATGCCCCTTTAATTTTTTGGTTGCTTTTCTGAAGAGTTCCTCTAAATTTGTGAATGGGCGCACGCGCAGACCAAATAAGGAAGTCGTAGTAAGCCGTAGTAACTCCATATTTGGCCATGCAGGCCATATATATAATCAAAGTACTGAAAGTACTGAAACGCTAAAACTTCAAACAATAGTATATATATTTCGACAGCTATTTAAGTGTTTTTGTTGTAGAATCTAGGGTGTGGTGTTCGGGAGTGAATACATTTGAAAAGGGAGGAGGAGTAGTGTGGAAGATTTTAATTGTACAGATTTAGGTCGCTTTCTAGCTTCGAACTAAAGGGAATTTCCCTTTAGCTGTGTGGTAGAGCGTCCGACTAGAAACTTGAAGATCGAGGGTTCGATTCCCGGTGGAACTACACTATTTTCTTTCTTGTTACAAATGAAAACGGATGTAATGTAGCAATTTAAACTTTTCGTTTCATTTCATTCTATACTGATTTCAGTCTTTCTATGTCAAAGTCCTAAATGGCTGTTTTTCAGCCATTTTGTTTTTCTGATCAGTTACAAAACCAAAAGGGCACGACAGTAGGGACCAAGGATTCTACATATGAAATATGAGAAAGATCCCTCTAGTAGTTGTCAATTAGTTAACAATCTTTCAATGCCCAAATCAAAGATGGCCGCCTTTCCGCCATTTGGTTTTTACTCATCAGTATGAAATCAAACGGGCATAGCAAAGCACAATGTGAAACCTAAATATGCAATGTGAAAAACTGACTGAAAAAGTTTTTAACGCAATAAAACAAAACTTTTCATGTTAACACTATCGTTCGGAGGAAGGTGAATGAATCATTGAAATATACGCTGCTGGTAGTTAGCACAATGGATATTAGATAAAAAATAAAAGGATTCGCAAACATATCTCTCGTTACAAATGATAGTCCGAACTACAAATTGTATCTAATTTATCATAAAATGTCACAATAAACAGTCAAATTGTTGTTCCAAAAGAACGACGGCCTATTACGATATCTTTGCCAAGGTGGAGCAAAATATTGGTATGCAAATATGTCATATTCACTTACATCTCTAGGCCTATTTATCAATTATCAAGTTCATTTACAAAGCAGGGAAAATTACATGTATTTTGGCTGTTGCCTATGTATAAAGGGCCACACATAATTACGGGAATGTACACCATAAAGGTTTTTGCACGCCATAGAAAAAATATAAGTGTTATTTCTACTAAATAACTTATATTGTGTCAATTGCTATGTACACTATACAGGTTATGGTAAAGTTTCGTTAAAACAAAAATGTGAACCTACAGTCAGGAACGTATATGTCCCTGCTACAGTGTATATTGACATGTGAAGCACAACGAACGTAATTATAAAACCACGAACTTTTGCTCGCCTTAGAAAAGTATAAGTGTTATTTTCAATAAATCAAGTGTTTTGCCAATTAATATGTTCATTATTCAGGTTCTGATAATGTCTCATTAAAAATTGTATACTCAATACAATATTAAGTAAGAAAATCGATCAAGTTTGTGCATTCAGTATGTATATATCACAACGTTAGTGACAATCAGGGTAAGTAACTCGTAAATAACATTATCATATCCAGGGGGCGGATTTTCACTGTAATAACGAATTAATACTTCCGACCGACAAATTGGTCGAGTATTTTGGTTTACGCACATGTATAAGGTAATATAATATTGAAATCAAAATCAGTGTATTTGGCTATGCGCGATTATATAATCAAAGTTTAACAGCAAAGTACACCATGCCAGGAATTCCGCGAGCCGTATCATGCGTATACCAGTGTCAAGCACAGAGAGTATATATATATAGCATGGATGTATGTGTATACACGAGAGGTCAGCCACCAACAGAGACGTAATATTTAAATGAGACGTGGGAGTGAAAAACTGATTTCTTTGTTACAAATTGCATAATAGATTATTAAAGTCATCATAATTATTAACAATACCATGGGAACATCATTTCCTGTTAGGTTTAGGCTTTCAAATTGTTCAGATATCATGAGATTGGTAGCAATTCAAGCTTTTCCGGAGCGGGAGGGGAAAAAATGACATGGGTCAAAGGTCACAGAATAGTGGCAGCAATAGACGCCAAAACTACTCGTAGTTTTAGCGCTAAAAACGAGATCTGAAATAACATCACATGTAAACTGTCATGGCGGTAGTTTCTTGTGTTTTTCAAGAAGGACATCTCTGGTTCTGCTAATTTTGTGAATTGTTTTAATCATGGTAAATACTCGATATTTCTGCATTCTAACAACATTATGCTCATATGAGTTGGTAATTAAATGAAATCTTACAGATTGAACACTTTTGATTTTGCTCCACTACCAGGCATTGGACCCTAGGCATTGACCTATGTCACTATGAAATGATTGTCAGATAAATTTTTCTACCTTTCTCGAGAAAGGTTAAAACATTATCTAGTCACAGATATATAGTAGTGGGAGGGGCTATATTCGAGAAAGGTAAACAAATTATCTACCAATCATTTCATAGTGACATAGGTCCGTGTCTAGCCCCTGTGCATGGGACTGATTCGTAGCTCTAACGACGCAATATTTAAAAATTCGTCTTGTCGTGAAGAGCTATATGTACGTTATCGCAGCTTCACTGTATACGTAGGTGGTATGGTGCCAAGTCCAACGCCAATCATTTTCGCACGTAAAGGTGCTCGTGCGCTCCACATTTGTTACATCCCACCATTATGGAACGGCAAATTAACATGTACTCAATTAATTGCACCTATCTTCAAATAATTGAAGATAGTTACAATTCAATTGAAGATATGTATGAATTGAAGATTGGTTCAATTTATCTTTATATATTAAAGATAGGTACAAATAATTGGACCTATCTTCCGTTGAATTTAAAATAGGTGCAATGAATTCATTATATGTTAATTTGGCGTTCCATATACCATCCTCCCTAGCCAGCACTTTATTATGAGCAAATTTTGGACATCAGAAACCGTGATGTAAACTAATTTGCATATGTTTGTCTTATTACACCCCCCCCCCCTGTCGCACATGTGACGTACGGTGAATAGTTTGACAGTTACCTCCCCTGTCGCTTCATGCCAAGTTCATTTGACCAGTGGCGTAGTTGTCATGTGATCCTATTCGTATACCTGGCTATAAGTACTGTCGCACCTAACATTTTCCCATTGACTTTAGTACATTTCCCACTAATTTTGAATATGTCGTTATACAATATAACAGTGTGACCGATTTTAACCAACTTAATTAAGTTTATGTCAGAATTACGTTGTAGAGCTGTTTGAAGTTGGACCTTATTAACGAAGTCACATTTTCTATGAAATTAACATTGACTTTAGTGGAGACGTCCAGGTCACCGATTTCAATTCGCCTTTATACACCTCAACAACTAAGCATGCGTTTTGGAAACTATAACCAAGTATGGTATTAACAAAACAAAACTTTATTGGAATCGGTCACTTAAGTCAATGCGAAAATGTTAGGTGCGACAATATTTATGACCAACAACTGTATGTGTATTAAAGGCGAAAACTTTCTCAGAATTCAACTTATATTCTAAAATACTCATACTGATACCATTGCTCTTTTTTAGTCAAATCCACAGGCTGTTGTCGAACCGCCAGATAAAAAGACTGGCTGTAGGAACGTACGCCGACTTCCCGTGTCATATCGGGTTTTAGAACGGAATTAGATCAGATTGCTATCAAAGTTCGTGATTTTAGTATATATATCTGTATTAGAATGACAAAAGAAGGACCGTTTTAAGAAATTGACCTTTCTCTCAGTTCAAACAAAATTACAGCAAAAATCATTATTATCGAGCTTATTCGAATTGTGCGAAATTGTGCTTCAGAAAATAAGCGAAATTTCTAACTAATTGAGAGAGAAGAAATTGTCAAAATTACATACATACTGTTACGTGCCAAAAGTTTTTTTTTTAATTTTGCTACATTGTATATATTCTATTTCCAACTGCTTTCAATTAATTTTCCTCACTTCGTTTATGAATGGATTTTAACATTTTCTTGTCATTTGGTACAAATATATCCAAGGTTTCCTCTCATAACATTTATTGAATTTTCCGTTGCATATTTATGGAGAATTGTCTATACTGCTAATTTCCATTATAATGCTACCAAAATGACGTCAAAATGGCGTCCCGAAAATTGGATGTTGAAAATAAATTATGGTTTCTCTGGTCATACTACAGAACGGAAAACAGTGAAAATATTCTGTGATGAACAGAAAATAATTCTCTATAAGTACACAAAATTTCATTAAAATTGATCCTTAAACAAAGTCGGGAAAATTCATTGAAAACAGTTGGAAATACATAGAATATATAGCAAAATAATTATTATACTTGATGACGAGTAAATAATAATATACAACACTTGATATAGCGCCCTATCTAACTAACGTAAACCACTCTTAAGCGCTTTACAAAACATAGATATACAATTATCATATAATCAATACAATCACGGATTATCTAAGTCCGTGATACAATTAACACATACAGTTCTATCATATACAATTCTGAGGAGTTCGCAGGAGCTGCCTTATCAGGCGCTAACTACTTTTCCTATACCACCTAGATATATTACATTCCATCGTGGAAAGTAATATATATATCATCATTTTCCATTTTCGATTTATATAATGATAAACCAGAACCCCGAGACCCCCCCCCCCCAACACACACACATGTATACATACTCTCCTACTTATGAACACTCGCAAATGCGCCGCTCGTGGGACGTAATTGTACCTTAGATACCTCCAGCTATGCCACTAAAGACGGCAAGATACACAGATTAAATTATTGAAAAGTTAAATACCTACGCATCTTGCTCATAGCGCATAGTTGAACAACTAATTCCGTGTAACAAACTACCGATGTAGTCTAATATAGGAATCCAAGCCTTGTCGAATTCTAGAAGATTGTAAAATATACAAGCATAAGAAAATTTAATTGGGTTATTAAAAGCTATTTTCCGACATACATGGTAAGTATTTCTGACACTAAACATATAAAGCAGACGTTGGGTTAGGAATGATTAAGAAGCACTGACATACTAAAATACGTAATAACACAGGTACTTATTCTATACACTGTACGCATAAGGCAAAAAAAAAACCTGTAAGCATTAAAACACACAATACATGCATGTAATGTAATTTACAGTTCAATCATTAATTAGGAACAGTCACTAGTTCAGTTAAAACTACAGACATGCGTAAAAACAAGCGCTAATGAACTGCATAGAATAATTTATATAAAACAAGCCCTATTTAATTCTTTTATTTTGTTTTGCCAAGGAATAAGATGATCTAAGTCCGTGGTTTTGCACGCTGATAATTAAAGCGTTCAAAGTTAACATTTGATGCGATATTGTAAAGGCGGAACATGGTTATCGACCTTATTAGTTTTTTATTGTTTTATCTATAGCCTTCGTTGGAACAATGTTGATCACCTCTCTCAGTTTAAAGAAGAATCCTATCCATGTGGCAGGCACTTACATGTTGTCATAATTTAAACTTTAATCAATTTAAGTTGTCATAATTTTTGAAAGAAAAAAATCCCACTGATATCGCACGGAACCTTATGTTTGGCGCCAATCTGATTAAAATGCAGACTTTTGTTTTCACTCTGTGAAGTAATAAGAATAATTATGCATTTTCGTGATTTTAATTTCCGCGCGCTCATGACCAGTGGACAGGGACGATAACTCTGAGTACAGCAAACCGGATGTTAGTCAAAGAAATTCCACGTCCCGGAAGTTCAGTTTTAGTAGGCCTACAAAGGAAAACAACCTTCTACGCCTTTATTATGACATGTAAGGCGCTTCCTCTTGGTAAAATGCATTTTTCATAACAGGAGCCGTAACTAGTTCAACAGGGTAAGTTTTCCTACAATGTGAAAATTGTCAATACTTCGACAATAGTGAAATTCACCTGTTAGCAAGTTGACAGGTAAACATAAACAGTGTTGTCTTTGTCTGGTCTAAATACGCAAAAGGTGATATATACAGTACGTTGTTTAGGGCTTAAAATATATTGGTTGATTTATATGTAGAATGTAAAACAAATTATTTGCACAAATTCCACTTTCACCGTTGCCCGAGTTTCCTCTGTCCACGACACCATATCTGATCTATCTAAAACTGTGCCGGGTCTGGTGTCGGGACCAGAACAGACGAAGCTCTGGCTAGGTTCCACCGGGGATCGAACCCTCGATCTCCAGATAGGCGACCTAGATCCATGTAAAATTAAAACCTGCCACACCACTCTCTCATTTTTATTTTAATGTGTTTGTAATAGGACGAGGAAAAGTGATAAAGATACATTGTAGTGCCGTCGATAGGGCTCGAACCCACAACCCTTCGCTCTCAAGTCAGATTCTCTACCAACTGGGCTAATGGGAATTTTCTTACAGCTCACGCTTTTAAAGGCCCAATATACGTAACTTCAGGGAAATTTTCGTGAGCCTGAAAAAAACTCCAGTTGATAACCTTGCAAAAATAAGCCTAAAACGAAGTTAACCTGAGCGGTAACTAACAAGAGACTTTGGACAAAAAAATCCAAAGAATGAAAAATATTCTGGTGGGTCCCACTTCAACAACAAACTGAGGGTAGAAGACAGTTCAAAATTGACGCGTGTTTACAAATAGCATGTTTCAACTGCTGATGTACCGGTAACCGCGAAGGAATTTGTCTGGGATATTGCTGATATCAGTTAATCTTAACTAAATCTATAAATATAAAAAGTTATTAGGCTTGATTTTCAGCTCAAGTTTTGCCGAAAGTTATGTATATTGGGCCTTTAAGGCAACCTAATCAATGCAGGCCAGGGTCCAATCCTAGCAGGCCAGGGTCCAATCCAAGTCGGCCAGGGTCTAATCCTAGTAAGCCAGGGTCCAATCCTAGCAGGCAAGGGTCCAATCCTAGCAGGCTAGGGTCTAATCTTAGCAGGCCAGCTAGGGTCCAATCCTAGCAGGCCAGGGTCCAATCCTAGCAGGTAAGGGTCTAATCCTAGCAGACCAGGGTCCAATCCTAGTAGACCAGGGTCCAATCCTAGTAGGCTAGGGTCCAATCCTAGCAGGCCAGGGTCCAATCCTAGCAGGACAGGGTCTAATCCTAGCAGGCCAGGGTCTAATACTAGCAGGCCAGGGTCCAATCCTAGCAGGCCAGGGTCTAATACTAGCAGGCCAGGGTCCAATCCTAGGAGGCCAGGGTCCAATCCTAGTAGGCTAGGGTCCAATCCTAGCAGGCCAGGGTCCAATCCTTTGACCCTCAGAATTCTGGATGGTTGCTCTACGAAATGAGCTGCTTCATTTGTTGGCATAGTCCTGATCTGATACATTTCCGTACAGAAACAGGAAAAAAGAATGGCACAGATAGACTGGAATTCTAATATGGGACCCTCCAATCTCTAGACAGATGCTGTAACAATTCATGAGCTACGTATACCCTATCTTTGGCAATTGACTCAATTGCTCTCCCCACCCACAACCACCACACACACTTGGTATATATATATATGTATATATATATGCCAAATTTGTGTCAGACAAGATAAAATAAATTACCAAGTATAAATATATTTTTATTAATATACTATTCTTTCCAATTTTAGGTGAGGGATTGTTACAAGATGGCTGTTAAACAGGAAAGACTTTTAAATAACTCACAGGATGTCGCCCTGCTCTTCATGGTACTTTTGGTACAGGAAGTGGTTCAAGCTGCGTACCTAGCAGCGGATCTACACGCCGACACAGAAAAGTTAGAGCAGTCGGACCTCATTAACAGTTGTCCTACGTTCTGTCTCTGTGACTCCAACTCCAACGCAAACTGTTCCCTAGAATATGGAATGGCCTCTCTGGATAATGTCAACTTTCAAAAGTTATCTTTATTAGAACTCAGGCTGTCTGGAAATTACTCTTGCATTCCTGAAGAATTTCAAGAACAATTGTCCATTCAGACTCTGAAATTTACAAACAGCTTTTTAGTGTCCCTCTCCTGTAAAAGCTGGGTTGATCTACCAAACATCGTGGATATGGACTTGAGTCAGAATTATGTCAGCCTTCTGCAAGATCACGATTTTATTTCTAATACAAAGTTAATAAGTCTCAACCTCAGTAGAAATGTGATATGCCAGATTGAGTCTAGAACATTTGAGAAGCAAAGCCTACTAGAGAAGCTTGATCTGAGCCATAACCAGCTAGGTACCTTAGATGACCGGATGTTTGACCCCTTGACCAGTCTCAAACACCTTGACTTAAGTTACAACTATCTCAGTCATGTCCATGATTCTGTCTTCAAAAGTCTTCTGAAACTTACAACTTTAAAGCTGGACAATAACAGGATCAAGGTAATGAGTTTTGACACTGTAAGTGTTTTGCCGTCTATCCATTCAATGTCTCTGTCTGGAAACAACTGGGAATGTTCGTGTATGTTGGATACACTGCTTAACTACATACAATCCAGGCCACTGATGTTGGTTAGTGATGACAAACCTCGCTGTTTAGTTCCAGAGAGTTTGAAAAACACATTATTATCAGAGGTGTCTATCTTGGATCTACCCTGTCCGCCACCTAATATATCTCGGGTGTCACACAGTCGGAATTTTCTGGCCAGGAATGATGTATATTTGGCCTGTGGGACGAGCATATTTCCTCACGCTCAGGTATACTGGCAGAACACCATGGGACAAGTCTTTGCCCACCCAACAGTGCGACTGGACTGGGAGAGTCTAAATGTTTCTAGTGTTAAGGCCAGACAGGAGTATGTTTGGCCTGTGGAGTGTATCGACAAGAACACTGTTGTTCGTGCAGAAAGCGACGGAGGCTTGTACATTGACAATATCCATGGCAGTTTCGTCGGCGAATACACATGTTTTGCGGTCAACAAGGGTGGTCAGACTAACGTGACCATTGACGTCATGGTGATCAGTGCTATTCGGCCGGTGTTTTATGAGAGTCTCATTTATGGTGCTGCTGCGTCAGGTGTGATGTTAATTATTGCCATCTTTGTTGGCATTATCAAGACGTGTAGGTCTTGCTGCAAGAAACTGACCTGTTCCTGTCGATGTTACTGCTGCTGCTGCTGCAGGAATGCTCAAATTGAGCTCAAAAAGGGGACAGATTCTGAGGAATATATATCGGCCGCTTCCTCCATGCTTGATGACTGTGAATACACAAGCAGCCATTATAAGTCTGATGATGATGAAGGCTCCAAGTCACCATTAAGCTGGGGTCAAACCTCAAGGTCGTCTCCACAGAAATGTGTCACTCCAACAGCAGATTCTAAAGACAGACGGCAAAACATAACCGGTACCTTGGATGAAGTTAAGATCCAACTTGAAAGGAAGATGGAAAAAGTGCGGTGCCATGTCCACAGCATAAAGGAGTCAGGATCTCAGTATATCATGACAATCAAGGACACAGGAAGTCAGGCGGCTACTAGGGTCAGGGCTGGTATGGCCCTGGGGGTGGAGCAGGTCAAGTCTGGGGTCATGTCAATGAAAGAGTTCTGTGGGACAGGGGAGATGGGCACACAGACAATTTCTGTGATATCTGTGTCAACAGACATTGACACCCAAAAACAAACAGAGGTGGTCAAGTCAATTAAAATGACTTATGTATAATGGTATGTATAGTGGTATATGTATGTATAGTGGTATATATATGTATAGTGGTATATATATGTATAGTGGTATATATATGTATAGTGGTATATATATGTATAGTGGTATATATACAATGTATGTATAATGGTATGTATAGTGGTATATATATGTATAGTGGTATATATATGTATAGTGGTATATATATGTATAATGGTTTATATATGTATAGTGGTATATATATGTATAGTGGTATATATATGTATAGTGGTATATATATGTATAGTGGTATATATATGTATAGTAGTATATATATGTATAGTGGTATATATATGTATAGTGGTATATATATGTATAATGGTATATATATGTATAATGGTATATATATGTATAATGGTATATATATGTATAGTGGTATATATATGTTTAGTGGTATATATATGTATAGTGGTATATATAAATGAATAGTCTATATATTTTTATATACAGTCTATAACTACTTGTATTGTTATAATACATTGTATGTATACATACCATACAGTTTCTAATGTGTACTATATGTACATGTATGCCAATGACATGAGTGGTCTGACTGATCTATATGGCTCCACCTAGTGGTCCATAATTCCCTGTCGACCCCTGTAGTGGAGTACTGTTGCTTGTAACCCCTACCACACTGTAATCACTATGGTTTCAATAAGTTATCATCAGTTATATCTCTGCTGCTCCTAGTGGTTCGTAGGGCTCTTTCTAGTCATCAGATGACCCCTTTAGTGTTTCCTATGGTTCTTTTGTGGCTCCATGAGGACTTGTGTCTCCCTCAAGTGGTCACGACTTATTTGTGGTCTCTTCAGCTAAACATATGTGTCCCAGGGACAAATTCCTACTGGCCCCTATATGATTCATCAGTGTTCTCACTAAGTTTTGCAGTAGTTGGTTGACCTCAATAGAGTAGCCGTTTGAATTTTCACATAACATAATGTTGACATACATGTATAAAATTATGAAAAAGTAGCCGGTTCAAAGTTGATGAATAGCAGGCTACTTTTGTAGGCCACCAGCTTTTAACGAGAACATTGAATTGATGCTTGTAATTTCATGTAGAAGCCCCAAATCTCCCCTAACGTTTGGTTCCTATTGTCCCCTCTATTGTTCTGTGTGGGTCTTCCTTATGGTCATTATGGCTGCACTAAGTGATCATAGTGGCCTACTGCTCCCAGTGATCATTGTAATTCCCTATAGAAGTCCCTCCAGTTATTGGTAACTAGTTCCTCTGTTGTCTGTGTAGACCTTCCTAGTGGTCCCTCCAGTTATTGGTTACAATTTTCCCCTGTTGCTCCCCCTAGTTGTCTGTGTAGACCTCCCTAGTGGTCCCTCCAGTTATCGGTTACTAATTTCCCCTGTGCCCCCCCCTAGTTATCTGTGTAGACCTTCCTAGTGGTCCCTCCAGTTATTGGTTACTATATATTTTCCCCTGTGCGCCCCCCTAGTTATCTGTGTAGACCTTCCTAGTGGTCCCTCCAGTTATTGGTTACTATTTTCCCCTGTGGCTCCCCCTAGTTGTCTATGTAGACCTTCCTAGTGGTCTCTCCAGTTATTGGTTACTATTGTCCCCTGTGGCTCCCCCTAGTTGTCTGTGTAGACCTCCCTAGTGGTCCCTATCATGTTTACAGTCCACGGCGCAAGTGGTTTCCTAGGCCTATTGTAAAGCTCATCCAATTGCTCTCCCTTGGGGTATTCCAATATCTATACCTTTCCAGTGGCTCCGTTACTTTAGTAGTCCATTGATTTGACCCATGTGGTGTCCTCTGGTCAATGTGGCTACTATCAGTTCCAGAGTCTCTCCTTAGGGCCCTTGTTGGTCCTCCAAGTGGTCCCTGTGGCTCATCCTTGCGGTTCCAGAGTCTCTCCTTAGGGCCCTTGTTGGTCCTCCAAGTGGTCCCTGTGACTCATTCAGTCGGTTCCAGAGGCTCTCCTTAGATACCCTGTTGGTCCTCCAAGTGGTCCCTGTGGCTCATACTGTTGGTCTCAGAGGCTCTCTGCATGGCCCCTGTTGGTCCTCCAAGGGGTCCCTGTGGCTCATCCATTGGATTCCAGTGGTTTCATTAGATCCTGTATACTCTATAAGTGGGTAATGTACGAATATGAACCCTAGTAGACATTACATTGTGTACATGTCTTTACCTTAACTTATAACCCTCCATTATCAATATTCCTAGGAATCCTTTGGGTCTTCCAAGTTGTCCCAGTGACATGACTTGCTTTAATTTATGTTTCACTCCCTAGTATTCTGTGTGTGTCTCACTCAGTTGTCATGGTGATCTTGTGTGCCTTGTGGATCCACCTGGTGGACAATGTGGTTTTGATATTGATCCTTGAATTTCTCCCTTCACTTTACTTGCTTCAACCCTGAAATTTTATAATAAACTACTCCAATCCTTGATTGGAAGAGTTTAGATGCGTCTTTAGGGGTGATTGATCACAAGTTCCTGGTTTCTGTAGCCCCTCAAAGGGGTACTTGATTTCTGCGTGTCTCCCTATTCAATATGACTTTGCCAAACGTCGTATCTTCATGTGTATACTGTTATAGTGGTTTGTTATTTTTAAGTTTGAAGGTATATATATCATACGTTAAAAAGTTGTAAACCTGTTGTATATTTTTGTTTTAAGTTTTTAAGGTACACATGTAATATAAAATCATAGTTGTACTGTATATCATACATTGTGTATATATAGTATGTATATTTTGCTAGCCATCCATTCCATACTCTCATACATGCATTTATATACAATAGGGATTCGAAGAAGAAATGTACATACATGTTTTTTTTTTATGAAATGATGCATTTTTTATGCTACCTAAAGTTGTTTTGCAATTTATCGATAAAAAGAAAGGTTAACAATGCCTTACGATGATCTCATACCCTTGTTTCCTCAGTCCAGCGTTATATGTTCCTCAATGGTGTAGCTATCAGCAGGACACCTTGGTCAGGGCTAGTACATTCTATGTCATGGATGATGAGTGTCGATTTTGAATATTTACTATCAAAGTACAGCTAGCTAAGGTTCATGGAATTTCGCAAGATATCATTGCAAGTTACATACGCCTGTGTATTACTCAAGGAAAGAAAACCTTTCACACTATAAACTTGTATTTATAATGCAGTGTAATGACCAGGCCTAAGTTAAGTTTGTGTCCAGTGTAATGACCAGGCCTAAGTTAAGTTTGTGTCCAGTGTAATGACCAGGCCTAAGTTAAGTTTGGGTCCACTGTAATGACCAGGCCTAAGTTAAGTTTGTGTCCAGTGTAATGACCAGGTGTAAGTTAAGTTTGTGTCCATTTAACTGATCTACTCCTGAAATTTCATAGTGGACTATTCCAACCTTTGGAGGGAGAAACTATGTTTTCAGAGGTGAATGATCGAGGGCCACTCCAATTTCAGTGAAGCAAGAAATTAAATAATGGAGTGAATCACAAGAACTGTATGTCTGTCGTGCATCTAAGAATGTTAACATGTATTCGCTTATAAGACACATTATGTCTTCTGAAGAACATTTGTCTGACACAATTTAGGTGATTTCTAAAAGTGTTGTAGACTTATGTGACAGGTTTTCTTTTTTTCTCTCACAGTCCAGTAGAATTATCATAAAACTATATATTTTGAGTAGTAAGTAGATTTTTCAGACTGCATGTCCACAGCTGATTAATCGGATTAAAACCAAACATTAATTTGTTCATCACATTTTTCTCTTAATATAATTATAAGTGGCTTCTTGAATTTTATGCAACTATTTTACCAAGGGTTGTTACAAGATTAACAGTTTCTAGTATAGATTTTGATACCACCTTTACACCAGTTTATTTTATATATTTGAGAACAATGGATAATTATTCTATTTTTGCTATTGCTTTGTAAATACAGTACCGCCGAATGTGTGCCGTAATATACTGGTAACATTGATATTATGCTCATGTTAGTTTCCTTCATGTGTTACAATGCAACCATATGGTACATGTATGTTGTGTAACATCCTCGATATCCATTGGCCATACTCTCTTCAACCCTGGAATATGTCAAGGCTTTGTGTGTGCCACCTTGTTGATGAGACAAGAAGACTGGTTTGACCCTTTGATGTACATCAAAAGAATCTTGTGGTCACATAACCGTAAAAATTGAAAAGCTTTGAAATCAGTTGTGGCTGCATTGTAATCTTCAAAGCACAGGCATACGGCATAGTAAATTTTTTTACCTGAGTGTGACTTCAGTTTTGCAATGACATATTTCAGGCGTGGAGAGAGGGTATGTGATCGTAACCCCTGGATATAGAGGATGGTTTTGTAATGATATTCATTATAAATTTGGTCTCATTGTGGCAAATATTTCCTGGTATGCAGTTCTATACGTGTGTCAGCAAATCTTGTATTGATCTGTTATGTAATGTTTGTATAACTGTGACAAAGTATCCACATATCAACAGTACGTTGTACCAATCTTTTTATTGTATAACTGTGACAAAGTATCCACATATCAACAGTAAACTGTCTGTGATCAGTGTATATGAGAGCTTGTCTTTTGAGTGGATGAGTGAACAAAACACTTCTTAGTTACCTGGGTAATTCATATTACGTAGATCACATTGTATTACATTTTGGAGACAATTTTGTAAATTCCTTTTAGAAACTAGAAGCTGCAGAGCATAGTGTTATCCCCGTGATATGTTTTGTCACTGAAAACCATTTTTCTTTTTCTTACTTTTTGTTTCCATGGTAATAGATAAATACTGTAGATAAGAATGAAATTTCACATATAGCAAAAGGTCTACAAAGTTTTGTCGAGATCACTTGGAACATTTTTCAAGTTGTAGTTGGAAAAGCAGTTTTATGTTTGTGACTTTGTTCCCATGGTAACAGAAAATATTGAAAAATAAACCTCATCAATTAAAACAAAAGTTCAGTTTAACAGGCCAATGCTGTAGCCTTGAAAAAGCTTGTAAACAGTAAATATTGTATTTCTAAATGTTTCCATGGTAATAGAAAATATATAAAAAATCTCGCCAGTATCAAAAAGCAAGAGGGCACTACAGTCTAATATGTGTACAAAGTTTTTTAAATTTAGGATTTTCACATTGCAGTATGGAAAAAAAAAAATCTCAGAATGATAGACACATGAATGTAGCCATCATCGGAAACCCACAGTACACTTCTCTGACGTTTGAATCCCGTGGGCGAAAATGGAAAGAAACTCTAGTTTTCGTACTAAAATAGTAGCCAATCTTATCGATAGTTTCATCCGTGACTACATCAAGCCGGGGTATCCCATTTCATTTGTAGCACCGCCTGTCAACAAAACCTGTCGATTGTGTTATAATTGTGTTGATTGTGATTAAAATATAAGGTCCTGCTATACGGCAATTGACATCGGCGTCTTGCCTACAGAAACATACTGGTCATGGTCACAGTAAAATGATCTAACAGATCTAGAGTGTCACGAGAAACGACCATTCTGATTGGTCGAAATCTTCGAATAAAATTCTATTCGGAAAAACGAAGGTTTACACCGATTCTGGCCCACGGGATGCAAACGTCCGAGAAGGGTACCGTGGTTTTCCGACAATGGAATGTAGCCTAATTAATTAAAACTAATCGCAAATGATGAGCATTCATTGAATAAGAGCTTATCTAAATGTTTTTAACCAGATCTGAAAATTAACCTTCGATTCACTCATCAGGCCAATTTTAGATCAGTGTGTCTAACTAATTTCCACCTGGTGTTAATCCTGTTATTGACCGAGACTGACAAGAAGATGTGTGACAAGTTTTGACTGTGTGAATCTGTACTGAAGTGCTCTACAGATGTATAGTGTTTACAGCTCGTTACAAAGTAATGACAATGTTTTGCTTTTTGCAAGAAAGAGTTTTTAACAATAAAAGATATTTTGTTTCCATAACTAGTATCTTTCATTTTCTACATCAGCAGGCCAGTATACTTGAGACAGTGTTTCATTTACAAGATTCTAGAATAGCACTTGGTATCTTATCTTGTATCTGGTATCTATCAAAATACCAGGATTAATGGTTCGTCTTCTTCAGACCTGAACATTGAGTTTGCTGATCTTCAAAGAGAGCATCTCTGACTCTACAATACAATATATATATCATTGTATCTTCTGTCAAGTCACAGGAACTGGTCTACAAATACAATACTGTACCATTGTATCTACTGTCAAGATCACAGGAACGGTTTATATACAATACCATTGTATCTTCTGTCAAGGTCACAGGAACGGGTCTACAAATACAATACTGTACCATTGTATCTACTGTCAAGTCACAGGAACGGGTCTATATACAATACCATTGTATCTACTGTCAAGGTCACAGGAACGGGTCTATATACAATACCATTGTATCTACTGTCAAGGTCACAGGAACGGGTCTATATACAATACCACTGTATCTACTGTCAAGGTCACAGGAACGGGTCTATATACAATACCATTGTATCTACTGTCAAGGTCACAGGAACGGGTCTATATACAATACCATTGTATCTACTGTCAAGGTCACAGGAACGGGTCTATATACAATACCATTGTATCTACTGTCAAGGTCACAGGAACGGGTCTATATACAATACCACTGTATCTACTGTCAAGGTCACAGGAACGGGTCTATATACAATACCATTGTATCTACTGTCAAGGTCACAGGAACGGGTCTATATACAATACCATTGTATCTACTGTCAAGGTCACAGGAGCAGGTCTACAAATACAATACCATTGTATCTACTGGCAAGGTCACAGGAACGGGTCTACAAATACAATACCATTGTATCTACTGTCAAGGTCACAGGAGCAGGTCTATATACAATACCACTGTATCTACTGTCAAGGTCACAGGAGCAGGTCTATATACAATACCATTGTATCTACTGTCAAGGTCACAGGAACGGGTCTATATACAATACCACTGTATCTACTGTCAAGGTCACAGGAACGGGTCTATATACAATACCATTGTATCTACTGTCAAGGTCACAGGAACGGGTCTACAAATACAATACCACTGTATCTACTGTCAAGGTCACAGGAACTGGTCTACACATACAATACCACTGTATCTACTGTCAAGGTCACAGGAGCAGGTCTACAAATACAATACCATTGTATCTACTGGCAAGGTCACAGGAACGGGTCTACAAATACAATACCATTGTATCTACTGTCAAGGTCACAGGAGCAGGTCTATATACAATACCACTGTATCTACTGTCAAGGTCACAGGAGCAGGTCTATATACAATACCATTGTATCTACTGTCAAGGTCACAGGAACGGGTCTACAAATACAATACCACTGTATCTACTGTCAAGGTCACAGGAACTGGTCTACACATACAATACCACTGTATCTACTGTCAAGGTCACAGGAACTGGTCTACACATACAATACCATTGTATCTACTGTCAAGGTTTTTGTTTTTCATCCTATTAACAGCCAGAGTGGGTCATTTAAGGATATGCTAGGTTTTTGAGGTGGGGGAAAAACTGAAGTACCCAGGTTAATGTATTTTACCAGTCTTGATTCCACAAGCTTTATTGAAACTTCATGGACAGTTGTAAATTAAAAAGTAATATCATGGATACTTGCCCTATGGGCAGATGAAACAAATACGTATGATATTGTTGGACAACAGACGAAAGGTGATTTGAAAAGCCCACTGTGATATTAGTGAGCTAAAAACTGATTATGTTGAATAAGAACACAGAAGACAGACTAATGTCAATGGAAAGTTTATTCCTGTAGACTACAGTATAACACACTGTTAACATGTGCTCTAACAAGGAAACCCTCTCGTCCCTCCAGTAATCAAAATGGATCCACCATTCCTTTATAAGGGAAGCATTCTCGAGGGTGGACAGGTGTATAAAAATGTATTATATTATGAAAGTGAAAAATTACTTCATCTAAGTTCAGCAGCTGCTGGAGTCAATACTCCAAAATGCAAGTTACATCGAGTTAGTATTGAAAAAGATGTATACCAAAATAATACAGATAATGGAATGCATTTGAACAAAATTAAACCATAACATACCAGGTATATTTTACTAGCTTATAACGTATTTCAATATGGCTACACTTTCTAAATGTATTTTGTTTCTTTGATAAAGTCTAAACAACTACGGTATTGCATGTTTTTGTGTTTAGGGAACCGAAACTAGACCAATGGTAACTATATGGCGAGGGAATATGACTGCATGAAAATGTACACATTCTGATAAAATTGATGGATAATGACAATGACCTTTGAGGTAATTTGATATTTTACCATACTCAATGATACCTGACAGTTGGACCTGTTTTTCAATTTATAAAATAAAATAACGACAATTGGATAGAAATAGGAATGTGCATAGTGGAAAAAAAAATCATTTGTGTCTTATATTGAACGATGTAAATCACAGTAAATTTTTTCGGAGAACATTATCATCACTGGGTTGGTTACAGAGTATACATACTCATACAAAGGAATGGATTCTGCATCATGTGGACTTCCAACAGGTTTAATAATGCTTCTTATTGTGAATACAAAAGCTGAAATTCTTTGTATGAAGCTTACCTAAACTACAAATCCCAGCTGGACCTACCCAGACAATGATTCGGTAAGGTTCAGATGTGACTTTACGGGAGAACAAGTTAATACAGTATATTCCAAGTTCATTTTCGTGCACACTGGGTAAATAACATTACAGACTAGCTAAAAGATCTCATCAGGAGTCGGAATCAATACCACTGACAGACTACAGAAATGTAAATTAAAGCATAAATACAAATCAACCATGCCAGGTAAAACTGATTAAATAAATATATAAATAAAATACCTGTATATATGATAATTAAATAAACATATGTATCTATATCTGAGACATAAATTCCCACGAGTTTCACAATTGCTGGTGTACACCTGTGATAAGAATACCTGCACTTGTAAAAAGTTCTTAACCAAACTTTTCTTGTAAACAAAAACTATTTATTTTAAAATTTGGACCAGACAGTTAATATTTATTTACAGAAATTATTCCATAAACGAACATGTGGAATGTAATTTACATTCATTAAATATGGAAAGCAATTTCGGATAAAGATTCAAATAATTGTTTTTTCTCATATATCTAATTTTTAAGAAATATCATAACTTCATTATCTGGAGTTCAAAAACAAAAAAGAATTGAAAGAAAAATAACACTGAACTCTTTTCTCTTGGTGCCAATAAAATCTATAATCCCATTTTATGCTCCAAGAGCTACATAAACTTATATGTGAAGGGGAGGTAACTCTGCATTTGTAAATCAATAATAACCCAGGGCATGAGACATACTTGAATTAAATAAGGAAATGATGAATTAGACATAATTGTGTTGTACCACACTAAAGGTTGCTAGACTATTTTGTAGACTCCTCAAGGGATTTGTTTAGCAATGCCTCACAGTCAATGTTCTGGTATAATATGAATCAGCAGAATAAATGGCATACCAATTAACATATCCGGTCAACCCATCATTGTGTGTGTAATACCGCAGCAGTTCAACAACTCATATATATCTATATCAGAATAAATAATCACAGAATTTACATCTGGAAATTCAGTCATGCATTACCATATGAAATGCAAACAACATTGAAATCAATGAATGAATGAAATATTTTCTCCCAAAAACCCACACAAATGACTCACGGGCTCTCACAAAAAAGGAAAATGAAGATAGAGTAATAAAGATACTGACCATGTAATTTGCTGATGATGCTTGCTTTTGCAGGAAGAATTTATTTTTATTAATAAAACTGATTTTCTACTCCAATATAAGACTGGACTGTGAATGATTGTTAAAATGAGAACATAATTATACAATGTATCCAAATTAACTGAAACATATGTATGTGGTGAAATCATGAATAGTAATAATAATAATAAAATAATTAAGGCCTGTAAAATTGTTTATATGTCTGAAATAACGGAATTGAAAATTATGATGTCCGTAATGCATGGAATGTTAGGTATAAATAAATTGTTAACAATTTCATTTCAAAAGAAATTAAAAAAATCTACTGAGACAGATTACTACTTGAAATCATCTGACTGCATGATTCGTCCTGAAGTTAAGCTATCACAGAAAAAAAACTTCTACAACAAATAAATGATTTGTATTCAACACCCAGTTACAACAGGAAACGATGCACAACAATGCTTTTAACTGTAATACTTGTCAGCACTCCTGATATAACTACTGAATCTATGTTTCAATCCGTGATTGGTTAGTACAAACATATCACAAAACATTGTTAATAATACTTGTAATGATTATTTCACTCCTTCAACCCTTCATGTTTAAAATGGACTCACCCAGTCTTTCATTTGGTGAGGTTCAAATGTGACCATAGGGGTTATAGGGTTAAGTGACAACACTTAAAGACTGAAAACTAGCAGCCCATCTGTGACTTGTCAACAATATACTGGCAAAAAATATCAACTCTAGGTTTATATAATACAAAAATGTAGAGTTTGTCGCACATACGTATTGCTTTTCAAATAACAGTCTTATATCCCTTAAGACCAGGTTCTGATTTTTCAAAAAAAATTATTACAATAGTGCAAAAAATTTATATAATTTTTTGTGTATCTTTAAAATAGCACAATCATTGACTGAGTTCAAACTTTACAGGTATATTATTGTTGAGAGAAAAATACACACAAAGTTATTGGTTTAAAATGTCATTTAACAGTGGTTAACTGATCATCTTCAGAACAACTTGGTCCTGGACTTGGAAAGCTACAATTCCAAACATATAAAGAAGTGCTATTGAAGATAAAGAAGTTTTGACATATCATGTCTTGTCCCTATCAAGTATTGCTGTCCAATTAAATAATTGGACATTTGATATAAGCATGAAAATACATGTATATGAATAAATCTTATATAAACAAGATTTATTGATAATTTTGAAATAAATTAGGATAACGACTCGTGTAAAGGGAGACAACCTCGTCAACTCTACCACACGCAAGCTCTGATTTGCTTGGTACAGAACCATTGCATTTTGGTGAAGTCACAATAAAAAAACTCGGCCAATATTTTGAAATATGCATAGATATTAATGACAGCAGTAGATACCGGTGATAAATTGTAGAATATAAAAATCTAATTTAGAGAAAAACATATCAATCAGCAGTACGTACTGTAACAAACAGCTCTGCATGACGTAAGCGTCCTAAGACAGACACTTTGTGAGTTTATAATAAACCTGCACGCACACTCACTTCAAAAGACTAGAATTTCTACCAATGGACATCTATAAAAACACCCCAGTTCAGAATACATTAGTTATGATTAATTATCCCTGATAGATTAATGTTCAGTGATAAACATCCACAGAGTACTTACAACCCTAACATCACACTAACCATTATGTACAACAAGGTAACCAAGCCTGAAATTCATACAAAACTTTTAAATTACAATAATATTCTCTTATCATTATAAATAAAAAAAAAATAAAATCATCCACTCAATATATTACTTGTGAGGTCGGAGCACAAACAACCATTATTCTATAATGGATTTATTGGGCCTTCAGGTTAGAATCAGCTGCTATTATAAGGCCTTCTGGTTTTAGATCGGCTCGTAACTAGCCGTTAACTTGTTAACTAAATTTTAACCAGTCGTTGACATTTATAACAAATATCTTAACCATACTTTAACCATGCAAGCATCCTTACCGTATTTCAAATATATATTTATCGTTCACAAGTGTTTATGAAACACCAGAGTGCCCTGGCCATCTGAAGTTGTTAATAAATGAAAATAATTTATCAAGTTTCCCACCATACAAAAACACACACAAACTTCTACTTAACATACACAAAGCAGTCATACACAAATTTCTCCTGGACTTTTTACAACCGCTTATTAATATAAGTGTGTACTTATTAAATTACATTATATATATAATATCTATATAAATATATATAACAAACTATGTACATTGCATCCCAAACAATAAACACATTATGATAACAAATACTCTGTGGTACATAGAATCAGAGGAGACTAGCAGATACTTCATGTAAAATATAGTAAACAAAATATCATCATTATTAATGATAGCTGGTAAAAAATATCACGTCAAACAGTGAAATATATAATTAAATCTGTGTAATAAATACTTGTGTCGATTCATATTCAAAACTTTCTGTCATTTTTCCCCCCACTTATTCCAAAAATCTTTCTTTTTCTCTGCAGAAACAGAAATACCAGATACACCAGGTTTCTGTGTGTACAGAGAGTCACAATGTAACTATACTTGTTAGTCCAAGTTTCTTATGTATAAGCATCACGACCGTGTCTTACTAATGGCTTTTAAAACTGTCTACGTTTACAGTGTACATTTGTATGCATTTCATGAAGGTAATGTACACATATTGTGTATCATTTAACCGTTTCACTGTATATCACCACATTCTATGTGTTTGTAAAACTAAAAATACATCTGCATGTATGCATTGCTATACAATACTGTTTTATCTTACGACATGTATTTTATAAATACACTGTAATGTAAAATTCACATATTGGAATGTTGAGACTACTTGTTGGAATGTATCGATGGACATTTTAACTATGTTCTGGTCAACTTAAAATAACTACACCATTTGTATTTTATCAACTTCTCAAGTCAGTGCTGAAATGTAACAATTACAGCCAGATTTGTCCCAAGAAAGTTTAAGAGAAAGATGATCTCACACCAAAACAAAAATGATTCTCACATTTTCAAAAATGCCAGAATTCATTTCCCTCAAAGTGTCACAGATGACTAGTAATAATATGTAATAGCTCTGTTTATCTGAAGTAAGGACAACCGATCTTACCTGACCCATAGCATGAATTTAAGGCTCCACCACAAACAAGATATAAACATAATATTGTAATTATCATCCTTGAACTTGTTTTTCATGAAATATCATGATGGACTAATCAGGCCTTTAAATCAAAGTTCAAATGTGTCCTCCGGGTCGGATGAGTTAAGTTCTGTTACCTTAACATGATGAGGAATATTGAAATTCTAGCTGGCGTGCTTGATTTTGTGCGAAGACATCTGTGCTGGGCCAAGCACAGCGTAGTTACAAGGGGTTCGAGTACAATGATAGTGGGTCTGCTTTCTGTTGTACTGGCAAAGAGCAACGCCACAATCATCCTCAACAGACGCCTTCACAAACCCTTGTGAACTGATACTGTCCATCTTGGAATGGTGTTTGCGATGAGTTAGGACCTTGCTCGAGTCTGTGCAGCAGTAATCACACTTAAGACAATGGAAGTGTGAGGCCTTGCCTTGGTACTCACAGTTTTCTAAGTTACACGACTGGTTCATACGATACTGCCGCATCTCGCCTCCGGTCAGACTGTCGATACGCTCGTGCCGCAAGGTGTGCTGTATGAGACGGGACCGGTCACTGAAGCTGTAGCCACAATCTTCCCGGACGCAGTGAAAGTGAGTCACACCCTGACGGTAGGCACACTTTTCGTGGTGACAGTCTTCCTTTTGTTTGATGCGTGTGTAACCTTCAGGTATGGAGTCGTCCTTTCCGCTTCGTGGGCTAGAACTTTTCTTCTGCTTCGTAACAATTGAATTACTGTCTACAAAATCATTGCGTTTGGTTGCCGTCCGTTTTCGTCCAGACTTCCGTCCAGATGCGCCATCAATCAAATCGTCTTGTCTGCAATCATCTAAACTATTTTCGTTACTGTCAAGAACATCTCTACTTTTCTGTTCTTGAAACCTCTCGTCTATGACCAGCTTTCCGGAGAAGCCGAGCCCTGGGTCACCATCACTGCTAGATGAGGGTTGTGTATTAGTAGCATGAGCTTGCTGTGCTTTTGCGATCATGCTAGAAAATGTTGAGAATTCCAGATTCAGTGATGAAGACCCGTTTAACTCATCCTCATCTTCATCATCGGGGTCTGAAAGGTGAGAACCTTCTGGCGGATAATCTTCACTCCCTGTAGCACATGGGGAGATCTTGGTCGGAGTGATGACAGAGGTAGGTGTCGCTACAGGTGCCTGTTCTTCACTCTTGCTAATCTTGATACCATGTTTACAGATGTGAACGCGAAGACGTGATGGATCAGAGAAAGCCTGGTTACAGTCAAAACAATGGAAGTGGTCTTTCTTTTTCAATTTACAGAAAGGTCTACCACAGTTCTGGTTTATATCAAAGTGCATGCTTTCTTTTAACTCCTGCCAGCTCCGTTGCGGAACAGAGTTATTTCCCTTCTGCTGCAGTAACACTGACAGTGGCACGTTGGCCCCGACCAGTCCCTGAGTGATGACGGGGGTGGCCACAGCGCTCACAGTGGCCACTGTCGGGACTACTAATGCCATGTTTGGTACAGCCACTGGCATGGCCTGAAGTGTGTTGACTGCGGACACTTGCGTGGCTAGCTGTGTGGTCAGTGTCGGTATCGCCATGGTGCCTGGGGCCTTGCTTAAACCTGACCAGGGAAAGAACGTTCCTGATGTCTTGATGAGGCCTTTGTTGATAGACTCGAGTGGACTGGGGGACAGAGCAGGTATAATTGGCATGAACCCTGGGACAGACACTGTAGGAGCTGCCTCCTTCTTAACGAGTTGGAGGGGTTTGAGTTCTGTGGCGCCCTCTGTCCGGTGTTTCTTGTCGTGTTGCATCATTGTACTGTGTCTGACAAAAGAGTAATCACACTTGGGCTTCACACAATGGAAATGTCGGTTGATTTTGTTATTGTTGCAGTGATTGCGGCGACAGTTGACGTTCCGATCAAAGAACTCAAAACCCTCCATGATGGTGACAAAATTATGGAAGTCTTTGGCATGTAGGTTGAGGACGTCAAGCCGGTCGGTGGCATGGTGGCATCGTGGCCGCGCGCAATGGTAGTGCTGCTGCTGTCTGTAAATACACAGCTCATCTGGACATTCCTCGCGCTCCTCGAACATCTTAAAGCCATTAATGACTTTTGGGAGACCACTGCTATTGATAGCAACTTTCCTTGTGGACTGAGCGATTTCCTCTTCGGACAGCTCAACCTTTGGTATAATGGGGATGTCAATTTTAGGATATTTGGGAGGTCGACCTCTACGACGTGGCGAGTTATCTTCGAGTTTTGATCCAGAAAACTTGTACGTCTTGCCCTGTGATGCTCTAGCATACTCATGTATGCGGTAGTGCTCCAGGCGTCCGAATGTTGGACCAATGTGGGGCACAACATGTGTACAGCCAGACTGTAAGGAAAAAAGTACTTGTGTGATTAAATGGGATTTGTACGTATTCAACAGTTTTCCAAGAAGTAAGATAATACAAATAGTCACTGCAAACAATCAGAAAGCTACGAAAACGACCAAACGGTTCATAAATAAACTATGTATGTAACAGGTAATCTACATGTTACATTATGATCTACATGGACAGTATAACAAAATTCTTTCAAGTACAGTGGACCCGTGATAATATAAATATACGGACGCCGATAGTCAGGAAAACTGGATGGAAATGCATGGGAACGGATTTCCATGACGTTATTTGTACTCATCAGATTCGGATTCCGTGTCTGGAACTCCATTTTGGGAACGGAAAATACTTTCCATTAGCAAAATTCTCGCAATAATCGGGATGATTTTTTCATCCACGCAGAGAAAAAAATGTCGGGGCAAGTCATATGTGTCGATAGCTGTACAGAATATCGCTATATATTAGAAAACATATGTAAATATTTATATTTACACAAAGTCCCAAATTGATTGATGTAATGTCATTTAAACATCTTGCAGTGTATGTAGTCAAGGGAAATAACTCTTGCGCAACACATTTTTTTAACCTGGTAAACAAACTTCAGCAGGCCGGAAAACTTGTTATCTGGACGTTTCGGACTGGGAATGAAAGTCAGGATTATCGCGGGTCCACTGTACAGTATGACTCTGGGTTTGGAAAATAACATTATTTACTGAGAGACTCTATATGACAAGAATGCAAGGTTACCACAGAGGCTCAGATAAGTCTTTACACTAACAGAAGACAGGTACGTACCCAGATACAATGGTAGTGTTTTTCCTTGAGGCTGTACTGACAACTGTTGGGACAGGCCTGCAGGGGCTCGTACACATGGTAAGCCACTGGCGTGATTCTGTCTTGCAGCTCATGAAATCTGTAAGAATTATCAATGTTTTATCAGATTTGATTTTATTTTCTTGTGACAAGGTAAATCTTTACTAATGTACATGTATTTGTTTTCTATTGCAAAAAGCATTTGCACCTACCTACCATTACAATCAACTAATTATATTTTGCTGTGGTTTCAATAGATTTAAAGATCAGCTTGATATTAATTATATACATTGCATTGTATTCTAGTGCTCTCCATGATGAAAGAACATTCACAAGGACAGCAAAAAATTAAAACAGGAAAAAATACTGATTTTACTGATGGGAAAAAGAGTTCTCTGGATATTTTCCTTAGAGTTATGATATATTACTGACTACAGAGATACACGTGCTGCCTACCTGGCATGCTCCCGGACGCCATCCTTGGACTTGAAGAGGACCAAGCAACCCTCTACTTTACAATGGTAGTGATCCTTGTACAAGTACTGGCACCGCGAGTTACAGGGGTCATTGGCCGTGTATCTGTCAGGGTCAAAGGTCAAAGGTTAAATAGGCTAGGCAAGTTAAAGGTCAAAGATAGGTTTAAACAGATGTTTGATTAAGGCCACTTGTTGGGTACACTATTCAGGGATAGGCTGCAAGATATGTGATTATCTCCCTTAGACCATCCATCAAAGCATTGTAAAGAAGAGTTGAAATTTGCGATTTCATGCAGTTTTTTCTTTTAAGATAAAATAAGTAAACTTCAACTATTCACGTTTCAGTTATTTGCATGAAAAAAAAAATGTAAAGTTAATAGATGTGACACATATTTTGCACTCTTGGTTGATAAAAAGAAATAGCTCAAACCATACTAATCAAATTGATTGTTATACTAGGGAGTATAATTACAATTCCTCGATTAGTTACATGAGTGGGGATAAATCTGATGCCTACCTCACGAGGTAACTTTTCCAGGCCTCGTCTCGCTCTCGTTTCTCCATGATGGGGGGCCTGGCTGGCAACGGTACACTAGTTACCGTGGTGACTGCTTGGCATATGGCTGGGGATGAGGCTGGGGTTGCCAGAGGAGTGGCCACGGATGAGACTGAGGTAGGGATTTGGACAGGAAGTTGAAGCTGATGCTGTACAGGTGTGACTTCCTGTGGGGAGGTGACTTTCATTTCCTCCATCAGGTGCATGGAAGGTATGGGTAATGTAAGGGAGTCGCCGAGCTTTACTCCGGTAAGGTTAAGTGCAGCCATTGTGGAAGCCTTTGGCTCACTGTAGGAGATATCGGGGACGTCGGAGGCATCATCCTTCATACTGTCGCTGTCAAGGTCCTGGTGGGAAACATCCATGGCAGTATTGGATTCGGACGACTCCGACTTAACATCAGAAAAGCTGTTTTCGTTGAGATTTTCTGGTTGGTCCTCCTGCATCAATTTGGACTCATTACTCTCCGAGTCGTCGAAAGCTTCCTGCTTGATGGATATAGGTAACACCATACTGGGATGCTCTGCCTTGAATCTTTTGGAGTCATTAGAATCAAAATCGTCCTGTGCTTCACGCTTGATTGCCACAGGAAGTGACATGGACTGTTGGTTACTCATATGTGATACACTGCTGAGGGGGTTCACCCTAGATGGTGCTACTGTGCCCGGGATCATGCCAGGAATCTGGCCCCCCTTATTGTCCTGCTGATCCTCACGGAACTTCCTGTATGCCGATTCAAAATCTCGCCTTTCGTGTTTCCTCTTGTGAGAGTACAGCTGAGCGGTGGAGTGTAACACATAGTTACAACCTACGACAAACACAATACAAACATTTAAAATCACCCACAATCGGTATGAAGATTTCCTGCTATTGGTATCTTGTATGTATCATGTGCTAATCAAATACTGATTCTTACCGGTGTTTAAGTAAAAAGGCTCCTCTTATCACACAGGTATACTGTACGCATGTAGATATAGGTACAGAGAATGACTCAGTTGCAGTTACACAAGAACTAGACAGAGGCCCATGTTTCGCCTTTGTGGCCAACAGCAGAAAGAATTAACGAGACAGCTACACTTTTCAATTAGGAAAAATATTTGTTTCAAAATAAAAAAGAATCATAGCAATCAACATCAAGGACTTTCAGTAAGAAAGCACCATGTGAAGTCCGAGTCTGGTAGGACCATGGGGAACTTCAGTTATCACACACAAAACTTTGTTTTCAGTGCGACCGACAATTGATGGTGACAAAGATAATCAAATGTAACATTAGAAGTACATGGAAACTTCTGTAGAAAGATAATTATAATGGTGAATTCCAAAATTCGGTGAAGTGTGGATTTGACTGATGGTGGAGAAATGTTAAACCGTGCAAAGGTTCCTCAGCAAATGCAATTCAAGGCCTACAGTTTACACAGGTTTTAAGAATAAGCAGTATTCTGTTTAGCCAGGTTTCTGCATTATCTGAAAAGAACTAGTTCCGTTTTGTTTCCACATGATAACCACATAGATGAAAACAGCAAATTTTGAAAAAGGTGGAAAACCGACATTTTGAGGCGTTTAAATGGGAAATTTGAAGAATTAACATTACAGCAAAATTATCAAAAAGGAGGAATTCCGCCTTTTGGAGGAGGATTTTCATCCCTGTAACCAGCAAGCAATACTTACCAGACCTTATACAGTGGATGTGGTTGCTGACCTTGGAATAGCGACATGACATATAGCCACAGTGTTCGTACTTCATAAACTTTTTGAATCCATCTTTTGCTAAGACTTCATCCTTTTGGTGATAGGTTTTGTGTTTTTCTGCAAAGTTTAAATGGTAAAGATAAATTTAATGCATCTATCAAATACCAACCACAAGGGAAGAACAATGTACGCCTCAGTACAATACCATGCAAAGATTGAGTTCTATTTCTTTGTACAATAATATTAAGCAAATTTCATCAGCAACTGGTTATATTTTATTCGGTAACTGTATGGAAACTGCCTCCCTATCTGAATGCAGTATTGCTGAATTATCTTCATCTGATACTGATCATCTTTAGCCATTGTTTCTGTCTATTACTGTAAATGTTCTGCTTTATCTCTTTCAAAATTTGTTTGCTTGATGGAGTTGAATTAATTTTATTTTGTATTTGGATCACAACTGAAAGGCATTGTCGACACAAACAAATAACACTGTTTTGATTAAGCCTACCCATGTCAGCTTTGTTTTTGAAGGTGAAGTTACACGTTGGTCGTCGACAGTGGAAGTGAGTCGTCCTCTGTCCGTAAAAGGCACAGGATGGTGTGCCACAGTCTTCCGTGGCTCGGAACCGCTGGAACCCTTCCTGGATGATAGCCGAGTCTTTTCTGTGGTAGTTGGCATGCATCTGTACATCCGAGGTACTGATGTACACCTTGTCACAGCCGCCCTGTGTGGAAAAAATGGAGTTAGAAAAAGTCTCGGGAGAGTAACAATCAGTATGTAGAAACAAGGGTTTGGAGTCAGGTTCAGTCCTCAACTCTCATCATTTCTCTTCTTTATATTTCATACAATGAAAATTAGCACAATAGTTTTTCGTGAAGAACTGAGTCTTGGCTGCAATAAGTTTTATTCCCTCCACCTATTCCGACATTGTAGTCACTATGACCTACATAGGGAAGGGTGGGGGGGGGGGGGGGGGGGGGGGTGGTGGGGGGGGTGGGGGGATAATAATTTCAAAGTTTACAGCTCCTCTCAAAGCCTTATCCCATTAAAGTTTTAAAATTAAGGTTGACTAGGTTGAATCTACTGCTATGAGAACAGTTGAAAGGATAATGGAGAAATGTTGCAGACAAATGTGATCTAAAAGATAATTGTAAGATAAATATTGGGTTTTTTTTGAAAAAGAATGACAAATTTCAAGTAGATCTAATCAATTCATTCTAGACTATTAAGCATGTGTAACTAGATGCCAAACATCATGACGTACTTGAAGACAATGATAATGAGTCTGGCGTCCATTGTGGGTACAGCTGACAAATTTCTGACTACAGTCGTCCATAGGACTGTATCTCATGAAACCATGCTGGAGAGACTCCTCCCGCTTTCGGTGCCATTTGAAGTGTCGGACCATTTCTTCCTTTTTGACGAAGACCCGGAAGTTACAATCCATGCAGTGGAAATGTTCGCGGTACCCGAGCTCGTGGCAGTACTTGACTTTACATTCCTGGCCATTGTTAAATCTGTGACAAAATAAGACATTCATGTCTCAAGACAAGTCAAAAGCATTATAGAGGCAAAAGTAGTTAGCGACTTTCAAAATGATGATTTTCTGCTCTCCTTTTATGTCATTTTGAGTGCAAGTCAGCAATTACTTATAGAACATGTACCATAGAAGTATATAGTTCACCTTTTGAAATTTACACTTCCTTAAGAGAGCAATATTAAAATTTCTAATAACCA
The DNA here is from genome assembly GCA_947623455.1 of Mimachlamys varia. Taxonomy (NCBI): domain Eukaryota; kingdom Metazoa; phylum Mollusca; class Bivalvia; order Pectinida; family Pectinidae; genus Mimachlamys; species Mimachlamys varia. The sequence continues at coordinate 5,740,974 of OX392542.1, read as the reverse complement.
AAATAAAATCCATTTTAACAGAATAGAAAAAAACCACATTAACAATATGAAATAAAATTGCAAAACTCCTCTACTTATATTAAAGTTTAAGGGAGATAACTTTCACATGAATCCAAGATGAATATTTGAGGTATTACTAATTCTTTATTGTAAATATCTTACAGACAAGTTGGTTTCATTTGACATTACGACCTACCGTTTAAGGTACTTGGAGTAGTCCGGTAAGAGTATTCTCCCTTGAGAGTTGGCCTTGACCTTGCTTTGATGGTTGAACACGGCCTTGATGTAGGCTGCACTGTTGGTGAATTTATCCTGCTGCTTGTTTGCTGGAAAAAAAACCACAAATTAAAGTTTAGGTACTCAAAGTAAAAAAAAATAAATCAATAAACCCAACATTATCATCTTAATCATCATCATAAAAAAAAAAATTATCAAGAGACAAAAAATAACTTGAGTCGTTCTATAATAAGTAGAACATACTCAGGCAATAAATACTTCTGTGGGAAAAATTTAATAAAGCCAAAATTCTCAAAAAGATAAATAATTTGTTTTATCCTAGCAGACTTTCTTTAGACAGAATAATTTGTATCTGACTCTAGCTGAGGCCAGCGTCTACCTAAGTGGGGCCTCACAGTACCACCTCTGTTAATATCTCCACTTTATTTATTGCTTTGTATCATAATTAAATCGTAACGAAAATATATATTATTATTCTCTATACATAAAACAACATCACGAAGTATATTACTCAGGTACACATGTATTTGACTTAATAAATAGAAATCCATATTCATGTATTTCGATACATACACAGAAAAAGGCGAAATACTTCTATCATTCGAGTCAACTGGTACACTGACATTTAATTAATGACAATCAAAAATTCTTGACAACCACAATTTGAATATTAGGATTGAAAGCCCAATATATCACACAAAAAATGTCAACAATGTTCATCAATTTTCATCTCACAAACTGCAAAATGCCCCGATTGAATTTTTACTTTCTGTCAACTTATCATCGAAAGCTTCAAAGTGATGTATGTGACAAGACATTACTTTCCCATTCAGAAATTAATTAGGATATTTTAAATAATTAATTGAAAGCAAATACACAAAGCTTTAATTCATTTTGTTTTTGAATATATATAGCTGTGTTAATATATACACATCAATTTCTGTTCGCACCAGACTGCCGATGATGAGGTTACTAAAGAATCATTGCCACCAAGAATAGAGGATTTCCTAATATATCAACAGAAATACCTATATGTATAATTCATATAAATTGGTGAATATCACATATATATTTAAAATTACGGAAAACATTTAAACATTAAAAGTTTAGAGAATAAATATTGGACATGAGTCATATTTGGAAATGTTGACAGGTTGATGAGTGTCCATGTCACATAATACATAATCTATATCAATGGTGAAGATCTAATATGTAAATGCCACAACACTAAATCAGTCGACTTGGGAGTGACGTGTAAGGTACATAAAATAGCCAGACGTCAAAGTCAAGTGACAATTCCGTAAAAGTGGGAAATGTTGCAGTAATTGTAGAAAAGCTGGGTTTTATCACATAGATTAATAAATCAGCAAAAAAAAGTAAAGAGATTTTTAAACAAGAGGCCCAAGGGCCTTAACGGTCATCTGACTACCAATTGTGATACCATTATGGAATTAGTTTAAACAATATTTTATTTCCATCAGTGTACATGTATATTACATATATAGAAATTATACAAATAGTGAGGATTGGAAAACAAGCTAATAGCTTATATAAATTCCTCTCCTCTAGGAATTAGTAATACAATCATGTAACAATATGCCACACAAATGTGGTTTTCAAGATGGTGATGATCATGGATTTCTTCGGAACAGTGCGAAAAATAACATTTGGTCAGAATCATTTTAGGCAAGTTTCAGATCATGGAAAGTGTTAGATGTGGATGCAAAATGGGGGCTGTTGCAGCCATCTTGGATCTCTGACGGACTGGAGAAATAACAGCATTTGGTTGGGACTATCTGGGGATCATTTTTCTATGAAAAGTTTTAAATGTGTATTCAAAATGGGGGCTGTGGCAGCCATCTTGGATGTCTGACGGACCCGATAAATAACATTTGGTTGGGACTATCTGAGGATAATTTTTGCAAGGTTCAGCTCAATGTCACTGGTAGAACTTGAGAAGTTCAAAATGACATATGTGGCGGCCATCTTAGATTTGTGACAATGGGCGAGTTCGATTGCCGACTATAGTTACTGTAGTCTACTAGAGTTCAACCGAACACACTTTAGTTATAATGTACTGCGCATGTGTACAGAAAGAAGGAGTTGAACTTGAGAAGAAGTTTAAAATGTGAAAAGTTTACGGACGGCAATTTTGTTTTTCAAGATGGCGAATCTGGCGGCCATCTTGGATTTTGGACCAACCCGAAATGTAACAACACTTGGTCAGGACCATCTCAGGATCATTTCAGCCAATTTTCAGCTTAATCCCAGTGGTAGAACTTGATAAGAAGTTGGAAACGTGTTTTTCAAGATTGCGGCTCTGGCAGCCATCTTGGATTTCGGACCGACCCAAAAAGTAACAATACTTGATCAGGACCATCTCAGGATCATGTCAGCCAAGTTTCAGCTTAATCACACAGGTATAACTTGAGAAGAAGTTTGAAATGTGTTTTTCAAGATGGCGGCTCTGGCGGCCATCTTGGATTTCCGACCAACCTGAAAAATAACAACACTTGGTCAGGACAATCTCAGAATCACTTCAGCCAAGTTTTAGCTTAATCCCACAGGTAGAACTTGAGAAGAAGTTGGAAATGTGTTTTGTAAGATGGCGGCCATGGCGGCCATCTTGGGATTTCGAACCGACCGAAAAGTAACAACTCATGGTCAGGACCATCTCAGGATAATTTCAGCCAAGTTTCAGCTTAATCCCACAGGTGAAACTTGAGAGAAATTTGGAAATGTGTTTTTCAAGATGGCGGCTCTGGCGGCCATCTTGGATTTCGGACCGACCCGAAAAAATAACAACACTTGGTCAGGACTATCTCAGGATCATTTCAGCCAAGTTTCAGCTTAATCCCAGTAGTAGAACTTAAGAAGAAGTTTAAAATAGGTGTTTTTCAGGAAAACAGTGATTGCGCAATCATGTCACAAAATGGCCGCCATGGCACAAATGTCGAGAGTTTTTCGGACCCGAAAAATAACAACATTTTATGGGCTGCCCTTCCTGAACATCCCTACCAATTTTCAGCTCACAGGTACCAGTGGAACTGTAGAAGAAGTTTAATATGTGTTTTTCAAGATGTCGGCTATGGCGGCCATCTTGGATTTCGGACCGACCCGAAAAATAACAACACTTGGTCAGGACCATCTCACGATCATTTCAGCTAAGTTTCATCTTAATCCCACTGGTAGAACTTGAGAAGAAGTTGAAAATGTGTTTTTCAAGATGGCGGCTCTGGCGGCCATCTTGGATTTCGGACCGACCCGAAAAATAACAACACTTGGTCAGGACTATCTCAGGATCATTTCAGCCAAGTTTCAGCTTAATCCCAGTGGTAGAACTTAAGAAGAAGTTTAAAATAGGTGTTGTTCAGGAAAACAGTGATTGCGCAATCATGTCACAAAATGGCCGCCATGGCACAAATGTCGAGAGTTTTTCGGACCCGAAAAATAACAACATTTTATGGGCTGCCCTTTCCTGAACATCCCATTAATTTTCAGCTCACAGGTACCAGTGGAACTGTAGAAGAAGTTTAATATGTATTTTTCAAGATGTCGGCTATGACGGCCATCTTGGATTTCGGACCGACCCGAAAAATAACAACACTTGGTCAGGACCATCTCAGGATCATTTCAGCTAAGTTTCAGCTTATTCCCACTGGTAGAACTTGAGAAGAAGTTGAAAATGTGTTTTTCAAGATGGCGGCTCTGGCGGCCATCTTGGATTTCGGACCGACCCGAAAAATAACAACACTTGGTCAGGACTATCTCAGGATCATTTCAGCCAAGTTTCAGCTTAACCCCAGTGGTAGAACTTAAGAAGAAGTTTAAAATAGGTGTTGTTCAGGAAAACAGTGATTGCGCAATCATGTCACAAAATGGCCGCTATGGCACAAATGTCGAGAGTTTTTCGGACCCGAAAAATAACAACATTTTATGGGCTGCCCTTCCTGAACATCCCTACCAATTTTCAGCTCACAGGTACCAGTGGAACTGTAGAAGGAGTTTAATATGTGTTTTTCAAGATGTCAGCTATGGCGGCCATCTTGGATTTCGGACCGACCCGAAAAATAACAACACTTGGTCAGGACCATCTCAGGATCATTTCAGCTAAGTTTCAGCTTATTCCCACTGGTAGAACTTGAGAAGAAGTTGAAAATGTGTTTTTCAAGATGGCGGCTCTGGCGGCCATCTTGGATTTCGGACCGACCCGAAAAATAACAACACTTGGTCAGGACCATCTCAGGATCATTTCAGCTAAGTTTCAGCTTATTCCCATTGGTAGAACTTGAGAAGAAGTTTGAAATGTGAAAAGTTTACGGACGGCGGACGGCTGACGGCGGACGGCGCACGGCGGACGGCGGACGGCGGACGGCGGACGGCGCACGGCGGACGGCGGACGGCGCACGGCGGACGACGACAGACGAAGCACGGTAACTATAGGTCATCTTGACCCTTTGGGTCAGATGACCTAAAAAGATCCATTAAGACTAGGCCTTCTAACTGTCTGGTCAAGTTATACAATGTCCATGTAAGTTACACAGTGTGCAGTGATACAATGTCAAATTTACTAAATGTTGTATTCAAGTCAAGTTATACAATGTTGAGTAAAGTTATACAATGTTGAGTAAAGTTATACAATGTTGAGTAAATTTAAATAATGTTGAGTAAAGTTATACAATGTTGAGTAAAGTTATACAATGTTGAGTAAATTTAAATAATGTTGAGTAAATTTAAATAATGTTGAGTAAAGTTAAACAATGTTGAGTCAAGTTATACAATGTTGAGTCAAGTTATACAATGTTGAGTCAAGTTACACAATGTTGAATAAAGTTATATAATGTTGAGTCAAGTTATACAATGTTGAGTCAAGTTATACAATGTTGAATAAAGTTATATAATGTTGAGTCAAGTTATACAATGTTGAATAAAGTTATATAATGTTGAGTCAAGTTATATAATGTTGAGCCAAGTTATACATTGTTATGTCAAGTTATACAATATTTAGTAAAGTTATACAATGTTGAGTAAAGTTATACAATATTTAGTCAAGTTATACAATATTTAGTCAAGTTATACAATGTTGAGTAAAGTTATACAAAGTTTAGCCAAGTAATACAATGTAAAGTCAAGTTACAGAATGTATGAAATAAAGTCAACCTATGAAGTCAACTTATAAAACAATGTAAAGACTACAGATACAATTTCCAGTACAGTAACATGATGCCTAGTCTACCCATTTCAATGTTCAATTAAATTTCAGGTTTGTTTAATTTTACAACGTCAGTCTCAGTATCACTATATACATCAATATAATTACAAAAGGTCCAGTCAAGTGACCATACTATGTACAGAATTTTTACTGGTATGTATTTTCTATAGGGAATCTATAATTTGCCTAACTATAGAATTATCTCCCTTTCCTGAATACCTAGAACTTCATGACCAAAAGTATCTCGTTCAATTTGTTTCAAACACAGTCAAGTATCTAGACACCAATCGGACAAGTTATCAATGTAAGTCCAAATAAGAATTGAAAAAATTAGGACTTACTAAAATCATTTTAAGATATTTTCCCTAACAACCAAGAACTGACTTGATTCAAACAGAAATGTATATTGTATTTATCCTATCAAATAACTGGTCAATTTATTTGGTGTCTTTAAGCCATTCAATAAAGATGTTAAACTTTATCCCTTTCTGATGCTGGCCAACGTGCAAAGAGAAACCGGGAATGTTTACAAAAACCGGTATAATAGACCATGAAACAATAAAAGCAGCGTCAGTCTCATGGAAAAAAGTATAGAAAGCTGTGAATTTCTCCCCCAAATGACAGGCTTGTCACCTAACTGTGACGTCCCTAATCAAACTGTACGGTTGCCCCGTGATTAATTCCATATGTCACTCAGAACCCATCCTGTCACTACTTTCATGAATTTCTCTGACATTTAATTTCATTCTTCCTCAAAAATGTAGCTTACAATGCAAATGTATGAACTAGTTTGTGTCATTTTAAGGCATTTCACAGTCATTTCTTCTAAAATATACCCTTTGTTCTCCAACAGGACCCATGAATAATTAATTATAGTTAATTTATGTCTCAAACTTCGACATTTACGACACAATCAGCTTATGCATATTTTTTTCTTTAATGACCAATAAAATTAAAGGAAAACGCCAATATGTTGACCATAGAGTGAGATTTCTAGTATGTATACAAATTAATCGTGATGTTTAATTAATTATTCTCTGTATGTTTAACGACTTTTCATATTCACATACAGGGACATCTTCATTCAGAATTATCATTAGATGATAATAAATCTCCGTGTTTGATTGGAATAGGACACATGATCTAGGTGTCAGTCCCTTCTAAAGTGTAACAGGATTAACAAAACTATGAGGACACCTCAGAGCCAGCTAGTAAATGTATTTCTGAATTATTACTGAGCTTTCCCTGTGGTTACCCCTAATCAAACTTCCCTAATTTTGTACCAGGTGTGGTATTTACCGCTGTACAATTCTCAAGACACAAATCATTTTCTATGATCTCATTGCAGTTATGTTATAATTTTATGGTTTATAATGTAAATTGGCTGCAGCTGTTAGCATGCCGTAACAATTTTTTTTTTCATGGATAAGAATATCATTTTTTCATCTTATAATGTTACAAAGATATTGAATAAATAAATGATGACAAAATTGACAGCTTGATGTGAAGAAAGATGGACTTTAAGCTTACTCTTATTTATTGCATTATCAAATTTGAACATCCACAAAAATATACAGAACACATTAACATACTGTAGAAGCCAATATTTCTGCATGTGAAATTTTTCGCTTAGCCTCTAATTATAAACTATTCTCGGTGTGGAAGTTTTCGCACTGCTTTGTAAATTGTAATGTGTGTCTATAATACTATTAAGACATTGTAGAGTTTGGGTATTTATTGTTAAATATGTTCAAATGTGATATATATTTGTGGAGATTTATTGCAAGCGAAATAAGCAAACTTTAAATTTCCACATTGCAAACAATTCCACTTTTACAATACAATAACTTAAAAAAAAAAATTCATTCATAATTTATTGCAATATTTTATCAAAGCACAAAAGGTACTAGAATTAGACCACTACTATATGTATACCTCTACAGTCATTATAAGCTACAATATTTTGTTTCCACCTTTTAAAGTCTTTCATTGTTTTATAACTAACAGTTTTATAAGCATTACTGTATAATAAATATTTATACAATTGAGCATTTATGACTTTTTCTTATCAGTATTGAAATAAGGATAAAGGGCTGTGAAGTTCGGACACCATATAGTTCATGCTACGACATGTGGCCGCTCTATCGTCACACTTTAGATTAAGCGTTTCCCAAAGATAGCAAAAAAATTCAATTCACATGATCTACAAGTACAACACAATGTCAGAATTTTATCAAAACAGGTCTTAATTTGTTGATAAAACCTGAGAAAAATGTCAGCTGTCGGGAGCTCGTGTATAGTGCTGTAGTTTTCATGATAATCCAATAAAAGATCTTTACAAAATTAGTCACACACGATCAAGTGTATAAAATATTGTCTGCATGGGACCTGAACTTCAAACATAAGATTAAATTGCAGTAGTTTAAAGAAAATAGACAAAATCCCCCATTTAAATACATGTCTCAAGAGACATTTAGGATCTAAGGTTTGTAGGAGTACATGTATACATGTGATAATGACAAAACTCAGAGGAGTCAATTATTCAGCCAATTAAAATTATTTTTTGTTTTATGTTTTTCTTTTATTTTCATCAATTTCTTTTGAGCCTAATATACAAAAATTTCAAAATATGAAATAACAGATATATATGTTATCATAGTTAAAACCTTTCCACAAAATAGACCCCAATTTTACTTTATTATAATTTCAATTAAGTGTGAAAAATTATGACAAGCCCCATTCAAACTGACCTCTTCGCCACGCTTTACTGAATGACTCCAGAAATATTAACCCCGGTTGTTAGGAATTATTTGTAACACTTGAGAAATGCTCTCACCAGTAACATCAAACATGTACCGGTCACCTTAAAGTATACATTACAATAAATTACACATGCAGGTGCCCAATCCTTAGGCTTATTAATTAAGGATCTTCGTACCACTTTCAAAATATTGTAACACACTGGAAACATATATTTTTGTTTTGCTTTTAATACACGGCCCCGATTAATCTTTTCTGAAAGAAAATCATACCTCAATGCCAGATTTTTATGAATTGACAAATCAATAAGTTTTTAGTGGAAAAATGGAATGATGAAAGAACAGGAGCCTGTTTTTTTATGGAGAACACTCGATATATGACCCTTGAACTGTCGTTTTTAAAGTTTACATTTGGGTAGAAATCCTGCTGTATCTGCATTAGTCCAGGCTCGTCTAAAAGCAGCATCAGATGACTGATTCGGACCTCAATAAGGAATAACTCTGGTCCAACAGATTCGACAATTCGGACCACGATAAACAGAACTCAAAGATTTGAACTGATTTTGGTGAGTGGAACAGTTCCCTGGTCCAGTATCACTGTGATAATAATACGGTGTTTGGAATGTCAGAAAACAAGCTTGTAGATGCACCCATGACATCTCGGCTGATTTTTTGCTAATACCAGAAAAACAAATAAAATTCCAAAATGTTGTCAAAAATGAGCATTTATTCAATGCCAAAGAGTTATATCATAATTCAACATAATAATGGTGATCATTTGTTTGTAAGAAAAAATGTTTGGGCTTTTTAAAATTACATGACCACTGGTGCCCTTAATACAAACCCAAAACAAGCTCCTGTATATGATATACCCTGTATTAGAACTCTAGTGTTTAAGTTTGTAGTGGGACAATTTAAACAAGTTTAATTCATTCATCCCTGAACACAGATTTTATCTCCTCAGATTAATAAAGTTTGGAATGATCAATCACAAAATTTTATGGGTAAATGAGTTCACTTCAGTAATATGGTAACAAATAAAATAACATCCGTTTTTCCTGCCTTCCCTAGGAACCTTTTCTACTTCTGAGGTAAATAAGCCTAAAGCATCCCGAGACAACATGAAAAGACAGGAAGTTTTCATTGATCAATGATAAAAGTAATTAAGTTGATATCTAATAAGTTATTTGATATAGCTAGTTATTGTCAGATTTGAAATCATTTCTCTTATAGAAAAATTCAATATCATTATTCATATCTTTTGTTTTCGGATCAGAAAGGTTTCAGTTCATCGGTTATACTTTGGTAAGGGTATGAAAACAACTATAGAGTACCACTTGCATACTATTCAACGAAACATGAAAATGTTGTATACTCAATAATAACTATTTTGCTGTAAAACTGTTTTTCGGTTCAAAGGAAATTCATGCAGTGGTATTCACTTCTTAATTAAAAATAATGCCAGGTAGATACAGCTCAGTGGTTAATTGACAATGTGCCTCACTAATTGGTGTGTTAGATCCAAACTATCAATTACCACTACATTCCTAATTATACGCAAACAAAAGGTAAATACGAGAGAAAGCGATATTTCACTGAAAAATCCATTTTCCATTTTCCCAGAGTTTTATTGAACTATACACAATATCCATTATTTTCCCATCATTGAACAAACTTGGCTCGGAACAAAAACCCCGGCTTTGTCAATACAGGTCCGAAGTTTGGCATAAGTATTGAGGTAACCGTGGTAACGGTTGATACAGTGGAGACGACAAAGAAAGGGATATTGGTGCGATAGTATGTACCTGTGTCGGCATTACGAGCCCACATACATCAATTTTTCACCACAACCTGGCAGACAAAGCTACCTGGTATTGATCCGGTGGGTAGTCCTGTCAGTGTAAACGTCCCAGGCAGGCTTTCGCAAATTTCTCGGAGTATGTTCACAGAGAAAATCATTTGGTTACCATAGCATCCACCCGGCTATGGGCTGGTTTTTCAATCGTATGAGAGGAATTTTTGTTGAATAATTCATTTTCTCCTCATCCATTAATGCACAGGACCTATGTATCTATACTCTAGCGGGTGATGCTAATCACTGTGTTTACAGACCAGTGCTGCCAGCACACAATCTGCCACTATAACCAGCTCAATAAAAGTATCTGGGATAAAAAAATACAAACGCTTTTGATTATAAAGACAGATATTTTGAAGAACAAATCTATATAATTAATGACTGATTATACATAAAGGCAGGCTGCCTTTGACACAGACTCGATATGACAGAATAATACACACATACCTGGGTAGATAAATATATTGTATTAAGCGAAGCCAATCCTTAAATCAACATATTGAATATATATATCATTTTAAGTCACACTTGCTATCTAGTATACATGTGTATTGTAAATGGAATGAGATCTAAAACAACACAATTTCTGATATACTGTACAAATAATTTTGTAGGTTCCTTAAATTTTATCTTTTGTTTGTTGTTTTTTTTTTATCTTTATAGACTTTATTTAGACAGGGACCATTCCACAAAATACTTACCAGCAAATCAATCAATTCTTACTGTAATATTTTGAAAATAAGTTTGTTATTTCTGATAAGTCCGCATGAAATATAATTTGTTTCAGCAAGTCCGCAAAAAATTGAGACCTAATTTTTTTTTTATGTTTCGAGGGAACCTGAATTAAGAAACTTTTGAACTTGGTTAAAAAACAGGTCATATCAAAATTCTATCCACACAATTTTTGAAATATGCAATGTTTTTGTTTTAAAATAATTCTTTTTACATGCCATATCTTTTCAAAATTTTTACATTGCCTAGTTAAATTGCTTTTATAAAATTATTGTGTTTCTTATCATCACAAATGTGTATTTGATACTTGTATGTCAAACACAGAGTCCTACATCTTGCACTTTGATAGCTTGAACGCCTCTTATGGACGTAGTGTACAGCCCACTAATATTATAAAACAGCTAAAGTACAGAAAATACTGGGCCACATTGATACAGAAACTTCAGATTAATTCTGATAAAGATGTGAACTCTGATCACCCATCTTAAGTTACAGTTTAAACACAAGCCATGGTCGTGCATTAATTAGCAGTGTCCATATACACAAGTACCCACACCACTATACAGCTTATAGGCAGAGTAATACAAGTCCACAAGTTCTGTCAAGACAGTTTTTAACAACTGCACCTAGACAAACTGAAGTGTCAACTCTTCAAAACTCCATGCCCAATCAAAAAGCAGGGAGGAAGTTTTATTTGACAGGACAATTTTCGACAATTAGCCCTATTTATGTAAGATCTCAATTTTCTGACTGCGATAATATCAAGTTTCCATAAAAGTTGTGCTTAACTCTCAAAACTCTCTTTGGCCAATTTGGAATTTTCAAGGAGATGTGCCCTTGACATAACTCCACATAATAGGAAATAAGGACAGTTATACTTATGTTACAGGATGGGGAGGGAGAGGTACGTGATGGAGAATGTGATGCTTGATTAGAAGTGGTGGAACAAACAACGTTCAGGGTAAGGGGTGGGGGGGTGGGTGGGGGTGGGGGTGGAGGGGGACTTGATTACTGTCACAAGCAATGGGGGTGCAAGATGTGATTCCGTGGGTGGGGATTGAAAGGGGGAGGTGTAGATGGGCTTTTTATGAAATGCTGAATTATTGAGGTAGAGGATAGCCTTGGATTATAGTTGCTTTCAGATTGAGGTACTAAATAAGGAGCCAGGTGTAAGGGACTATCATTGAGGTGCAAAAGAGCGGAGGGATGGGGAACTGTATTGAGGTGTCAGTAAAGTTGATTGGTAGGAGAGTCGGGACTGTGTGTACGGTAATTTAAGGTTTTGATCAAGGTACCAGAAGGGACAGGGGACTTCATAGTTTAGATTGAGGTGCCTCAGAGTTGCAGAATGAGATTCCTGATTTAGTAACGAATGGGTAACTCCGTTAGTGTACAGCTACTGCAGGTTAAAGAGTCTGAGATTTAGGGAGATGTATGGCTACTACAGAATGAAGTGTCAGAGATTTAGGATGAGGTGGTGAGATGTATGGCTACAGAATAAAGGTTAGGGAAAGTATGACTCAAATTTCAAGGATTACGAGTGAGGAACTCATGTGATACAGGACTTAAAGGATGAGATGGGGGAAACTGTGGTATACAGCTCATTCAGCCAGGAGTGGGGGAATTTTGTGACCCTTAAGTTCTTTATTTCTTTACAAAACATTCATATATTCACTATGTACTGATATACAATACCAGTTTAAGACGATTATACACAAGTCAAGTCTATGTGAAATGTTTAAAATAATTATGACGTAAGCCAAGAAATATGTTACCAATTATTTCTGTGTAAACTTCCTGGTCAGTAACTGATCACTATGTCATATTTATGATTTAAGATTTTAAATGTATATCTACCTTAAAATTCCATTCTATAATCAAGCCATTTACTTTTTAAATTTCATGTAAAAACGTAAGAGTCCCCCTCCCCTGTTAAAGGAGATAATTGGCAGCTCTGTTATTGGGTTTTGGGCAACTCAGAGCAAATGTAATTTATACAAGAAGACTTTCTTTTAAAAGACAAAATTGAAAATCTTTAAGAATTAACTTCAAAACATTAAAATATAGCAAGCTTTGGTTAAAATTTCGTTTATCTATACAAATCAGACAAATGTATGTGCTGACCGGTTCTTCAGTACGGTACACAAATGTGTGTAGAAGATAATTGATCTCTCGACAATGGCCTGTAAGTGCTTCAGCCCTAATCCTCTTTACTTTGGACACAAAACGGAGGTTTTCACTAGAAACAGCCAGGTCAACAAGGCAACACTAACAACAGTGGAGTCCCATCAGTACTTAGAGCTGACCTCCGCCATTCTCACTGCTAACCATTCCATTGTCAATCTACACACATTGAAATACCTCCGACAATCAATTGTTTTAATATATAATATTCACAATTCTGAGAGGACCTTACAAAATTTGGTATTCTGACAGTTTTAATTCATTATACACACCTAGATGTTATCATGACCATGTTCTTCTTCAAAGAAAGCAAAAATGAATTATGGATACTTATGTTGATTAAAACGGCCTTATACATCAGTCATAATAAAAATGTAACACTGGGGGAGAGGTTTACCTGATATTATTATGGAATAGTCCTCTGAAGATCAACTATCATTCACTTGTCACCCTTGAAAATGTATTTGAACTCTTCCAATTCTCATTTTAAAAGACATTTTTAATAAATTTATTTTGAAACTAACAAAGACTTATGTTTTTAAAGAAATTGTCTTTTTCCGTAGATATGTAAATACATGTATTTTCTGCCCTGTTATTATTATGTTCAAATACTTTGTCATGTTCATATACATGTATATATAATATAAACACATTATATTTCATTTTACCAGCACAAGAGGCTTTACAATAAAACCAACATACAGTAACATTTAATCCCCTTGTGTAGTCGACTGCTACACAAAACTTCCATGTTTGGGAATTAAAATACACATAAATCTATACATTTAATACCAACAAATTATTTCAAAAGACCTGTATTTACCTGTAATTCACCTATACCACTGCAAGATTTTCATGCTAAATTTAGTTGCCATTGTACACGTCAGCTGATTAATTATACATGTTTCTACTAGTTCTTTACGAGTTTTTAAAACAAATAATTGATTTCATGCCAAATACATATTTTTCCCACTTTGAAATTAAACCGACTGGCTTACAAATTAAATGGATTTTGTATAGAATGCTATCAAGACTTGTATTTTGTCAGGGTTATTTGACCAGAACTAAGTTTGAACAAGGCATTGAACTCCTTACAATGCCTTAGTTTGATGTTACTAGGGCAACACGGGCTGAATGCCTTGACGCAAATCGAATTTAGACATAAAATCATGCGCAAAAGAGGGAGTTTTTGGACTAGGTGACGGTCCCACTTGTCGGCCAGTGATCTACCTGGGATTTAATATTTCCAGCTATCTGTGTTTGTATTATATCAAGGTTTCTGGCAGATTAAACTAAAACCAGCTATTTATAGGCTTTTTCAACTTATATAAAAGGAGATTCGTGTGTCAGGATTTGGAAAGGTACTCTAATTGTGATCAGTAAAAAAGGGCACACATATTAATTACGCACAATTCTCAGTCGGCATATTTCTTATGAAATATAACTCCATAGAATCCATTTAAAAAATATATATAATTTTGTATTATAAACAATGTAAATTGACACAAGGTAACATAGTCATATACTTAAAATGTTGAGACATAATAGGCCCTAAAACTTTACTTAGTACTTAGGACTTTATACACACATAAATTCCAGGTTGAACCCTAAATTCTGGTATATTTGTCTAGTCCTGGACTAAGTATCCAGAAACAATATTTAATTTACAGCCCCATACAATTTGTGGTTGCTATGGAGACCGTGATAACATACACACAATTCTACCTGAACATTCTTTTATACCTACAGGTCTTATCAAGGTAAAGAACGAGACTTTTATACTGTCGGTTAGCACCACAAATATCCAGTCTTCGATATCCTTATCATACACAAGGAGATCAGTAAATAGTTTGGCCACCATAATTTTTAAACTTGCATTTTCATAAAGTTTCAATTTTTAATATTAATTACTTTCATAATGATCTTTCTAAGTGATTTGGAATCATTTAAGTTTCCTTTTGCACACCTTGTAATTTATAAAATAATCGTTTATTCATGCAGAAACAATAATTAATACATAATAATCACAGCTCAGAATTATGCTGTTGCATCTGTATCAATTAACACAAAAATCTTGATTTTCATAAAATGTTTTCTGTCCCATGAAAAGATACATAAAATGATAATAATTGCTTTAACTATGTTTTAATATATCAGAACAGACTAGCAGTATACATTTCTTGGTCCATTTTATTGAGTTGGATCATCTCAAATCATAGTAGATTTGTAACTTTCTTACTACTATGAATAAGGGAACTCGTGATCGAATGCCCACAGCGATGGTACTTTTTTTTAAACAGGAAAAAAAATAATGAACCTATATATACAGTCATGCAACTCCAATTCAGAACAAGAATGTATGGGGCCACACCAACTTGAAACTTTCCTCTGTTTCAACAAACTGCCAAGTACTACATTTATATTCAGTGCCTTATAGCTAATGGCCATTTATTAATCGTAATGATTCTTGGCGTTTTTGTTCTGAAGAAGCTGTTCGAGTATGTCAATAAATTAATGGCCCCTCTATAACCCTGAATGTGGGTCAAGGTTATTTATTTCACAAATTTGTAGCAGACCGCATGACAGCATCTACAGGCCAATAAACCATAATTAATACTGTAGGCCTTTTGGTTCTTCAATCATTTGATAGATCTATTTGATAGTGAAGCAGAATAGTAGAACTACAGTTGGTTTAGGGGGTAGGGTAGGGTTGTGTAGGGTAGGGTAGGGTTGGGGGACAGGTTGGTTTAGGGGGTAGGGTAGGGTTGGGTTGTGTAGGGTAGGGTAGGGTAGGGTAGGGTTGTGTAGGGTAGGGTAGGGTTGGGGAACAGGTTGGTTTAGGGGGTAGGGTAGGGTTGTGTAGGGTAGGGTAGGGTAGGGTTGGGTAGGGTAGGGTGGGGGACAGGTTGGTTTAGGGGGCAAGGTAGGGTAGGGTTTTGTGTAGGGTAGGGTTGTGTAGGGTAGGGTTGGGGGACAGGTTGGTTTAGGGGGTAGGGTAGGGTGTGAGGACAGGTTGGTTTAGGGGGTAGGGTAGGGTTGGGGACAGGTTGGTTTAGGGGGTAAGGTAGGGTAGGGTTTTGTGTAGGGTAGGGTGTGAGGACAGGTTGGTTTAGGGGGTAGGGTAGGGTTGGGGACAGGTTGGTTTAGGGGGTAGGGTAGGGTAGGGTTGTGTAGGGTAGGGTTGGGGACAGGTTGGTTTAGGGGGTAGGGTAGGGTAGTGTTGTGTAGGGTAGGGTTGGGGGACAGGTTTGATTAGGGGATAGGGCAGGGTTGGGGGACAGGTTTGTTTAGGGGGTAGGGTAGGGTTGGGAGACATGTTGGTTTAGGGAGTAGTGTAGGGTTGGGGGACAGATTGGTTTAGGGGGTAGGGTAGGGTTGGGAGACAGGTTGGTTTAGGGGGTAGGGTAGGGTTGGGGGACAGGTTGGTTTAGGGGGTAGTGTAGGGTTGGGAGACAGGTTGGTTTAGGGGGTAGGGTAGGATTGGGGGACAGGTTGGTTTAGGGGGTAGGGTAGGGTTGGGGGACAGGTTGGTTTAGGGGATGAGGTAGGGTTGGGGGACAGGTTGGTTTAGGGGGTAGGGTAGGGTGTGAGGACAGGTTGGTTTAGGGGGTAGGGTAGGGTGTGAGGACAGGTTGGTTTAGGGGGTAGGGTAGGGTTGGGGGACAGGTTATTTTAGGGGGTAGGGTAGGGTTGGGGGACAGGTTGGTTTAGGGGGTAGGGTAGGGTGTGAGGACAGGTTGGTTTAGGGGGTAGGGTAGGGTTGGGAGACAGGTTGGTTTAAGGGGTAGGGTAGGGTTGGGGGACAGGTTGGTTTAGGGGGTAGAGTAGTGTAGTGTTGGGGGACAGGTTGGTTTAGGGGGTAGGGTAGGGTTGGAGGACAGGTTGGTTTAGGGGGTAGGGTAGTGCTGGGGGACAGGTTGGTTTAGGGGGTAGAGTTGGGTTGGAGGACAGGTTGGTATAGGGGGTAGGGTAGGGTTGGAGGACAGGTTGGTATAGGGGGTAGGGTGGGAAGTGGTTTTAAGGGGTAGGGTGGGAAATGGTTTTTGGGGGTAGGGTGGGAGTTGGTTTTAGGGGGTAGGGTGGGAGGTGGATTTAGGGGGTAGGGCGGGAAGTGGTTTTAGGGGGTAGGGTGAGAGGTGGTTTTAGGGGGTAGGGTGAGAGGTGGTTTTAGGGGGTAGGGTGAGAGGTGGTTTTAGGGGGTAGGGTGGGGTTGGGGTGTGTGAGTAGGAGATAGGTGCATGACCGTGGGGATGGGTGAATGTAGGCATTTTCTTCAGGAACAAGTCGAAAACCGCTAATTACATGTAAGTTGTTTTTAAAGAGATACCTGCTGAGACAACGACAGAGCTGAGTATCGTACAAAACACCCGACATAAAGCTTCAGGTCTACAGACTGCATGGCAACCAATAATACATCAATTCATCACAGATGTCAATATCAATTAAAATATACATATATGGGAGTCCAAGCTGACGTAGTCGACTTCCAATCTATACCTGGAGGCAAGTACAAAGTACTGACAGAAAATTTGTCAATGAATATCTCCATTTTGACAGTAAAAGCGAGATCTTTTGAATAATACTACTGTAAACAAATGGACCGCATTCCCATTGATTCCGAAATCAATCCAGCTTGTTGTCAGCTGACTGACCAAGAATCAATTTCCTAGGGGATTGTGTCATTAAAATGCCACCGGTTGCCACAGTGATATGAGATTTTGCCCCGAGATGAATCTTTCCATGATAATTAAGTTCCTAGTCCCTGTACTGATTAACATGAAAAATTAAACATAAATTTATTTACTTTCAAACAATGTCATAAATGTCGGGAGGTGTGAAAACAATAAATTCCCATATAGTGTGTGTATTGTATTGCATTTAACAATGTCTGGAATAGTAATGAAATTATTGTAACAACTTATCTATTGCTGTGTACACAGGTATTTTCTGAGTGGATAAAAAAGGTGAATTGCAATTTTAATTTCCTTAATGAAAAACAGTTCTGAAGATAAGGTTAATAAATTTCTATGAGCTGTCAGTACAGGTCTCTAAATCTGACAGATGACCCCAGTGAACCCCAAAATAATAAATTCTAATTTTCGCACTTAGAATTTTGATCTATAAAATCTGAAATTTGTAAATGTAAATTAAGAACAATTCCACATCAATTAATTCCTTAGAAAAGCATTGTATTATGTAAAATTCTCTTTTTGGAATTTTTACAACGACAGAAGTTATGAAACTCTGAACTTTATCACGAAATGAACAGTAGTAATCTATTGTCAGAACATAAATACATACAAGTGTCAATCAATGTGTAACCCTAACACAGAATTTCTAGGTGACCCCCAACATTTGCCCCACAAAGGCTGTCCGACAGCTATCAATACTAAACCAAGGCGACAAGTGCTAGCCACCTTTTCATTTCAGGGGGCATGGACGGCAAAAATTCATATATTTAATTATTTCAACAGTTTCCTGGGATGACAAATAAAAGAAGTGTAAATTTATTTAATAATTTACAATATGTGAGATATCATTTCTGCATAAATTTGCAAGGTGATTAACAGACTGCAACCAGACAAAGCAGTAGAAATCCACACCTGTATGTTGAATGATTTGAAGCTGGAATATAGAAATTACCATTCGTATAAATCAAATAAAGTTCTTTTGTTGTTTAGGTTTGGGGAAAAAGTTGGGAATGCAGCAGATTTTAGACAATACTTGGTTCTGTCTAACTACGGCTATTCACAAGACAAGTTCAAATCTAAAGAGATGTATGAGGGCCAATGAAAAATACACCCCCCCCCTCCCCACTTCTCTTCACTACCAACATCTTTCCCTGATATGATCATTTTGTCAACTTATCCACTCCATGATAAAACTTGTGCATTAAAATGAAATATTCTTTCAGAAGTGTTCAGATAGTTCTACAAGACATCAGGGATTAGTTTTATTAAGTCTGACATCCACTTGAAAATTATAATTTCTTGGTGATTTTAATATTTTGGCAAATTTCAATTATAATGAATATCTTTTTGAGTATATTTAAGAAACTTTTTAATCAATTTTGATTCCAACCAATAAAGCAACTATTTTGAAACAAAACAGTTTCATATTAAAGCGCAAGAAATGTTCCTCTTCCAGAAATTTCTTGCCTTCTTCATTCTGTTTGTCCGCCTTGTCCAGCTCACTGTACAGTAGGTATTTCTGTTCTAACATTAATATCTTACCTTCGTCACTTTGCTTTCCGGCCTTGTTAGTGTGAGAGTTGACGTAGTTGACATAGATCCCTGCCTTGCCTGCCGGACCAGAAGTTGGAGTCTGTCCGACCGGTGTTTCGCCAAATCCGTTAACAGCTGGATCCAACTTGAAGTTCTTTGGTAGGATGGGCCGGAATTTGTCTTTACCTACTGCCCCAGGTCCTCCATGTGCTAAAATTTTATTGGAGGAGAAATTCTCTGGGTGCACTTGACCAGTGACAGAGTCTGCCGATCGACTCAGTCCGTACATCTGAAGCAGTTCATTCATGGTGTTTTCGGCATAGTCTTTGAGGGCGGATATTTCAAGATTGTCTTGCTTTGAGGAGTTTTTCGGTGTTGTCTTTGGCACTGGTGGTTTATCTTTGGGCGTTTGTAAACTAAGATCTTCTGGTGAATTCCGTCCAGACTCACTTCTCAGCGACACTTCGTCGCCATCCATACTATATTCAAATTCGGAACTATCACTGTCCATGTAATCTTCCATCTCCGTCCGACCTACGGACAGGTCGAGTGGCACACTAAAACTGGGAGCCATCTGAGGCTTTCTATTCTTTCTAGAGTTCCTGACTTCTGAGGACTTAACAGCTAGATTAAGTGAACTACAACTATCATTAATACTGGAGGTAGAGGTAATACTGGTTTCTATAGACGGAGATCTTACTACACTCAAATCTTCTCCCGTGTCCATATTTTCATTTACAGTCCTTGCATGTTCTTCTTCGTCCATATACTCCTCATCATTTTCTGGAGGTGGGAATGTTGTATTTTGGTTGTTTAATTCATACTGCGCTAGTTCATCCTTATCATCTATACTATCGTACTGTTCAATGAATTCGCGCACTTGTGATATATTGCGTGGTGTCGCTTTCCGACTTTTTCTACGACTCGCCCCAGACACTTTTTGTGGACTAGACATTGTTGGGGTGGATAAAGCGGATACTGTCGGCGTGGAGACGGGTGACAGTGTTGGAGTAGAGACAGATGACAATGTTGATGACACGATAGATGATGAAACCGCACTTGTTCCGTTCCTACACAAATTGTCTTCCGCCCCATTTTCCGTGAAACTTTTACTCCCCACTTCACTATTTTTCTTTAAGAGTTCTACTTCCTTAGATGTACTTTGGTCCGGGTCGTTACTAATGAGGTCTTGTGACTGTTTATCTATTGTGTCGTTGTTGTTGTTCTCACATCCAAGCCCTTCCTCTTTATCGCAGTCTGAGGGTGGGACATTAGAATCAGAAACACTTGTATTAATGTTATCGTTTTCGTATTTCCTTATCACCAGTGACAGTGCCTGATCGCCAGAATCTATCACACTCTCAGACAAAACATCACTCTTTACAACTGATGAGGCAGTCGCACTTTCATTCCCCTTTTGCAGTTGAACCGGGCTACTTTCACGTAATTCACCACTAGGTACATCCACAGCCTCACTTTCACCCGTCTTGGCTGCCAATGAGAAGTTGATGGGACTGGAATGATTAAAACCTGCCTGAGTTAGAGGCTCTGGATGACAAGGTGTTGAGGAAGAAGGTAGACCAGGGATGGAAAGAGGCGGATCATTACCGATAAGTTTTAGTTTGGCACAAATAGCATCCAGCTTGCGAGTTTTCGTTGAAACAACAGAAGCCATGTTTGAGTTCCTTGGACGGCAGCAGTGTAAATGGCTTGGCGAAAAGAAGTCACATGATGGTCATCTCGTTATAGGTTCCTCCAAACAACATCCCGATAGTCGGTTACCATCATCTCCTGAAAGTACACAAGATCCGTCAGTTAGTAATTGCATAATCTTAAAATTTTGTTTAGAAATAAAATATGAAATATCATTTATGGGATATGATTTTGTTGAGAGGTCTAATTGTTACAGCGAATGACATGCCACTCATAAAGAATAGCCATACTTAATTTCTAAACTAAGACTGTTTCAGATTTGGTTTTGCTTTATTAAAGGTCATTAAAGGACAGCTTCCCAGTGTATGTGATGTGATTTTACGTATATTTTTCGGAGGCTGTGTTTTGTTTGTGTAAGCCTCCTTACAACAGTCTGTATATTTTGTCGATTTAAAGTGTTATTATAACACTGAAGCATGACAAAGGCCCCCAGCAGAACACCCCACCCCTCCCAGCACAATTACAGACAATGGATGAACCAGTCGGTCAACTCCCATAATGCTGAGAGTCGAGCAAGGAGTAGTAACTACCAGTTTTGAAGACTCTGGTATTTCTCGTCCAGCGGACAGAACCCAAAGCTTTTTTAATGTATCACACCTACATATGATCAGCTCCGTGATAAGCTGTTAGTTTCAAATGTTCTTAGTGTGTCGCTATGCCAAAGAAACTTACATGATGTCTGTCGACATCCCACAAATTTTGATAATTCGATGAAAATTATATTTTATTTGTTTTCATTTTATACAAAATTGAATTATAGAGGTATACGAAAATATCATAAAATTTTAGTTTAAACTTGCCAGAGACTCTAATTGAAAAATTTGTGACTAGATATTGTATAGGAAGGCATGTTGCATTGTATCACAACACACAAAAATAATACTGTGTAAGTAGTTATATCCAGTATATGTAACAACTCTGTCAATTATAATCCATAAACAGTCAGTCTGCCAAATCCCAGAATCAGAACTATTTAAATAATGATCTCAGCCCAATTCTGGAAATATATCTCCTCTGTTAATAAAATAAAATAATTGAAAATGGCACCTTTTTGAAGGCCAATAAACATAAGAGGTTACCTGTTTATTTAGTGGTGACCTTTCCACTACAATAAGACTGTTGACTTATCTTGGACATTCTGTCCGTATCATACTGTATATAGGAACACATATAAACCAGGGCCTTTTCAACGAACTAACAAAATTCTGTAGATTACAATAGCTGATAAAAGTTTACGTAGCAACAAAAAAATTGAACTTCAGATTAAACTGTTCGCCCTCATTCTAAATCATCAATCCCCATATATCAAAACATTTCTAAAAATAATCGGAGGCATTTAATTCAAATTTTCTAAATTGCACATCAAAATTTGTATTTACATAACAACTTACATTCAAACTTGCACAACAAATCTAAATCAGCGATATACTGACATAGCATAAAAAAAATGTAAATATTAATGCATTCATGTACATGTGCGTTTTCCTACCTTCATGATCTTCGCTAAATTCTAAATTGTTTTGCTGTATACTGAAAAGTACTGCATGTAAATTTCAACGCCATTACTTATGTGGGAAAATACTTCCAGTATTGGAGAATGTATCAAAAGTGTCAACTCCTACCGAATAAAAATGTCAGTGACATTTTATGAATACATCCAGTGAAAACAGCAAATGTTTAAAAGGTCATTTTCTCATGAACATGATAAACCCCAATATTTCTGTGGAAACTGCTTTAATTTACAATAATAAAGTCACAAATTCAAAAATGTAAATGTCATTTTTTTGAAACTGTACAACCTCTGTACGTTACAACATCCTGCGTTAAGCTAGCTGGCCCGTAAGTACACTTCACCGTGGAAACACACACTATATATTTGTTTTCAGTTCTCCAATTATTTTCAATGGCCACACTCGAGCTGCCACTTAGCTGTTGACTATACTGACACAAATGTCTGTAGTGTTTGAAATAACAATTTAAAACTTGAATGGAACTCTAACCATTCGTCCATTAAAACAGATTACTTTGTCAGCTTTGGACACACATACTGCTGGGACACAAAAGCACAAAATACCAAAATTTACTGTTTCTGTTTTCTCATAATTTAACTTTAGTCTTATTTTTTTTCCAGATTTAAACAAGCTATATAAAATTTAAACATACATTGTCTCATATTAAACTTTGCACAATTAAAAATTGTTTGTTATCATCATCATCATATTTTTTTCAAAAACAGTGATGATAACTTTTTAACAATCTTTGTTCATTTATATACAGTGTATACCATATCAATTGTCAAACTAATGAGTAATGATCTCAAAGTATTGATGAATTAAGTCCTAGGTTATGATATGATCACGTTGAGCTGCTGCTGCAGCTGCTGAGCCAATCATTACATGTTCATGAACAATTCAGGAACAACTTCTTCACCTTATGATTGCAGGTTACAGTTTATCGGGATCTTTTGATGTTTGAATCTTCAAAAAATATGCACAAACTGCACAGGGCACCTGTCCTTCCTAATAATCAATTGGTAAACTTTGTTAATATCCAATAAAACTTAATTAGTTGGAAAATTTGTAGTAAAATACACACTGTGAACTTCATATCAAGTTGCTAATTTATGCAAGGCTCTGTTTGACAGCTATGGATAGTGGACAGATGGTCTAAAACCTTGTATGGATAAATAAATGACCAAAGCTGTTTATAGGACAGAAAACACAACCAAACCAAATGAAGGAATCTCAATGATATTATTATTAATTTTAACATAAGATTTTTATAAAATAATCATTTTGGAGCAGTAATAAAACCTGAGTGAAATATATATATTTAGCCAACAGCTGATTAATAAAATCAGAAAATAGATTTTAATTTTTTTCTCTCAACAAGGTCATATCTTACATCAATCATTTCTATACAAAATTACTTTTGTTTACAATTAGACACATTGCATTTCATAAATCTAAAAGACTAAAAGAAAACTTTAACAATTTCCAAAATAAAACTAGAACTGTAAGCCAATTAAGCTCACTATTACCCCCCCCCCCTCCCCCCCCCCACCTACCATTTGCAACAAGAAAAACCTGTTATAGTGACCTGTTACCATGGCAACCAAAATTTTCAAATTTTGACAGCTGCATGCACATCTACAAATGTTCCCTAACATACATGTGAACCTTTGTGAAAATCGTCCGGCAAGTAAAGGAGGAGTTTTGTCGACAAGAAAAACCTGTTAATAGTTACCTGTTTCTATGGCAACCAAAATTTTGGAATTTAAACAGTTGCATGCACATCTACACATATTCCCTAACATACCTGTGAAGTTTTGTGAAAATCGGTCCACAAGTAAAGGAGGAGTTGGGCGGACAAGATATGTCTACAGACAGGACACACAGACGGATGGACGGACAGACAGACAACCTGATTCCAGTACCCCCCCCCCCCCCCTCCACAACTTCGCTGCGGGGATATAATAAATGACCAAATCTGTTAATAAGAATCTCTATGATTATAGATTACCAACTTAAACGGAAGATTTTTTTTATAAAATAATCATTTGAGCTGTAGTAAAACCCGAGTGAAATATATACATATACAATATGTATTTAACCAACAGCTAATAATTAATATAATAATAAGAGAAGAGGATCATTGTATAAATAACTTTACAAACTGACAATGAATTACATGAATCGTATCTTGAAAAATTCCCAAAATAAAATGATTTTACATGTAATGTACATTTTGATCAATAGATTGTGCTCTCCAGATTGTATTGAGTGAATTGCAATGTATTTCTATACCTATACTAGACGAACACTACCAAGAACCGATAAAATATAGAAAAACATAACTCGCTAGTTTCCCCGTTTTTAGTTATTAAGCCTGCAACACAAAGCTATGATGAGCATACAGCAAGCTAAACCCCTTCAACGAAAGCTTTGGGACAAAAGAGGGACGCTTTTCTCACATTCATTGGAAATCAATTCACTCTTTCGCATTTCATTGAATAATAACTCTGAAAAAGGATTTTCTCGACAGACATTGATCATAGGAGTTGGGCTATTAAGAGGATTTCATCACCAAAACGGCAAAGTCTCCACTTCATCGTAAAAAATATTGCCATAAATGTGAGTAGTCATGCTAGAAAATGCTCAAAAGTAGCATTCTGGCACTGAATATCAATGGCTTTATAATCTACAGAAATTTTATCTTGAATATTTTTCATTTTAATTTTTTAGTTATAAATGTCACCATATCATCCTAAAAAAACTAAAATGAAAGCAAAACTGAAAACAGAAAACTGTTTTAATTAAAATCATTTTTGAAGTATTCGGTACATAGCAATTTATCATTACATGACAAATAGAGACCAGAAAACTCGTAATGGCCAAAATATCAAGGTAACATCCGTCAAGATCATCTCAAGCTATCAACGTTTAGCGTGGTTTTGTGCAATTTGAAAAGGAACATCCAGCAAGTAACTGACTAAAAACTGAAAATCCTGAGTAGAAAGTTTACAAAAAATACATTCTTGATGCTTTTTTTGAAATAAAACTGGAGATGATAACAATCTCTCTCATATGATCAGGAACTTGTATCAAAATACGACATATTTCTTTTATGTGAAACACCAAATTTGAACATGAAATAGCTTCAAGCTGTGTCAGTTTATCAAATATATACGTAAATGCCAACTAAGACCATAAAATTACTCTTGTTCTTTTCACGAATTATACTTCTCACACGTCAAGACTGTAAACTTGTATGAAATTAATTGAATTATTGTGTGTAGGTTTTCCTGGGACTCCCGGTTAAACGATATCATATTAAGACAGTGTCCTTTGTTCTGTCAAGACTGGGGATACCGGGAAACATAAATCTCCACCATCAGCTAGCTGTCACAGGCCCCTCTCTTATTGACAAATGATTAAATTAGGCCAACGATCCTGACCTCAGGGCACATAATATTTCTACATAAAAATAACATTAAAATGCTCATACTTATTAATTCTGATAAACACGTCGTTTTGTAATAAAACAGAGGCCACAAAAAATGGAAATAAAGTTACAAAAACGTTAAAGATATAACTTCAGTTTATATATTGCTAAGCAAAAAATTAAAGTGCCTGAAATTTGCCGATCTGATTGAATAATTTTAAGTTAGATAAAATTTGTATGTGAGTACAAAGATAACAAACTTCTTTTAATTCACATCTCTTTATACTGATGAACAAATACAAAAAACAAATGCTTTGAGTTATTTTAGCTGAGCTACAAATGTAACAGTTTATGGTTGGGTGAATGACGTTTACCCACTGCGATTGTCATACAGATAAAATTGATGACTCTTCGTTCCTACCATGCTTAAATCTGTCAAATCTCAACCCGATTTTTACTTAAGTGTGTCCCCACCCTTTCTGATAAGCTTTGCTTACGAATACAATATCGATCCAGCAAAAAGTCTACAACTGGTAATAAGACCCACTCGTATACAATTCAGTTAAAAAACACAAAACAAATGCCATTTCACTATACAACAATTACTCAAAAGCTAACCTCCCTATATTGAGTCAGATTACTAAAAAGTATGTTTGGCCCCCGTATAAATATCATGTATAATGTAGGAATTTACATGAGTTTCTATTTCATATGAGATCTATAAAGTGTTCCGAGTTTTAAGACTTATTCAATTAAATGAGCCTCTGGTGAGCTAGAAATGAAAACTTTTTGAGAAGTTTCATCATTATCATCTGAAATGAAAGTGAGTGTGTAAAATGATTTTTTTCACATCTCACAGCATGGTACTGTTAGGGCTTATGGTGTCTTTCTGTAGCCCAACTAAAAGACATGTCAATCTTAACTTACCTTGCCATAATTTATATGTATACAAGTTAAATTTACATAACAAGAGGCCCAAGGGCCTTAACGGTCATCTGACTACCAATTGTGATACCATTATGGAATTAGTTTAAACAATATTTTATTTCCATCAGTGTACATGTATATTACATATATAGAAATTATACAAATAGTGAGGATTGGAAAACAAGCTAATAGCTTATATAAATTCCTCTCCTCTAGGAATTAGTAATACAATCATGTAACAATATGCCACACAAATGTGGTTTTCAAGATGGTGATGATCATGGATTTCTTCGGAACAGTGCGAAAAAAACATTTGGTCAGAATCATTTTAGGCAAGTTTCAGATCATGGAAAGTGTTAGATGTGGATGCAAAATGGGGGCTGTTGCAGCCATCTTGGATCTCTGACGGACTGGAGAAATAACAACATTTGGTTGGGACTATCTGGGGATCATTTTTCTATGAAAAGTTTTAAATGCGTATTCAAAATGGGGGCTGTGGCAGCCATCTTGGATGTCTGACGGACCCGATAAATAACATTTGGTTGGGACTATCTGAGGATAATTTTTGCAAGGTTCAGCTCAATGTCACTGGTAGAACTTGAGAAGTTCAAAATGACATATGTGGCGGCCATCTTAGATTTGTGACAATGGGCGAGTTCGATTGCCGACTATAGTTACTGTAGTCTACTAGAGTTCAACCGAACACACTTTAGTTATAATGTACTGCGCATGTGTACAGAAAGAAAGAGTTGAACTTGAGAAGAAGTTTAAAATGTGAAAAGTTTACGGACGGCAATTTTGTTTTTCAAGATGGCGAATCTGGCGGCCATCTTGGATTTTGGACCAACCCGAAATGTAACAACACTTGGTCAGGACCATCTCAGGATCATTTCAGCCAATTTTCAGCTTAATCCCAGTGGTAGAACTTGATAAGAAGTTGGAAACATGTTTTTCAAGATTGCGGCTCTGGCAGCCATCTTGGATTTCGGACCGACCCAAAAAGTAACAATACTTGATCAGGACCATCTCAGGATCATGTCAGCCAAGTTTCAGCTTAATCACACAGGTAGAACTTGAGAAGAAGTTTGAAATGTGTTTTTCAAGATGGCGGCTCTGAAGGCCATCTTGGATTTCCGACCAACCTGAAAAATAACAACACTTGGTCAGGACAATCTCAGAATCACTTCAGCCAAGTTTTAGCTTAATCCCACAGGTAGAACTTGAGAAGAAGTTGGAAATGTGTTTTGTAAGATGGCGGCCATGGCGGCCATCTTGGATTTCGAACCGACCGAAAAGTAACAACTCATGGTCAGGACCATCTCAGGATAATTTCAGCCAAGTTTCAGCTTAATCCAACAGGTGAAACTTGAGAGAAATTTGGAAATGTGTTTTTCAAGATGGCGGCTCTGGCGGCCATCTTGGATTTTGGACCAACCCGAAAAATAACAACACTTGGTCAGGACCATCTCAGGATCATTTCAGCCAAGTTTCATCTTAATCCCACTGGTAGAACTTGAGAAGAAGTTGAAAATGTGTTTTTCCAGCTGGCGGCTCTGGCGGCCATCTTGGATTTCGGACCGACCCGAAAAATAACAACACTTGGTCAGGACTATCTCAGGATCATTTCAGCCAAGTTTCAGCTTAATCCCAGTGGTAGAACTTAAGAAGAAGTTTAAAATAGGTGTTGTTCAGGAAAACAGTGATTGCGCAATCATGTCACAAAATGGCCGCCATGGCACAAATGTCGAGAGTTTTTCGGACCCGAAAAATAACAACATTTTATGGGCTGCCCTTCCTGAACATCCCTACCAATTTTCAGCTCACAGGTACCAGTGGAACTGTAGAAGAAGTTTAATATGTGTTTTTCAAGATGTCGAATATGGCGGCCATCTTGGATTTCGGACCGACCCGAAAAATAACAACACTTGGTCAGGACCATCTCAGGATCATTTCAGCTAAGTTTCATCTTAATCCCACTGGTAGAACTTGAGAAGAAGTTGAAAATGTGTTTTTCAAGATGGCGGCTCTGGCGGCCATCTTGGATTTCGGACCGACCCGAAAAATAACAACACTTGGTCAGGACTATCTCAGGATCATTTCAGCCAAGTTTCATCTTAATCCCACTGGTAGAACTTGAGAAGAAGTTGAAAATGTGTTTTTCCAGCTGGCGGCTCTGGCGGCCATCTTGGATTTCGGACCGACCCGAAAAATAACAACACTTGGTCAGGACTATCTCAGGATCATTTCAGCCAAGTTTCAGCTTAATCCCAGTGGTAGAACTTAAGAAGAAGTTTAAAATAGGTGTTGTTCAGGAAAACAGTGATTGCGCAATCATGTCACAAAATGGCCGCCATGGCACAAATGTCGAGAGTTTTTCGGACCCGAAAAATAACAACATTTTATGGGCTGCCCTTCCTGAACATCCCTACCAATTTTCAGCTCACAGGTACCAGTGGAACTGTAGAAGAAGTTTAATATGTGTTTTTCAAGATGTCGAATATGGCGGCCATCTTGGATTTCGGACCGACCCGAAAAATAACAACACTTGGTCAGGACCATCTCAGGATCATTTCAGCTAAGTTTCATCTTAATCCCACTGGTAGAACTTGAGAAGAAGTTGAAAATGTGTTTTTCAAGATGGCGGCTCTGGCGGCCATCTTGGATTTGGGACCGACCCGAAAAATAACAACACTTGGTCAGGACTATCTCAGGATCATTTCAGCTAAGTTTCAGCTTAATCCCAGTGGTAGAACTTAAGAAGAAGTTTAAAATAGGTGTTGTTCAGGAAAACAGTGATTGCGCAATCATGTCACAAAATGGCCGCCATGGCACAAATGTCGAGAGTTTTTCGGACCCGAAAAATAACAACATTTTATGGGCTGCCCTTCCTGAACATCCCTACCAATTTTCAGCTCACAGGTACCAGTGGAACTGTAGAAGAAGTTTAATATGTGTTTTTCAAGATGTCGGCTATGGCGGCCATCTTGGATTTCGGACCGACCCGAAAAATAACAACACTTGGTCAGGACCATCTCAGGATCATTTCAGCTAAGTTTCAGCTTATTCCCACTGGTAGAACTTGAGAAGAAGTTGAAAATGTGTTTTTCCAGATGGCGGCTCTGGTGGCCATCTTGGATTTGGGACCGACCCGAAAAATAACAACACTTGGTCAGGACTATCTCAGGATCATTTCAGCCAAGTTTCAGCTTAATCCCAGTGGTAGAACTTAAGAAGAAGTTTAAAATAAGTTTTGTTCAGGAAAACAGTGATTGCGCAATCATGTCACAAAATGGCCGCTATGGCACAAATGTCGAGAGTTTTTCGGACCCGAAAAATAACAACATTTTATGGGCTGCCCTTCCTGAACATCCCTACCAATTTTCAGCTCACAGGTACCAGTGGAACTGTAGAAGAAGTTTAATATGTGTTTTTCAAGATGGCGGCTATGGCGGCCATCTTGGATTTCGGACCGACCCGAAAAATAACAACACTTGGTCAGGACCATCTCAGGATCATTTCAGCTAAGTTTCAGCTTATTCCCACTGGCAAAACTTGAGAAGAAGTTGAAAATGTGTTTTTCAAGATGGCGGCTATGGCGGCCATCTTGGATTTGGGACCGACCCGAAAAATAACAACACTTGGTCAGGACCATCTCAGGATCATTTCAGCTAAGTTTCAGCTTATTCCCATTGGTAGAACTTGAGAAGAAGTTTGAAATGTGAAAAGTTTACGGACGGCGCACGGCGCACGACGACGGACGAAGCACGGTAACTATAGGTCATCTTGACCCTTTGGGTCAGATGACCTAAAAACCTTATATATTGCAGAAATCACCAAACTGGTGATACAGTGGACACTTGAATAGTTAAAATAAAGGCAAAGTGTGCCAATCTGGCACTTACACTGAACATTTCAAATAGTTTCAGTGTCAAGATCATGTACCAACTTATTAAAGACAATACAATCTGTACTTATAGATCAACTGATGTTTTCTAAATGGTCAAAATGATACAATAACATCTGTAAAGCCAACTGAACATAATTAATGCATGAGCTAGAAAATTGAGACTTTGACGAAATAGCCTAAAAGTTTATCAAATAGTTTGTGAGCAAGGACATTGATATTTTGACAAAACAGCCTAATAGTTGATGACCTCCACATGGTTTACATCAAAGATGTGATGTTAATGACATAATGAACAGAAAGTTAGACGACAATATAATAGGCTACATTACAACCATAATCAGTGGAAACCTTATCATAAGCTCTGACCTCAAGCAGTTCCTATCTACTACACTTTCTGGTTTCATACATGTTATTTATTTTTTATCAAACTGAACTTAACTACACTTAATTACAACCATTATCAAGAGATTACTACAAATCATAAATATGTAGAATTAAGATTTTATAAAACCCTGATTGGCTGATATAATCTTAAAACTTTTCCATATCTATATACTTCTTAATATCAACATTAGTTGTGGAGTCTTTTTCTGAGTTTCCCATTCAGGTTGTGTATTTAATAAGCTTTGATAGACATGTCCGTCATTTACTCTTAAAAGTGTTAAAAACATTTTATATAGAATTGAAGAATATGTTTGCTAACTCCACAACAGAATAGGTGTAACGCTCATTTTTAAAGAATTGAGACCTCATAATGACTCATTCCAGCTCTTACATAAACATTAAGTCTCGAGAACTAGGTATTATATGGGAAAGATTCGATATTAAAATACAGAAAATCATTATACGAGGTTTTCATGTATATATATACCTAACAAAGCACATGCTCGCTTGGTAAGCCTTAACCGTGAATAACAATACGCTAAATACCTGTGTATGGTCCTTTGTCAAAATGCTGCCACCAAGATTATGGTTTTTGGCAAAATATCTCTTGTGTCACTGAATTATAGCAATAAGTTGAGTGGTAATATAGTCCTGTATCGAATCGTACAAAATACCATGCCATATGTAACGGGGACTTTAGCAACAATGACGGTAGAGAGGGGAATTAGAGCTCCTGGGCTATTGTCCACCTAAAAATCACACACTA
Source organism: Mimachlamys varia (assembly GCA_947623455.1). Lineage (NCBI taxonomy): Eukaryota > Metazoa > Mollusca > Bivalvia > Pectinida > Pectinidae > Mimachlamys > Mimachlamys varia. The sequence goes on along the minus strand of OX392542.1, from coordinate 5,709,130 downwards.
GGCAGCTACCTTTAAAAGAGCAATAAATTCAGTAAGGTGAACATTCAATATCTTTCAGATTTGACGATCAAGAGAATTTTGGTTATATTTGTCATTTTTTTTTTAATTATAAATCAAAAACAGGTCTCAAAATCATAGCAGTACTTCCAAAAATCAGAGGTTTATGTTTCATTAATGTTTATCCATTTTAAAAAAGCAACTTCAGAATCAAATTAACAGATCTTATCTGTGATGTTTGAAAAAACATTTTTACGGTACAATTTAGTAAATCACATACTTTATTTCAACAAGAATTACGTGTAATTATATGTCTAATGCCTTCTTCTTTAGTCTGTAACACTAGAGTCCAATACAGTGGATTCCACTTAATATCACCCCTGTTAATATCACATTCCTCTTTATATCATGTTTTCCCCAAGCACCATTTTTCTCTCTTTATATTCTATGTAATTTTATTTGGTTAATATCATGTATTTTGAGGTGAATTCCTCTTAATATCATGTTTTTTTTTAAACAATCACATAAATAAAATATCATGAAAATAAGAAAATAGCCCCAAAAATGTTTTTTAATTGAAATTATGTTATCTTTATATTGAAGCATCTTCATAAGTACATTGAATAGCTTACTTTTAGTTATGGAGATTTGAAATGCACTAGATTTAGTAGAAAAACATGTTTCTCTTAATGTCACATTCCTGTTAAAATCATGTTTCTGTCTGACAAATGCAACATGATATAAAGAGGAATGCACTGTAGTAACAAATGATATCAGTAACTTGGCCAAGTTTCAATTTCATTATATCAATAACACTTTAAAAAGTGGACGCTAACGTAAATTCTCAAAATTCTGATGTTTTTTACCCCAAAACAGCAGAACCTAAAAAAGCCAGTTAGGTGTTCAGTATGTTGATATCAGTATTTAGGCTAAGTTTCAATCCAATCGGATATCAGTAACACTATAAAAAGTGGACTTTAACGCAAATTCTCAAAATTCCCATGTTTTGCCCCTAAATACCAAAACCTGTAACACAGTTTCTTTTCAATTGAGGTTAGGTATTTGGTATGATAGTTTGAGTTATATAAATGTGACCAGGTCTCAATTTAATTGGACAATTAAAACACTTTGAAAAGTGGACTTTTCACGTAAATGTTGACGCAGACACCGCCAGAAAAGCAATACGTCCTCAGTCTGGATTTTCTTGACTATGGTCGAAGGCGAGACAAAAAAAAAAGAATAAGAATCACTATCAAAGGAAAGATAAAGAACAAATAGCTATAATTATATAACACCAGAACTAAAAGAAAGCTTAAGGATAAGATAGGGGGTACAGTCTCTTCAGATGTTTTGCTTAATAATTTGGATATACATTTAATCACATACATGTATCATATATCATTGGAAAGGTTATTAAATTTTCTATAAAGTGAACATATAATTATAGTGTTAAAGTAATTCATAATTGCATAATAGTATATAATATAATTATACGTTAATTGACACATTTGGGAACATAATTTTGAAAATTACTTTTTGTTATATGATTTAGTATGTTTATAAATAAGTAATCAATTTTGCAAACAAAAAACAAAAAAAAAAACAAAAATTTGTTACCCCCTTTCTATATCCTTAAGACACACAGATGATTTAGTACAGTAGTAACATCTAGGCTAATGTTTTTCACCAATAAATAAATGAATGCATACAAAATCTGTATACTTTATACATGTATGGGACAACAGCAAAAATGTTAACAAAGAAACTGTGTGACCCTAGTTATTGTGACCTCTGGGTAATTAAAAGATAATTACAGTTGGACTGCCCTAAGTGTACAACATCACGATATACCTGTGTATACCACATCAAGGATAGCGTCAACATCCCCGCCACTGTTACCACGGTATCTCAGCATCTCCCCTACCTGTGTCACAATTATTTCTGTGATAAGTGATTCCGACATTACTCAAGTTTTAATGAGCTCTGTGCTTACCTGTATCTGTTATCGTCAGCACGCTTTTACCTAGAAACATCAGTGTTTGATGTTCCTGTGCGTTAGCGTCATTTTCATTACGATCATTGTCAATGGACAGACAAACGAAGAAATACACATGTCTGTATCCAAAAGTTGATTACCTGATTGCTTTTCAAATAAAAATGTATAACTGATATATCTTATCTATAGATTTACAACTCAAGCTACGTAGTGCATTTCGAAATGAAACGGATTTAATCAATATTTGACATGCTAGAACTTCAAACGCGCTATTTAGAGTTTTTTTAAAACTGTTACAGTTTCCCTTACAGTACCATCATTACTGATACACACTGGATTATCCATAAGATTATCGCTGTTTAAAGAGATGGGAGACACCAGAGACTACATGATAGACGATACCGTACACAAAGTCACAGCGATGTTTCCCCATACTGATAACTTGCATTGAAACAGATAGTCGGCAGTCTTTCAACAAAAGATTTTCATAAAGATCTGGTAAATATTTAACTAGAGATATATCAAGTGCAAATAAAAATAATCATTAAGATTATGACTGAAATATTTGATAAACATGTATATTAATCTAAGTATCTTTTAACCACATGAACTTACTGTTTCCGTAGGTTATGACAACGGGACGTCCCAGGTGATGAAAAGGCTTGACGACAGTTTTACCTTAGTGACTGGCACAATGGTATTCATGTAAAGTGCTACCATGAGACGTAGGAAAACTATTGCCCCATATAGATTTCAGTTATCCTAGTGTGGAGAAAAAGTCGATCCCATATCACAGGGACTCTTTAACTGTGTTCTATACCGACCTAGCCTCTACCTGTATCCAGACTACCTGTTCTTACCTGCAAATTTGGGTGTTGCCATGGCAATAGTAACAACGTTCCACTAGCGGCATGCATAAATAATAGCCAGGTTGCTATAACAATCTGCACTTCTGGAGAGGCATTCAACAATGAAAATTACTGGAAATCAATCCAATTCTATAGGCTAGGACAAAAACTCGGCAATTTTATAGAAAGCAATATCTCCGATTCTTCTGATGTACCTGACTGGCTTAGAGATGTTGCGGGACAGTTCCACCGGAGCAAGACCTCAATTTTAATGTACACAATCAGTATTTTTATCTATATAAAACCTATGTGTTGTCATTCAAACCCTTTTCACACATGGCTGATTTTTATGGACCGTTTAACTGTCATATTTCGGTGATATAATGAATTTTGCACAAGATGTATTCAGAGGTGTATCGACTACTGGCTCATTGCGTTGCCACGCAGTTCTGAGAGGAGCGCTAGAAATTCATTCATATAAAATCATGTAGCAATATAATTCTTGGGTTTATAGGACTACAGTTATCAGTGTTGACTTAAACTTGGAGAACCAAACTATTAATCATAGATAGCATAAACATATGCATGCATCTGATTAATTCGACCCCTCAGCATTGTGAATTGATAGGACCAGTCTACACAGCACAAACAGCCATGATTATTAATCAATGGCTCTATTGATAAACACTTAAAACTGTATTGACGGCACATGAAACAACGGGCAGGCCAATAACAGCATGTCCAACATGTTATATATATTGACACAAATTAATCTAATACTCGCAAATCTTTCTACTCCATCAAAAATAGCACATCTGACAGGTTATGTTAATTAAGAGTTTTAATAATTTTTTTTGGCATCTACCATGTATTATCAGTATAAATAATAGATAAATTGGCAATATTAACCCTTTTCATTAAGAAGTTTTCTATTTCATGAAAGATGAATTAACTTGTCTTTTTTTTCCTTAATAGAATTATTTTTCTGAAATCTTAACTGATCCTGAAATTTCAGAAAATATTTAAATAATCAATTATTTCAGTCCTTTTATTGATAAACACAAACTTTAGTTCCTAGGATTAGCTCTGCTCTCAAACTGTATGAAAATCTAGGAATATCTCATGGAAACAAGAGCTCAAAGAGGTCCATAAGGCCTGCAACTCTTGATATTTACTTTTACTGAAACCAGTACTCTTCCAATCCAATGTAATCTGTTAATTATTGACACTTTTCCATTAGGGATCCCCAACACTGATGAACTTTTTTGTTCTTTAAAGATGGATCTTTTTCTTTCTTTATCTCTTATTTGATCTAACTTATTATATAATAAATTTGATAATTCCTCTAAGAAATATAGCAATGCATGAACTTTGTATCATTAGTCTTCAGGCTAGTTCAGCTATCAAATCAAATATGGTCACATGTCAGCAATTTTGCTTATTTGACAAGTCACAAAATTTAAAAGGCACAAGACCAAAAGAAACCTCAGCGTTTTTGCTACCTTGTTTTACACAAGCTGTGCCTTATTGAATTGGGAAAATTTATTTAGTAGGATTTTCAGATAAATTGGGAAAATATTCTTGAATTTTGCTTCATGTCGGGAAAACAACAAAAATTTTAACTAGGGGAAACAGCCTTATATCGGCTGTAAAACTGGGCAAAATAAAATCATTTAACCTACATATGAAATTTGGGAAAGATCCATCTTGTATTTCTCAAAATAAATCCATCTTGTATTCTCAAGAAAAATCCATACCAATCTTTCAGAGTCAATATCCAAGATAGCCACCTGTCGGGCAGTAATGTCGCATGTCGCCACGACTCGTCCATATTGGTTTATCTGATCCACCTATCGGCCATACTTTTTTTTCAGATCAGCCCGAAAATGAGACAAAGTATAAATTAAAAGCAAGAGGGGCTTACATATAAGAAACTTGGGAAAGATCCATCACGTATTTCTCAAGAAATAGCTATAACAAACTTTCATAGCAAAAATCAAAGTTGACCACGGCTGCCTGAAGATCATATTGTTTTTCCGGATCAGTCGAATTTGAGACAAAGCATGCATATTAACGAGAGACCAAGGCCAGGATCCTTCATATGAAATCTGAGAATGAAGCAATAACAAGCTATTACTGTCTAAATTCAAGTTGGCTGAATGATCCATCATGTTCATATAGTTGTGGCATCTTTTGATTTTAAATAGGATTTAAGGTTCCCTAGGATATTTTCCTTTAGCTCTGTTGTATAGTGTTTGACTAGGAAATCTGTGATAACTGGTTCGGGACAGGGAGTTACGACTGGCGATGTCCAGGGCCCGTCCAGTGGGGACAGGGAGTTACGACTGGTGATATGTCTAGGGCCCGTCCAGTGGGGACAGGGAGTTACGACAGGTGATGTCCGGGGCCGATCAGTGGGGACACAGAGTTACGACTAGTGATGTCCAGGGCCTGTCCAGTTGGGACTGGGAGTTACGACTGGTGATGTCCAGGGCCGATCAGTGGGGACAGGGAGTTACAACTGGTGATGTCCAGGGCCCGTCCAGTGGGGACAGGGAGTTACGACTGGGGATGTCCACGGCCCGTCCAGTGGGGACAGGGAGTTACGACTGGGGATGTCCAGGGACCGTCTAGTGGGGACAGGGAGTTACGACTGGGGATGTCCACGGCCCGTCCAGTGGGGACAGGGAGTTACGACTGATGATGCCCAGGGACCGTCCAGTGGGGACAGGGAGTTACGACTGGTAATGTCCAGGGCCCGTCCAGTGGGGACAGGTAGTTACGACTGGTGATGTCCAGGGCCCGTCCAGTGGGGACAGGGAGTTACGACTGGTGATGTCCAGGGCCCGTCCAGTGGGGACAGGGAGTTATGACTGGTAATGTCCAGGGCCCGTCCAGTGGGGACAGGGAGTTACGACTGGTGATGTCCAGAGCCAGTCCAGTGGGGACAGGGAGTTACGACTGGTGATGTCCAGGGCCCGTCCAGTGGGGACAGGGAGTTACGACTGGTGATGTCCAGAGCCAGTCCAGTGGGGACAGGGAGTTACAACTGGTGATGTCCAGGGCCTGTCCAGTGGGGACAGGGAGTTATGACTGGTGATGTCCAGGGCCTGTCCAGTTGGGACAGGGAGTTATGACTGGTGATGTCCAGGGCCCGTCTAGTGGGGACAGGGAGTTACGACTGGTGATGTCCAGGGCCCGTCCAGTGGGGACAGTTGCAACTGGGGATGTTGTTCTTTTTTGATCTGGTATGATTTGCGTTCTTCGTGTTTTGCGTCCTATTAACAGCTTCGGTCATTTTAGGATGTGCCAGTAGTAGGGGGGGGGGGGGGGGGGGGGGGGGGGGAGGAGGGGAGGGATTCTACTCTTTGAAAGAGCCTATAGTTTATAAGTTATATAGACAGGTTGTCAAATTGTCATGAAATTATGTCATAAATTAGGATAACTTGGTGGTTACATTGAATGACTGTATAGTGTATAGTGACAGGCTAGACAATGCTGCCAGAAAGAATCTTATCATGCAGATAGAACGAAATTTCTTTTGGGTGTTCTTTATCAATCAGCACAGACAGTGAAAGTTGAAACAATATCTAGGCTTTGAAGATAAAGAAAAAGAAAATTTCACAATGTTAAGAATGATTTCATACTTTTGTTTATAAGCTAGTAGATACAATTCTTTAATAAAATCTGAGTTACTATCAATGAGAAATTTTGTGGTCACAATAAAGATTGATGACGTTCCAATTGCAAATGTTGTCTAGATCACATAATGTTCAACATTTGTCTTCACAATGCATTAATTAATATGTAAGGATGCAGAGCAAATGTAAATAATGTAATACGGACGCTTGAAATCTGATTAGTATATCAATATTTAGACTGGCTCCCATCTCTAGAATAATATACAGATAATGAAACAAAACAGTCAAATAATTTTGATCACTTGGATGTCTGAAGTTTGAAACAAGGGGGAGAATAAGCTAGAAGTAAAATAAAGAAGAGAACTTCTCTATATAAACTTAGGGGCTGGTAGCCAGTCTAATTAATACATGTATTATGAAGAACTTTCCATTATCATCATATAATCAAGTAACACGTTTTTAAACATTAGATACACCATCTGTATTAAACAAGAGATCTTAATTGGCACCCACCATTGCGATCTTCATTTGCTCTTTAACAGTTGGATCTTTTCTCCTCTTTCCACTTACAGGTATTCATATTATATATAATTTGAGAAGTAGCAATAATGGTTTATAACTGTTGAATCAAAGATGGCAACCTATATTAGCCGATTTCATTTTCTTGATCAGTCCCAAAATCAATAGAACACAACAAGGGACAAAGAAGACTTTGACATTTGAAATCTTTGAAAGTCTACTATGTTTTATAGCAATAAAAAAACTTTCATATTCAATATCCAAGATGGCCACCTTTAGGCCATATTGCTTTTGGGATCAGCCCGAAAAAAGGGCTATGCACAACTAGATACAAAGAGAAAGTAATACCCGGTATACAAAAAGTGAGAATTATCCATTTGTGACTTTTAAGAAATAGTGATAACAAACTATTACTGTCAAATCCAAGATGGCCTCCAGTGTCTGCCATATTGTGCACATTTAGGAACCAAGTGGAACTTACATAACAAGATTTGAAAATGCTCAATGTTGTACTTAATTGACAAGAAACAGTCATAACTAACTATTACTTTCAAAATCAAATATGGCCACCTGTTGACCATATCATTTATCATTAGTTCCCAACACGGACAATTCACAACTATGGACCGATTAAAGGGAAACTTCATACGCAGGAAAATAGGAATAAGCAACTGTTTTAAGCAAGCTGAATTAAAAAGGATATAGAAACAGGGAGCTCAAGGTTGAAGGGCAGGGAAGGACAGGGAATGTCCTTTTATCGTATTTATTGGAAATTATTATTTAATTATACATAGTGTATAAGATATTGATTTAGTAAATTTTTATCAAAATTATCAATAATCAACAGTAAGGCCAAAAAAATGCAACAATGGCCTTTTCAATGGTATTGCATTAAATTATGAATATTACTCTAAAGATTGAGAAAAACTTTTGCCTCATTTACTATTTTATTCTTAATCTTCAACAAGAATTGGCATAGGACAAACTGTAATATACTAGCCATAATAGATAAACCGCTGCAAATTATTTAGATTTGCTATGAGATAACAAATCAAGTTTGCCAAAAAAGCTCAAAGTACACACACTCATATAAGCTCCAAGTATATGATATGATAGGCATCAGATCCTTTAGATAGATACGGTACTCATTCATTTGCAAAAGTATTTGTTTACATTTTCTATCTTTATATATATATATATTTATAATATAAAGTGTTCAGTATTACACAATATATAGCTCTCGAAACATTCAGACTAATTTTAAATACCTATGAATACTGTAGATTTTATCAATAAGACATGATCATTGGTGAATAAAAAGTCTATACTAGAATTATAAAAAATATGTACTTCAAAGTCATTCATTCTACACAACCTGCCAAGTTACTGGGCTGGTCTATAGGTAACGCTTAAAAATGTTTGCTTGCTAATTTATATAGCACCACGATTATTATTGAAGTTGCTAGTAGCAACCAGCCAGTGAACATTTGACAAACTACTTAAATATACACTAAATCATGCTTGTGTTAGAATCGTTTATCAATTGGACAACCTTTAAAAATAACCCACTTCAATGGAAGAACGTCCTAATTTCTCAATAAATTGATCGGGATTGGGTCCACTAGAATATCAGCTTAACAAATTCTTTGGAAAAATAAATACACACTATTCTGTTATTGAGCTCAAACATTTGCGGCATATGTCTAAAATCCTTGTAAACTGCTTATTCAGAACGATATGTATTAAAAGAAATTGTTTGCTTCGTGTTGGGTGCCTGCCAAGTCACTGGGTTATAGATTAATCTTTAAAAGTCCCAGGCTGAAAACAATGGCTATCTAGTTCCTATGACAACCCTAGCAGCCGAATATAAAACAAATTTGAACTTGACAAGAGAACATGGCATTGTTACTAATATATGTTAAAGCTGGGTAGATTATATGTGGGGCAGGCACAAGACCAGGCATGTATAACTGGTATAATGTGACTTGTTTCCATGACAACTCAAATATACAACAGCTTGAAAAGGACTACAGTCAGCTACTAGAATCTAGATCTAGTATGCCAAAATAAAAATATTTTGTTGAAAAATATTTTCTATGACGTTTTTATTACAGAAAGGATTATAAAATCTAAACATTATCAATAAACTATAAATAGGAACAGTAAACTTCTCTCAACAAGGAAAATATCGTGTTCATATAGGCTATAAAATCTTACTGATTAGGCCTACCAATATGTCGTCTGCTATTACTTTAGGCTTACTGATCTAAAAATTCCATATCATGGTTATTATGTATGAACTTTGACAGTTTTATGAATAAACAAAACATTTTGACCTGAAATTACACTAGCATAGCATATAAAAACACAAAAAAAAATCTGAAATCCATATATGATTTCTGCATGCATGCACAAAAACAACAGAAATCACAACTTGCACAAGCATGATAACAAAGCATAAATTAGTATTGTTAAATCCAAACATGTATGAAATATAGTTTATTAACTCTATCAACATTTGAATAATTTAATCGTGCCATTAAACTTCGTATTTTTTATCTCTCTTCAGATATCACTGTTGTTCGGCAAATTTTATCAAAATGAAAACCAGGCCAACCAGCCTATCAGTCTTATGTCAATATGTATTTTTACCTACAAATTGTGACTTTTTCGTCTGTTTCTTTCCAAAACATGAATTCATAAATGTCACATACGGCACAATTTCAATAAACTGAAATAACTTGGCATCGAATCAAATTCTCTTCATGTGTATAATTAACGCTAGCTGACCTTTGAGGCGTAAATTTTCGATAATAAACTTTTGGGGTGAAAAGTACGGAATCTGCCCGTAAAACTTTTCGAAGTTTTTAACCGTAATATCCTATAATAACGGTTAACTACACCATAAATCGATAGTAACATATTGCATAATATCATGTACTTAATTGTGAACAATTGTTTGTTTTTATAAATTGCTAAAAACAAACTAAAAAGTAAAATAAAAGTGGGTTAAACATTACCTTCATGCCTCTTCGATCATATGGGATGAATACCGAAACCACACATAATCTCGTTTTGTGCGAACTTTTACGAGAACACGCCTTCAACAATAAACTTTTGTTTTCCGCCAGATAAAGCGTTTTTATGTCAAACTTTTATTTCAGACATTTATTTAAACTTCATTTATGCATTTTAATCGACCTAAGAAGCAAGAAAATGTGTAAATATCCAACTCAATTGGTAATATCTCAAGCGGTCTCCTTGACAACTGTCCGCCATTTTTTGTAATCAACTTTTCGGTGTGTTTACAAAACGTCTCCTCTTCTTCGGGGCGTGCTTTGTTATTTTTAAGATATTTGAAACAGTGACAGTTATACAATCATGTCTGACCAGGAGGAAGGTTTAGGAATGGAAGAGGAGGATACACAAGAAGAAGCAGGAGGAGAAGAAACAGAGGCAGGGGAGCAGGAAGAGGCAGAAAACGAACAAGATGAAGACCTCGGTGACGAAGAAGAAAAGGAACTCGGAGAGGAAGAAGAACAGAAAGAAGAAGAAGAGGTTTGCACGTTATTCATTGAAAAAGCTTTTACTTGTTTACATCTGTTAGAAATAAACAAACTCATAAATTGCTGGAATTGAAACTGTTGTCATCTTTCAGGTTTGTCCCATAAACAAATAAAATAAGGGGATATATCTACAAGACTAACTAGGCCTACTGTACAGAGTAGTTGTTTACAACATGTTTCAGTCAACTCAGGGATTTGGTATTTAATGATACCAGAAATGTGGATGTATATATATTAGTACGATTAATAGGCCAAGGAACGCTATTGATTAAACGAAAGAATTTTGTGAGGTACAGTTTATATGGTTCTGTACAGTATAATCTACTGCAGTAGCAATGCTAAATTACTAACTTAAATTTCATTCAATGAAGAATTAACAGTTAAAAGATATCTGCAGACTAAGTTAAAGACCAACTCATGACCTGTGTGTTACATACTAGAGGTGTAGTTTGTGATAGCTATCTAGGAAAAATGTAAATTTTCAAAATTGGTTCTTGCCAATAATTGGTCAACAACCATTTGTCTAGTATCATTAGACAGCAATTTTAACAGCAATTTTAAAATAAAAAAATCTTGACTTTAATAGTGCTTCCTTAAAAATTTTCAAACTTGGTAATTTGGTTCATACAATAAAACTTAAAAGGGAAGAGTAACTGCATAAATGAAATAATATTCTAAAAAGTACATACTTTTAGTGGAGTTTTTAATTATGTTGGTTTTAGAATAACTTTATCATAATTTTTTTCAGAAAGTACCAGAAAACCCTTTGACAGAGGAAGCGGTGGCAGAAAGCCTTTCATTGTTGTGTAAAACAGGAGATGGTTTAGCACATGCCTATGTTCGTCTGGATGTACACGAAAAGTAAGATACTAGCATGTCAGATAAAGGATGGTCCACAAGTTAATAAGTGGCTAGTCTGGACAGCATTCAGAGACCATCTGTGTTAGGAGCATTAGTTACCTCTGAAAGCTCCAATAAAGCAGATCTCCTTCATGGTCACCACAAATTTCCTATGAGGGAGAACACTTTCATCCAACATTTCCAATGAGGGAGATCTCCTTCATCCAACATTTCCAATGAGGGAGATCTCCTTCATCCAACATTTCCGATCAGGGAGATCTCCTTCATCCCACATTTCCGATCAGGGAGATCTCCTTAACCCCAACATTTCCGATGAGGGAGATATCCTTCATCCAACTTTTCCAATGAGGGAGATTTTCATCCAACATTTCCGATCAGGGAGATCTCCTCCAACCCACATTTCCAATCAGGGAGATCTCCTTCATCCAACATTTCCGATCAGGGAGATCTCCTTCATCCTACATTTCCGATGAGGGATATCTCCTTCAACCCACATTTCCGATGAGGGAGATCTCCTTCAACCCACATTTCCAATCAAGGAGATCTCCTTCATCCCACATTTCCGATCAGGGAGATCTTCTTAACCCCAACATTTCCGATGAGGGATATCTCCTTCATCCAACATTTCCAATGAGGGAGATCTCCTTCATCCCACATTTCCAATGAGGGATATCTCCTTCAACTCAAATTTCCAATGAGGGAGATCTCCTTCATCCCACATTTCCGATGATGGAGATCTCCTTCATCCCACATTTCTGATGAGGGAGATCTCCTTCATCCAACATTTCTCATGAGGGAGATCTCCTTCATCCCACATTTCCGATGAGGGAGATCTCCTTCATCCAACATTTCCAATGAGGGAGATCTCCTTCATCCCACATTTCCGATGAGGGAGATCTCCTTCGACCCACATTTCCGATGAGGGAGATCTCCTTCATGCTACATTGTTTCCAATGAGAAAGAAATATTAAAATTGTGGCTGAAAATGATTTGCTCAATTTGTTTTTCCCTTTACCTTCATATTACTTATAAGCATTCATTTGATTCAGACACATCCTGTTATGTTATGATCCTAACATTTAACCACAGGATGAGTGAGGTAGTTTTGAGGGAGATTTGTAAATTTTGGTTTATATTATTGAGTCGAACAAGGGAGAGTTGACAGAAATGTCCAAGATAAATTTTTTGGTTCTTTTTTGTACTGAACACATTTTGGAGTCTAAATTGAGGGACAAGCTGCAAAAAGTCATTTGTTTAGTTCATTAAGAAATTTCAGGAGTGAAAGAGGCAATACAAATATTTCAAAAACTAAAGGGAGATAACTCAACAATAAAAATGCTCATTATTGATGATCCTTATACATTGTACATGTATTTATAAACTTTATGGTTCTTTTAAAATATTCATTGATATATAATATGATTTTCACATGTTGTTTCTTATACAAATGTATTTATTTTGTCTTTTTTTTTTCAGAGAATTAACAAACGTTAGCATACTGAAGTCATTTATTCACCTTCGTTATGTGGATGTGAGCAAAAACAATTTAAAAGACATTTCATCTCTGAGTGCGCTAACACACATGTTGACATTGAAAGCGGACTACAATATGTTATCTTGTGTCAGATTAGAGGAAATGCCATTTTTACAAGTTGCAAGTTTTAATTTCAACAAAATCAACTCGTTAGAAGGTGTGAGTCACCCGATGCTTGAACATTTATGCCTCAACAGTAAGTATAGTTGGCTTATCTCTTTCTATCATTTTACAGGATAATGGATTCCAGTCTTTAATAGATACACTATACCTATTTACAACTGACAGTGTTTATTAGGCTTTCGAGAAGGGAAATGTCCACTATTTGAGCCAGCATCATGCTTGGATATTCAATAAGTATTGGATCACCAGGCTGGTGTTTGGGTTTTATCTTCGTACTCTTATCTCCATACTCCAGTGGTTACACTCACTTTTGTAGCCCAAGAATATGATGTCATGACTGAACATCAAATACTCAGAGTGTGACATACCTTGTGGATGAGGCAAGAAGAATATGTCGGTCATGTGACAATAACTGACTTTGAAATCAGGTGTCACTTCTCTTTAACCTTTAAAAGATAGGTGTTTGTCTAGTGGTTGGTCTTTTTGTTTTTATTTACCCGAGACCACTAAAGTTAGTAGGTAGCTGCATGCCTTCATTTTGCTTTGATATATTAAAGGGGAGCCAGGGTAAACATGAGCATAGTCCATGGAGTATTGCGGATATGAAAACTCTCAGAGTTTATTTTAAAATATTACAACTTGCTTTAATCACTTCTGTTTTAAAAGCCATGGGAAGATAGTGCACAATAAGTTTTAGTGATTACTGAAATTACTTTCTCATGTATGAGTGTGAAGTAAAACTGTTTACAACCAACAAATATCTCAGTATTAGTATAAAACTAAAATAAATTATGGCTGAAAATCATAGGTTGCATGCTGTTTGATTTGTATATAATACTCAAGCTGAAAATGTGTATTCAGGGATTCAAATTAATTTACGCTGCACACATATAAAAGTATGGAAATTTAAGTGGTGAAAGTGGTTAAAATACTATATGAAACTGTACGACTGTATGTCATTTTCATCAAAAAAAGTTCATGAAATAACCATAAGAACTGAACTGAACATATCTAAGGGAATTAATAAGAAAATTATAAATATATACACTTCTCTCTTGTAGATAATGAAATCACTGAAATAACAGGACTTGATGAAGCCAAATTGGCACGCCTCCATACGCTGGAGTTAAGGGGCAACAAACTGAAGACCACAGGTGGGGTACACCTGCCAAATCTAAAGAATTTGTTTATGGTAAGTCTGTTTGGAAGATGAATTTTAGATGTTTGTGAAAAAGATTTAGACTTCTCTGCGTCACATAAGAGTAGTTATATAAATGTAATATAAACTGGTTAGCCCGTTGTATTGGACTGTCATCAAAGTTTTATCAATTGGGAAATATTAACACAATATTTTTGAAAGGAAATACACTTTTAAAACATCAAAAAAAGGGAAAATGGTATTTGTGAGTTATCTCCCTTTACGGCATCCAACCTATTTTCTGACGAAAAAATAGAAAGCAAGTAATCTCAACTAAATGCATTATCATGAATAATATACTTATCAGATTGTCAAAGGGTCCTTAAATTTAGTTTATTGCATAAATGGATAAATAATAAAGGACCAGAACCTGTTGAGTTTGAACTGTTTTAATGGTGACAAGTTAACTGTATACTACAGATAACATGAGGATCTCTCTGGACTTCCCTGAAAGATAAGTATATATTATAGAAGTACAATCTTTCTAGGTCCTGCTTATATTGTCCACAATTTGATCTAGCTTCCATCATCTTTAGACGAGGATGTATTTGGTATATATTATTGTTATCCTTTTATAGGCTGCCAACACTATAGACAAGATTGATGATATGGATTCACTCCACAGTCTCACCACATTCCACCTTAGGGACAACCAGCTGGAGAACCTGGACGGCTTCTCAGAAAAACTCCAACTCCTCCAGTACATCAACCTCAGGTAAACCCACTACTGACCCAGTACATCAACCTCTGGTAAACCCACTACTGACCCAGTACATCAACCTCTGGTAAACCCACTACTGACCCAGTACATCAACCTCTGGTAAACCCACTACTGGCCCAGTACATCAACCTCTGGTAAACCCACTACTGACCCAGTACATCAACCTCTGGTAAACCCACTACTGGCCCTGTACATCAACCTCAGGTAAACCCTCTACTGACCCAGTATATCAACCTCAGGTAAACCCTCCACTGGCCCAGTACATCTACCTCAGGTAAACCCTCCACTGACCCAGTACATCTACCTCAGGTAAACCCTCTACTGACCCAGTACATCTACCTCAGGTAAACCCTCTACTGACCCAGTACATCTTCCTCAGGTAAACCCTCTACTGACCCAGTACATCTATCTCAGGTAAACCCTCTACTGACCCAGTACATCTACCTCAGGTAAACCCTCTACTGACCCAGTACATCTACCTCAGGTAAACCCTCTACTGACCCAGTACATCTACCTCAGGTAAACCCTCTACTAACCCAGTACATCTACCTTAGGTAAACCCTCTACTGACCCAGTATATCTACCTCAGGTAAACCCTCTACTAACCCAGTATATCTACCTCAGGTAAACCCTCTACTAACCCAGTACATCTACCTCAGGTAAACCCTCTACTAACCCAGTTCATCTACCTTAGGTAAACCCTCTACAGACCCAGTACATCTACCTTAGGTCAACCCTCTACTGACCCAGTACATCTACCTTAGGTCAATTCTCTACAGACCTAGTACATCTACCTCAGGTAAACCCTCTACTAACCCAGTACATCTACCTTAGGTAAACCCTCTACTAACCCAGTACATCTACCTTAGGTAAACCCTCTACTGACCCAGTGCATCTACCTCGGGTAAACCCTCTACTGACCCAGTACATCTACCTTAGGTAAACCCTCTACTGACCCAGTATATCTACCTCAGGTAAACCCTCTACTGACCCAGTATATCTACCTCAGGTAAACCCTCTACTAACCCAGTACATCTACCTCAGGTAAACCCTCTACTAACCCAGTACATCTACCTTAGGTAAACCCTCTACAGACCCAGTACATCTACCTTAGGTAAACCCTCTACTGACCCAGTACATCTACCTTAGGTCAACCCTCTACAGACCCAGTACATCTACCTCAGGTAAACCCTCTACTAACCCAGTACATCTACCTTAGGTAAACCCTCTACTGACCCAGTACATCTACCTCAGGTAAACCCTCTACTGACCCAGTACATCTACCTTAGGTAAACCCTCTACTGACCCAGTGCATCTACCTCGGGTAAACCCTCTACTGACCCAGTACATCTACCTTAGGTAAACCCTCTACTGACCCAGTATATCTACCTCAGGTAAACCCTCCACTAACCCAGTATATCTACCTCAGGTAAACCCTCTACTGACCCAGTATATCTACTTCAGGTAAACCCTCTACTAACCCAGTATATCTACCTCTGGTAAACCCACTACTGACCCAGTACATCAACCTCTGGTAAACCCACTACTGGCCCAGTACATCAACCTCAGGTAAACCCTCTACTGACCCAGTATATCAACCTCAGGTAAACCCTCCACTGGCCCAGTACATCTACCTCAGGTAAACCCTCCACTGACCCAGTACATCTACCTCAGGTAAACCCTCTACTGACCCAGTACATCTACCTCAGGTAAACCCTCTACTGACCCAGTACATCTTCCTCAGGTAAACCCTCTACTGACCCAGTACATCTATCTCAGGTAAACCCTCTACTGACCCAGTACATCTACCTCAGGTAAACCCTCTACTGACCCAGTACATCTACCTCAGGTAAACCCTCTACTGACCCAGTACATCTACCTCAGGTAAACCCTCTACTAACCCAGTACATCTACCTTACGTAAACCCTCTACTGACCCAGTATATCTACCTCAGGTAAACCCTCTACTAACCCAGTATATCTACCTCAGGTAAACCCTCTACTAACCCAGTACATCTACCTCAGGTAAACCCTCTACTAACCCAGTACATCTACCTTAGGTAAACCCTCTACAGACCCAGTACATCTACCTTAGGTCAACCCTCTACTGACCCAGTACATCTACCTTAGGTCAATTCTCTACAGACCTAGTACATCTACCTCAGGTAAACCCTCTACTAACCCAGTACATCTACCTTAGGTAAACCCTCTACTAACCCAGTACATCTACCTTAGGTAAACCCTCTACTGACCCAGTGCATCTACCTCGGGTAAACCCTCTACTGACCCAGTACATCTACCTTAGGTAAACCCTCTACTGACCCAGTATATCTACCTCAGGTAAACCCTCTACTGACCCAGTATATCTACCTCAGGTAAACCCTCTACTAACCCAGTACATCTACCTCAGGTAAACCCTCTACTAACCCAGTACATCTACCTTAGGTAAACCCTCTACAGACCCAGTACATCTACCTTAGGTAAACCCTCTACTGACCCAGTATATCTACCTTAGGTCAACCCTCTACAGACCCAGTACATCTACCTCAGGTAAACCCTCTACTAACCCAGTACATCTACCTTAGGTAAACCCTCTACTGACCCAGTACATCTACCTCAGGTAAACCCTCTACTGACCCAGTACATCTACCTTAGGTAACCCTCTACTGACCCAGTATATCTACCTCAGGTAAACCCTCCACTAACCCAGTATATCTACCTCAGGTAAACCCTCTACTGACCCAGTATATCTACTTCAGGTAAACCCTCTACTAACCCAGTATATCTACCTCAGGTAAACCCTCTACTAACCCAGTACATCTACCTCAGGTAAACCCTCTACTAACCCAGTACATCTACCTTAGGTAAACCCTCTGCAGACCCAGTACATCAACCTTAGGTCAACCCTCTACTGACCCAGTACATCTACCTTAGGTCAATTCTCTACAGACCTAGTACATCTACCTCAGGTAAACCCTCTACTAACCCAGTACATCTACCTTAGGTAAACCCTCTACTAACCCAGTACATCTACCTCGGGTAAACCCTCTACTGACCCAGTACATCTACCTTAGGTAAACCCTCTACTGACCCAGTATATCTACCTCAGGTAAACCCTCTACTGACCCAATATATCTACCTCAGGTAAACCCTCTACTAACCCAGTATATCTACCTCAGGTAAACCCTCTACTAACCCAGTACATCTACCTCAGGTAAACCCTCTACTAACCCAGTACATCTACCTTAGGTCAACCCTCTACAGACCCAGTACATCTACCTTAGGTAAACCCTCTACTGACCCAGTACATCTACCTTAGGTCAACCCTCTACAGACCCAGTACATCTACCTCAGGTAAACCCTCTACTAACCCAGTACATCTACCTTAGGTAAACCCTCTACTGACCCAGTACATCTACCTCAGGTAAACCCTCTACTGACCCAGTACATCTACCTTAGGTAACCCTCTACTGACCCAGTATATCTACCTCAGGTAAACCCTCCACTAACCCAGTATATCTACCTCAGGTAAACCCTCTACTAACCCAGTATATCTACCTCAGGTAAACCCTTTACTAACCCAGTATATCTACCTCAGGTAAACCCTCTACTAACCCAGTACATCTACCTAAGGTCAACCAATTTGAAATTTGGGAATGATAATTGCAAGTGCAATAACCAGAAACCTATCTTGAGCTTAACTTACATATTCCGTGCTGTTTTCTACTTTGATCATGTCAGATAAAACTCAGTTAACCTTTTTCACCTGATTTCTTAAAGGAAGTAACAAAAAATGCTAGTGGTAATCAGGCTGCAGAGGGGCTTTAGCTTTGAACTAACACACAGCTGAAGGAGGACTAACTCCCTGGACAGCAATTTAAAAGTCTGGATTTTACCTTTATAATTCAAAACAAATCTGACAAATAGATCTAGTTTAATGATTGCTCTTACTTTATTATCCAAAGGAATGATGTTAAAAACATCATTAATCTGTATTACATGGTATACATGCTTCTGTTTCAGAGGAAACAACATCACATCTGTTAAGGAACAGGTGCCTAAGATGGCGTGTCTTCCAATGCTCAGGGCCTTGGTACTGTTTGGTAAGTTGGTTTCTGACAGATACCCAGGCCATTATCAAAGGGACATTACTGTGATACATTCAGATAGATATCTCAGGTCCGTAATGATCAAGTGACATTACTGTGATACATTCAGATAGATATCTCAATTAAGTCTGTAATTGTCATAAAAACGGTCCTCATTCTGGAGCATGGGATTTTTGCTCAAGCATAATTTCTTGTTACAACTACAAATTAATTTAGTATTGAAATTTTATTTGTCTGTGAATTTTGGAAAGATTTTAAGAACGGATCAAACTATTTTCATTGTTTATGTAATTTATTCTTTGATTGAGAAGTCTGGTTTGAGCACAGAATCCAATCTCGAGAGTGGGAATGTTTTCTTGGACCATGGACCAGTGCAGGGCTTTAGTCTTTATCAAACTCAAAGTAGTATTTGTGATACATTTAGATTTATGCAGGGCTCTAGATTTTTACGATGTGTTAGTTACATATAATTGTTGTATACATATTAAGCTATTTATAAAGTGTTCTCTAGTTTTTAAAGTCGTATTTAAATGGATCAAGATAACTGTCACAGTTACACCTTACTGACCACCATTTATGGGAAGATGTCAGTTCTAGTTTTGATTGATAAAAAAATAGAACCCAGCCCATGACAGTTCTAGTTTTAATTGATAACAGAGAACCCAGCCCATGACAGTTCTAGTTTGAACCCAGCCCATGACAGTTCTAGTTTTAATTGATAACAGAGAACCCAGCCCATGACAGTTCTAGTTTTAATTGATATCAGAGAACCCGGCCCATGACAGTTCTAGTTTCAATTGGTAACAGAGAACCCAGCCCATTACAGTTTTGGTTTTAATTGATAACAGAGAACCCAGCCCATGACAGTTCTACTTTGAACCTAGCCCATGACAGTTCTAGTTTTAATTGATAACAGAGAACCCAGCCCATGAGGAGGATGAGTACCGTTTGGAGGTACTGATCGCGCTCAGAAAGCTTGAACGACTGGACAAGGACGAGTACTCCGAGGAGGAAAGGAACGAAGCAGAGGAAATTTACGAACAACGTCTAAAAGAAGACGCAGAACGAGAGGTGGGTTATTCATGTGGTATATCTGACCAGATACAATTTGATACCCTGCACCACTAGAGTGAATTCAAAAGTTAAAAATTCTTAATACTACCTACCTTACCAAATACTAGCTTTCACAATCATCCTGAAAGCAAGTTTATCAAGGTTCAGTTTAAACTTAGAGGATAGAAAATTGTTGTAGAAAAGTTTAGGATCTGTAACATGTTTTTGCAACTTTTGTCAAAATGGGAATTTTAATTTTAAGATTAATGGAAACAAAATGAATTAATTTCATTCAACCAAAAAGTATATTTCATTTGATAAAAAAATATTTTATAGTTTATTTACTCTTCTACTTTTTTGAAAAGTTTAGAATACTCTAATTCTATCATTTTCGCCTTTGAGATGAATTTGTGAATTCATTGCTGAGATATGCTACATCACAGTGAAATACTCACATGGACGCAATAGATGAATTACTGAAAAGTATCTCTTCAAAATGTATCCTACACTTCTGTAGGTAATTAAGACAAAGCTTTTCAATTATTGTGTCCAACAAGTTGTGCAAAATATATCTCAGTTGAGAGGATGTCTATAAAACTTATTAAGAATAAAACCAAAAAATACCCAGTTATCCATAGGTCTACAAGTTATATTTGGGATTTGGTAATCACTGAATGGAAAAATTTGAAAATTTATTTTCAACTTGTCAGCACTTTTTGTATAACAAACATATTACATATAAAGGTCGAATTAATGGTTTAACAATTCAATGTACATGGTATATGTATGATTAATTGATTTTTAAATAACCTAGGAAGTGGAAATATTACTGACATTTATAAATGGTGGAAGTCACGCAACATATACACTATATCCTGTGTTTCAATGTCTCAATACTGATCACCTAATAATGTCATTGTTAGGTGTAAGTGTATAATGTAATAGACAGTGTGGCCACACCCCTTAATTCTGTGTGAAATAATATGTTAATATTGATCTTCCTCGTAGAGACAAATTCTAAAGTTGCAAATTGGTCTCACATGCATATTATTGATATTTCATTTCATAGATATTTTTTCAATGGATTACATTACCTCATCATTTTTTATCGATAAACAGAGAAATCTAAAAATATTACATAAGTAATAAATAGGTGATTTCTCTGCAACACAATTTGTTGAAAAAAAAATTGAAAAGTGGTACTTTGCATTCACTAAAATAGTGATCAGTTGAATTTAAATCTCATATGAGAAATCTGATAAATTTAAACTTAAATTTGTCTCTGAATCCCTCACTTTATCACAAAATGTTTTGTTAATGAATATTGTTTGACTGATTGAATGCACAGAATTGTTGTTTTACCCTTTGACCTTTCACCCTGATATGCCATGACCTTTGATTGACAGGCAAGTGGCGAGGATCAACAAAATGAGGATTGATGAGAACTGAGTATGTTGCTATGGAGATGAAAAATAAATTTTGTGTAACCATAACAATATAGATCCGAGCTACGGAAGCTGTAGTCCTAGTCTTACTGCTAATGGTGTCATCTTCTATATTAACCAATCAAATTGTTTGATTTTCTATGCTTCCCCATTGAAAATTATTTCATAAACCATTTTTCATTTATTATTCCTGTTATTTTAAATGTCAGACACTGATCCTTTTAAAATAAGAAATGTCACACAATATAATGGTCCCAAAAACAAATGCATAAGAAAGTTTAATAGATCAGTATTTTTCAATTTCAAATCTAAAAATATTTTGGAGCATTTTGACAATTGTTTTAGGTCTAATATGACATCACACTCTGTTAAACATCGTTTTGATATGAAAATTGAGCTAGATACTTTTTAGACTCATTTCAAAACTTAAAGATTCTATGGTACAGCTTTTAAGTATGAGTTTACAGAATATTAAGATCCTTTGACTAGCTCCCCTGCTGTCTGGTGATGGAACATTTTGAGCGATTCCCCTATAGGATTATTGTGTGTACCTCCTTTTGTCTTGTGTGATGTGTGATTCCCCTGTTTGACCCTGGATATGTTAACATGAAAACCATCACTAACAAAGAAACAACTTTCAGTTGCTGTTAATAAGCTGACAATTTATTTATACCTCTTTTTGACATTTTTTGCATGTTCATTTAAAAAGTAATATTTCATTTTGTTCAATATAACAAACCAGCAGTTTTATTATGACAAGATAGGGACTTATGTTGTATATTATTATTATTATTATTACTTTCTGCTGACCAATAGCAGTGCATCCCTAACTTGATGCTAGAGATAAAACCTTGACAGTTTCAGGTTGTATCATTTCCTTGGATCCGTGAAGAATCCATTGTACCATTGAATCTAAATGATAGATAAAACATGTTCTGTCAAACAAATGCTAACTTTGATTTTCACAAATGATTCGTCATGTTTTAAATATCAATTGTTTTCTGCTTCGAGTTAGGAAGAATCATTCGTTCAATGTAATTTGTGGAAATGAATAGGGTTTTTATGTGGTTTTAAGACTTGTTAAATTAAATATCTGAGCAGGTTAAATTTTTTTTACACATTTGACAGTGTGTAACAAGAGGTCAAACATGAATCCATCAATACAATATAACGACAGTGAGAGTTGAGGTCTTGCGTAGATCACAACATTGAAATTGAAATTAAACTGAAATTAATATTGATGATAATTTTAAATACATACGTATTAGAACTTAAATTTGTCCAATATCGAAGCAGATTGATAGTACGTTGTATGCCGTATGGTTATATATTAGTTTTCAAAAGACGTTAAACACATTTAAAGGCCCAATATACGTAACTTCAGGAAATTTTTCGTGATTCTGAAAAATTCTGAAAAAAATCCAGTTGATAACCATGCAAAAATAAGCCTAAAACGAAGTAAACCTGAGCGGTAACTAACAAGAAACTCTTGACAGAAAAATCCAAAGAATTGAAAATAATTCTGGTGGGGCCCACTTCAACAACAAGCCGAAGTTAGAAGACAGTTCAAAATGGACGCGTGTTTACAAATACCGAGTTTCAACTGCTGCTGTACCGGTAACAGCGTAAGAATTCATCTTGAATATTGCTGATATCAGTTAATCTTAACTAAATCTATAGATATAATAAGTTATTAGGCTTAATTTTCACTTCAAGTTTTGCCAAAAGTTACGTATATTGGGCCTTTAAGTCAATTGCAGGTATATGTGACCTTCATGAACTTGAAATAAGTAAACTTTTGAATGTAATATTATTCATGGATGATAAAAAAAATATGCAAACTTTTAGTAATAATTCCTATCGATGCAAAAATTTACAGTTACGATCAAATTATTGTGGTGTTTTTCTAGATTGAGCTTGAATTTTTTTTTGGCTTTTTGTTGGAGTGATCCGTTTGAGTTGGTCATGATTAAAGGGAGGTAATCCCTCTGTGAGATACAAATTAATTTCTAGATAACACACAGAGCTAAGTATTGATAAGAAAGATTATTTATCCTGGTACACCCTTACTTCATTGAGAGTTTGGTAAATGTTTACTTGAAATGTCTGATATATTGTGTTTACTTGTGCCGTTTGTTTCAGTCAAAACCTTTAAGCTCACAACTAATCGTAGGGCCAGGTTGGTAAGGTGATGCACTGGACAATGATTGCCTCATTGTTTCCTCTTTGATGTGTTCTCTTATAATGACAGGCTGAACTCTATTAAGACCTTTTTTTTTACCACCAAGAAGAATTTCATCAAGTAATACATGTACTAGTTTTACATGTCTTAATCACAATCAAAATTCTGTTATTGATGTCTGATTTGGTTTTCTTCCTGACCCGTGGGGTCATCATGCACACATTTTGAACATTACAAAATTATTTTTGTTTGTTCTTGGCAAGATTTAACTTATTTCAATCTCAACATGAAATTGATGTTCTCAACATCAGTGTAGCTTGACAAATATAAATTTAAGGGAGCTTGTTGGTCTTCAATATCACCACACATCTAATACTTATATTATTTGTGTATACCATAAAACTTTATATGCCATACCACAAAAAAAATTGTCAATTATAGCTTTGCACCACCTTCTTTTAAGTTTATTCGAAATTATTCATATTTATTTCCCTCAGCAAGGACTTTGCTTTGTTGAGTTTGTGGTGCGGTCTATTTTGTATTTATTTCCATCTTTGCCCTCGGCCTTGATCCCTGAAGCAGGACTTTGCTATGTTCAGTTTGTTAATTGCTCTCGATTGATCCTGGTTGATCATTTTGAATACAAAGATTTACCAATATAAACACCCTTTTTTCAAATATTTCTTGTCATTTTTATTTTTGTTATCAAATTGTAATGCATCGTCGGAAACCCATGGTACACTTCTCTGACGCTTGCATTATAAGCTTCAGAGAAGTGTACAGTGGGTTTCCGACGATGATTGGAATGATGCTATTGTGACATTGTATGTTGCTAGTATATGACATCTATAGGTAATTATTGGTAATTTGACTGAGAGTACAGCTAGGAAAACAAGCTAGATCCTATATGTACTGTGATAAAATTACTCTCCGTGATCCAATTGGAATAGTTATGGGGAGACAGGTTTCCTTACTCTGTCACCTGTGTTCTTCAGGATACAACTTTTACCACAAATTAATTTAAAAGCATATTTCCTGTATTTTAATACATTTTTAAAAACAAATTTCTGATTTCATTTATACATTAATTCTCCTTTTTTATGCAACAAATTAATGATAAAATGTTAAATAAATAAATACAAATTTCCATGATTTATCAGGTAGTACATTTCATTGTTTAAGCATCAATCAAGTTTTAAATAACTTACTGTTACATCAGTATAACTTGAATCCTTTCATGTTTTTCATTTGGAAATTTGATTTTTTTTTACAAATATTTTTTTTTTCTTGTAAATTATTTCTAAAACTGGAAATATTTACAATCATACAAATTATATAAACTTGAGTTCTTTCCATATGAAATAAGTATATAAATGCACTTCTATTCTGTTTGATAATTCAAAGAAGTTTTATAAAAAAAGCATTAAATTGTGGGATGTTGTAAATGGATACCGCAGTGTATTTACCAAGTTCTGAGAAAGGAATTTTTGTTAAACTTTTTTTGTGTCAGTCTTTATTGAATCGGTGACCAAACAGGTTTAGGAATGATTTGTATGGCTAATAACATTCTTCCAATCAGCATGTTAATTTGTTTCAGAATGAAGACAACTCGGATGAGGATGACTAAGTCCGACGTTCCTGATATGGACCTAGGATACTGGTATTTAGCTAGGAGAGAGCCGGAAGTTCAACATCAACTCATCAGATGTCTCTGGTTACACATGGAAAACCAAAAAAACTGTGTCAGAAGCATTTAATTCCTTCTACAAGTGTCTGTGATATACCAACAAAAAATGTCATACATCATGCTTTCACAAAGTAACAAAATATTTTGTAGCTTCTCCGTACAGGAAAATATTTTGACTTTTTGTTTAAAATGTTAACAGGTTTCTAAAATGCTAGACCTGAAAAAATGTATATATATCATTGCAATTATTTATGTGAAATACAATTCCATATTCATACTTTATCCTTTTTCTCATTTGTTCTTTAGCAATTAGATGGATAATGAAATATTTGTTTTGTTACCCATTCACCCTATTGGAACCTTACCAAATCAAAGTCTGTGCTATTCCAGTTTAGGTATGTAGGGCGAATAACTGTATTGTACAATTACCTCCCCTTAATTTATTTTTGTTACCCATTCACCCTATTGGAACCTTACCAAATCAATGTCTGGGCTATTCCAGTTTAGATATGTAGGGCGAATAACTGTATTGTACAATTACCTCCCCAAAATTTTATTTTTGTTACCCATTCACCCTATTGAAACCTTACCAAATCAAAGTCTGTGCTATTCCAGTTTAAATATGTAGGGCGAATAACTGTATTGTACAGTTATCTCCCCTTAATTTTGTTTTGTTACCCATTTACCATATTAGAACCTTACCAAATCAAAGTCTGTGCTATTCCAGTATAGATATGTAGGATGAATAAGTGGATTGTACCGTTACCTCCCCTTGATTTTATTTTTGTTACCCATTCACCCTATCGGAACCTTACCAAAGTTAATTGTACAATTACCTCCCCAAAATTTTATTTTTGTTACCCATTCACCCTATTGAAACCTTACCAAATCAAAGTCTGTGCTATTCCAGTTTAAATATATAGGATGAATAACTGTATTGTACAGTTACCTCCCCTTAATTTTATTTTTGTTACCCATTCAATCTATTGGAACCTTACCAAATCAAAGTCTGGGCTATTCCAGTTTAGAAATGAAGGGGGAATAAGTGTATTGTACAGTTACCTCCTCTAAATTTTATTTTGAATACTGCAAACATACATGTTTTTGCGGTAATCTTACAATAGTGGTTATTGTGCTGAAAGTATTCTGTTATGTTAAGATTGGGACAGTTACAGGTTCAGTTTACATATATTGCTTCCTACAATAAGTATGGTGAGTGGGCCAATTCACCATTGCTCTATAATGTGTTGAAATGAAGTTATGTTTGCTAAAATTTGAGTACGCCAAAATAAGTATGTTTACAGTATATATTACCTGCAGCACACTTAAAGAAAAACCTGTGACTGGGTAATTAATAGAGCGATTAAATACATGTAAATCTTACTGAAGTCAGAGTGATTGTATTGCTATTCGAGTACCCCACGCTTGCTACCCCTGCAGATTTGTTTACCTCAGAACCTTGATAATGGTATGGTTTTCTTCTCGGAGCTACAGTGACATCAGCTTAAATTGCCGCTTTAGTCAGTGAGATACTTCGTATGTGATTGTGTTATATCAGAAACTAACATTTTCACAAACACATTATATTAATAACAATAGAAGAATATTTCAGTTTGCATATTTTTAAAATTTTAATACAAATAAATTCTACAGCACAAGAAACAAACAATACATTTTATGTATCAACAAAACACTTCATTGCATGATGAGTGAAAACTAAAGGATATAAGAAAATGTGCAAAAATTATCTGTTTCAGAAAATTTCCCCTCAAAAAATTTGCCAGATATAAATGTACAGTGATATTACTTCACATTAAATTGAAAACTAGTAATTATTGTAATTAACACTTTTTGTCAGAATATCAACTGAAAAGCTCCCCCCTCCCTCCCCAAAAAAATAAATAAATAAAATGGCCAAATGAATTTTCAAACATATCTTGAATCAATCACCATGAATAAATTCATACAGAGCACATTACATGTACATTTATCAATGTACTGATCAGAATGGAATCAATTAAATACAAATATGTACAAAGCTTAATTAGAACAAGGCAAAATAAATTATAGAATATTTAAATTAATTCATAAGAAAATATTTCAGTTTTAATTCTTGATGGAAAAACAATGATCTTGATAGATTTGTTAAAGTCAAGTGTCTTCAAAATCTCATCTCATCTCAAATTCTAACATTATATGTTTCAAAAATATCAGATGAAACATGTTAATTGTACAATACATACATGTATCTTTGAATAGATTTTCCAAAAGGAATGCAAATGAAATATTTTATTTAAAGCATAATGATATTTTAAGGTTGTTGATATAAAGGACAACTGTAAACTGATTTGTTTTGAATTAGATCGGGTTTTTTTGCAGCAATACAAAAGCACAATATTCTTTAATCAGGGCACAGTCTAAGGGAGATAATCCACTTCAGAAGCACAATAATCCTATATCACATAATATATTAAATACTCTAACAATAATCTGTTTAGTCTATAAAATATGGTTACTATGGTAACATTATCTGTAGTTCATGAAAAAAATCACTGAAGTCTTTGGTAACTATGGCGACCATCACCATGGTCTCCACATGGAGGAACTGGAACTGTCACTAACTGTAGAAGCACTGTCGTGAGAGGCTATCCTGGAAATCTCAGACACTCCAGCTGAACTCACGCCCGGACTAACGGAACTCACATCAGGACTGGAGTGACACCATTCGGAATATCCTCTGAACCATTCGTTGCTGGACATGTTGAATCCATTTGGGGTGCACAAAGGGAGGGCGGATGAAGTGTCCATGGAAGACTGGTCGAGGGAGGGACTGGACATAGCTGCTCCGGACATCGGATCAGGTGACCACTGTTGAACTTGGAGAGGTCTGTGAAGGTCATTGGGATACAAGGAATGAGCTGGCGTGGTGAAGCCTGAAGCCACAGGACAGGTAAACTTGTTGGTGAGACTGGCGGGTGACTGGTCGACACTGTAGGCCGGGGACTGCTGGGAAGTCTGTAGTCCTGACAGGTGATAGAACAACCTCATCTTAACATCATTGCTGACGGAAACATCTTGATTGAGAATTCGGAACACCTCCTCCTGACAACGAGTAAATCCTGAGGTGTAATCTGTTGTCTTGGAACGCACTACAACACAGAAAAAAAACACATATTACATAATGTAATACATTCATCATAGAAATCTTTGATTCATGTATGAAAACATAATACTATCTCAGCTTCATGCGACCTCTAGTCACATTTTACACTGATGACATCTTACCATTACAATGTTGCCTAATATTTATAGCAAAATTTGGTTGATGGGGATATAAATATGGTATGTTTGCAAACAAGAAAAATGATATAAATGATATGTTGACCCTATAACCTTTGTTGACCCTATAACCTTTGTTGGTCCTATAACCTATGTTGACCTATAACCTATGCTGACCCTTTAACCTCTGTTGACCCTATAACCTCAGTAGACCCTATAACCTCTGTTGACCCTATAACCTTTGTTGACCCTATAACCTTTGTTGACCCTATGACCTTTGTTGACCCTACAATTGTAGTGTTGACCTACCTGAGCTGGTGCCATTCTGCAGGTACTGTACTGTCATCTCCAAGATGTCCGCCTTCTCCAGTCGACAGTGCTCATTCTCCTACAAATCAAAAACACTCATGTTACCAACAGTCACAAATTTAAACAGTTGACTTGACAAGTAATATGAAAAGTGGCCAACTGACTTAACCTCAATTTAGATCTATGCATAGGATTATATCTTTTACATAATGACCCACCTGTGAAATAAAATCATATCTTTGGTAAGTACAGTAATCTTCACTATTTCATGTTGTTTTGTATTTCATTTTGGAAAGATAAATATAGTTGAGGCGACACACTACCTGAAATATCATGTTATTTGTGTCACGGTTACCTCCCATTATTGATCGTCCAACAGATTGTTAAAAAATCTAACTATTTCATCAAACCAAAAAAAGACACAGTTTATAAAATATATTTACAGATGATTCTAAGGGTGGAAATCTTTTTAAATGAGGGGAGGGGGGTATTTCACAGAAAGGTACCATACAGCCTTAAAGGATTATTAAGGTTTTATTACACTTCAATCACACAGCTACTGGTTAAGATGAAATACCTTTGCACAATATTTTTTGAGAAAAAAATCAAGCTTAAAACAAACAATACGTAATTATCTGGACAATCACCTGTAACAATACATTATTCACACCTGACTAATACCTGGTTGGGGTATCGTATTACAACAATGGGATCTCAGAACTAACATCTTATACACTATTTGATATCAAACTCAGATCTATAGAGTTATATGATACAAGTATTGTTGGTGATCATTATTTGTCCCGTTTTGTGACAGGTTTTCAGGTGGTACAGCACAACTGAGCATGTAGTATTCACGAGCATTTTAGTGATCAAAAATAAATATCAAGAAACTAATGAAATTAATTATCCGTTTCCTAATGAAATTGAGTACAAAAATAACATGATAGGGATCAGGAAAATAATATGCAGATGTAAAGGTTGATAACATTCACCTTAGAAATATATATCACGTCTATGTTTAGAAAATTGAAAATGTTTTACTTTTTTCTCTACTCTAGGAATGTCTATGCCCACCCCCACCCACTTACAATATATGTGACTATACCATACGTTATTTAAGTGTGGATTAATGTATTGAAATATAAAACACAACATATGCCATATTACTTTTTTAAATGTGTGTCATGGAGTGAACGCGTTCAACATTTGAATATCTTACATATAATTGAAGTTTACAGCATTTAGCTTTGAAACAATATTAGGGCAGAGACGTATAAAGCCACTGGAGATCTCTTTCTCAAAAAGGTATATATATAAAATAGATACATCAATTAAATAATAGTGGGACTCAGATCCCTGGGGCCACCGTCACAACAATAATGTTTGTTGAACTCTAGCAAGCTGTGCATTGTTACTTTAATTAATTTAATTAATGTAGTAAAAATCTATTATCAAGAAGTACAAATGCTGAATGAGAGAATAATTTTCTGTCGATCTGCGTTTTGCCCTTGTAGTCAGATCTGTCTTTTATAAATAAATTGAAATAAATGAAAATTAAAACACAGCAAGCTACGGTTAAGTTTGATTTTGTAACAGGTGTTCCCCAAGGATTCATGCTTGGTCCCCTGTATTTATTTTGAATATATTTAAATGATATTCAGTTATATGCAAAACGCACAATTATTTCAAAGTAAGCACGCTTTTTAACAATCGATCCCAACATTGTCTTTCATGAATATTTAAATAAAAATAATACTTCATGTTACACAATAACAGATTGCAGACTATTTGCCATCAAATCGGGACCAAAACTTGTGTATGTTCATTGGTACCTCCCCATGGACTAACGGTTTTTGATGATTTCAAACTACCGACAGTTAAAAATTTGACATTCCACATAGCTAACACACCCGAATAGACATAACAAGTGTAACCCTGGTAAATACCACAGGGACCTGAGAATTTGTTACAGCTAGTTTTGGACCTAAAATAGAGTGTTTAAAAGCTATTATGACTACTGAGGGGGCATTTTTATCGAAAATTCATCTTAACCCCCCAAATGTGTAAAATTACTCTAAACACACTATTTTAGATCCAAAACTAGCTGTAACAAATTCTCAGGTCCCTGTGGTAAATACTAGCTGCAATATACCGCTCGGCTAGAGTATAAAGTATTAAAATTATGAATTAAGTAAATATTAGCTGGTAACCTTTAAATGGTATGATTACTTGTTCTGTATGACACGATACAAAACTGAAATGATGACAGCAGGTATTCCCGTGTACGTTTCAAATTAATTTCACGTTGTGATTTATTCCGCTATCGGCTTTATAACAAATTGTTATGCCTAAAGCTGTTTGCAAATTTCTCTTGTAAACAGTGATTTTGACAGATCGACAAAATATAGGTTTTCGCGCCTAAGGAATTGTAGTAATTGCAAATTCCCGCGCGTTCAGTTTTCAGCGAGTTTGACATTCACACCTAGCAGCCTGGCTGGGAGGTATTACATGCGAGTTAGCTACCAATTAGTAAGGTAATTAGCTTGTCTGTCTACCTGTACGTCTACCTGCACAGGTAAGTTAGGTAGGGTACTCGGGTGTCGCCACGTGTCATACTAATTGGATTAAAGCGCTCGCGACGGGGATTATTGATGGAATTTGTGTTGTAAATCATGTCATAACCACAGGGTCTGACAATTTGTTACAGTAATAATACTCTTCTAACAAAAGGAACGAGTTCTCCTATCCCTGTGGTCGAAACTCTGACAGACGGGATATCGCCGTTTTCATAACAAATGTGATTTTTTTTAAAAAAGTATTTTGTTCAATAAAATCCCGAAAGTTTTTATTTTGTTAAAAAAAAACCAAAAGATTAAAATTGTTTCAATTTAAAAAGTCTATCCGTTTTATCGCATCAAGGCCTATCATAATTATATTTATGACAACTATTTCAAAAAGCCCTATATTTGTTTAAATGCGTCTTTTTATAGAGCTAGCTTTAGATTTATTTAGAAATATCTGCAAATTAAGAACAAAAAAAAAAGAAAAATATAAAGTAGTATATGAAGCGGTCAAGTATAAAATAATAAAAAGGAATAAGCTATTCCGATATAATAATTTAAAACTTAAACAAATGGCATACCAAAGAAGATTATAGCAGATTTCCCTTTAATTCATTGTAATAAGTTAAACGACTAAAAAAATATAGAAGATAAATGAATACAGAGATTGTTTTATCATTACCATACCCTGACCCCACCCCTGATAGTCTTTGTTATAATTTGATTCTATATCACACTAAAAAAGGTCCAACACAGTTATTACAAGGATAGTTAGGCCACTGACTTATTATATACTGTCAAAGTGTTAAAAGATTGCATGTAATTGCCATGTCAATTAATTTTTTTCAATATTTAGTGAAATTATATTACACACTTGTGATGCTTTTATCTAATTGCGTAGGATAAAGATGTATAAAATAATTCTTATTTGTAAAATTTTAATCAAAACCTCTCAGCATTGGTTTACAAGCATTTACAACACAAGATCCTAAATGGAAATTCCGCATGATAAATATTGCCGAGTTGATAGAATTAGCATGAATGAGATGGACCAAGACGCGTGGACGCTAGGGGAGGCCAATATGTTTCATTTGAATTTTAAAACTGTGAACTCATTATTATTATAATTTTTGCTCAAAGAAAATATTTATGAAATTGCGAATTAACTGATTGGTATTCAAAATACAAAACTGGAATTTTTACCACGAAAAGTGATGTTGTTTAGTGGTAAATCTTGTTGTTTGACGCGATTTTTTTTCAATTTTTATATTATTTCAACAGCAGAAAACAATCATTATAATGTCATTTTAAGACCTGTCCATGTTTTATTTTTTTTTTTAATATTCTGGATGTTTGAGTTAAGTGTGAGATATACTGCATGAATTAAGTAATAATAATAATCCATAAAATACAACTGTTTTAATTTCTACATTATTATGTACATATATATCTTATTTCGATGCCGATTTATGCTTCATCGTGTTCATTAATTTATATTGTATATTTAATATTGTAAATATGTTGTTATAATATTTCATTATTCTGTTTGTTAAATATTCAATTTGGAGGAAATAAAGAGAATACTTTTAGTACTTCTACCGATAACTGATTAGTAGGAGTTTTCCACGGGATGATATCTACCCAGGTTTTTCAGGTTTTGGAATCAAACTTTTTTTCCACCACGAATTACAGTTGAATAGTAACACACGTTGTTTCCCCTTCAATCTATTTACGTCAAATATTATCAAAATAAAGAAAAAAAAATAAAATCTGTGACTTACCTGTCGATCCGTTTTCTGAAGGATAAGAGACTTAAGTTGGCTTAAGAAATTGTTGATTTTCTCACGACGTTTTCTCTCTGTCAATGGCTTGTTGGACTAAAGTTAACAAAGAAGGAAAATGAAATAATTTATTCCGTTAAAATATCCATTAAAGTACCGTAGGACATAGCAGATATGCATATCTAAGTTAGAGATTACTTTATAATTTTTCAAAAGTAAAATATTATTGAAACAAAGTTCTTCATGAAACAAGTCTCTAAAAGAATCTTTTTTTTTTGTAATGAGGATACTACGACTAAATTGTATAAATAGAATGTTACTGCAAAACGTGACATCTCAGTCAAATAAATCAAAATATTCTTGTAGAAAAATATCAAAGAAATTATGCGAGTGCGGTTTCGAATCATGATATTAGGATAATTGATTTGAGAGGTTTTTTGTTTTGTTTTTTTTAAATTTACCTGAATTTGTATTTAATTTTTTTAAACATATTTGTAGAAATTAATCGTTTTGATAGATTTTTTGTAATTACCTGTCGCTTTCTAGCTACCATAGGAGTAGAAGCTCGCTCAATCTCGGGATGCATGGTGAATAAGTAAGTGTATGTTGTGGTTGTTATCGAATTGCTGGTCAAAATACAAGTATGACATTTACCGGGGACAGGGTCGTATATATGGGTATATGTCACGTGACGGGTAGCAATACTCGCCCCACCCCCCACGGGCCAGACAATTAGATCACCTACTATGCAGCACGTGGCGCTGGACAGGTAACTACCGTTAATTATTATGTAAACGTCACACGGGATGTCGCACCTGTATTGCATCCCTACTACGGGGCAGGTGGGCAGCTTACCTGGGGCGCGTGGCTGTGACACGATACAGGTATTGTACACAAATTGCAATAAAAGCTCACCTGGATACCTGCACAGGTAGATAGGTAAGACCTACGTTTACTCAATCATCACAAAGATCTACCTGGGGAATCCCTATTGTCGTGATCTGATTGATGGGGTGTGTACTAATTCGAGTATCGTTTATTCGGCGATTAGTGCTGTCCTAACATATAACGTTACCTGTGGCACGTGTTTGGACAGTGGTTACGTCACGGACCTGTATAATGTTTGATATAGTATACACAGTGCACCCTCCGTAACACCATACCAGGTTTAAAACATTTATACGGCATTTTTGAAAAAAAGATCTTTCGAATATTCTAAACCGAGGTTAATAAGATAATTTAAAAGGTCATCTAATTCATCTTTATTATTTATTTTATACCTTGTATTACGCCGTGAGAAAATGTACACGGTCCTGTATTTGTTGTAGAAGTCATCAGCCTTAATTTGATACCGTATTGTGTTGACGCCGCTTATAGAAATATTATTTTAAAATTTCAGATTTTATAAAAAAAAACTGCAATGTATCCTTACAAACACTAAATTAGATAATTTTCCATTTCGATGTTTAATTTAAGCAGGGACATATA
The DNA here is from genome assembly GCA_947623455.1 of Mimachlamys varia. Taxonomy (NCBI): domain Eukaryota; kingdom Metazoa; phylum Mollusca; class Bivalvia; order Pectinida; family Pectinidae; genus Mimachlamys; species Mimachlamys varia. Next base: position 5,674,230 of record OX392542.1, on the reverse strand, counting down.
TGTGTCTCACATATACGCCCTGATTTAAGTTCTTTAATGGGACTCATCAAGGAGTTAAATTTTCGAGGACCATCAAGCATCAAGTGTTACACGACATTTAATACGAAAAACCTGTAACCTGAATCACGGTTTGAACTATTCCTATTATTAAGAAGAGATTATATGATAAGATTTGAAACGATACGCACATCTTCTCGGGTTTATACCAACATATATGTAACTTTGGACAGCAATTTTATTTGTTCAAACCTATGAGCATGAATTTTAGAAAAGAAATCACGAAACTAAGATTGTCCGTCCACAAGCTTAATATAGAAAATGGTAGTAGATATAAGAGTGTTGAACGTAAAAATAGATTTTGTACTGTATGTAAGTCACGTGACATAGAAGATGAATTTCACTTCGTTTTAACATGCCCATAGTATAAAAATATTCGTAAAAAATATATAAAGAAATAATCTGTACAGAACCCGAATATGTTTAAACTAATTCTACTTGTTAATACCAAACATGTAATAGAAATCAGAAACTTAGGAAAATGTTTGTTCCGTGCCAACAAATTAAGATTGTAACTTATTTAAGTGTGTTGTTATGGACTCTCCTATGTTAATTGATGTGCTTCGTGTTGTTGTATTGTTCTATTGTGTGGATATTTGTATCCAATGAGTCGAACGACTTCAGGAATAAAGAACTTGAACTTGAACTAAACCAGTTCCATGCTTCAATACATATTGTAAATAGTGCACATTTTATCATACTTGACTATATGTAAGCTTGTTTCCAAATCCTTCATCAGACCTCTTTGTATTGTATTGTATATTCATGTTGTTACTGAAATAAAATACTGTTTAAACTTTATGTAAGACAAGTCGTTGACTCAATATTTTATCAAGTTTAAATAAAGACTATTATTATTATCATTTCTAGCTTGATACAGGATACATGTATACTTATTTCATATCTAATTTTACATTAAAATACTTAAATTGTGGTGATCATTATTATTATTGTCTTTATTTACTCCAAAATGAAGGTTTTATAAACAGAATAATTAGGTCTTATATCAAAGTATTTACAACATACATTGATGGATAGAATGAAGCAGAAATTAACATGACCATAAAATATATGTACATAATAATGTAGAAATTATTAAAGTGTTTTTTTTTCATTATTATTATTATTAACTAAATCAAGCAGTATATTTACATTTTGGAATTGTTATTATTTTTACAATAAATTCACCAATATCGTAGTCAGATATGTACATATATATATATACAAAAAGGTTAAAAAACCCCCAAAACGTCAATGTCATTATGATGGTCGTGATTCAGTCAGTATCTGTAGTATAAGGAATAGCTATTGCTTTAACAATCATTTAAATTTCCAATATCATCGTCAGATACATACATATGTAGGTATAGGTTTTGAAACTTCAATTTTATTGTTATAGTCATAATTCATTTAGTATAGATGTACGATAAGGAATGATTATTACTTAAACAACTGTTTCACCATTATCATCATTAAATGCTACATATACAGATTCAGAAATCATATTTTAACATTTCGTTCTCCATGTTTAGGCATATTAACCCTCCACCCCCTCCTATGCCGACTTGTTCAGTGATGTCAAGTAGGCCCAATATTGACAAAGAAATGTAAAACTATGTCCGGTAACTCTTTATTACCTAAACAGTCAACATATGTCTGTGTTACATTGTAAATTCGGAAGTGATGTTTTTTGTTAAACATCAGCTTTATTAGTGAATTATACCATAAACTTAGGAATCGACAACATAGTTAAACATTATTATATTTGATAATTAAGGTGGTCATTCTTGACAGACGAATGGTAACAATTACAGCGTAACCTTTGGATAAAAAGCAAAAATAAAGATTAGGGTAAAAATGATTTGTTTGTAGCTATAAATATTATGCCAAAAAATATCTTAATGATCAGTTTATACATATAGACCTATTTGTAAGTGACATTATGATTTATGGTCCGGTATATACCCATACTCAGAATCCAAATACATTAAAATATTCCACATCATGCTTATACGAGTACTGGATGTAGGATTAACTACTTGAAATATTGTGATTTGCTTAGAACTTAAAGACATCTTTTACCAATCGAAGGAAAATTAAGAATCAGATATTGGATTAAACTGAAAGGCGCCTCAAAGTTGCTATTTGCAGACACGTTATGAAAACAAAATGGAGCATACAGATAAATAAGTACTTTTGAACACAACCAAACACAAGGATTTATACAGATCTGATCTAAGCTATTTAAGTTTTATTTATAAAAGTGTAATTTGAAAAACAGGTATTGATAAAAAAAAAAACATGAGAATTTGTTACAGCTATTAGTTTTGGACTTTTTTCAAATATTTAAAGGAAATTAAAAAAAAACTAAAAAAAAAACTATATATAAGTTTCAATTAACTTTATTTTTCCGAACGCAGTACAGCAGCAGGCGTACACTGATTATATAGTTATGTTCAAGATGGCTAAGGACAATTATTACACAATATTGAATACATACTTCTACATCAGCAATATCACCCATGCACACAAGAGGCTTTTATTTTGAGGTAGCTCATTGTAAATAATTTCCCAAAACTAATATACAGACTATGTATTCGTATTGAGGTCCAGTAGAATCACACGTCTTCTATAAATATTAATTTTGCCAGAAGCTTGACATATATGGCTCTCAGAGCCCCAACATAACGTACGGATTCGATCTTTACTGAAACAGAATACACTTAGAAGACGTTTCCAACGCGCGCACCTAACTTTCGAATAAATATATCACGCGGAGGACGTTTCAATGAGCTTTTTTTTCGTTTTGTGAAGAGTGAAAACTCTTACAGTTTCTACCTTGTCAATGCCGAAGTAGCACTAATGTCATGTAAAATGTGTATTGGGAGAAGAAGGCGTTGATAAGTTGTAATAACTTGTGCCTAATCCCCTGTCAACTTTTGGGCAATACATATGTTTAAACTAAAACACTTCAATCACTGTCTTAAGACAAGTTCCCTCCGACACCGTTTACAGCTGGTACAGGGTGAAATAATTTATAAAAAGAAAGATCCACTTGATAAATACAACTACAAACCTGTCTGTATTTTACCATTTGAGGACTGTGGTACCATATCTGGGATGACCCCGTGTTGTACCTTAGTTTAGTGATGTTTTTGTGTGATTTTGAGCTTTATAATGACACGGACTTAGTACACGGACTTAACTACGTCCGTGATAATTATTTTTATTTTTCAATTTTCTGATTTCCCTGCCTGATTATATTTCTGCATATTTTGTTTTACTTAATAACCAGCAGCATAGTTTTTCAAGCCATAGTTTATATTTAGATCGTTTATCTCATTGACTTCATTGTTTTCTTTGTAACTTACACCACATTAGTGTACACTACGTCAATCTTTATATGTCGGACATTTATCTTGCTTTTAATCATCTTTGTAATGGCACCAGAATCATGTTATAATTCTTTATTAAGCAATAGACACACATGTCTTTGTGCCATAAATATATTGCATATACATGGTATATTCTACAATGCAATACATTTCACAAATATATACAGCAAAACAGTGACATTATGAATTTCAGTGCTAAATATCCGACATTTTAATTGAACAAAGAATTATTTCGTAATTCATTCGCTTTATAAATGAAAGCAGCAATATTTCTGAACATACACCTGTTTGTAGACGATATTAATTCCAGAAACTTTGGTTTATTTGGGTGATAATAGTACCTCCTCTTAAAGTATATATGTCTTATGTTAGAATATAAAGTACACTCCATAAAGAAATGATACTCATCCTCTGAGAAAGAGGAGGAGAATTAGAGTTTGCAAAAAGCAAATTAATGAAGTCCGGGATGTAAGAATTTTGTGTACATGTCTTCCGAAAAAGGAAGACAATAAAAACAAGAATGCATAGGATAAATGAAGGTCTTTTTTGATACTGAAGATGATGTGAAAGGAGGACTATTTCCCTTTTAATGGATAGCGAAGAGTGTTGAGGGAAAGAAAAGGTGTGTATGATTGAGACTGGAATACTATTTAAGATTATGAAGTAGGTTTGCTTATTTTGTCAGAGACCAGTGATTGATATGTGACATTATACAACAGAGTTAAAGATATTTGGAAAAAATTACTAAAATATATACCTTTATACATCGTTTTAGCCTTAGTTTTGCATGGTTATCAAATGGATTTTTTTTCAGAATTTTTTCAGAATCACGAACAATTCCCTGAAGATGCGTATATTTGCCTTTAATATTGTTCATTTTGGAAGTGTAGCATTTTATTAATGTATTTTGTTTGCTTGCCATACTTTTTGTTGGTTTAAAATTTTGTTCGCTGAAAAAGTGCTGCTACAGCGCTAATGCCTCTTAATATATATATGAGTTTAAATAAAGTTTCTAGTATCATCCAAATTATAGTAAAACTTCGTTATAAGATATATAAATCCTCTCTTTAACATGATACACGAAGATCAGTATATAAATGTTGAAGTTCAAGTTCAAATCGTGCATCATGACAAAATTTTAGTTTAGTTTTAACAATATATTAATATATTTATGAATAATCAAAGGTTTTAAAAGAGGAATCGGTAACATGATTTCAATACACAGGGTTATCTCCCATTTTCAAATTATACAATGGACCTTCTCGATGTTTGATAACAAGAACCATGAGACATATTTATTTAAACTAAAGATCAAAACAGTTCTTGGGATGCCAACGAATTTGTGCTACGTTGAATCTTCCGTTATAATACCGTAACACACCTAATCATACAAAAAAAATCTACTTTCTCCATTGACTAGGCTTTAAAACGCCAAACACTCAAAAAGGTAGGCAGGATTATTCATCATGTTCATCACCATATCAATTACTTTCAGTGTAACGTATTATACTAGATAATGCAAAAATATCGTGTATTTTTCGCCAAATATATAAATTAACATCACTGATTAATCTTTCTCATGTTTGTACATTGCTTGTTTTGTAGGCCTATTGAATAAAAAAATATTGTAAAAAAACAGAGACGTAAAAGGCTTTATTTCACTTCTGAAACCGACGAGTAGAGAGATTTAATCTTAATAGAGTGCAAATCTTGGGTTAATTTTCTTTATCAGTACTGACATGGTAGCTGTAAAATCAAAGCTATCATACATTAAAAACATATCGATATTCCATACTGTAACACGATTTTGTTATGAAATCTTTTTTCGTTCTGGGATACAAGGGAGGTAAATCTTAAACCAGAAGTTGTAAGTGGCCAGTGGCACAAGGGAGGCAACTCTTACACGACTGGCCATTTCCCCTCTTAGCTTGGTGATAGGGATGGGAGATTTAATTACAAGATGATGTATCCTCTACACCAGACTCAGTACACGGTTCTTGCAATTGTTATGATAATAGTTTAAAACTATCGATACTATAAACATATATACATTTCATAAACTAGCCTTAAAATTGTAAAATAAATCAACGTTTTTCCAGTGACTATCCAGTTCATTTTTGAAACAATTTAAACTATGAGCACACACTACATTTTCTGGTAAATTATTTCACACAGTTACAGTACGTTGTAAAAAACTATTTTTCCTCTTCCATGGATTACTTTGTATAATTCGATCATATCTCCTCGCTGTCTTCTGAACGGTAATGTTGGTATATTTTGGCATTTCAGTCTATCCGGGTACGAAAGGTGTTTTACTGTAAAAAAATAAATCGATAGACATGACACATTATGGACATAATTTGAAGTGCTACATTCAATACTTTGGCAAACAGTAACACAAATCAGGGTTAGGAACCATATAGCTTCATTATCAGTATCATTTTTTTTTTACAAAATATTTTGAAATGATATGAACGATTTTAAAATGAAGAGAGTAACAGATTGTAGCGTATTTCAACAGCTGATACAGACACAAAACAGAGCGATGGATCTCACACCCGGAATAGGTCGAACATCCACACGACCTCGTCTACTTCAAGTTAAAATATTTCATTTTCTGCCAAACAAACATTTTACATTAAAGGCCCAATATACGTAACTTTCGGCAAACTTGAAGCGAAAATCAAGCCTAATAACTTATTATATTTTTAGATTTAGTTAAGATTAACTGATATCAGCAATAATCAAGATGAAGTCTTTCGCTGTTACCGGTACAGCAGAAGTTGAAACACGCACAGCAGAAGTTGTAAACAAACGTCCATTTCGAACAGTCTTCTTCCTTCGGTTTGTTGTTGAAGTGGGCCCCACCTGAATTATTTTCAATTCTTTGTATTTTTTTTGTCAAGAGTTTCTTGTTAGTTACCGCTTAGGTTTACTTCGTTTTAGGCTAATTTTTGCATGGTTATCAACTAGATTTTTTCAGAAATTTTCAGAATCACGAAAAGTTTCCTTAAGTTACTTATATTGGGCCTTTAAATCACAATACATTATTATACAATTGGCTATAAAATATGTTCACAGCCATAATGGCTTATTAGGCACGTTATTGGAAAATGCATATAAACAGAAATAATGCACTGATATAACTAAAATGAATACTTTATAAAAAACATTTGCTACCCAATGTTCGGAACTAAAACCTCATCTTCTCGCTAGAGGTTACAAATCTACTTTGATAGATAAGGAAATGGACAAAGTAAGGGTACTGGACAGAGCAGGTCTACTCCAATATCAAGTCAGACCTCCGACACGAAGGGTACCCTGTGTGGTCACGTTCCACCCAAACATGCCACCACTCCCATCCAATTTGAAAACCCATTGGCGCATCATTGAATCGACAGCGAAACCCAAAAGGATATACCCAGAGTCCCCTCTACAGGCCTATCGTAGACCCAAAAACATCATATTGTTGTTAATGTATTTGTTTTTTGTGTAGGGACTTCACTAGTAACACATTGATCAAAGGTGAATTTATGCTATACCGTGGCGTTCGTCCGTTATACATTTCTTTAAGCGACTTTCTCTTTAACCACCGATTGTAGTTAACCCTAATCTGACTGGAAACATCCCTAGGTCAACTTCGCAAGCCATGTGTGTACGATAAGGTTGGTGAAAAGGAGGGATCGCATTGCATTGGCTTGCAAAGTTGTCCAAGATGGTGAGGTCCAAGATTGTACAAATGGGCTGACCCCCATAGGGATAAGGGGCGGGGCAAAAATGTGTCAGTTTGGTTAAATATTGCTTCAAGTGATTTCTTCTCACTAAACATTTGGCTATATTGCCTCAAGTAACCTTTTCTCTAAAAGATAACTGTATTTTGTTAGAAGCATCCCAAGGCGATTCCATCCAGGATGACCTAGGGACATATATTCTACAAAAAATGGTCTTGTGGTCTGCCTTGGATCAGTGTGAGGATTTCAAATATTTCGAAGTTATGATCTCAAAGGGTGTGGCAGGGTAATCCATGACGCACACGTCCTTTCGCCTCTTTATAATCAAAAACTTTATTCTATTACATGGTTGTTTGGTGGAGATCTCAACCGATTCCAGATTTTATTTTAACTCCCACCACCTGGGGATGAGTCCAACAAAATACAGTCACTGCGTTCTAGAGAAAAGTAAGCTTAAGCCAAAAAAGCCAAAGCACTTTTTTTCATCCAGCCCCTGACCCCCTCACATCCCTGGTGTAATCCCTATCAACACGCCCCTGACCCCCCTCACATCCCTGGTGTAATCCCTATCAACACGCCCCTGACCCCCCTCACATCCCTGGTGTAATCCCTATCAACCCGCCCCTGACCCCCTCACATCCCTGGTGTAATCCCTATCAACCCGCCCCTGACCCCCCTCCCATCCCTGGTGTAATCCCTATCAACCCGCCCCTGACCCCCCTCACATCCCTGGTGTAATCCCTATCAACCCGCCCCTGACCCCCCTCCCATCCCTGGGGGTAATCCCTATCAACACGCCCCTGACCCTGGTTGGTATGAGTTGCTTGGTTCCAGAGAAGACAGCGATTAAAGCAATACCGTATAGTTAGGCAACACATTTTCGGCTCGCTGTGGAGCCAGCTCTACAATTTGTGCAAAGTAATTGACATCCAATACAAAGTTCTAGAAAATAATTCGTTTAGAGCAATTTAGCGAAATTACCCCCTTTGGCCCGCCTGTCAGTTCCCCGAGAGTCAGCCCCGATAATTGTACAACCCAAACTTACAGGGATGCTACAAGTAGAATATACGTGGTATCTAATGCTTGGTTCCAGTGAAGAAATCGCTTAAACCGATATAGCTTGCAAAATTTGAATCTCCATTTCCTATGAATGCTTCCAACATCATTAAAGGGGCATCCCGCGAAAGTAAGCTTTTATTCATCATTGTTTTTCAAAATATTACATACACCTATCGAATGGGTATTCTTATAGACTACGACGATCGGATTTTGTTGATATGTATTCATAAAATGCATAATTTCAAAATAACTAGTGGAATTTCTATCGGTCTAGCCAGACGCTTCAGCTTGGGGTTTCCACCTTCCAACGCATGCGCAGTGAGTGTCGTTTCCATTGTAAACACTCTACCTGGTATTACAGTTACAACGCGATAAGGCCTGACTACTAAGCGAAAAGTTGCCGAATGGTCAAAATGTGACGCAAGACTACGTTACAGAATCATATTGAGACACAAGAAGTATTCAAAGGAGAAACTAACTGCTCTATTGTGTGTATGTTACATATTTTTTCTGGGTAACGGTACAATCACAAATAAAGCTTTGATTTGGTTTTGGGGCTACCAAAGGGGAAACTGTTTCAGTCCTCTGCTGCGTAAAATGCGTTTATAATTAAACTTAAGAGTGTGCTTTATAATATTCCTTTTATAATAGCTCATGTTCCAGTAAAACGGGGGAGAAACAAACATATACGATATGAATTTCCCATGCATGCATTTTTTTTTGAAAAGGTCAACGTCCCTTTATAAGAAGCGGAACTATCATAACATATTCATAACGGGTAGTTACAATTAAGTATTTCCACAGTTCCAAATCTGATAAACATGTAGTCATGTTTAGTGTTTGGTTCGTTATATGAGTGCATGGACTTAAATATTCGCATTCCGTGATAAGTGTTAACGTATGAAGACTCTGAAAGTTGGATAGATTTTAAATGAATATGAATGTATATATGGATAATTTGAAAAAAAATCTTCAAGACATTGAGTTTTAAAAAAATCGCAAACATTTCATGTCATTTTATTTTTGTACTTTTCCATGCATGCGTACCTTTCATGAAATCATCAAAATTATCAATCTCTGATTTACCACGGAATTAAATTAGAAGGATGCTATCTAAGTCCGTGGTTTATATAAAAAAAAGGGTTTGCACCATGGCTGTATTCCGTACCCATGTGTACCGGTCTCGCTCAGGTATATATAGTATATAGATAATTCCTGGTGTCGATAAATGATGCCGATGTGCCGACGAATATTTCTTGACTTGAATATCGGTAAGTGTGCAATTAATGCCTGATTATTAATGTGAATGTGATTCAATAGCTTTGTCTCCGTTTCATCAGCCGTATACATTACGCTTCACCTCCCTTACGGCCTCTTTCCGTCAAACCTGTCAAGCGACATGCAACAAGTCTGTCACGTTGCGTCATCACCGCTATTTCCGAGGAATGCGATTTTGCGAGTAGTCAATATAGACATTTTGAGCGGACTTTGAATATTGGAATAGCAGGAAAATATAATTAGTGGTGCAGACACTATGTACATCCAAGAACTGGCATTCAGGCTTTCGCGGGATGCCCCTTTAATATCTAGTGCAAAGTTCTTGATAAGTCATTTATATTAATATATTTACACCTCTCCCTTCTTGAGCTTAGTAAATTCTTACTGCGAATAAATTAGCGTATACGCAATGAAAAAAGGCTCGGCGCATTGATTTGTGTTCAAACATGGCATCGTTCCCGCTTCAGAACAATACATATTTGCTGACGGTCATTGTTTGGTTCCTTCAAGATTTTGAAACATGGAACATATATGGAATCCATTCCATCTGATTATACAATAAACTGTTTCTGGCAAAATTTTGATTCCAATGATGCACATTCGAAATTCTTTGACGGTAACGCAAACATGGCGGCGCCCTGAAGTTGTGACGTCTGACGTCGGACCGCGTCACAACCAGATCACTGTGTCAGTGCGTGTACATAACGACCGTTATAAATAAAGAAATACATTTGGAATGCCTGTAATATTATTTAATACCAAATTAACAAATGATGTAATGAGGAAAAAATAGTGTTTTTCACTGTGTATTTTCTAAACTTACCAATATATTGATGGAATTAAATGGGAATATTTTATCTTAGAAACCAAGGCCATCTTAGTTACCATCTTAGCAACCCGCTTCGAATGGTTTTTTTTTTCGTATAACACTTAAAAATGTAAATATAAGGACTGTACCTCATTTTGACTGCGTATACGGTAGTATGCCCGCAGTTGGCAACAAACATATTCACTATGGAGAGCAAACGCGCACCATAGAATATGTTCGTTGCCAAATGCGGGTATACTAACGTATACGCAGTCAAAATGAGGTACAGTCCTTATTTAGCCAAATTGGCCCCTGATGGCCACGCTCCCTCCCATCCACTTGTGGGTAAGCCCCACCATTTGTACATGAAGCCATACACATCCAAATGCCACATCAGTCCATAATTAAAAAATCGGTTAAAATTGGTTTTAGTTCCAGCAAAACCACAATGTTGACATGTAAGGGGGGAATCCACTGTTTTAATCTGATCCTGATTGAAAAAATCCGCGAATATCATAACGTCAACAAAACTAATATACTAATGAGTATATTGAAAATTGCCCATCTTCATATCACACAAAGATCTAGAATATTTATCAACGAGACCGATATGGCGACCATAAAACTTGCTCATAGTCTTCATCAACCTGCATCTCTCGAATCACTACAAGATATGAAATTTGCCTTGACCGATGATATTGACGGTACATGTAATTAGACAAAGTAAAACAATAATGGTTTCCGATCAAAAACGTGGAAAACTTTGTCTTTTGGAGGACAAAATCAAATAAATTACGCGGCAGCCCACACGGAACCCTGTATAACGAGGATGTCTAACTTATACATTATTTACATTTATCGGTTCAGGTATGATTCGCATATCCCAACGACCTTCTTATTAAAGAGGAAGTTTAGTGAATTTTGTTTACTTTTTTTTTATATCTACATTTGCTCTGCATTGCCACTATATAACACTACCAAGGCCAGTTCCGTGTTATGAGAGCATAACACTGGAGTGGTCATTATGACGTCAATACGATTGTGACGTCATAATCATATCGTTGGAAATAGCCGGCCGATACTTGCTGTTCGCTGTTCCATTTATTAGAAATCTACCTTAAATTTTCAGAACAAATGTAGAATATGAATATGAATTTATTATCAAAACCAATGGAAAAATGTAAATATAAGCATTAAACATCATTCTGTTCCGTGTTATGGTCCTATAACACGGAACAGAATGATGTTTAATGCTTAAATAATGTCGCCAGTTATTGTATGAAATCGAAGTTCTGTACTCCTTATGAACTACTCATACAGATATTTTGAAAAAAGCCGATGTTTTCCGTTCTTTTTTTTTTTTAAAAACATTAATAATAAAGAAATCCTTAAAGGGGCATCCCGCGAAAGCCTGAATGCCAGTTCTTGGATGAACATGGTGTCTGCACCACTTATTATATTTTCTTGCTATTCCAGTATTCAAAGTCCGCTCAAAATGTCTATATTGGCCACTTGCAAAATCGCATTCCTCGGGAAAGCCCCGATAAAAATAGCGGTGATGACGCAACGTGACAAGCTTGTTGCAAGTCGCTTGACATGTTTGATGGGGGAGGCCATACGAGAGGGGACGCGTAATGTATACGGCTGATGAAATGGAGACAAAGTTATTGAATCACATTCATATTAATAATCAGACATTAATTGCACACTTACAGATATTCAAATAAAGAAATATTTGTCGGCACATCGGCATCATTTATCGACACTAGGAATTATGTATATAATATATATATACCTGAGCGAGACTGGTACACATGGGTACGGAATACAGCCATGGTACAAACCTTAATTTATGTAAAAGATAATATTCACGAACCCAACTTTTCAGGTGATTTCATAAAATGTAGCATGCATTGGAAAGTACGAAAATAAAATGACATGAAATGTTTCCGATTTTTTTTACAACTCAATATTTTGAGGATTTTTTTTTCAAACTATCTATAGATATATACCATGTACATTAATATTCATTTAAAATCTATCCAACTTCAGAGTCTTCACACGTTAATACGTATCACGGAATGCGAATATTAAGTCCATACACTCATATAACGCACCACACCCTAAGCATGACTACATGTATATCTGATTTGGAACTGTTGAAACACTTATAACTACCCGTTATGAATATGGTTTGACAATTCCGCTTTCTTTTTAATTTTTTTTGTCCTCTTGTAAAGGGACGTTGACCTTTTAAAAAAAGCCTGCAGGACTGTAATATACATATATCATATGTATATGTTGTATAACTTTGGGCTTTTTTTCTCTCGTTATGTATATATTTTCGGATCAAATTCAATACCGGGGTCGCAACCCAATGATATTTGTACCTTCACTAATTTATAGATTAAGTATGAATATCAACTTTTTTTAAGCGTGAAAAACATATTTTTTATACCTTTTGTCCAAACTGAAGCCGTATGTAACTCGGTTGCACGTCCCGTTTTACAACGTAATCAAACGACTTTTTCTGTTACGGTATATATTGTATTTGAAAAGGTCTTTCTATCCAGCAATAACATTAAATCATACTGTTTCACTGGAACATGAAGTATTATAAAGGGAATATTATAAAACACACTCTTAAGTTTAAAATTACACACGCATTTTATGCTACAGAAGACTGAGACAGTTTCCCCTTGGGTAGCCTCAAAACCAAATCAAAGCTTTACTTGTGCATGTTACCGTTACACAGAAGAAATATGTAACATACACACAATAGAGCAGGTAGTTTCTCCTTTGAATATTTCCCATCTCTCAATATGATTCCTTAACGCAGTCTTGCGTTATATTTTGACCTTAGTAGTTAGGCCTTATCGCCATGTAACGGTAATACCAGATAGAGTGTTTACAATGGAAACGACGCTCGCTGCGCATGCGATGGTAGGTGGAAATCCCAAGCCGGGCGTCTGGCTAGACTGTTTGGAATTTCACTAGTTATTTTGAAATTATTTATTTTATGAATACATATCAGCAAAATCCGATCGTCGTAGTCCATAAGAATACCCACTCGATATGTGTATGTAATATTTTGAAAAAAAAATATGAAAAAAAGCTAACTTTCGCGGGATGCCCCTTTAATCGTCCAACCTGACAAATAATATGCATAAGAGACCTATGTTTACAAAAATATCTGAGCAATTTGACCTTTACAATTGTATACGAGCATACGCCAACCTGTCTCGCGGATTAAGGACTAGGTACAGGACAATTCAATATGGCGGAGGTGTTTTTACCAAAACTTGTTATTTTATTAAATACTGCAAAATACATGACCAAAATAGACCAAAAAGTACATTTTGTGATGGAGAATCGATAACTTCAACCATATTTTGGTACGTTTGGTGGTTTTTCTGATATTTGATGTTATATGTCTAAAAACGCGTGCACGTTTGCAGAATACTGCGAAAGATAATAAAAACAATGAATATCATTTTTTATTACTTTAATATACACAGAATGATAGACGAGCCTTCGATTTTTGAATAAATCTCTCTTTCAATTGAAAACCGCAGAATAAGAGAACGTACTCGTCACATGAATGGCAATTTACGTACATTCAGGACACCGATTACATCTGGATCAAATTTTTAAAATTTCCATCGCCGATCGGCAAATTTATGTGGCACGCCGCATAGCCAAAACAAAAATCTTACCGTCTGCGGTATGACGAGTTATGACATTATGTCAGATCTCTTAAATCAAACATCTTCCCGTAGCATGTAGCGAAAAATTTCCCTATGTCCTCCATTTTGAACTATTTACTGATTTATATATTCATACGCCTTACTTAGAGGCATGGTGAAACATCGACAAAATTTACAATTAAATTGGATTCAAACATGCAGTAAAGGTAAATGTTACTTGGTATATCGTCACAAAGCAAAAACTGCCCGTTCCTATCACGATAAATTGTTTTTAGCGATTGCCAGTTTTCCATTTTTGGGCGAATGTATAGCACGTGCAAAGATGTTGTTCGGCACTTCCGGCAGTGTTTTTTTAGGTAATATAATGATTTTGAAAGAATTGTTAACAAAGTTTAATTTGTGTTGTATAAATTCTGATGGAATTCGTATATATTATACACTTCCGCGTGGATCGGACAGTATTAACTCACTGATTATACCGCTTCGTTCTCGGCTTCGCACCTGTCAAACATCGCTAGCGTAAATTGTTGCCATCGTAAACATGTGTGGCAGTTGAGGCACATTGGTATCAAAATACATTTCTCAAACTTAATTAGTAATTAGGTAACCGTATCGTAAATGTAAATTACGTTATGTCGGTGTTATTATTTTAATTTTATACATTTTTTTGACACGAAATTTACATTTACATGACAAATGACCTACTCAATATAAAATACTGCCCCTATATTGCCCCCACGAGATACAGGTAACTACTTTTACCTGAACTGAAAACAGCATGTAATGGACGACATTTTTTAAAGGGGGTACCTGTGTATTTCTCCCTGATACTCTGATTTACAGAATAATATCGAAATTTTTATCATTCTATGAACATTGCAGTAACTTTGCATTATTTTTTTGAAATGTTTCAAATAACTATATGAAACATATTTGTGCACTCCCATTTCGATATTATTTACTGAATATATTTTTCTTAAGTACAGATTTTTTTAATTTTGGGGGCTTAACTGCATTTTATATCAATATTTAACATAATGGGATAAAACTTATGCCATGTATTGGAAGGAAACATTAAAATTTCAATATTACCATTTTCATCCAGGTAACAACCAATATGGCTGTACCTAGTCCTTAAGTAAGGTTATTACACTTATCTCAGTCCGTGTTAAGTATATTAAGCATTCCTGTATTCAATGCATTTTCTTCACGTCACCTCTATAGCTGAAATTCGTGACGAGTTTAGTTTTACGCAACACTGTTTAACCGTATCATATCGGCGAACACACGTGTCGAGGTAAGGAAATGGACCCATTTGTGTGCGAGCTCTCAATAATATCCGTTTCTGGTTGATTTGAAACATAACAAAACAATTTCTCTTGGGTTCTTATAATCCTAACGCCTTTCAAAATTGTTTACAACGTATTTCGTTAATTCAACATCCATAGAAAGAAGTATTTGTGACATTAAACGTACCATGTTACATTTGTTTACATTCACGCATGCACACTGTACACGTGTTCGCACCAGGGGGCGCGTTTTTCCGCTATATTTGACGTTGCTAAATTTTGACACAAGCTTTCCCAATAAACAAACTGACCACACTGGACATTGGCTATATATTATCTAATTTTCAAGTACTGATTCTTTTTTCTGAATGTATGTATTTTCTATTCTAGTTGAATTAAAATAAAAACCGCTGGTTGACTTAATTGCCCCTTTGATTTAATCAGACCTTACTCTGTTCAGAGAAACGATAAAAAGCTGAATGAGTTGTTTGTATGTACCGCATGCTGTTTAATCCGAATTATTAACCACTGTTGAATGTTATATGCTTTAATTGAAGCGTAAATAAAATACCATTCACACCATCAAAGTGTCGGTTGTGTATAGCTAGGTACCTTCTTATTAGATTGATCAGACCTTTCACGATTCAGAGAAACGACGAAAACCCAAATGGGCTGTTTGGTTTTGCCTGTCAGATGTTTGATCCAGTATTTAGTCTTATATTCAATACAACATGTTTTAATTGAGTCGTAAATAAAATACCATTTACACCATCAGAGTGTCGGTTGTGTATAGCTAGGTACCATAGCTACTGTATGTCATATTTCCGTCAGTTTTATTATGTATATGTGACACTGATTAAACAGGTCCACATGTGTCGACCTGGAATCATGGTTAGGGGATTTTCATCTGAATTATTGGCATTGTACTAACGTTTAGATCTAGGTTAAAGATTCCAAATGGGTTGACTGTTTACCCGCCACTGTGAGGTCATTACCATTGTTATCTAGCCGGAATGTTACCTTGTCTCTCAAAACAGTTGTTACAAACGGAACTCAATACTTCCTTGATCATTTTATATGATAATCCAATCCATTTAGGAATTCCAGTATTTAGCGTACAATTCTTAATGGAAATAATCATTTTGAGTGTTGGTAAGACTTGTCATTGATAACAAGTCGACAATAATCATACTGGTTATGTATTGAAACTTATTAAACATTTCTGCGCTTAATGATTTTATAATAATATACATTTGTTGATAAGATTGACTAAATATCTAATCATGTTTTTCATAATAATCCTATTATTTTGTTGTCTTCTAGAATTTTAAATCATTTGTTTATTGTGTATCTAAATACATTTTATCGAGTTTGATAATTTAACATCTACCAGAATCATCATCATAAAAGATATGATAAAAATACAATAAATAAGTTCTCGAGTAAAGTTTATTTTTATTGATAACAACACAATTACATAACAACATCTGAGGGCATAGACATACATCTGAATTTTATTGTACAAAAAAAAAATATATATATATATCAACAGTTTAAAGCGGAAACAGTAAAATTGAGAATTCACAAAATGAATATAAGCCATACATCTTACTATTATTGTACAAAAATTTTAAAATATACAGTATATCAACATTTCAAAGCGGGAACATTGCAAATGAATATTTACAAAATGAATATAAGCCAAACTGTACAAGCAAATATTTTGATGACATGTTTTGACGACAAACTAATTATTCGAAAAAAAAAATAATACATATTCTGGAGTCAGAAGCATATTTAAATACATATATCTTATGTCTACATCGACCATGAAAAGGGTGTTCAAACACAAACTATACCTGACCTTTTAGCAGAAATATAGAATTCAAGTGTACAATATGAGATGATTTGTCCAGTTTCTAATCAAATTCTACTTTGACACACGTGCAATTCTGTTTATAAGGGTTCTAATGTGACACCATCCACAGTATCAAGTTCTCCTTCTGTGTTGCGAAAGGATATGTTTCTAAAACCCTGCTGCCGATATATTTCGAACAACACCTAAGTAAGAAACATTCCAGAAGTCAAAATTAAGTTTACATTTCACTGATATTTACCTGGTAATAACTCTAAACTCTTATACAATCTCCCATACCCCTCTCACTTTCTGGTGGTGTCTTCCCAGGTACCCGTCTTCATCGGGCCATTCTTGCTTTGATAACAGTTAACCCCGATCAAATATAAAAAGTTGGTGATGCAAAATAGTTTCCCTGGTATAAAAGCTACTCCAACAACATCAAAGAAAATGTATTCTGATTATAATGCTGAAAAGCTAATTTGACTAAAACTAATTCCTGTCATGTCTACATGTTATACTGTCACGGTGGTCGTGAGCCTACTATGACATTGTGAGGTGTTGCTCAATGCTTTGTATTGTCTGCGGTTCCTGGTAGGTATCCTTGGTCCATTACTTGCATTTCCATAGCTTGTGGGTTCTGAAAGCCGACCACTTGATACATGGGTGGGTGTACATATTGTACCGGAACTGCCTGGATGTTATTCTGTGGTCTAGGAGTCATCCATACAGGTTGCTGATGCTGCTCCTGATGGAGACGGACGGAGGACGCCTGGTTCTTCGACGTGCACACACTACAGCGGAACAGGATAAAACAAACACGCTCAAAATGGTTACCAATACTGACAACACTATTCCAACAAATTATAAGAACAAAGAATATATTTCGAACAACACGTAGGCAAGAAATATTTCAAAAGTCAAACTCAAGTTTTCATTTCACTAACCTTTACCTGAGTAATAACTCTTAAATATGAAAGCCATGCGTATAGTGATTTCTGACACGATTGGTGGTGTATTGTATAATAATTGATATTTGTACAAATCAAGCATAATTTAGTAAAGTTTTTATTTACTTTACACATTAGATTAAAAACGATTGATTACTACTGTAGTTAAGCCAATCGATAATGCTTCTAAGGATATATGAACGAAATGTAAGTTTGAAATGTTTTGATATAAGTAAATGAAGTAAAACTTTCCGTCATTTCCCTTCACCTGTTCATATGAAAGTTTACATTCCCTCTGTTCAGTGTAAGAGTTACTCTTAAAAACCATGTACATGCGAGGATATTACTGTTAGAGGTTCCACAAAACTTTCCAAGAAACTTTCCTGCCATGCTAGAGCTTGATATATTACATATTTAAAAACAAACGATGAGTCTCATTGAAAACAGTTTATTTCAGTGAAATTGATAAGCAATGCTCCTTATTATACGGGTCTTTGTTCTAAAGCAATCCGCTATGTACATGTATCTTCTCTTGCCTTCAGTTTTGTCTCGCTGCCACGACAATCGGGAAGTCGGCACCTTCCGTAAACAAGAAAGACAATCGGAAACCTCTTGCATTAGCCTTAAACGAGAATAACTTCATGTTCGGTAACTCGTCAACGAAAAGTCCCGACGGTTTCCGATTGGCTGTCACACCTTTTTGTCGGAATACAAGCTCTTTCTAGCTTATGCTACTGTTTTAAGCTATGGACAAAATATAAAGATTCTTGCATTTTTACTTGGAAGCGAGACTTACGAATTACTATTATGGCAACGGCTGTTGTACTTGACCTACCAAATCTGGACCAAATATGCATCTTGGGAAAATACATATCAATCCATGCATTAAATGCATGATGTAGCCTTACTTTCATGGTTCACTGGCTTTGTCAGCATCTCCATTAACGCTAAGATTTCTCACCAAGATTATAAATAATTATCAAAAGCTAAAGAGAGGCTAACAGCAATTTCTTAACCGAAATTCATAAACGGAATACCGATTCAAAATATAGGAACAAATCGAAAAAATAAAATAATAATTGGTTATTACAAATTAATATAGCGAATATACAAACCCAAGCTTCGATACAATGAAAAAAATATAAGTGAGTGGCATGTAAGTTAACAAGCTCTTAATAATATAAAAATAAAAATGATAATTTTGACACATCCGCTTGAGCCATCTCTATCGATACACTTTGAACCAGGAAGTGTTCATTCGTCAAATTATA
The DNA here is from genome assembly GCA_947623455.1 of Mimachlamys varia. Classification (NCBI taxonomy): domain Eukaryota; kingdom Metazoa; phylum Mollusca; class Bivalvia; order Pectinida; family Pectinidae; genus Mimachlamys; species Mimachlamys varia. Next base: position 5,654,830 of record OX392542.1, on the reverse strand, counting down.
ATCGTGAGTAAATACATTTGTTTTGCCAAATTGTTTAATTAGTGAACAGTTCATAACATAAATCATACTAGTCATACGCTATTGTTTAAAAGGAATTATTGTCCAAGTGGGTTAGCTTCAACAATATCATTATAAAGATCGATGTTGTTTAATCGTCCGGTTATATTTTGGATAGGGATCCAAATCTTATTTGTGTGAGAGGAACATTAAACTTCCTGTTTAGTATAAAAAAAATTGTCTGTGGATGATCTGTTGTATTTTTGTTTCTCAAGTAAACTACAGTAATAAGGTAAGTGAAAACATCATGTTAGTTGACTATATATGAGAAATGTTGTGTGGAAAAAGAAATACTTGTATAATATATGACTCTAACAATTTTACCGTCACGCTGATAATGTAAATATTGCATTGTACATGAAAATATTACCTCAAAACTTACAGATAAAACCATCAACCTTTATCTGTCTGTTAATTTGTACCTTAACCATAACAATTGATAAACTACATATGTATGATAAAAATATCAAGATCTGTTGTAAAAATACCTTTTATTTTGCAATTTCAGAGACGGTACCATGGTTGCCTTGAAGTATTTATTCGTGGTAATGACATGTAAGTATCTCTTTATTATTAGCCAGGGTCCTAAATTGCCAAACCTCGATGTCTTGTTGCCTTTAAGAAATAGTTGGTTCGAGTACGGAGTCCATGTTTGAGCATGAAAACGGTGTCAAAAATACGGACCCTGATCTTATTTTATATCCTGAAAAAAAGACCGAAAAATAAAAAAGCGAAAAAACGGTGTTCATAATCCAACATTTGATACGTGTACATATGATAACACGGAAAATAAACGACAAAGGAAGACATTTTTTGAAAATTTAAATGTAATTTATCTAGTAACAAATTATCTAACAATGTATCATATGAACTCTCTTTTGGCGTTATTCATCCGAAGGTTAAAATGTGAATTTCCTGCCGTAGCTGTATCGTGTGTAATATATGTAAGAACCCGAAGATGAGCGAAAGTTCTAGAGATTCGTAGTCGTTCTCTGTGCTTATTATATATCTATTTTACCTTTACCGCGTTTTACCTATATGAAAACAATATGATACAATCTTCTATTTCCAAGAAATCACACAAATCTCTCGATTCGATGACGCTTCGAACGTAAAAAGGTGACTGGGACAACATATACGGATATCGATGTAGACTACGCTTCGCCGCCTCTGGAAATAGTTTTTTGCATTTGGGGGACTATAATTTTGATATTTCTGTCTTTCCAAATCTATAATTGTATACTGTTTTCAATCCACACTGACATCTACTCGATAACACTTGTTCCGCAAACTGCTATGCTTGAGTACGTGCCAAATTTCTATGACGTCGACAACAATACATGCGGGCGGTGCTATGTAAATTATCAAGGTTCTAGAGAAAATTTTGTGACGTTATCAACAGTATACAAGGGCGGAGTTAACCTCGACTGATGCCAATTTCCCGCTGTTTATTGAATAGTTCTAACGTTTATAAAATTTGAAATGAAATCTATGTCCGTGGAATGGACCGTAATGAACACAATATTAACAAATCACATAAGATACTGTAAAATAGAAATAAACTTTTTATTATGTTTAGCCAATAGCAGTCGGTAAATGTTACGTAATTGCTTCGTGGTGTTTGTATGTTTTTATACACATAAAACTCCTTAAATCCAGCTTGAATGCACACTAGCTTTGACAATGCGTTATATGTAGTTGTTTTCTTTGTCCTGGTATTGTTTCTGACGTCACTGTGTTATTTTGATTGATGACAACACTAAAATTATTCACAGTAAGTATTAAAACTCGCTTAAGTTTGTCAACATTTTCGGTCACCCCTAATGGATACTTCTCTGGGCGTTATTGTTGTGTGACGTCATCTTCTATTGTGTTTTAAATAAGGATTGTACCTCATTTTGACTGCGTATACGGTAGTATGTCCGCAGTTGATAACGAACATATTCCTTATGGAGCGCGTTATGCGGGCAAACTACCGTATACGCAGTCAAATGAGGTAAAATTCTTTATAATTACATCATTATTAATTTTTAAGTGTTATACAAAGGAAAAACACATTCGAAGCGAGTTGCTAAGATGGTAACTACGATGACAGTGGTTGCTAAGATAATATAGTCCCACTGAGCCTTCATCGATATATTGGTAAGTTAAGAAAATACACAGTGAATAACACTAGTTTTCTTCATTACAGCATCATTTAGTTTGGTATTGAATAATATTTCTAGCTCTCGAACTTATTTTTTTATTTAAAACGGTCGTTATATACACGCATTGACACAGTGATCTGGTTGTGACGCGGTCCGACGTCGGACGTCACAACTGTAGGGCGCCGCCATGTTTGCGTTACCGTCAAAGAATTTCGAATGCATATCATTTGGAATCAAAAGTGTGCTAGAAACCATTTATTGTTTAATCATACGAAATTGATTCCATATCTGTTCAATTTTTCAAAATCTTGAAAGAACCCAACAATGATCGTCAACGAATACTTATTGTTCTGAAGCGTTAACGACGCCATATTTGAACAAATATCAATCCGCCGAGCCTTTTTTCATTGCGTATACACTAATATATTCGCAGTCAGAGTTTGCTAAGCTTAAGATGCGATGGGTGTAAATATATTCATATAAATGTTTACTCAAGAGTAATGTGGTATTTGAGATAATATCTGAAATTTAAAGGAGCAACATATTCGTGGTGGTTGAATGTCAGGTGTTTCTTAAACCCAATAATTGGTTTCAAATCGGAAAAGACACTCTTGTTTTTGTACCATTTAAATATAACTTATCTCAGGTAAAGAAATACTCAATCACGTGTAAGGGAACCTTTAGTTATATATTATATGCAGTCAAAGACATGATATCGTTGTCTGTAACTGTACTGAGTCGCCAGGAAAACGAAAGAGATTTCATATGTATCATTTTCAACTCGTTTTATCTTGATTATCACATAAATCCTAATTTTATCTTGTAGGTCTGACCTGCCTGAAGTGTGAAAAACTGAAAGCCACCGATACTTCGCAAACCATTGAAACTCCAGGGTACAGCTATATGGTTCCATACTCCAGGTGAAATGCGCTTATGTGTGTAAAATTCCCTTGTCTGTGTGTAAAACACGCTTGTTTGAGTAAAACACGCTTGTTTGAGTACAAAACACTTGTGTGTGTGTAAAACACACTTGTCTGTGTATAACACACGCTTGTCAGTTTACAACACGCTTGTGTGTGTGCAAAACACGCTTGTGTGTGTCCAAAACACGCTTATTTGAGTAAAACACGTTTATATGTGTGTTAAACACACTTGTCTGTGTGTAAAACACGCTTGTCTGTGTGTAAATCACACTTGTCTGTGTGTAAAACACGCTTGCCAGTGTAAAACACGCTTGTCAGTATAAAACACACTTGTCTGTGTGTAAAACACGCTTGTATGTGTGTAAATCACACTTGTCTGTGTGTAAAACACGCTTGTCAGTACAGTTGTGGTATCGCACAACGCACCAAAAACTGCGTGCGTGCATCGTGCATACATCGTGCACACATCGTTCGCCCATGGTTCGCACAACTGGGCGATCTAAAGATCGTGCGTTTATATGTGCGATTAAATCGCACACACGCACGATTTGGTACAATTGGTCGATACATATTACGGAATGAAAAACATATGGAACTCTCTTGTCCAAAAACTATTCTAATTCGCATCATATTTATTGGGATTATGTCAATTTAACAATATACAGTAAACAGTATTACAGTGATCATAAGACAGCCAAGTGCGGGTTAAACTACCAGGTATCAGAATATGTAAATAACATGCCGGAGTTTTACCTGTCCCGTGTGCGGCTATACGCTACGACAGCCATTACCGAGCGACCGTTATGAAAACAAACTGGACTCTTATAATCAGTTATTTGAAAAACCCTCCCCTCCCCAACACTTTACCTGTGTAGGCGAGTGTTGTAAGTGCCCCGGGCCAGAGACATCTACATATATTGGCCATGTACAGGTACAGTTTATAACTTGGTAAAACTGGCATTACTTGAATGAGAACTTGTCAATATGAGTTGAAAGTTTACATACACGTGTCTATTTGGTTTGTTTCTAAAACTACAGAAAGACTATTATTAATTTTTAGAAATATATAGATAGAACTATCAGCTAATGTAAATAGTTAAAATATAGAATTATGTTTAAAACAACTACCGCGAAACCGTATATATTGTTAAACCATTTCTAAATTTACATCAACCACGATTGTCATCGCACAATGTTAGTCTATCGTGCGCCCACATGTGCGTTAGAAATAATCGCCCAGGATCTCATCGTTCGCACATCGTGCATACACCGTTCGCCCATCGTGCGCCCACCGCACATCGTGTAACGTTGTGCGATCCCACAACTGTATAAAACACGCATATGTGTGTGTAAAACACGCTTGTCAGTTCGTAAAACACCTTTGTCTGTGTGTAAAACACGTTTGTCTGTGTGTAAAACACGCTTGTCAGTGTGTAAATCACACTTGTCAGTGCAAAACACGTTTGTCAGTGTAAAACACGTTTGTGTGTGTGTAAAACACGTTTGTCTGTGTGTAAAACACGCTTGTGTGTGTAAAACACGTTTGTCTGTGTGTAAAACACGTTTGTCTGTTTGTAAACACGTTTGTCAGTGAAAAACACGCTTGTCAGTGTATAACACGTTTGTGTGTGTGTAAAACACGTTTGTCTGTGTGTAAAACACGCTTGTGTGTGTAAAACAAGCTTGTGTATGTAAAACACGTTTGTGTGTGTGTAAAACACGATTGTCTGTGTGTAAATTACACTTGTCAGTGTGTAAAACACGTTTATCTGTGTGTAAAACACGCTTGTCAGTGAAAAACACGCTTGTCAGTGTAAAACACGCTTGTGTGTGTGTAAAACACGCTTGTCTGTGTAAAACACGCTTATGTGTTTGTAAATCACATTTGTCGGTGTGTAAAACACGCTTTTCAGTGTAAAACACGCTTTTCAGTGTAAAACACGCTTATGTGTGTGTAAAACACGTTGGTGTGTGTGTAAAACACGCTTGTCAGTGTGTATAACACGCTTGTATGTGTGTAAAGCACGCTTGTGTGTGTGTGTAAAACACGCTTGTCACCGTAAAACACGCTTGTCTGTGTGTTTAACACGCTTGTCTGTGTGTATAACACGCTTGTCTGTGTGTAAAACACACTTGTCAGTGTGTAAAACACGCTTGTGTGTGTGTAAAACACGCTTGTGTGTGTGTGTAAAACACGCTTGTCAGCGTAAAACACGCTTGTCTGTGTGTATAACACGCTTGTCTGTGTATATAACACGCTTGTCTGTTTGTAAAACACGCTTGTCTGTGTGTAAAACACGCTTGTCTGTGTGTATAACACGCTTGTCTGTGTGTATAACACGCTTGTCTATGTGTAAAACACACTTGTCAGTGTGTAAAACACGCATGTGTGTGTGTAAAACACGCTTGTGTGTGTAAAACACGCTTGTGTGTGTGTGTAAAACACGCTTGTCAGCGTAAAACACGCTTGTCTGTGTGTATAACACGCTTGTCTGTGTATATAACACGCTTGTCTGTTTGTAAAACACGCTTGTCTGTGTAAAACACGCTTGTCTGTGTGTTTAACACGTTTGTCTGTGTGTTTAACACGCTTGTCTGTGTGTATAACACGCCTGTCTGTGTGTTTAACACGTTTGTTTGTGTGTATAACACGCTTGTCTGTGTGTATAACACGCTTGTCTGTGTGTATAACACGCTTGTGTGTGTGGAAAACACGCTTGTTTGTGTGTATAACACGCTTGTCTGTGTGTTTAACACGTTTGTTTGTGTGTATAACACGCTTATCTGTGTGTATAACACGCTTGTCTGTGTGTTTAACACGCTTGTCTGTGTGTTTAACACGCTTGTTTGTGTGGAAAACACGCTTGTCTTTGTGTATAACACGCTTGTCCGTGTAAAACACGCTTGTCTGTGTGTATAACACGCTTGTCTGTGTAAAACACGCTTGTCTGTGTGTAAAATACGCTTGTCAGTGTAAAACACGCTTGTCAGCGTAAAACACGCTTGTCAGTGTAAAACACGCTTGTCAGTGTAAAACACGCTTGTCTGTGTGTATAACACGCTTGTCTGTGTAAAACACGCTTGTCTGTGTGTAAAACACGCTTGTCAGTGTAAAACACGCTTGTCTGTGTGTAAAAGTAAACACATTAACAACAATCTTGAAGGTAAGTTACATTGAAATCCACTTTCTGTTATAATTGTCTTCCTTAACGGTTAAAGTCGACATGGATAGGTGCATATAAACTGCAGGGTCACTCATCAGGTCTACAGTATGTTTACATTGTGTGCACGTACATCGATATTTTACAAATGAGATTAATTTGAGATTAATTTCTGTTGTTATATCTGTCACTGCTTTTATATATATATAACCCTACCTTTCAGCAATATGTATCAAACATGGAGCATCGAAACAGAAGATACTAGTAGCTCGACGGTTGTCGAAGTCGAGATCGATATGGAGATCCAATACTGCTGTTGCAGCCGCTGCTATTGTGATAGTTTATCAATACTTGATGGTAAGTAAAACTTAAGTTGTGACAGAAACGCCGTAAAATTTTAAAACAATCGTATACATGTAAATAAGCATTTCGTAATAAAAACCCTCAGGTAAAGGTTTAGTATTCCTCTGTCAATAGAATGCAGTTATTTAATGGAAACAAATTTTACGGGTTTGCTATAACTTTGATCAATTAGTTATGATAGCTGTTCTTACATACATATAGAGGTGATCACATTAGTTCTGTACTGGGTGATTCACACCCTGGAATCAGATTAGGATACATGTACCAATGCTCGAATCGACAGAGTTACTTGGGTCGCGAGAGTACTCCAGCTCATTTATTCAACAAGCAATTCGGATTTATATGTCACGCCTGAGTCCCGTTTTATTGGGATGTATTAGGATTAATATGGACGCCGGCTGGTACCCTCTATGTCAATATCAATAAATTACAAAACAAAATATATTAAATCATGTCATTCTGGTGCAATGTACATGTTGAATTTGAAGGATTATTGTTCTTTATATGAAATTCGGATGTTTTCCCAATATTTGTTTAAAAGGATTTCAAACATTAAAATAGTTTTTGCATTGATAACATGCTGTGAAACACTGTTCCAGAGATCAATAATTCGATAACTGAAAAAAGTGTTTTCTTCCATCCTGTCGACATTGCTTTTACATAATAATATCAATATTTTAAACTTTGATTGGTCATCAATGCACATGTTGAGTTGAGTTCCTCTTGCAGTTATAGTTTTCAGAGAAACTAACTTAATCTCAAAAACTAAACGTTGATGGAGACAACGTCAATGGCAATGGCTTCAATCCATGCAAGGGTTGATATGTATTTCCTAAAATGCATATATCGTAAAGGTTAGATAAGTCAAACACAAATGTATACTATCAGAAACTAGAAAATGTCTGGAAGACATGAAAAGTGCTCGCACCTCCTGAAGATTTCACTTAAGTATTTGCCGTAATTAGCGCACAGGGCAACTGCAATTTCAAAGAGGTTGCTTTATAGGATAAGAAAAAAGAACTTATGAACAAAAACAGCTGTTTCTATATAACCATTAAGTACAATGTTTTGGGACCAGCTTGTGTGCGTGTAAAACACGCTTGTGTGTGTGTAAAACACGCTTGTCTGTGTGTATATCAAGCTTGTCTGTGTGAAAAACATACTTGTCTGTGTGTAAAACCCGCTTAATTTGTGTGTGTGTACAACACGCTTGTTTGTGTGTAAAACACGCTTGTGTGTGTGTAAAACACGCTTGTGTGTGTGTGTGTAAAACACGCTTGTCTGTGTGTAAAACACGCTTGGCTGTGGGTAAAACACGCTTGGCTGCGTGTAAAACAAGTTTATGTGTGTAAAATAAGTTTATGTGTGTAAAAAAAGGTTTATGTGTGTAAAACACGCTTGTTTGTGTGTAAAGCAAGCTTGCCTGTGTGTAAAACACGCTTGTTTGTGTGTAAAACACGCTTGTCTGTGGTCTGTGTGTAAAACACGGTCTGTGTGTAAAACACGCTAGTTTGTGTGTAAAACACGCAATTTTGTGTAAAACACGGTTGTCTGTGTGCACATGAGTGCACAAAAGTAAAATTAGCTTAAAACATAAGCAGGCAACACTTGCCTTCATTTCCGGTATTATATGCGCAGTGGGGTTGCACCGGAAAGAGGGCACAGCTGAACGAAAATAATAGTGCGTTTGGTCGCACTAAAAATAGCTTCAGTTAAATATATTTTAATGGTGATATTGCAGCCGTTACTGGAATAGCAATAGTCTAGTTTTCGCTTCAAAGTCTAAATACAAGAAACAACATTGTTCGTCGGTTGATTAAAACACTAACATCAGCTCGAAATAACTTGTATCTCAACTAAATGTTGTGGTAGCCAATTGGGAACCGTAGGCACGGTCTGTAAACGAGAATAGGGAACCGTCGGCATTTTTCGTAATTGAGTTACGGGAAGTGCCGAAGGTTTTCAATTGTATTTTTTCGTTTACGGCAAGTGCCGACGGTTCCCGATTGTTGTTGCAGGGAGATATAACTGAAAATAAGAGGAGATAGCTGTACACACCGGCTATAGAACAGGGAGCCCAAGAATGAGGAGCATTGATTATCAATTTCCCTTAAACAAGCTGTTTTAAGCTGAGACTTATTGTTTGTATTTAAACATTTTATATATCAGGCTCTAACATGGGAGACACTTTGCTTGGAAAGTTTTGCGGAACCTCCAACGGGAATATACTTACAAGTTCTGGTCGCAACATGTACATGATTTTCCAGAGTAACTCTAACACTGAACAGAGGGGATTTAAACTTTCATATAAACAGGTGAAGGGAAACGATGGTAAGTTTGAATGTATAGACTTATAATAATAATAATAAAAAAAAAATCAGAGTATACCAAAGCGTCAACAAAACCATAATCCGAATTCAGAATCGATTAAACTAGAGGCAAACTAGGAACAAAAGAAATATTTACACGGAGACTCTCGTAAAAGCACAAGAGAATAAGAAACATTAATTTCGTTCAGATATCCTTAAAACCATGTATCGATTGACTTACTACAACATTTAACTATCATTTTTGTTTAACGTAATTCAACGTTTTACAAAATTCTGCTTCATTTCTTTGTACCCATATAAATAAATGTACAATACACCACAAATATCGTGTCAGAAATCACTATCAGCATGACTTTCATATTTAAGAGTTATTACCAGGTAGAGATTAGTGAAATGTAAACTTGAGTTTGACTTCTGGAATGCTTCTTGCTTATTTGTTGTTCGAAATATATTCTTTGTTCATTTATTTTCAGCTACCTGGATGATTGTTGGAATAGTGTTGGCAGTATTAATAACCATTTTGGGCGTTTGTTTTATCCTGTTCCGCTGTGGTGTGTGCAAGTCGAAGAACCAGGTTTCATCCGTTCGTCTCCACCAGGAGCAGCCCCAGCAACCTGTATGGATGACTCCTAGGCCACAGAATAACATCCAGGCAGTTCCGGTACAATATGTACAGCAACCCATGTATCAGGTGGCCGGCTTTCAGAACCCGCAAGCTATGGAAATGCAAGTAATGAACCAAGGATACCTACCAGGAACCGCAGACAATACAAAGCATTGAGCAACACCTCACAATGTCATAGTAGGCTCACGACCACCGTGACAGTATAACAAGCAGACATGACCGGAATTAGTTTTAGTCAAATTAGTTTTTCAGCATTATAATCAGAATACATTTTCTTTGATGTTGTTGGAGTAGCTTTTATACCAGGTATACTATTTTGCATCACCAACTTTTTATGTTTTGATCGGGGTTGACTGTTATCAAAGCAAGAATGGCCAGATGAAGACGGGTACCTGGGAAGACACCACCAGAAAGTGAGAGGGGTATAGGAGATTGTATAAGAGTTTAGAGTTATTACCAGGTAAATATTAGTGAAATGTAAACTTAATTTTGACTTTTGGAATGTTACTTGCTTATGTGTTGTTCGAAATATATCGGCAGCAGGGTTTTAGAAACATATCCTTTCGCAACACAGAAGGAGAACTCGATACCGTGGATGGTGTCACATTAGAACCCTTATAATGAGAATTGCACGTGTGTCAAACTAGAATTTGATTAGAAACTTGACAAATCATCTAATATTGTACATTTGAATTATATATTTCTGCTTAAAGGTCAGGTATATTTTGCGTTTGAACACCCTTTTCATGGTCGATGTGGACATAAGATATATGTATTTAAATATGCTTCTGACTCCAGAATCTGTATTATTTTTTTTTCGAAGAATTAGTTTGTCGTCAAATCATGTCATCAAAATATTTGCTGTACAGTTTGGCTTATATTCATTTTGTAAATATTCATTTGCAATGTTCCCTCTTTAAAATGTTGATATATATTTTTAAATTTTTGTACAATAATAATAAGATGAATGGCTTATATTCATTTTGTGAATACTCATTTTTACTGTTTCCGCTTTAAACTGTTGATATATATATATTTTTATTTTCTTTGTACAATAATATTCAGATGTATGTCTATGCTCTCAGATGTTGTGTTGTAATTGTGTTGTTATCAATAAAAACAAGTATTAATTGAGAATTTATTCATTGTATTTTTGCGATATTTTATCATATCTTTTATGATGATGATTCTGGTAGATGTTAAATGATCAAACTCGATAAAATGTATTTAGATCCACAATAAACAAATGATTTAAAATTCTAGAAGACAACAAAATAGTAGGATTATTATGAAAAGCATGATAGATATTTAGTCATTCTTATCAACTAATTTATATTATTATAGAATCAGTAAGCCCAGAAATGTTTAATAAGGTTAAATACATAACCAGTATGATTATTGTCGACTTGTTACGAATGACAAGTCTTACCAACAATCAAAATGATTATTTCCATTAAGAATTGTAGACCTAATACTGGAATTCCTGAATGGATTGGATTATCATATAAAATGATCAAGGAAGTATTGAGTTCCGTTTGTAACAACTGTTTTGAGAGACGAGGTAACATTCCGGCTAGAGAACAATGGTAATGACCTCACAGTGGCGGATAAACAGTCAACCCATTTGGAACCTTAATCTAGATCTAAAAGTTAGTACAATGTCAATAATTCAGATGAAAATCCCCTAACCATGATTCTAGGTCGACTCATGTGGACCTGTTTAATCAGTGTCACATATACATAATAAAACTGACGGAAATACGACATACAGTAGCTATAGTACCTAGCTATACACAACCGACACTCTGATGGTGTAAATGGTATTTTATTTACGACTCAATTAAAACATGTTGTATTGAATATAAGACTAAATACTGGATCAAACATCTGACAGGCAACACCAAACAGCCCATTTGGGTTTTCGTCGTTTCTCTGAATCGTGAAAGGTCTGATCAATCTAATAAGAAGGTTGTTGGCATATGCGAATCATACCTGTACCGGTACCTGTAAATAGTGTATTACTTAGACCATCCTCGTTATACAGGGTTACGCTCACTATTGGACCGGTACTGTAAATAGTGTAAAAGTTAGACCATCCTCGTTATACAGGGTTACGCTCACTGTTAGACCGGTACTGTAAACAATGTATAAGTTAGAATATCCTTGTTATACAGGGCTACGCTCACTCATAGACCGGTACCTGTAAACAATGTATAAGTTAGACCATCCTTGTTATACAGGGTTACGCTTACTATTGGACCGGTACCTGTAAACAATGTATAAGTTAGACCATCCTCGTTATACAGGGTTACGCTCACTATTGGACCGGTACTGTAAACAATGTATAAGTTAGACCATCCTAGTTATACAGGGTTACGCTCACTATTGGACCGGTACTGTAAACAATGTATAAGTTAGACCATCCTCGTTATACAGGGTTACGCTCACTATTAGACCGGTACTGTAAACAATGTATAAGTTAGACTATTCTCGTTATACAGGGTTACGCTCATTATTGGACCGGTACTGTAAACAATGTATAAGTTAGACTATTCACGTTATACAGGGTTACGCTCACTATTAGACCGCTACTGTAAATAATGTATAAGTTAGACCATCCTCGTTTTACAGGGTTACGCTCACTATTGGACCGGTACTGTAAATAATGTATAAGTTATACCATCCTCGTTATACAGGGTTACGCTCACTGTTGGATCAGTACCTGTAAACAATGTATAAGTTAGACTATTCTCGTTATACAGAGTTACGCTCACTATTAGACCGGTACTGTAAACAATGTATAAGTTAGACCATCCTCGTTATACAGGGTTACGCTCACTATTGGACCGGTACTGTAAATAATATATAAGTTAGACCATCTTCGTTATACAGGGTTACGCTCACTGTTGGACCGGTACTGTAAATAATATATAAGTTAGACCATCCTCGTTATACAGGGTTACGCTCACAGTAGGACCGGTTATGTAAATAATGTATAAGTTAGACCATTGTCGTTATACAGGGTTACGCTCACTGTAGGACCGGTAATGAAAATAATGTATAAGTTAGACCATTGTCGTTATACAGGGTTACGCTCACTGTAGGACCAGTAATGTAAATAGTGTCTCTAAGTTAGACCATCCTCGTTATACAGGGTTACGCTCACTGTAGGACCAGTAATGTAAATAGTGTCTCTAAGTTAGACCATCCTCGTTATACAGGGTTACGCTCACTGTTGGACCGGTACTGTAAACAATGTATAAGTTAGACCATCCTAGTTATACAGGGTTACGCTCATTATTGGACCGGTACTGTAAACAATGTATAAAGTTAGACCATTCTCGTTTTACAAGGTTACGCTCACTATTGGACTGGTACTGTAAATAGTGTATAAGTAAGACCATCCTCGTTATACAGGGTTACGCTCACTATTGGACCAGTACTGTAAATAATGTATAAGTTAGACCATTCTCGTTATACAGGGTTACGCTCACTATTGGACCAGAACTGTAAATAGTGTATAAGTAAGACCATCCTCGTTATACAGGGTTACGCTCACTATTGGACCAGTACTGTAAATAATGTATAAGTTAGACCATTCTCGTTATACAGGGTTACGCTCACTATTGGACCGGTACTGTAAATAGTGTATAAGTAAGACCATCCTCGTTATACAGGGTTACGCTCACTATTGGACCAGTACTGTAAATAATGTATAAGTTAGACCATTCTCGTTATACAGGGTTACGCTCACTATTGGACTGGTACTGTAAACAATGTATAAGTGAGACCATCCTCGTTATACAGTGTTACGATCACTATTGGACTGGTACTGTAAACAATGTATAAGTTAGACCATCCTCGTTATACAGGGTTACGATCACTATTGGACTGGTACTGTAAACAATGTATAAGTGAGACCATCCTCGTTATACAGTGTTACGCTCACTATTGGACAGGTAACTGTAAACAATGTATACGTTAGACCATCCTCGTTATACAGGGTTTCGATCACTATTGGACTGGTACTGTAAACAATGTATAAGTGAGACCATCCTAGTTATACAGTGTTACGCTCACTATTGGACAGGTAACTGTAAACAATGTATAAGTTAGACCATCCTCGTTATACAGGGTTACGCTCACTGTTGGACCGGTACCTGTAAACAATGTATAAGTTAGACCATCCTAGTTATACAGGGTTACGCTCACTGTTGGACAGGTAACTGTAAACAATGTATAAGTTAGACCATCCTCGTTATACAGGGTTACGCTCACTGTTGGACAGGTACCTGTAAGCAATGTATAAGTTAGACCATCCTTGTTATACAGGGTTACGCTCACTATTTGACAGGTAACTGTAAACAATGTATAAGTTAGACCATCCTCGTTATGCAGTGTTACGCTCACTGTTGGGCCGGTACTGTAAATAATTTATAAGTTAGACCATCCTAGTTATACAGGGTTACGCTCACTGTTGGACCGGTACCTGTAAACAATGTATAAGTTAGACCATCCTCGTTATACAGTGTTACGCTCACTGTTGGGCCGGTACTGTAAATAATTTATAAGTTAGACCATCCTAGTTATACAGGGTTACGCTCACTGTTGGACCGGTACCTGTAAATAATGTATAAGTTAGACCATCCTCGTTATATAGGGTTACGCTCACTATTGGACCGGTACCTGTAAACAATGTATAAGTTAGACCATCCTCGTTATACAGTGTTACGCTCACTGTTGGGCCGGTACTGTAAATAATTTATAAGTTAGACCATCCTAGTTATACAGGGTTACGCTCACTGTTGGACCGGTACCTGTAAATAATGTATAAGTTAGACCATCCTCGTTATATAGGGTTACGCTCACTGTTGGACAGGTAACTGTAAACAATGTATAAGTTAGACCATCCTCGTTATACAGGGTTACGCTCACTGTTGGACCGGTACCTGTAAACAATGTATAAGTTAGACCATCCTAGTTATACAGGGTTACGCTCACTATTGGACCGGTACCTATAAATAGTGTATTACTTAGACCATCCTCGTTATACAGGGTTACACTCACTGTTGGACCGGTACTGTAAACAATGTATAAGTTAGACCATCCTCGTTATACAGGGTTACGCTCACTATTGGACCGGTACTGTAAATAGTGTATAAGTTAGACCATCCTCGTTTTACAGGGTTACGCTCACTGTTGGACCAGTACCTGTAAATAATGTATAAGTTAGACCATTCTCGTTATACAGGGTTACGCTCACTGTTGGACCGGTAACTGTAAACAATGTATAAGTTAGACCATCCTCGTTATATAGGGTTACGCTCACTGTTGGACAGGTAACTGTAAACAATGTATAAGTTAGACCATCCTCGTTATACAGGGTTACGCTCACTGTTGGACCGGTACCTGTAAACAATGTATAAGTTAGACCATCCTAGTTATACAGGGTTACGCTCACTGTTGGACCGGTACTGTAAACAAAGTATAAGTTAGACCATCCTCGTTATACAGGGTTACGCTCACTATTGGACCGGTACTGTAAACAATGTATAAGTTAGACCATCCTCGTTATACAGGGTTACGCTCACTATTGGACCGGTACTGTAAATAGTGTATAAGTTAGACCATCCTCGTTTTACAGGGTTACGCTCACTGTTGGACCAGTACCTGTAAATAATGTATAAGTTAGACCACCCTCGTTATACAGGGTTACGCTCACTATTGGACCGGTACTGTAAATAGTGTATAAGTTAGACCATCCTCGTTATACAGGGTTGCGCTCACTGTTGGACCGGTACTGTAAACAATGTATAAGTTAGACCATCCTCGTTATACAGGGTTACGCTCACTATTGGACCGGTACTGTAAACAATGTATAAGTTAGACTATTCTCGTTATACAGGGTTACGCTCACTATTGGACCGGTACTGTAAACAATGTATAAGTTAGACCATTCTCGTTATACAGGGTTACGCTCACTGTTGGACCGGTACTGTAAACAATGTATAAGTTAGACCATTCTCGTTATACAGGGTTACGCTCACTATTGGACCGGTACTGTAAACAATGTATAAGTTAGACCATTCTCGTTATACAGGGTTGCGCTCACTGTTGGACCGGTACTGTAAACAATGTATAAGTTAGACCATCCTCGTTATACAGGGTTACGCTCACTATTGGACCGGTACTGTAAACAATGTATAAGTTAGACCATTCATGTTATACAGGGTTACGCTCACTATTGGACCGGTACTGTAAACAATGTATAAGTTAGACCATTCTCGTTATACAGGGTTACGCTCACTATTTGACCGGTACTGTAAACAATGTATAAGTTAGACCATTCTCGTTATACAGGGTTACGCTCACTATTGGACCGGTACTGCGAGTATATAGCTTTTATAAAATATTGATAATAAGCCTCACCCTGTCATACTGTTTCAAAAATAATAACACAATAACATCTAAAATATCAACAGTTTTTGTATTTGATTGTAACATTGCAACGACCTTCGACCAGGATGCGAGCCATAGATCGCTAATGATTTCATAGTCGCCCTATATCAACTGATAAGCTACTTTGTCCATGGTAGCACATTTAGGGGAGATTACTCTGTATGCATACATGAAATTAACGAAATCAGTGCAGTTAAATTATCGTATGGTATTTAAGGATTAACTTTCTATTTTGTTTAGATTATCGGGGGGTAACTACAATGGAAAACGGGTGAATATGTAAAATTAACCCGTTTTCCATTGTAGTTATCCCCCGATAACCTAAACAAAGCTCAATTCAATAATTTACCCGTTTTCAATTGTAGTTATCCCCCGAGAAGTACAGGATTCATATCTTCTACACCAGACTCAGTGTTAATATTGATTGTAACGACACTACAGTTTTTAAACTAGCTTTGAAGACGTAGAATTAATCTTAATTTTCCCAGTTTTTATCCAGATCATTTATGTATGTATGTATGACATAAATGGAAAATTGCAATTGACTTATGTCTTTCTGTCTGCAGAGAACAAGATTAAGAATTCTTAATTTAGGAGATAACATCGAAATATGTTGTGTAGTATGGACTTAATACGATGGAAACAGATGTGAGGGTTTGTGTCTTACAGCACCATGAACCTTTCATCAGTGTAGTCATGTTGCTCGTAATTTGCATTTCATTTGTTGTTGACGCAAGAAGAATACTTGTGAAGTATCTTTGATGTGACACGCCCTCTCTAGGCGACAGTAAACCGTTACACTAACCACCGCGTCTAAATAACAACTTTCGCCTTATTTCGTAAATCTAGTTTTGATTACGACAGTATCTGTTTGCTGTCTGTGCAATAAATATACAACCGCATTGAACGTCAATTGTGACGACACGCAACCGTGACAACGAAACGGGGGTTTCCTTATCAAAATACACACATAGATAAAAGAGTCTCCATTAAAATGAATCCAACAGTATGCGAACTTGTTAATATGTTTTCCCAATCAGACATCATTTGATGTTTGCTACAGGAGGACAGCTGTTATGTATCAATAAGAAGGTTTAACAGACTACAATGGTTCAAAGAAAACAAAAGTAGGGCACTTTGAACACCAGACAGATTAGTTCAGGAAAGAGCACAATATTTCATCAGAAAGGTTGTGTGCGTACATTAGATTTATAGCTCTGTATGATAATTCAGAAACAGACTCCATTTACCACACGTCACAACTAATAAGCATCCCTGTCTCGTCGTGTGAGAGAGGACGACAGGATGTGTTAAGGTAATATTTGTTAGCTGTTAATAGTACAGACGTATTTGGTCAATAGTTAAATGGGGCACAAACTCTTATAAACCATTACCCCCTAGTAGCCCCCGTCTCCCTTTGGTAAGGGGAACCGATCGACGTCACAGCTGGAGAGTTTCCAATTGACTCAAATGGCAACCCCAAGGCTGGTTTTCCACAAAAGACGTCATGAAAATACATTTACCTGCTAATCAGTCTTGCGTATCATATACGTCGGCGGTGACAGTGGATACGGTTGACTGATTGGTGATCGCTAATAACCAAATATGTTGGATGACGTCTTTTTATGACGTCCGCCGCTGCAACCGCCAAAAGTTTCGATGCATTTCGCTGTTAGTTCATGCTTCAAGGTGGCGGCAATGGATACTCATGACTGATTAGTGGCAAAAATAGTTGGTACACAAAATGAGCCTCTGTGGCGGTAGTAGTTGTAAATATGCATCTGTGATTCTACGAAAAGGGGTGCAAAACGGGGGTTCAGGCGGGTATAGGATTATATATAGCAGATTGCACTCCATGATCGCGGGCCAAAAGCTGTACTTTTAGATGTAACACTAGCAATTATCGACATACATCAGTATTTATTGTATGTTAGTATGTTTCAAGCTTTATTCTTAAATTAAATTATTTATTCAAGTGATTGTATCTTAAAAAAAGTATAAGCTGTGCATTGATTGAAGATGTATAGATATAAGTATACAGTCATATAGATGTAATTAAATCTTTCCGGAATACAAATGTAGAAACATATTGCAGACGATCGATCGAACTCGTCCCTCACAATCAATACTACGTGATATAATAACTGCCCTGTGTGTGGTGCTGTGTACGGGGCACTACGGAGAGCATGGAGGGACACATTCTTTTCATATTCGTGACTGTTGCTTACCTTGTGGAGGCAAATCACGACTTCAATTATGACGACCAAGGCGATCTCAGTAAGTGTGTTTTATTATTCGTGAGCTACTGTTGTCGTCGTTTCCTTTTTCCCTGTTTGTTCTATGTCGATGAGTGTGGAGATACTTTTAGGCCTTTTCTCTTATTCTATTGTCTTTTTGTAAGCAATTAAAAGTTCATGTTCTTTGATTTGTCAGTTTTAATGTGATTAGTAGTATTCTACTTGTATTGGTCAAAACTAACATTCTCGTATTCCGTCGTCGTTCTTTCTTTAAAAAGTTAAAAATCTGAACAAGAAACATCTGTCAAAATTGATTGATGAATAACAAAGGAAATCGTGTCTTCAATACAAGATGAACGAGTTTATTTTGTTGTACAGTAACGTTATCTAATCTGCTGAAATTAGAAAATTACTTGATTTTATAACAATTTAAAAACAATTGAACAATTTATACGATAACGACTTTTATGATTGAACTATCTAACTTATCGAGTTCTTTTTTTCTCGACATTGAAATTCGGTTTTCACGAAATTGACATAAACAGAGAATCAAAATAAGGATTTATATGAAAATCTGTGTGGTTAATACAATGAATATACATTTAAAAAATTGTGTTTGCCTGCAAGTTTAACGAAAAAAGAAGAATAGTATATAGTACATCATTAAGTTTTCCCTCGATTCCTTCGATCTAAATAGTATTTTGCATCAATGATAGGAAGGTGATTTTCTTGGGATAAGATGTAGGTCTATATGGTTTCCCAGACGACTAGGAGTTGTTTATTGACCAACTTTTAAGCACCTGGGCCCGGTTGTTTAAAAGGTTTAATTAGTGATTAGCGCAAATTTTAATTATCCTGTAACTTCAAAATGATATCATAGATTTCGTTACAACTTTGCAGATATCAAATGTTTAATGGTGGCAATTTACTTGCAAAATTTGAATATTTTACATTGTATATCGACAGAATTATTTAAGTTTGAAAAATGTCGTTAAATAGTGATTAAGCTAATCATCATTGACACAACTGGGCCCTGGACAATGTTGTGTAATTTGTTGGATAATGTATATAAGCTACATTGTTCTTTCGTTAAAAAACATGTTAACTAGGCTACCATGCAGTGGTGAAAAACGGTTCTATTACTGTTAATTTGCGTTGGTGAACTTAAAACTTATCCCTTCGTGGAAATATTGGCGTTTTACCAAAATGGAATGATCGCAATATAGACTTTTTCTTGTTGTAACCATGTAAACTGATCTTGATGTAGACATTTTCGTGTTGTGACCGTGTAAACTGATCTTGATGTAGACATTTTCGTGTTGTGACCGTGTAAACTTATCTTGTTGTAAACATTTTCACGTTGTGACCATGTAAACTGATCTTGATGTAAACATTTTCACGTTGTGACCGTGTAAACTGATCTTGGTGACATTTTCGCGTTGTGACCGTGTAAACTGATCTTGTTGTAAACATTTTCACGTTGTGACCGTGTAAACTGATCTAGTAGATATTTTCGCTTCGTGACGTGTAAACTGATCTTGGTGTAAACATTTTCACGTTGTGACCGTGTAAACTGATCTTGGTGAAAACATTTTCACGTTGTGACCGTGTAAACTGATTTCGGTGTAAACATTTTCACGTTGTGACCGTGTAAACTGATCTTGGTGTAAACATTTTCACGTTGTGACCGTGTAAACTGATCTTGGTGTAAACATTTTCACGTTGTGACCGTGTAAACTGATCTTGGTGTAAACATTTTCACGTTGTGACCGTGTAAACTGATTTCGGTGTAAACATTTTCATGTTGTGACCGTGTAAACTGATCTTGGTGTAGACATTTTCGCGTTGTGACCATGTAAACTGATCACGATGTAGACATTTTCGCGTTTTGACCGTGTAAACTGATCTTGGTGACATTTTCGCGTTGTGACCGTGTAAACTGATCATGATGTAGACATTTTCGCGTTGTGACCATGTAAACTGATCATGATGTAGACATTTTCGCGTTGTGATCAAGTAAACTGATAATGATGTAGACATTTTCGCGTTGTGATCATGTAAACTGATAATGATGTAGACATTTTCGCGTTGTGACCATGTAAACTGATAATTTTGTAGACATTTTCGGGTTGTGATCATGTAAACTGATCATGATGAAGACATTTTCGCATTGTGACCATGTAAACTGATGTTGTTGTAAACATTTTCGCGTTGTGACAGTGTAAACTGATCTTGTTGTAAACATTTTCGCTTTGTGACCGTGTAAACTGATTTTGGTGACATTTTCGCGTTGTGACCGTGTAAACTGATCGTGGTGACATTTACACGTTCTGATCATTTAAACTGATCATGATGTAGACATTTTCGCGTTGTGACCGTGTAAACTGATCTTGGTGACATTTTCGCGTTGTGACCGTGTAAACTGATCGTGGTGACATTTTCACGTTGTGACCGTTTAAGGTGATCGCGATGTGGTCTTTTTAGTGTCGCAAACGGTTCTGCCTTTGTTTTATTTTTAATGTTTTGTCCTTATTCACTCAACATGAAAATTGCGAACATTTCCATACTTATTTTTTCACCTTTACAAAAAGTTATGTAAAACAAAAGCAGTCATGTTTGCGTGCACCTCTTTCAGTTTTTATATTGGATTACGTGCATTTTTATATATTTCATAAATTGAATTATAATTTAACGCGTCATTGAGGTAAGTAAAAAACGAGAGAAGAAAACGCTTGAGTTTTATCATTTCCAAATTTTGTTTTATATTCTGTTGTAATAGGCAGCTGAATCCATGTCACGTCAATGGAAATTTCTTGTCAGTTCACATATCTTTGCTCACATTTATATACCACTATAACCGAATAAAATACACACCATGAAATCTATACGCTGTATGTGCAGATTTTTCTTGTTGTCGTGGACAGATCCGTCTCATTGGAAGTATGTGCCCGGATGGAATAAGTGTGGAGGGAATCGACAGTCTCCTATCGACATCAACACGAAACTCTTCACCGCCAATACCGGAAATAACAACATCTTCCATCTGACCTCTGAGCACAGCAAAGTCGATGGATATTTTGAAAATAATGGTAATAAAAATTGTATATAATCAAATACACATGTATGTGGTCGGGTGTCGGAGGGAATTACGCCATGGCCTTTAACATAGGCGACCTGTGTTCGATTCTCCAGTCGGACATGAAAATGTTTGGGGTCATCTGCCCGACCATGCACGCTATCATATCTTACAAGTGTGTTTCATGAAATAAGGTAATAAAAAGTTAAAATGCTCAAAGGTTTAGAAATTATCATGATTTTAAGGACAAAACAATTAAAATGATCGAAGGTCTAGAAATGATTATGGTATTAAGAGCCAAACAATTAAAATGATCTAAGGTCTAGAAATGATTATGGTATTAAGGGCCAAAGATTAAAATTATCCAAGGCCTAGAAATAATCATGATATTAAGGACAAAAAAAAATAATAATCGAAGGTCTAGAAATGATTATGGCATTAGGGGCTAAATTATTAAAATGATCGAAGGTCTCGGAATGATTATGGTATTAAGGGCCAAAATGATCTAAGGTCTAGAAATGATTTTGGTATTAGGGGTCAAAATATTAAAATGATCTAAGGTCTAGAAATGATTATGGTGTTAGGGCTTTTCCCTGAATAGTGATTTGAGGTGCTGACGTGGAGAGGTTTGTAAACTGTTAATTCCCCATTATAAGGTGATATATCTGATGTTTTTCTGTTTACGACACATGTCACTATAATAATGGTAACCCAATCTCTTAAACACACATTACTGATTATATCGTCACGTACAATACACGCCACTTTCACATGGTTAGACAATTTAGCTTATATCTTAATAATGGTTGATAAAGTGATGGGAATTTAATGACGACGAACACATGACTGCGTGTACCCACTCATTGTATTTTAAGGACTAGGTACAGGACGATTCAATATGGCGGAGGTGTTTTTTCCAAAACTTATTATTTTACTAAATACTGCAAAAAACATGACCAAAATAGACCACAATGTACATTTTGTGATGGAGAATCGATAAATTTAACCATATTTTGGTACGTTTGGTGGTTTTTCTGATATTTGGTGTTATATGCCCAAAAACGCGTGCACGTTTGCAGAATACTGCGAAAGATAATAAAAACAATAAATATCATGTTTTGTTTGTTTAATATACACAGAATGAAAGACGAGCCTTCGAATTCTGAATAAATCTCTCTTTCAATTGAAAACCACAGAATAAGAGAACGTACTCATCACAACTAACGCACATTGAACAACGATCACATCTGGATCAAATTTTCAAAATTTCCATCGCCGATCGACAAATTTATGTGGCATACTACGTAGCCAAAACAAAAATCTTACCGTCTGCGGTATGACGAGTTATGACATTATGTCAGATCTTTTTAATCAAACATCTTCCCGTTGCATGTAGCGAAATATACTCCTCTACCCTCCATTTTGAACTATTTACTTTTTTAGATACTCATACGCCTGACTTAGAGGCATGGTGAAACATCGACAAAATTAACAATTAAATTGGATTCAAGCATACAGTAAAGTTAAATGTTACTTGGTATATCGTCACAAAGCAAAAACTGGCCTTTCCTATCACGATAGATTGTTTTTAGCGATTGCCGGTTTTACCTTTTTGGGCGAATGTGCAGCACGTGGAAAGATGTTATTTGGCACTTCCGGCAGTGTTTTTTCAGGTAATTTAATGATTTTGAAAGAATTGTCAACAAAGTTTAATTTGTGTTGTATAAATTCTGATGGAATTCGTATATATTATACACTTCCGCGTGGATAGGACAGTATTAACTCGCTGATTCGTTCTCGGCTTCGCACTTGTCGAACATTGTTGAGGCACATGGGTATCAAAATACATTTCTCAAACTTAACTAGTAATTAGGTAACCGCATCGTAAATGTGAATTACGTAATGCCGGTGTTATTATTTTTATTTTATGCATTTATTTGACCCGAAACGTACATTTACATGACAAAATATTTTAATATAAAATAATCCCCCTATATTGCCTCCACGAGATACAGGTAATTACTTTTACCTGAACAGAAAACAGCATGCAATGGACGACATTTTTTAGAGGGGGTACCTGTGTATTTCTCCCTGATACTCTGATTTACAGACTAAAATCAACATTTTAACACTGGGCTATCATTCTATGGACATTGCAGTAACTTTGTATAATTTTTTTGAAATGTTTCAAATGACTATATGAAAAATATTTGCGCACTCCCATTTTGATTTTATTTACTGAATATTGTTTTAGTAAGTACAGAGTTTTTTTTAATTTTGGAGGCTGAACTGCATTTTAAATCAATATTAAACATAATGGGATAAAGCTTATGCCATATATTGGAAGGAAACATTAAAATTCCAATATTACCATTTTCAACCAGGTGACAACCAATATGGCTGTACCTAGTCCTTAAAAAACATAAACAGCTCAATATAACGTCCCTTGATTTATTTGCAGTAGCGCTATATCCTTTTATTAACTATCTAATACTGAAAACCATTTATATCGCCAATTAACCCTCGACAAACATTGACAATACTACCTACAAATTGATTACAAAAGTAAAAAAAACTCAAAATCGATTAAAGTAGGGGCAAAATACGAAAAAAGGAAAGATCCACATGGAGCCTTGTAAAAGTACAAGAGAATAAGACCAAGTGTTCCGGAAGAGTATGCATCTTCTGTTTCATCGACGACACCCGCCATATCAATCTTGGTCATATTCAAGTAAACATCAAGTCCTCGAAATAAAAACACAAGCATTTCTAAAGCATTTTAAAATATTTTAATGTAGCTGTAATCACTTTTTCGAAGTGCTCCAAATGAAATTAAGAATTTGTGTATGAATTCTATGATCCGATTACAGTTCCGGTTTTTGCTCTTAAGGTCATGCGCCTACGTTCCGGACCAACTCCGATTCCAGGGGAAAGTTAAAACTACTGTCACAAGGGAAAGAGTACGATTTCAGAAATCTGCATTTCCATTTCGGGGTTCATCTCAACAAGGGATCGGAACATTCTGTAGACGGGACATTTTATCCCGCAGAGGTAAGTTGTTTTTTTTACCCTCGATCAGGGTATTTCAACTGAAGTGATATATTTCTTCTTTGTTGAACTGACGTGAAAAGCGAAAAATGCCAACAATCTGAACATAACCATATTTCGAACTCAAGGGAAATAAAATGGGTTAACTGCCTCATGGAGGATATCTACCTTGTGAATCTAAGTTATATCCAAGTAACATCGACAGAACTAGAATTGAGACCGATCTTCATTAAAAATTGCGATCGATCACTTTCCAATGCAATTATGAAGGCCTCAAAATACTTTTCTTTTTTCGTTTTTATTTTTTTATTTCTAGTTTTTTTTGTGTTTGTTTGTTGCTGTTTTTATTGCTTTGTTCTTTTGAAATGTTTATCACCTATCATTTCATATACTTATATCCCTACCATCGCCAGCTAGGTAATTTCTGACTGCGTATAAATTAAGAGTATATGAAAATAAGGCTGGACAGGTTAATATTTGTTCAAATATTGCGCCGTTAACGCTTCATACCTAAAACTGTTTGATGACAGCCATTGTTTGATCCCTTCATTATGAATAAGTAATATAATATAGAATCTCTTTCGACTGATTATACAATGCATGGATGTTGGCAAACTGTTTTTCCATTGATGAGCATTCGAAATGACGGTAACGCGAAGTGATGGCGCCCTCCTGTAGTTGCGACGTTTGATCGCGTCACTACCAGGGCAGTATGTCAAGACGTGTAAATAACGACTTTTATAAGTAAATAAATAAATTCAAAGTGCTAGCAACAATATTTCAAACAAATTTTGTCGACATGACGAACGCGCACCATGGAATATGTCCTTTGCTTACTGCGGGCGTGTAATATGTTTGTGATGTGGACACGCAATAAAAACCGCGTGCACGCTGTTATTTAAGGACTAGGGATATAAATAAGTTGCACAAACATCTTGATGCAAGACTGTGAAGAAGTGTTTGAAAAAAAAACTGTATTATTTAGGTACAAAACAACTATTGATGTTAAAAGTACATGTCTTTGTGCGGTCCGTGCACATATCAAAAGTTTTGAAACCATTCTGAATCCATTGAAAAACTTACCTCAACAACCGGCAATTGCACTATAAAACCCCCTCCATGTCAACATTATTGACCCCCCCTAATGTTGGCTTGAACACAGTGGTATACGCACTTGCGAACCACATATTTCCGTTGCTAACTGCGGGCGTACTACCGTATACGCAGTCAAAATGAAGTACACGAATACCTAAGCGTTAACATAATCATAATCCAAACTCAAAATCGATTAAACCAGGGGCAAAATATGAACAAAGGAAGATTTACATGGAGACCCTTGCAAAAGTACAAGAGAATAAGAATATAGCCAACGAATTATTTATAACTAGAAAATATTTATTTTGACAGCAAATCCTTATATCGTTACAGGCTCACCTCGTCCACACCCGCAAGGATGAGGATGGCTTGTCGATTGTCGTCATTGGTGTTTTTATCTCCTTACAGGTATGTTATTGTCTAATTACCAACTATGATAACCTAAATTATGACACATACGATGTTTCCATTAACATAATTTGTCATCTAATGTAAAACTAGAGTTTTTTGGGGTACAAATTCGAGGAATGTTATAGGTTTTGAAAATATCCACCACGAAAATTTGAAACATGCGATATTTTTTTCAGTAAATGACAGTAATATCCCCATGTGATATTGAGCTTTTCCCATACTTTGGTAACAGAACAAAGTATTGCTCGCGCGATTTATCTATACCATCTCGAATTTAATAGTTTTACTTGATAAAAAATCGTGAATCACAATTACTTTCGATTTTGATATATGAATCACAATTTGACCTGTGAAGCACAAATTGAAGTCTAAATTTTGACTTGTGAATCTCAAACTAAAGTTGTGATTTTTATATGCGCATCAAAAAATGTAATTTTGATTTTGCATGAGAATACAAAATTGTAGAACTAAGTTTGACATGTGCATCACAAATTGTTATTTTGATTTTTACTTAAAAGAAAGACGTTGAACCGCCAAATCCTGAAGTTAAACGGATTATAGAAGATTATATTGTAAAAATAAAAACTCTCCATGGTAAGAAAATAGCTGATAGCACACACGTAAACTTATAATAAACTATAAATGAAACTAATACGGCTAAGAGTCCGTAGGAAACTGAAATCAATATTATACACTCAATATTGTGCTGCAAGCAAAAAAACGATTCCATTTTTCATTCATTATCAGACACCAGATTTTGTTTGGATGTCTTACTTATCTTGATTTACTTATTAATTTGAAATGATAAAATTGTCTTTTAAAGTTCAAATTTATTTTTGAAGTTTGAGATGTTTTGACCCTCGTTTTTTGGTATTTCCTTTTTGTCTAACTCCACAGAGGAGGTTGATGCTGAGATTAAACCTTACGCTGTTCTGCCAGACGAACAGCATTGCTACACCTACACCGGGTCATTGACCACGCCTCCCTGCACGGAGGGTGTCCGCTGGATTATAATACAAAAGCCAATAGTCATTACTCTACAGGTAAGATTTTCGTTGTTTTATATACTGATATAGCCATTATCTTGTAAATTAAGGGTACAAATACTTGTTTTGGAGGAGAAAATCGTTGTTTTTTTTTTTTTTGAAACGCTGTTAAAGAACCTTAAAATATCAGAAACGTAGTTTCATAACTGATAGGACAGGTATTCATATGTATATGAACCCGTTTGTATATCGTGTTTAAGCTTGTAAACTGTTTTTAAAACGGTGTTTGACATTAAGCTTTACCAAATTCTCCAAAAAAAATAATAAAAACCCGGCGTGATCTGAGTGTGAGGGTTGCCCGTGAACAAGGTTTCATGTATACAGGGCCAAAGTCTAATTTCTCATGCATAATTAAACAATGTCAATGAAGCCTTAAACTGTTTTCAGTGTTTATATATGCATTTTACTTTTTTGATCGTTTAACATGATTAAGTGGGGAACAAGAAATTTGGTTTGAGCACATAATCTATGCTTGATCATGAAAACGGTTTTAAGAATTTAGGTGCAGATTTCGGATATAATTATTCTAACGTACTTTATTAACATCGAACAGGATTTTGAGACACTCCGTTCCATACATGGCGAGCTGGGGCTAATGGCGGATGACGGGATCAGGAGACCGACTCAGCGGAAAGATGTAGCAGACGTCAGCGAGGGGGAGCTAGAACACTGATTTGGTCGTGTGTAAACTTATCTATATAATAATACAATTTTGACATTCAAAAAACTTCCTTACTCGTTTTTATGACATCGCATGCTCTTTGTACATTATTTTTCTTGAACCTCCAATTTCTATCTACAATTTATCACATTCAAAGTATTATGAGCTTTCGATAAGTTGTTGAATTCTTCCCATTCTCTGATCATGAACACGATATTGGTTTCGGAAATATTTACTGATAAAGACAGGATGTCGTTCATCCCTACATTTTATTTCATTACAATGAGGCCATTCAGTTCCAAATGAGGTTATTTGATAGTCTAATTTGACTTATTATGAATTATGAATTTCTGAGTATCAGTTTCAAAAAGAATTGTGCACCGATAACAGAACTGGTTGATATTACATTCTCAGATGGTTGCATTTCGAACATAGTACGATAATATCACGCACCCATGACATTGTGTCAAGATGTTTTTGTTTTAACCTCAATTGGCAAAATTAAAGTTTGAAACACCACAGACAGAACTGCAACAATACTTGGTAAAATTTACATCCCATAGCGTTACCTTATGTACGCCTTTTTGTACGTCACTATGGAACAAATTTTAATTCAGTTTATCTACATAATCTAAGCTGTCCCTGTTGATGTTGTGTACTTCGTTAATACTCGTGAAAACGAATAAACATTTCTGTCTTAACCTTCAAATTGACATTATTTATTTTTCTGGCACTTTGAGAATCATCATTAGATGAACTATACTGTGCGCATTTCACTTCGTTTAACAGAAACAAACAATAATCAGAGAATACTGAAGGGTCAACAAAACCGTATGACATTATTGACAAAGCAACATAATTAAGCTTAGTCAAATAAGACTATCAAATAACTTCATTTGAAACTGAATGGCCTCATTGTAATGAAACAAACTGTAGGGATGAACGACATCTTGTCTTTATCAATTCTTTTGATTTTACACTTCCGCCATCATGCATCACCAACTCGTTCTTCCATTGTTTGAAATTATTAATTCCATACAGCACCCTTGATATCAAGGCGTTACGATCACATGCGATCTCTACGCTCCTGGAATATGTTGGGATACATAGCTTTGTTTGCTGACGTTAATTGCAGACAGATATTGGTAAGTTTGAAAAAGAAGGTAAGGACATATTGACGGCGAAAGTTGTGTTTGGCTTAAAGTGGAAAAGGACAGGTGAAAATATACATCAATAACATTTTAATTCTGATAAGTAAAACGACAATCTCGGGCGCAATGATGTTGTTTTATCAATTATCGATTAATTGATTAATCCGTGGTGGTCTTGTCATGATTGATAATAACGTCAAAAAAAAAAAAAAAAAGACAGAGTGAATATCAAAGCGTCAGCAAAACCATAATCTGAACTCAAAATCGGTTAAACTAGGGGCAAAATATGAAAAATGAAAGATTTACATGGACACCCTTGTAAAAGTAAGCGTCTTCTGCTTTATCGACGACACTTGGTCACATCCCAGTAAACACCAAGTCATCAAAGTTAGATCCGAGTCATCATCAATTTCAATCATAAGTAAGCACACTAAATAGCATACTCAAAAACTCAATGTTTATATTCCACAAATATACAAACTGTTTCTCAATGAGACATTCATAGCGACGTTAACACTTGCTCAGGTTCTTATCAACCTGCATTCCCCAAATCCATGTGTATAGTTTGTTTGTCAGCAATCAATATCGATCCCAAAAATCTCGATGTTTAGAGCAACAGTGTGGAGAAGCAGGAATTTTACTATCAAGAAAGGGAAATTTTACTGTCGGAAATTTAAATCGAAATCATCAAGTTTATCGTATAACGTGGTAGTAGGCTGTCCGTGCAGGTCATAGTTTATGTTAAGATCGAGGTAAGTAGCTGATGTAGAAGGCTATGTTGTGTCTTTTATATAAAGTTCAGAAGGATATATACGATCGACGTGGTCAACAAAGGTCTTTTTGTTTATAGACAACAAATCGTCGATATATCTGAAAGTGAAATTAAAGGATATGGCAAGGTTTTTTTTATCTGTCCTGATTAGCCCTTTCACAAATTCAGCCTCGCGTGGAAACAAAAACAAGTCAGCTAAGATTGGTGCCATTTTATTCCCATGCCAAAAGTCTGCTGGAAAATCTTTCCTCCAAACACTACAAAAATACTGTCAACCAGGATTTCAATCATTCGTAATATATCTTCAGTTTATTTCATCTTAGCTTTTGTTGTTTTAAAAAAGTACCAAAGCGTCAACAAAACCATAATCCGAACTCAAAATCGATTAAATAAGAGGCAAAATAGGAACAAAAGAAAGATTTACATGAATACGCTCGTAAATGCACAAGAGATTAGGCCAGGTGTTCCGGAAGAGTAAGCGTCTTCTGCTTCATCGACGACACCCGCCATGTAAATCTTTGTCACATCCAAGTAAACATCACGTTCTCAAAACTAGAACTGAGTGTCATAGTCAATCACAAGTAAACACACTAATGAGCATACTCAAAAACGTACATTATCATACAGAATATTTCTCAATGAGACAAGATGGCGACCATAAAACTTTCCCATAGTTCTGATCAACCTGCATCCTTCGAATCCTTGTGTTGTTAGTTTGTTTGTCAGCAGTCAACATCGTTCACGAAAATCACGATCAAATCAACTGCGACATGTAAACACCATAGGTTGAAGAGGCAGGGATGTTACTATCAAGAAATAGAGGTAAGCAGTTGATGTAGAAAAGTCTGTTGTGTCCTTTATTTCAAGTTCAGAAGGTTATATACGATCGACGTGGTCAACAAATGTCTTGTTGTTTGTAGACAACACATCGTCAATATATCTGAAAGTGAAATTAAAAGATTTGGCAAGGTTTTTGTTTCCACAAATTCAGCCTCGTGTGTATGTTCCCAGATAGCTCACTATCATATATGTGTATCGATGTCCGCCTTTTTTTGGAGAGAAAGCTCTCATAACTAGAGATATAAGACGTTCTTTCAGTTATGTATGGGGTATGGTAGTGTACAGGGTGAAAATAATCAAATGTTTTGATCGGGAAAAAAATTCAGAAAGGGGTGCTCAAGATTGATCAAAAGATCGTTCGTATTTTTCAAAATCCACATCCCGTTAATTCCACTTCTGGAGTAAACAATGTCACAATAAAACTGAAGCCCTGATTTAATGGTACAAAGAATGGAGTAATAAGTGTTGATTAAGGCTTAGTTGAGCAATTAGCAGCGCCAACGATAAAACGTTGTTTATAAGGATCCTTGTGAAGTATCGGTATCCAATAAAGATAGGTTAGCGCTCATTAGCCGGTATCTTGAAAGATTGTAATACTGAAGCATGGTTAGATGGTATTTCATTTTTCGAAAAACTGGCCAATTTGCAAGCAGGGTTACATCGTTTATCAAGCAGGCCTTTGTTTCAAAGTTGAATAACAACAAGTAAGACTAGAGTTCGAGCTACCCCAAGATTTAAAGCCAATAACACAAGGAATATTTTTAATACAATTTATTATTCACATAATTTGTAAAATCATACAAGCAATTTCCAACATTTTTCACAGTGTTTGATAACATGAGAAGAAAATATTCCCACTCAACAATAAATCAATGCTGCTTTCGCAGGTAAGAAGTAATAGTGGATAATTTGGGATTGTTTCTTAACTCAAAAACTACTGCTGTAAACCCGTCAATGCACATTGAAGAACTTTTTTTCAAACAATCTATGAGAAACTAAAAGTCAATCAAGCTACGTGATTAGATACAAGTTTTTCTACGTTCGGAATAAAGCACCCATTAATATAAATCCGATTTTGCATGCAGCCATCGTTGGAAACCCATGGTACACTTCTCTAACGCTTGCATATATGGAAATTATTTTATTATTTGATCGATGTCAGGTTAAAAACAGGACCAATCTCTATTTCTGGAACACGTCCAGTGAAGAAAAGATGATAAAAAGAGCGACACCGAGCTAAAACCAGTCATTTTACCGTAACGCGACCGCGAGATCCTTTTGACATACATGAAAGGATCAAAGTGTTCTACTCGTAATCAACGTGGTGACATGGAGCCTCTGGTTTTGTCAGGACATATTTCTGGAGGACAGAAAGTAGGCGTGACCCCTGCAGTATTGACGATGGTACATGCCAAGCAGATATCATAGACAGCATTTGACTATAGGCGCTAAATTTAAGCAATACTGATAGAACATAATCTTCAATGAACTCAAACGTCACTGTCAGAGGTTTTACACGGGGAGATACTTTTGATATTTTTGTCGGTAAATTATATCCGACAGAAAAAGGCTGACCAGCAGCCTCTTATGTTATAGGAGTAGGGCGACATATTAGTTTAAAATGGGAGACATGCCCTTAAAGGCCCAATATACGTAACTTCAGGAAATTTTCCGTGATTCTGAAAAATTCTGAAAAAATCCAGTTGATAACCATGCAAAAATAAGCCTAAAACGAAGTAAACCTGAGCAGTAACTAACAAGAAACTCTTGACAGAAAAAATCCGAGGGAATTGAAAATACGTCAGGTGGGGCCCACTTCAACAAGTCGCAGTTAGAAGACAGTTCAGAATAGAAGCTTGTTTACAAATACCAAGTTTCAACCGCTGCTGTACCAGTAACCGCATAAGAATTCATCTTGAATATTACTGATATCAGTTAATCTTAAACTAAATCTATAAATATGAAAAGTTATAAGGCTTGATTTTCGCTTAAAGTTTTGCCGAAAGTTACGTATATTGGGCCTTTAGGGAAATTTTATGACTACAAATTATCCTTATATTAATGTGTTCATGATATAAGCAAAAATTTGAATTACAGCCACTGGCTTACACATATGTATGCTGTAAACTCTGTCGTATTGATTTTGAAAATTCAAATCATATGTATGAAAACCTCGAAAATAATTTGAGATGTACAGATTATTACCTATCCCAAAAATGTTTGAACATTTTATGTTAGTTTTCAACTACCATAATGAACCAAATTAATCATCAATAATTCATGACAACTAAATATTAATCTAAATATGTTAAAAAAAAAATCTAAACATGTAGATTAAAAAGCAAATTTTCAATTGTAAACGATCAGAACAAATGATAAAAGAGAAGCTGTGAGCGAGCTAAAAAGTTATATATCCCCTCCTCTTTCACTTGGAATATTGTTTCTGGAGCAGAAATTTAAAGTTTCGAGGGCCATTACTCAAGTCAACTTCAATGATTCTTTCTTCATGAAAATTTCAAAATGATAAAAGTAGTCTAGGATGCGTACATCGAGACAGTGAAATTTGGCACACACAGTTAAATTTCAACACAATGTTCCCGCGTCTCATTTACACACGGTCACATCAATTACATCCATACACTTCCATAACATCACAATTCATACAGATTATCGAAGGGTTGTAAAATCATTCTTGGGTAATGGTATCACAGCGACAAGTGTGTGTTTAAATCGGGGGAATTTACAAGGTCATATTGGCCGATGGGTAAGCTTGACATGTGCTTTTTTTCATTTAATAGATGTATTGAAATAAAATTAAAGAAATGAAACAAGTAAATTTAATAGCAGTATATAAATAAATGGAATTCACACTTTGTCAACAACGTACATTCTCTAAATACAATAACTCATCTCCTTGTTGTATACATCTCCTCCGTACAACTTACACATGTAATGATAAAATAAAATATTAGATAACAAAACCAATCTTTTACCGTTGATGCCTGTCCATTCAATAGGATCTACAGCCACATTACAGCCGGTAGACTTCTCAGTCAATTTCACGTCTGACAAGTCTACGTGTATCATTCGCACGGTGTTGTGAAAAGTGAACTTTTTTCTTCATAACTTATCCAAGAAATGCCATGTATTATGAACAGATTGAGGTTTCCCAATAAGTAGAGGGTGTTTACCATGTTTATTTAACCAAAGATTGTTTAAATTAAATTTTCGGTAAGACACAAGATTTACCGTGTGTCTCTTACACTTAGATAAACACAATGAACAGTCATTGCAAAGACACAAGATTTATCATGTGTCTCAGATAAACACAATGAACAGTTATTGTAAAGACACAAGATTTAACACGTGTCTGAGATAATCACAATGAACAGTCATTGCAAAGACACAAGATTTATCATGTGTCTCAGATAAACACAATGAACAGTTATTGTAAAGACACAAGATTTAACACGTGTCTGAGATAATCACAATGAACAGTCATTGCAAAGACACAAGATTTACCATGTGTCTCAGATAAACACAATGAACAGTTATTGTAAAGACACAAGATTTAACACGTGTCTGAGATAATCACAATGAACAGTCATTGTAAAGACACAAGATTTACCATTTGTCTGAGATAAACACAAAGAACAGTTATTGTAAAGACACAAGATTTAACACGTGTCTGAGATAATCACAATGAACAGTCATTGTAAAGACACAAGATTTACCGTGTGTCTCAGATAAACACAATGAACAGTTATTGTAAAGACACAAGATTTAACACGTGTCTGAGATAATCACAATGAACAGTCATTGTAAAGACACAAGATTTA
Organism: Mimachlamys varia; assembly: GCA_947623455.1. Classification (NCBI taxonomy): domain Eukaryota; kingdom Metazoa; phylum Mollusca; class Bivalvia; order Pectinida; family Pectinidae; genus Mimachlamys; species Mimachlamys varia. The sequence goes on along the minus strand of OX392542.1, from coordinate 5,620,589 downwards.
CCATTTGTCTGAGATAAACACAATGAACAGTCTTTGTAAAGACACAAGATTTTCCATGTGTCTAAGATAAACACAATGAACAGTCTTTGTAAAGACACAATATTTATCATGTGTCTCAGATAAACACGATGAGCAGCCATTGTAAAGACATAAGATTTACCATGTGTCTCAGATAAACACAATGAACAGTCATTGCAAAGACATAAGATTTACCACGTGTCTCAGATAAACACAATGAACAGTCATTGTAAAGACACAAGATTTACCATGTGTCTCAGATAAACACAATGAACAGTCTTTGTAAGGACACAAGATTTACCATTCTTCTGAGATAAACACAATGAACAGTCATTGTGTAGACATAAGATTTACCATGTGTCTCAGATAAACACAACCCACAGTCATTGTAAAGATACAAGATTTACCGTATGTATTAAACACAATGAACAGTCATTGTAAAGACGCAAGATTTACCGTGTGTCTCAGATAAACACAATGAACAGTCATTGTAAAGATACAAGATTTACCATGTGTCTCAGATAAACAGTTTGACCAAATCCTACTAGGTTCCTACAATAAGATTGGAGCAAGGAAATCATTTTGTAATACTTGTGAAAGGAAATTAAAAACTTGCTTGTGACTTGTGAATAGATAAGTATGGATGATGAGAATGAAGATGATCATAATTTTTGTCTTGATTCAATCTGGCGTCTCTATAGATATAACTGGTACCACTACTTTCGGTTGGTCTGAAATACGATGTTTTTTTGATTGACACATGTCTATTTTGCCTGTTTCCGCACTGCTTTCCTCTGGGTCTGTGTCGTCATTGTGAAGTGAGTAAGATATGTTTCCATACTCTTGTAAAAATGGACACACACCTAATAAGAATTGGCAAAAGTCTTTTCGTATACCAAACCACCCTGAAAAAAACCACAAACAAAATCATAAATAGATGAATTATCAATTTAAACTTAATGTAGCAGAATAAATATGAACATTTGTATTAGAGTCAAGTTTGTTATGGTCAAGTCCTAAGGAAGCAGGAAGGAACATATAATTTATATACACATAATTTTCAATAATATGTATAAGGGTTTTGTTTTGAACTGAATTGCCTTATTTCAATATTGTGACATATTAATAACCTGTCACACAATGTTACTCTGAGTCAATTTTTCCCATGACTTGAACAATTGAAAACACAATTTCTTTCCTCAGCTTTTTAATTTGGGTCACAATGTTTCATGAAAATTCATTTTAGCTTTTGTTTTAATGAGTTTTATCTATTTCCTCCCTGCCTTCAATTAGACATACAGTTTGTATATATAAATATTTACACCTCTCCCTTCTGGAGCCTAGTAAACTGTGACTGAGAATGTATTAGTGTATACACAATGAAAAAGGCTCAGCGGATTGATATTTGTTCAAATATGGCGTCGTTCACGCTTCAGAACACTAACTATCCACTGACGGCCATTGATTGGTTCCTTCAAGATTTTGAAACATGGAACATATATAGAAAATATTTCGTCTGATTATATAATAAACGGTTTCTGGCAAATTTTTGATTCCAATGGAATCGCATTCGAAATTCATCTAAGATAACACAAACATGACGGCGCCCTGCAGCTGTGACAGACCACGTCACAACCAGATCACTGTGTCAATGCGTGTACATAACGACCGTTACAAAGAACTGCATTGGAAGTGCTAGAAATATTATCTAATACCAAATTAACATATTATGTAATGAAGAAAATTAGTATTGTTCAGTGTATTTTCTATTTTTACCAATATATCAATGAAAATTCAGTGGGACTATTTTACCTTAGCAACCACGGCCATCGTAGTTACCAATGTAGCAACCTGCTTCGAATATTTCAAATAAAAAGAATTGTATCAACATCACAAAAATACCTGCACAATGTTTCCTGTCAAAGGTTAACTTATTCACCACTGGAATATTAAAATAAACTATTCAAACCTTTGAATTTGAAGAGTAAAAATGAGGTATATACAGTGTATATATATATGTATATCAATGAGTCAAGTAAACGATAGTACTTACAGCAGTTGCCTCCCTTAGCACCGAACGCTAGAAAGATGAGAGTAAGGAGGGATATAAACAGTGGAACTGTAATAGCAGTGTACTTGATATGATTATCGCCATCCAGACGATTCGTCAGTAATATCTGAAACAAAACATTAAATTTAAGCTACCATCACCGGGTAGATGTATATCATATATTATCAAGCGAACACACACAGCCAGGAAACTTCCATTGAACAGGTAGCTTAGGTATTTGAGATAGAGTACATGCATTTTGATTGTAAGTTCAGCGGTAGAACCCTGGTCTGGCCCTGGTGAATTACTACATTCAGAATACTGTTTTTTTATTTCACTATTTCATACTAATAGGTATCATTTCTTTAATGAACTGAGTTATCAAAGTTATAGCCGCGGATTTTGATGCCCACTTCCACAGAATTTTTGGAAGCTGTATACAGGATCTTTAACGTTCACTGTATAATGGGAAATTTTAGACGGCAGCATCCAATATACAATGGACACCCTAGTATGATGTGTATGTAATACAGTGCACTCCTCTTTATATCATGTTGCATTTGTCAAATAAAAACATGATATTAACAGGAATGTGACATTAAGAGAAACATATTTTTCCACTAAATCTAGTGCATTTCCAATCACCATAACTAAAAGTAAGCTATTCAATGTACATATGAAGATTTTTTCAATATATAGATAACATTATTTCAATTAAAAATCATTTTTGGGTTAATTTTTTATTTTGTATGCAACATTTTGTACAAGTTTTATCTGAAATCCATGGAAATGACATCATTTTCTGGACATTTTATGTAATTGGTTAAAAAAAACATGATATGAAGAGGAATTCACCTCAAAATACATGATATCAACCAAATAAAATTACATAGATTATATAAAGAGAAAAATGGTGCTTGGGAAAAACATGATATAAAGAAGAATGTGATATTAACAGGGATGATATTAAGTGGAGTCCACTGTATTATGTATACTATTATATAATACTATATATATTAGTGTGTCCAGCACCTGTGTATACACACCATCGTATCAAGGGAAACATTAACACAGGACAAAAATGGATTTCCCAGGTGAAGTGCAAATGCTTCCATGATACTTTTATTTCATGGAGAGTTGGATATTCAAAATTATCTATATTAATTATGGAAAATTTTCCCTGAACTCACCTCAAATATAAGTAACGGTATGACCAGGAATGCGTATCCTACGGCAGAGGAGATGTTTCCCCGCCTCTGTTCAGGAATGATGTCTGGAGACTTCACCAGTATGATGGCCAGGATGATTGCATATAACACACCAATCATAGCCGTGCACATCACGATCCAGATCGGAATAAAAACAATCTGTAACAGTAAGTCATCACATATAATACACCGATCATAGCCGTGCACATTACGATCCAGATCGGATTAAGCCTTGCACAGTGAACTAAATCTCTGAAATTTGTTTCTTGTCAATTATCATAAATTTGTTTGTTTTGTTCTGTGGCTTTAGGGATATTCCCGTAAACAATGTAACTGACCCTATGACTCCAGAATCAATCACTTCTGTACCTGGTAAGTTCCAAGCCAACTACTTCTTTGCAAAATAATAAAAAATAAATTAAATGGGTGGTACCCCATGATGAAATATAGGGTACCATACTTTTACTTACCACCCAACTCCAGTCTATTGTGTTGTCTAACCGCAGGGCAAAGAATATAAATTGTAGAATGTTAACAGATGAAAAAAGCTCCAACTGAAAAATAAAAAAAAGAGACAAACAATTAATACCTGCATGATACCTACTTTTTGAAATTTCCATGCTCAAATGTTTAACTCAATAAAACTGATTAACCACCTTTAGGGCCAAAGCATCACTTTATACAGACATCTTTAAACTATTCTTTCAGATGAAATCATCAGATTTTTGGAAGTAGGATACTTAAAAATGCTCTATTCTAGAGCTCAAATTTAGAAGTCTCTATCTAAAATAGGAAGTGTGCATCAGCTAGTAATTATTTTTCTCTTTCAGCTCTTGAATACTTTTAAATGCCCCCCCCCCCCCCCCCGGTACCTTCATTACTGCATCTGATTACCATCAAGGCTTAATACAGGAATAGAAAGCTAGTATTTTTTAGAAAAGGGTGAAAATGTACACTGTAGATGCATCACCTGTCCAGCAAGGGCAGCAGACCAATGTTTTGGAGAGAAAAATGGTGCATTGATATTGACATATGTAGCTCGAACTATCATCTGCAGGACAACTAAACCCTGTGTGGATAGTGGCAGCTTATACACATCATGACCTTGACATCATGGTCAAGTTACAATCAGGAACTCATTTGAGATATTTTAGCTCTTAATTACACATTAAGGGCCATAACTCCCTCAGAAAGAGTTGAAATTAAAATGCTGGTGTACATGATATGCTGATCCTTGAAATGAAGTTAAAATGAAATTTTTCAGTTAACAAGGTAGAATTTTCCGACCAAGTTAATTTGCATGGAGGACCGTAAACAGGGCCATAAACATTGAGAATATGAATAAAAACCCTAGATATAACATTATTTATTTTACAACAATTATGAAACAACTTATATTAATCATTATCACTCTTGTTGGCCCGGATGTTTGCCCGAGGGGGTGTTATTGTGGGAGGAAATTGGAGTACTTGGAGAAAATCCATGTGGTCGGGCAGGTGACCCCATACCTTTTCAAGTCCGGTCGGGGAATCGTTCCCCGTGCGCCTTGGTGAAAGGCAAGTGCGCTATCCACTGCACCACCTGACCACCTATACACCTCCACTAATTTTTTTTTTTTTAGTTTTACTTTATTTACTCCTAAAGACATATCTAAACTCTTCCAAATCAAAGGCTGGAATATTTCATAATGAAATTTTGATAGATCTACTCGTAACATCTTACCTCAAAGGAGCGGTCATTTTTCACTGCCCACACACAAATCCCGATGGAGATGACGGACATACACATGAGAGGGATGAAGACGAGGATCCAGGGGTGGCGGTTGTGTGCCGACTCCAAGTTATCACAGGCTAGGATCTCAAACATCAGCAGTAGCAGGTGCATGCCAGTACATATCACCATGGCCTTATACTGTACATAGTTGTTTCCCTCCACTCTGTACAGGTCAAACATACAGATATCAGAACACAAGATATTTTATTAACATACATTAAAAGACAAGAAAATTCGATAATAAATGTTATGAGACAAAAGATTTGAATAAAAAGATAATAGGATATAAAGGGTTTTATTCAGAAATATTAGGACAGACCGATTTTATCAATGAATATTTGGCCACAAGAGGTTTTATTGTAAAATATGGTGTCAGAACTCAAGCATTTTTATTATTAATGAATAAGAGGTGGAATTGGGGGCTAGCTCAGCTTTATAAGGGTTGCCAAGTTCACCTGTAATGGGGACTAGGTGTTAGCTCACCTGTAATGGGGACTAGGTGTTAGCTCACCTGTAGTGGGGACTAGGTGTTAGCTCACCTGTAATGAGGACTAGGTGTTAGCTCACCTGTAGAGGGGACTAGGTGTTAGCTAACCTGTAGTGGGGACTAGGTGTTAGCTCACCTGTAATGGGGACTAGGTGTTAGCTCACCTGTAATGGGGACTAGGTGTTAGCTCACCTGTAATGGGGACTAGGTGTTAGCTCACCTGTAGTGGGGACTAGGTGTAAGCTCACCTGTAGTGGGGACTAGGTGTTAGCTCACCTGTAATGGGGACTAGGTGTTAGCTCACCTGTAGTGGGGACTAGGTGTTAGCTCACCTGTGATGGGGACTAGGTGTTAGCTCACCTGTAGTGGGGACTAGGTGTTAGCTCACCTGTAATGGGGACTAGGTGATAACTCACCTGTAATGGGGACTAGGTGATAGCTCACCTGTAATGGGGACTAGGTGTTAGCTCACCTGTAGTGGGGACTAGGTGTTAGCTCACCTGTAATGGGGACTAGGTGTTAGCTCACCTGTAGTGGGGACTAGGTGTTAGCTCACCTGTAGTGGGGACTAGGTGTTAGCTCACCTGTAATGGGGACTAGGTGTTAGCTCACCTGTAATGGGGACTAGGTGTTAGCTCACCTGTAATGGGGACTAGGTGTTAGCTCACCTGTGATGGGGACTAGGTGTTAGCTCACCTGTAGTGGGGACTAGGTGTTAGCTCACCTGTAGTGGGGACTAGGTGTTAGCTCACCTGTAGTGGGGACTAGGTGTTAGCTCACCTGTAGTGGGGACTAGGTGTTAGCTCACCTGTAATGGGGACTAGGTGTTAGCTCACCTGTAGTGGGGACTAGGTGTTAGCTCACCTGTAATGGGGACTAGGTGTTAGCTCACCTGTAATGGGGACTAGGTGTTAGCTCACCTGTAGTGGGGACTAGGTGTTAGCTCACCTGTAGTGGGGACTAGGTGTTAGCTCACCTGTAGTGGGGACTAGGTGTTAGCTCACCTGAAATGGGGACTAGGTGATAGCTCACCTGTAATGGGGACTAGGTGTTAGCTCACCTGTAGTGGGGACTAGGTGTTAGCTCACCTGTAATGGGGACTAGGTGTTAGCTCACCTGTAATGGGGACTAGGTGTTAGCTCACCTGTAGTGGGGACTAGGTGTTAGCTCACCTGTAGTGGGGACTAGGTGTTAGCTCACCTGTAGTGGGGACTAGGTGTTAGCTCACCTGAAATGGGGACTAGGTGATAGCTCACCTGTAATGGGGACTAGGTGTTAGCTCACCTGTAGTGGGGACTAGGTGTTAGCTCACCTGTAATGGGGACTAGGTGTTAGCTCACCTGTAATGGGGACTAGGTGTTAGCTCACCTGTAGTGGGGACTAGGTGTTAGCTCACCTGTGATGGGCACTAGGTGTTAGCTCACCTGTAATGGGGACTAGGTGTTAGCTCACCCGTAATGGGGACTAGGTGGTAGCTCACCTGTAGTGGGGACTAGGTGTTAGCTCACGTTAGCTCACCTGTAGTGGGGACTAGGTGTTAGCTCACCTGTAGTGGGGACTAGGTGTTAGCTCACCTGTAATGGGGACTAGGTGATAGCTCACCTGTAATGGGGACTAGGTGTTAGCTCACCTGTAGTGGGGACTAGGTGTTAGCTCACCTGTAGTGGGGACTAGGTGTTAGCTCACCTGTAATGGGGACTAGGTGTTAGCTCACCTGTAGTGGGGACTAGGTGTTAGCTCACCTGTAGTGGGGACTAGGTGTTAGCTCACCTGTAATGGGGACTAGGTGATAGCTCACCTATAATGGGGACTAGGTGTTAGCTCACCTGTAATGGGGACTAGGTGTTAGCTCACTTGTAATGGGGACTAGGTGTTAGCTCACCTGTAGTGGGGACTAGGTGTTAGCTCACCTGTGATGGGGACTAGGTGTTAGCTCACCTGTAATGGGGACTAGGTGTTAGCTCACCCGTAATGGGGACTAGGTGTTAGCTCACCTCTAGTGGGGACTAGGTGTTAGCTCACGTTAGCTCACCTGTAGTGGGGACTAGGTGCTAGCTCACCTGTAGTGGGGACTAGGTGTTAGCTCACCTGTAATGGGGACTAGGTGTAAGCTCACCTCTAGTGGGGACTAGGTGTTAGCTCACGTTAGCTCACCTGTAATGGGGACTAGGTGCTAGCTCACCTGTAGTGGGGACTAGGTGTTAGCTCACCTGTAATGGGGACTAGGTGTTAGCTCACCTGTAGTGGGGACTAGGTGTTAGCTCACCTGTAATGGGGACTAGGTGATAGCTCACCTGTAATGGGGACTAGGTGTTAGCTCACCTGTAGTGGGGACTAGGTGTTAGCTCACCTGTAGTGGGGACTAGGTGTTAGCTCACCTGTAATGGGGACTAGGTGTTAGCTCACCTGTAGTGGGGACTAGGTGTTAGCTCACCTGTAATGGGGACTAGGTGATAGCTCACCTGTAATGGGGACTAGGTGTTAGCTCACCTGTAGTGGGGACTAGGTGTTAGCTCACCTGTAGTGGGGACTAGGTGTTAGCTCACCTGTAATGGGGACTAGGTGATAGCTCACCTGTAATGGGGACTAGGTGTTAGCTCACCTGTAATGGGGACTAGGTGTTAGCTCACCTGTAATGGGGACTAGGTGTTAGCTCACCTGTAGTGGGGACTAGGTGTTAGCTCACCTGTGATGGGGACTAGGTGTTAGCTCACCTGTAATGGGGACTAGGTGTTAGCTCACCTGTAATGGGGACTAGGTGTTAGCTCACCTGTAGTGGGGGTGTTTCCACCAGATGTAGCTGCCTGTGACAGCACCAAGGACAACCATTAACTTCCATATCCAGATAGGCAGGAATATCACCCAGTAGCTCCACTGTATGGTGTTGTCCAGGCGCAGTGCAAACAGGAGAGAAAACACCAGCAGGCTTGTAAACACCAGAAATTTACTGAAAGGCAAAGAAATGTGTGTGAAGACTTACCAGGTATTACAGTCTGACTGAATATAATTATTATTCAGCTGTATATCTGTAAAGGAGCAGGCTGTAAAACAGAGCATCACTCATTTGATTTCTTTGAGAAAATAGTATATATATATCAATCATGTTATAAGACAAGCTCATTTTAGTGATTTCCGCATTAATTACCCACATATTTTAAAGGGCGAGTGTCTGTAAGGCCCTGTAGGTATATTAAGATTTTTACCTTCTTGATTTGTTCATGGATTACTATGGTAGAGTTTGACCAAAAGTGGGAATTACCAAAAGGGGTACAGTGAATTACAAGTATAATATCCAGTTTACAAAATGAAATTTAAAACTGAAAATGTGGGATTGCTGCTTTCGAAAATATGTTTGAATTAAATGGGCATAATATACCAGCTAAATGAAAATTAACTGAAATCCAATGGTTACTTAAAAATGGTTTGTATAAAATGGAGGATGACTTTTTTTTAAAATAATTTCTTTTCTAAATTATATTTTGAGTTGAAAATGACAATATATTTTTGCAGATCTACTACATTTGTAGTTGCACATCTCCAATAATATGAGGGGCCACTGGTCGGCCTTTTCTCAATCGGATATGATTTAACCGACTGCGACACGGCGCCTGTCAAAATCATCTCACAATATAAAACCTCTAACATTGTTGGAGTAGGTTGCACATGGTACTTAAAATTTGTTGACAATTTAGCTATCATGAATATCCAGAAAGTCATTTCTCACACAGGGAAAATGTCAGTTCAGTGGTCATAATGGCGGTTAAGTTTGACATGTAAAAATTTGATGATCACTTTCTATTTCATAAATTTTTTTTCTTTTGTGTCTCCTTGCAATTGTAACAGGAGAGGAAAAATACACACCAGACCAGGTTTGAACCTTGGACCTTCCGAACTCTAGACGGACACTCAAGCAATTGAGATATCTGGTCGCCGTAGATCGACCCGGTCTAGATCCGCTACATTCCTCCCTCCTTTAACAAATTCTTCGGCCCACTTAGACATCACGATTTACAACCCAGGTTCGGGTATCCCCTTGGTAGGTATGCACCCAGTAATTGAAACAAGGTCTGACCACAGGAAACAAAAATGTAACAGGAGAGGAAAAATGCACTGCCAGACTGGGGTTCGAACCCGGGACCTTCTGAACTCTAGACGGACACTCAACCAATTGAGCTATCAAGTCACCGACGATCGACCTGGTCTACATCTGCTACACAATTATTGTTCGTTATCGGTTTTAGTAAGTCCACTTATTGGTGATGTGAAAATGTCTGGTAGTATTTTTATTGGGGCCAGGTAAACTCATTTGATATACATGTACAGTTCACTTACATCGTTTTTTTCTTTCTTTAAGTAGGCTATAATTTACAGAACAGTGCTCTAGTAGTGCGTGACAAGGGCTCAAAGACGTTCTTAGTGCAGTACCATACAAAATGTACATGTATATCTGTGTATGCACGTACAGCTGAACATACATGTACGCATACAGTTGGAGTCGGACATGCCTAAATAAAAATTTGATCTTAATAAAACCTTGTATCTTGTTCGAGACTAATAAAATATATTTAACATGTAAGCTACTGGGAAGTTCATGACTAAGGCGTAACCTGGGGTTATCGACTCAAGATGGGAGTCGTAGTGACTGAGTAAATATCGGTACAACGAAACGAAAGCAGCATTACCTTGGATTGAAATCTCTGAAAATATTCTTCAGGTTCATTTCTAATGGAGCATATCAACGTCCACTGAAACACGCGAAACGATCGACCATTTACAACAGATGTAGTGCTACTTTCTTTCTACCCAGCAAATCGTACATTTTTGGGAAAAACAGAATTATGCCGCTTAGAACCACGCTAATAAAAATAAAAATAAAATATTTTCAAAATAAACATTTATAAGTATATAGTGTAGTTATTTAATAATATATCAATATTGAATAGTGTTGTGGTATATAATTAATTTCATTGTTCATTAGACATACACGATATATTATTTTTCATTCATCTAAGCGATAGCTGGGACCCACTAAAGACCTGAAAACGGGCCTAAACGACCAGAATAATTATATTAGAGCAGCTATTTTAGAGCTAAAGCATTGTAACGATGACATAGTTAAAAATCGATTATATTTCTGAAAAAGATGACATATTAATGATAATATAAAGAATAAAACATGAACACACTAAATACTTAAAGTTAGGATTTCATCAGGTGCAAAAATGGTCTTGCGTTTTCTTTCCAAGATTTGTAATTATTTTAACGACATCATGTAAAAGATCGCAGTACAGATTACAACCAGGTTTGACCACGAAGTGCAAATTGCCCCCCCCCCCCCTGGAATCTCATGCAGTCATTACACATCCCCTTACACGATAACTGATTACCTCCTTTAACTATCATATACATGTATGGTTTTTATGCTTTCTTTGATTCCTGTTTTAAATTCATATTTGATTTAAACATGCAACATATTCAGTCAAATACTTTTAACTCAAATTTATAGATCTGAACCATAAATGATTATTAAATCACACTGCATCAGTGTCGATCCTGTCGATTGTTACATTTTTGCTATATTAACATGTATGTATATTTCCCTGTTATGGTGGTTTTTTTTTAATCTTTAACAGAAAAAAACAACTAGTGTAGGCCTACCATATACACATTTGCAATGCTTACACTATGGTTTCATTAATTGTATTATGTTATCTTTTCTGTGATGTTGAATGTGCTGCTTTGCTCGTGTACTTAATTGTCTCTATGATATTGTTTCCCATAACAAGTCTTTGTAACTGCATGTGTTTGTTATTACATGTACAATATACTTAAAAAATAGAATAAAAAAAGCTATGATATTAGGTTCGTAATTGCTACAAACTTTATAAAAACATGTAGGTTACCTTGCTTCAAGGCACATACATGTATACACAACGCAGCCCTTGTTGATCTCGAACACACACCTTAAACTCACAATGTTTTTATCTTATAGCTCTACTAAAAAATCTAATAAAAACACCCCCCCCCCCTCACTGTATCAATTTCCTTCACTTTTTAATAGCGTCCAGCATCCACTATAATACCCATAATCATAATTTTTGATGGAGGGCAAAAAATCAAAGAAGATATTGCAGGTCCAAATGTTCTTCTGAAGCACTGAAAAGTTTAGAGTTATTTTAGAAAATGAGTGAAAGAAATGATTTACGAGTCATATTAGCATAGCAAGCAACTATAGTTGGTCACCAGTCCCAATACTGAAAGAGCATCACAGGTTAGCAAGGGGAAACATTACTGAATTTGTAATGAAAGCCTTTTCAAAATGGGTACATTTCAAGGAAAATAACAAAAGGAACTAAGGACAGATACCTGACCACGAACTAAGGGCGATTTGACCTGCCCACTATCTGATGAAGCGTACATGTACATCGGGACGGAACAATATATAATGAAATGACAATTACAAAGAGGTTATATTGTATCGCAATGTTTTTTCATACCCAATAAATTGAGCCCCCTCAACTAAAGTATTCTTCAGACCCAATTAGATCAAGATATTGTCATTCGTAAGTATGGAAATGGATTGGTATCCTTCCTACGGGGCCCATCAGTCTGGCCAAGTAAAAAAAAGGTAATACCTCCCCCTCTAGCCCCGAGATTGAGGATATGGATGTTGGGGGAGGTTCACATCCATCGTCAGGAGCGTAGCTGCTTAGGGCGTAGCGTATACGTAGGTGTTTCAATGTGCAAGCCCTGCGAGCGTTTATTAGCAGTTACTTCAAATAGTGTCATTTGGTCGTATCATTATACAAATCGTTGATGTAAAAATAAAATACGATGATATGTTTAACGTCCATGATGTCTTAAAACAAAATTAATAAACATACGTTTCTTAAGACATTAACTCGTTAGTATGCAATAACAGAGACATAAAAGCCATCTGTGTTACATTCACGTCTCTGTCAGTAAGTATTATGCGATGTGATTTTGCCGCTTTCAAATTAGGTATAGCTTTAATTATACATCTCGCTTATTTTCTTCGGCATAATTTCGAATAATTTAACAGGCTCATCATCAATTATTTTTGCTGTCATTTTAAACGACCGAAAAGTCGATATCCAAAATTGGCAATATTTATATCATTCTAATATAGATGCACTAAATAGAGGATCTTGCAAGCATGAGTGTCAATGTGTAATATGGGATTTATTAAACGAGTTAGATAATTTAATACGTCCCGAGCCTTTAGGGCAGTGACATATTAAATAATACAGTAACATTGACACGAGCGTAAGATTATATTTATACCATAACTTATATTCATGAGAAAATACACAAAAACCCTCAAATTTATTTCTCGATTAAAAAGGTAAATTTCACTTCCAAGACAGTCATATAACGCCATGAAGACGTCATTTGTTATGGCATCACAATGGTGTTATAACATTAATATTGTATGATACCATATTCATGACTAAAAACCCGATTATAACATAATTATACGAATAGCAAATTTTCTGCAGCCTGCAGTGTTAATCTGACAAGTCGATTAAAAATAGTAACATTATCAGTGGACTTTGATTATTAGTCGAATTATGAAATATCTGTGGAAAAATGATGTGCAAGCACGGGCTTATGTGCTTACATGGCAGCTACGCCCCTGCGAATCGTCTTTACCATATTGATTCCCCTTTACCCAAGGATGCTTCAAGGACTAAAATTGGACAATATTGGGTGACTAATACATAAGAAGAATATGTTAAAGAATTTCCAACAATTCCTCTATATTGGCCCTGCCCCACTGGCCTCAGGGCCCAGAGGGCTTAGACCCACTGTTTTACCCAAACTGATTCCCATTCACACACGATTGATTAATGTCAAAATTGAACAGTACTCTGTCATTCGCCCAGTAGAAAAAGAAATAATTTACTACATGTCTCCTACTAGGCCCGCCCCTCCAGTATCTGGTACATAGAGTAGTATCCATAGCTTTCACTGCACATCGAGACTGAGTCAAAATACAAAGTACTGCAACTGGTTAAACTGACTCTACTGCATGTGATTAGGACCTTAGTGCTCGAACCCCGATCTCGGAGTTTTACTTTCAGAACATTTAATGTTGTTTGTTTGTTTCATTTTCTTTTCATGAATTATTAAATCTGGTCAGTAAGATGAGTTTTAATTTAAGTGTTTTCTTAAAATTTCATGAATTATTGAACATGGAACTGATAATTAACAATTATGTTCAGTTAATGCTGATGCACCTTTTTGAGGACCATGATTATTTCATTAAAACATTTCTAAATTATAGAGTAATTTCAATGAATACGTCATTAGTGCTCGGCAATTTTTAAAATGACAAACAATTTTATCCTCAGTAGGTTTTATGTGTGATTAATGATTAGACCTGTGCAGGAGTCAACATGCTCGTAAACGTTAAATGTACAATATTCCGGACACAGACAACCCTGCTTCGGCCTCAATGACTGCACTTGATACACACAAGTAGAAACGTACGTAATTTGATTGCATTCAAATTAGGAACTATAAGTGGTGTTTATCATGATTGATAAACGGTATCGTGTACGGGCCTGTACTGTACCTACCGACACGTGTTTCTGTGTCACTACATTTTGCACATCGTGCCGTTCAATGACAACAAGAACGTTGAATAATATCGAATGTAAATGTATATGAGTCAATAAAATGGTTGAAAACTGACCTTCCAGTTAGCTTTAAGGACTACCATTTATCAATGTAAGGCTTCAACAGGTCATTCGTTGTTACATTAAAACAAATATGAGTAAATATGTTATCTTTTGATACTGATAACCAACTGATTTTCTCGGCGACTTAAAGGCCTAATATACGCAACTTTCGGCAAAACTCGAAGCGAAAATCAAGCCTAAGAACTTATTATATTTATAGATTTAGCTAAGATTAACTGATATCAGTAAAATTCAAGATGAATTCTTTCGCGGTTACCGGTACAGCAGCAGTTGAAACACGCTATTTGTAAACACGCGTCCATTTCGAAACGTCTTCTACCTTCGGTTTGTTGTTGAAGTGGGCCCCACCTGAATTATTTTCAATTCTTTGGATTTTTCTGTCAAGAGTTTCTTGTTAGTTACCGCTCAGGTTTACTTCGTTTTAGGTTTTTTTTTGCATGGTTATCAAATGGATTTTTTTTTTTCAGAATTTTTCAGAATCACGAAAATTTCGCTGAAGTTAAGTAAATTGGGCATTTAATTTCGCGTTTCGATATGAAACGACTATGTCAGAATACTCCTACTGTTGGCATATTTCTGATTGAAATTATTTCGCGGCGATTAATTTTTGCGATTTATAATTATCTGTAGCGTTATCCACTCGGGTATACACGAGACGCTATTACTATAAGTTCGAGATGGAAAGCTGACTACGTCAGGGACAACTAAAACGAGACTAAAGTTCACATCTTTTTATTTACACATCCATGAAGTTCAACATATCATATACTAAGTCCAAATACATCCCATTCAGAAGTAAACACGTACACACTTAGCATCCAAAGCACACTGTCTCACATAATATCCACGGGCGATAATTCCCAGTCATAATGTATTCCATAGTCATACGAACACACTAAGTACATCCCATAAATCTGATCACAAGTTGCGTGGAGTATTCCTCAAAGTAAAGTTTTTCTCTCTCGTTTTCGTTACTGTCACCCCTTATATACCACTTTCATACTGCATTCTTATTGGCTAACATCGGCTCCTCCTACCTAGATTCGGCTCCTCTCTCGCTCCTCACTCACGCTGATTGGTTAAACCCTGCTCCTCTCGCTCCTCCGACCTACTTAGAGCTCGCTCCTCACTCTCTCTGATTGGCTAAAGCAGTGACTTACACTAGTTATAAAGGAATCACACAACTAAATCAGCCTATCACGAGGTGTTTCATACGTTTGTAGTCCCTACCGAAAATTTGTTCCGGCTAAGTACAGTGATTCTGAATAATCTAAATAGGTAATTGTTGACATACTCTGCATTGAATGAAATCTATAGATATTTAACTTTACAAAAATGTATACTTTTGGTAGATTTTGATATGTGATGGCGGATTGATATGGGGTAAAATGTCAGAGGGTGTTCCCGTCCCATTTCACTGGTTTGATATGTAAATTTCCAGTTGTCCGAAGCAGACGCCCGTAGCGAGCTAAAATGCCACGAAACTTCTGATAAAATGGCATTTGAAGTCTTTGCCATGTATGTATCTGTGAATCCAGGCAGTTGTCACTAGTGTTTTGAACTTCAAATATTAAAGTTATTAGCTCTAAAGCTTAGTAATAACATATAGTAAATTATTTAGTTGTGTGAGTCCTAAATAGGAATCTGTTACTAAATTTATACTGGCCTTATGCAATCTGTCAGTCAAACTGGGCCCTAATACACAGCTTCCCGATAACACAGTACGTAAACAACTCCTTATATGGAAACCTAGCTCCCTGCTGCCCCGTGTATACACATACATGTACACACCCTATGCACACCCTATGTATACATATATACCTAGCTCACTACTATTACTCTAAACAAAACACAACTAAACTACAACATTTCTAATTTAATACATTTAAGTGTGAAATATATTTCCACGCTACATATCTGCAAAATACGCGAAAATAAATCGTACGCAAAAACAACTTTGCTTACAGTAATCCTAATCTAATTGATTTTTCATTTGACTTTTAAATTTTGACTGGCAAATACACGTCATCGTTAAAAATAGTTTGCCTAAGCGACTTATGACTTAGTTCAGAATTCACATATTAGGTAGAGCCTTGTTTGTGTAATATCCACTCACAAACTCAAGTGTTGGCAGGGAAATGACAGTTTGAAAACTTGATTAAAATGAGTTTTTGGGGTTCCCAAAGGGGCATAGGTTGGTACATATATATTATTTTTTTCTAATTTGACGGGAAAAGATGAACTTCCATATTAAAAGAAAAACATTCAAAAATGAAACATTTGAGTAATTTCAAATGAAAAGTGACTAATATTACCATTTCTCAAAATAAGTATGCAATAGGTTTTCAAATAAAACGTTATGTGCGACAGGGTGGTCAATACTATTTTGTTTTTTGCTTTGTTTCAAATTTAGACTAATATTCAATAAAATAAGAATGTTAAGCTTCATATTCCTTTCGAGAAAAAAACGTGTTCAACAATCATGTTTTACTGAATATCAGTGACATGATGTGTATGCTACTTGTCTCAATGAAAACCAATCGATTCATGGTTATGGCCTTTTAGGTAAGGAAACTGATACTTGTTAATCATATTTCACCCAGGTTACACTCGAGGAAACACATACAACGTATCATGTTATCGTAAACAGTAAGGAAAAACCATTCGTCTCCTCATTCGTATACATCATTTGTATAAATTTGAATCCCAGCCACCTAGGGATGCTACCACTGAAATATAAAAGCCATACATTGCTTAGTTCCAGAGAAGAAGTGGTTAATATCAATATTGCCAAATAGACACTTTTGGCCCCGCCCCTCAGGCCCATGGGGGATCACCCCCATCATTTGTATAAATTTGAATCCCAGCCACCTAGGGATGCTACCACTGAAATATAAATGCCATACATTGCTTAGTTCCAGAGAAGAAATGGTTTATATCAATATAGCCAAATAGACACTTTTGGCTCTCCCCTCAGGCCCCTGGGGGGTTAGCCCCATCATTTGTATAAATTTGAATCCCAGCCACCTAGGGATGCTACCACTGGAATATAAATGCCATACATTGCTTAGTTCCAGAGAAGAAGTCGTTAATATCAACATTGCCAATTATACACTTTTGGCCCCGCACCTCAGGCCCCTTGCGGGTCAGTCCCATCATTTGTATAAATTTGAATCCCAGCCACCTAGGGATGCTACCACTGAAATATAAATGCCATACATTGCTTAGTTCCAGAGAAGAAGTGGTTTATATCAATATTGCCAAATAGACACTTTTGGCCCCGCCCCTCAGGCCCCAGGGGGTCAGCCCCATCATTTGTATAAATTTGAATCCCAGCCACCTAGGGATGCTACCACTGGAATATAAATGCCATACATTGCTTAGTTCCAGAGAAGAAGTCGTTAATATCAACATTGCCAATTATACACTTTTGGCCCCGCACCTCAGGCCCCTTGCGGGTCAGTCCCTTCATTTGTATAAATTTGAATCCCAGTCACCTAGGGATGCTACCACTGAAATATAAATGCCATACATTGCTTAGTTCCAGAGAAGAAGTGGTTTATATCAATATTGCCAAATAGACACTTTTGGCCCCGCCCCTCAGGCCCCAGGGGGTCAGCCCCTTCATTTGTATAAATTTGAATCCCAGCCACCTAGGGATGCTACCACTGAAATATAAATGCCATACATTGCTTAGTTCCAGAGAAGAAGTCGTTAATATCAATATTGCCAAATAGACACTTTTGGCCCTGCCCCTCAGGCCCCTGGGGGGTCAGCCCCATCATTTGTATAAATTTGAATCCCAGCCACCTAGGGATGCTACCACTGAAATATAAATGCCATACATTGCTTAGTTCCAGAGAAGAAGTTGTTAATATCAATATTGCCAATTACACACTTTTGGCCCCGCCCCTCAGGCCCCTGGGGGGTCAGCCCCATCATTTGTATAAATTTGAATCCCAGCCACCTAGGGATGCTACCACTGAAATATAAATGCCATACATTGCTTAGTTCCAGAGAGGAAGTCATTTATATCAATATTGCCAAATGGACCCCTTTTGGCCCCGCCCCTCAGGCCCCTGGGGGGTCAGCCCCATAATTTGTATAAATTTGAATCCCAGCCACACAGGGATGCTTCCTACCAAATTTAGTTAAATTCTGATCAGTGGTTATGAAGAAGAAGTCAATTGTTGACCGACGGACGGACGGACGGACGACGGACGCCGGACGCCACGGTATGGCATAAGCTCACATTGGTCCTTTGGACCAGGTGAGCTAAAAATCGAGCAAGCTTGTGCATTCAGTATACACGTAAATAAACTATATATATCACAACGTTAGTGACAATCAGGGGAAATAACTCGTAAATAACGTTATCATATCCAGAGGGCGGATTTTCACTGTGGTTACGAATTAATTCTTCCGACCGACAAATTGATCAAGTATTTTGGTTTATGCACATGTATAAGGTAATTTATCATTGAAATCAAAATCAGGCTATTTGGTTATGGCGCGATTATATAATCAAAGTTTAACAGCAAAGTACGCCATGCATGCCAGTTCATTCCGTATACGAGTGTAAAGCACAGAGAGGTATATATATAACACGCATGTATACACAAGAGGTCAGGCCATGAGCAGAGACGTAATATTTAAATGAGCAATGGGAGTGAAAAACTGATTTCTTTGTTACAAATCGCATATAGATAATTAAAGTCATCATAATTATTAACAATACCATGGGAACATCATTTCCTGTTAGGTAAAGGCTTTCAAATAGTACAGATATCATGCAATTGGTAGCAATTCAAGCTTTTCCGGAGCGGGAGGGGAGAAAATGACATGCACAGAATAGTGGCAGCAATAGACGCAAAACCTACTCGTAGTTTTAGCGCTAAAAATAGATCCAGTCATTGTAGGGAATCCCCAGATATCGAACGAAATATAATAACTAGCTATAGCGCTATTTGTAGAGACCTCTTATGGATTAACTATGTGGATTACATATATTTATTTGGTGTTCCTTGTCTTCACGGCTCGCGTAAGTCCATTGTTCAGATTCAGTTCATTTTTTCAGAAATAATCTATATAAACAGTTTATGTTTCATGAAATATGTTAATGATTTTGATACCGTAAAGCTACCTAAATACTGTACATCGTCATGGATCTAAATATTTCCTATTAGCCTATATAACACATACCTGGTACAAACCTATATTATAGATAACAGAAGAAATATTAACAGTATAATCCAATGTTGGCACTGGATCTTTCGTTTGAAATTCTGAGTGTAAATTGAGATATGATGTATAACGTAAAGGTATCACTATTTTTGTATATAATCTGTGTTGGGGTCGAACAAATAGATGTTGATATTGATAGGATGCATGTGCGTAGATAGATACAATAGGGACAAAGAAGTAATAACAGCAGACGAGGACATTTTACAGGGCGATAGGCCCTTTTATACCTCACTAACCAAAGGCTAACCATGGTAACGTATCTCTAAACGACTAGACGGTTTTATATCGTCGTTAGGAGGTATTGATTAGTACCAACCGAAGGCTTATTAGTGTACAAACTCCATCTTGAGTACTTGAAGGTAAGTTAGTATATGCAAATATTGGATCAATCTAGTGAATATGTAAATATAATATCATATTAATATGTGTATGTATAATACTCTCCTGCTTTATAATACAAAATGGCTGTTTCTCAACAGTGACACAGCTGTGAGTATTGATTGGTTGAGTTTGTCCATGTAATTTATGTCATAATTATTCAATGAGGGATATCACGCCACGAAAGCAAAACTATAATGCAATGTACATGTATAATGTCGGGTTTTCTGGGATTATATTATTTTTGTTTTCAAAAAACATAACACGTCTAATATTCAGAGGAATATCACTTAACGTCAAGAAAGCGAAACCGATATCATGGGAATTCGGGGTATATGAACTATCGATATAATTATGTTTACCTTTTAACACTCAAAGCCTGATGTTCACCTTTGACCAAACAGGGAACTAGTAATACAAAGTTCTTAATTATGCAATGACGTCATCAGTCACGAATACGGAACAAGACACAAGGAAGCAAATGAGATCAAGAACTTCATAAAAAAAAATACCAGTTAAATCTATCACGCCTGTGTGACGTACTGTGCAATGAGAAACCCGAGGGTAAGATTCAAATGAACTTTAGCACGAGGCTTTTATCACACTTTCCTAACGTAAAATAAACTGTTATGGTGCATCAGTTCATCGCTTGTCATCATCAATGACAGATGCAATACCAGTATGTGACTGAATTCATAACGTTATTCTTGTTACACTGCATACATTGATGACGCAATAGTGACGTTTTAGAATCCCCAGGCAGATTATAGCAGGTTTATCTTTTCCTAAGCAATTGTGAAGTGTTGTAGAAAGTACAATCCGAAATCTCACACTTGTTCCCGTAGGCAACAGAGAAGTTTCATTGTCTGTGCTGTAGTGTGATAAGGCCTCGAGGTTTAAGCGAAAACCGACAACCCCATATCACATCACATGCAGATTGGTAATGCTTGGAATAGGATTAATTCATTACAAGAACACCGGAGAACCACTCTCTATAGTAAAGATGGAGCAGTCCTGCTAGAACCTCTTGAATTAACGCCGTTACATTAAGACTTATGATCCCTTATTCTGGAGTCTTCGACATTATCGAATACGAAAATGGCTGATCTTGGGAAACCAAACGTGAAAAGCTTATACTATCCTACATCTTATTTACCTCTTCTGAGCTTGAGAAGGTCCTTTGGTTTCCTTGGAATATCGCACGTTGTAGATCCATATTGCACGCTGCACAGTGTGGACAGGACGGTCTGACGTCATGTCCCTTATACTTATAGGCTCTTTCACCCTCTCTATAAGATATCTTTTAAATGCAGTCGATGTCCGATGTTCCTGTTCAAACATAGTTTTTGGACAGAAAAAATCACATATTCACCCTTTCCCCTCCGGCCGTGACCTCCCCCGCCTGGCCGTTCTCTCCCGCGAGGCTATTTTTTTCTTCAAAACCAAGACTTCCACCTCTAGACTCTATAGGCTCTCCGTGTGTCACAAATGTATTTAGTGCAATTGGGTACATACAGCGATGAGAAGTAACAGTTACTGTCCCCTACCGATACTTACTTTTGTTCTTTTCACCTTTACCCTATATCATCTACAACCGACTCGGGTCAGCCAAGATACGGCTTGAAACACACTAAAGGATTTTACCTCTTATGAACTTTTGACCTAATCTTAAAAGTCTCATTTTCATACATAATAATGCAAAATTTCTATACTTATCATTTAAAACGAAATTATCGGCACTTTTTTACTCATAGGTCGAGTTGTTGATGTTTAATAATAATAAAAAAAACAAATAGATATGATAACACCACATCAGTGGATAAATGAAATTTGCTTTCTTTCAGTTTGGGGCAGAATGCTGTTATCACTTTGTTAAGGCCGTCACTAGCAGCAAACGTCTGTGTACATGAGCCTGCGAGATTGTCAGGATGTGCAAGGTTTTGGCAGTAGAGGGACACCTGAGTGACCCGAAGAAGAACTGCCGACCTACGGCCAGTACCTGACGACTGCCCAACGTCTGCTTCGACCAATTTGATTAGTAATATTCTATAACTTTATCAAAATGATTATGACGTGTCATACAGTGTATATTATGGATATACATAATCTTGTTGAATCCTATTTCAGGCAGCTTCCCAGAATTTGGTATACCACACGATAAACGCGTTTCAGCATGTGGAATGTATCGGTGTCATCTGTGATGCTGGCAGCCGTGAGTATTTAAAAAAAATTAAAAATGTAATTGATATATCACTTATATCAAAGCAAATATATATATCGCTTACATCAAAATAAATATAAACATCGCTTACATCAAAGCAGATATAATTATATCGCTTACATCAAAGCAGATATAATTATATCGCTTACATCAAAGCAGATATAATTATATCGCTTACATCAAAGCAGATATAATTATATCGCTTACGTCAAAGCAAATCTTAATATAAGTATCGCGTACATCAAAAAACACAATATCAATAAAGTTTGTCTATTAAATATTTACACATACTTCATTGCCTTCAAACACTTGGACATGCATTTTGCTTGACAATGTCTGAAACAGATATCTAACCTATACAGGGACTTCAGTATTTTTGGGCAATTTTACCGAAAATTAATCTAAACCCAAAACAGTTAACATTCTAAATGCCTTGTTTTAGGTCCAAATATATACTAGTCGATAACAAATTCTCTAGTCCTTGTGTGTGCTTTATTAAGTTTCTTCCTGTTGTGAATCAAGTAGATACCATGAGATAGCCTTTTGGATAACGCATGCAATATTTATAGACTATATGTACTTAAAATATTCAATGCGTAATAACATTGATCGATTATTTATGGATCTTACATAGCTTATGAGACTTCCAAGTGTCGTGACTTGAGGACATATCTATATAATGAATGTCATTCATTATGTTTAGATATCAATAATTATATATTGAAAATAACTTTAAACTACGAGAGATCTATGATGCAGTCATGTATATGGATATGCACCAATGTAAATTTCCATTAATTTAGATTTATGAGAGATCAGTCTTTTCTTTATTTAAATCTGTTTTTTTTTTAAATTGCCCTATGAGCTTTCACATACTGTATACTTTAAAGTTAATACAGATTACCCTTAAGTTAAGTGAACGTTCAAATTGAAAGCTGATTAACTAAACTTTGGAATTTTGACATTTTCATTTTCAAACGGACTTGGTTTGTTTTAGTTTAGAATTCCGTTACCATATATGGTCATTCATAAACACATAACAGAGTTTGGTTGAGGAGAAAGGGTTCCGACCTACTCCACGCAAGCCTCGAATCCGCGATACAATGGTAGGGGGCTAGTCCACTCGGCCACCACGCATCCTCTATACATGGATTAATTTTGTAGTAAACTATTATTCTCCTATACTGCCATATTGACAACAATCTTGGTCATCAATGTTTAATTTTACTTCTAAATTAATAAATTAAAGGGGTTTTACGCACCTGACCCTTCTGCTTCTACATTAGTTTAGAAATTTTGGATTCCTGCGTTTTGGCCACTAACATCACTGAAGAGTCCTAGGAGGACGAAACAGCTGTATGATGCAGTTTAATTCATTTTTTTCGGCATACTGTATCTATAACTTAATTTAAGAGGTGCAGCACATGTGTGTGTTACGTGATCTTTAATAGAATAAACACCAGAAAATACTGTTCTTAAAACACGACAGACTTTGTTCAAATTAGTGAGCTTGACATTCGCAGAGATGTCAAAGACCTCAATGTGTTCAAGTTTGATTATGTCTAAAGGATCGTTATATAAAACATGCTTTTTGATTTGTAAAATGTTTAGGTGGAGAGCAATGAAATTTGTTGAAATTAATGAATTTACTTAATCTGAAGGTCACGGTTGACAGGACGTGAAATCTTTATTCGATACCCCTAAATAAGCTATGTCTTTGGCCCTAATGTTTGGTCTCTATCCTACTGGAACAAAAATAAAGACGTGATTAAGGTCAAATTCTTGACGTGGCAATTATTCAATTCTTGATCACATTACTGCAAATTGAATCGTCAGCGTAAAATAAAAGACCAGGACAGTTATTTCACACGAATACATTAATGATGTATACACCATTCACTTGTATATGTGATTTATATTTGTTTTAGAGCTCTCCTTTTGTAAGAGGAACAAAACGGCCGACTACTGTCACCGATGTCCCATAGGGAGTTCTCAGCCAATTCGTGTAGATTCCAGCAAAGTTAGAGCAAAGCAGGAAATCCCGAAGTGCTTACCAATCGACATTGATTGTCCACCAGGTAATACTTAATGTAAACTACAGCAAATATTTTGCAAATAATGTTTTTTCTGTTTATTAGTTCCACTTTAAACTAACCAATCACGAAATATTTCATCGTTTGTTTATTACTATCATCATATTTTGATAGCGGTAAAACGTAATCCAGATATAATCAATTTGATACATTTTTGCTTTTGCCTGTTAAATATCAAATCGATGAAACACTACAGTGATGAGCAGTGAAAATATAAGGTTTTACCGCAGCTACTTTTCTGTAGTAAGAGTTTATTACTTTTCAGTAGGCAGGAAAAGAATAGTTATATTAAGAATAAGCAATTTCAAGGCCTCAATCGAAATGTATCAAAAAGAAAATTCCATGATTTGTTGTTTGATATAAAATATATTTCACTCGTATGGCAGATTTATTTTTATATTTTCACTCGTGCTATGCACTTGTGATAACAAATCTGCCATATTCGTGAAATATATTTGATATTTAACGGCAAACCATTGAATATCCTCTATATATTTTGTTTAGAAGCAGTGCGTATTCTCGAAAATGGCAAAACAATCGGATGCAAGTGTGACACTTTCCGTGGGTATGCCGGAAGTGATTTTATGCTATGCCAGAAATATCCAAAGTGTCCGCCCGGAATGTCGTTTGGATCTCAAGGTGAGTCAGAGTCAACAGTAAACCTCTTGTCACCAGGAAACTATGATAAGTACATTTTGAAGTATTATGAGTTGTTTTGAGGAAATCTAAAACGAAACTTTGACGATGTATGTACTTTAAAAACCTATCATACGTGTTGCAAGTTTCCTATGTGATTTAAGAAGTAATTAATGTTTTTAGTCTGCAATAAAAACTAATAAGTTACAACCCTGTAACTTCATGTAGATTTATTAAGCTGCTTTTGCGTCATAATTTATGGTAAGCATTGATGATGCGATTCTATTACGGAAGTTGATACCCAATCAGTGGACCTCGTGACTCGGGGAAGTACATGGAGATTATCAAAAAGAGAAAAATCGTCGAAAACAAAATGCTTAATCTTATTATATAAAAATATTGCTAAAAAAACACATTTTTCCCGGTTATAGTAAAATTTCATTTTTGTTTCCAGATGGAAAATGCACTCCTTGTCCAGATGGATATTTTAATCCTCAGTGGAGCTATGAATCTTGTACACCGCATTCCAAGTAAATATCAAATACACCACGGATCACAGATAGTATCAGCTCCCGTTAAGAGGTCTCAAAAGTCTGAAATAGCATCCATAACATATTATATACCTGGATTAGCATATTAAAACCATCCATGAAACATACCTGGATTAAGGTATTACAATTGAAAAATAACACCAACAACATATACCTGGATTAACGTAACGTATCAAATAACATCCATAACATTTACATGGATAAACATAATTTGATAAATCTGGATCTAAAATTTAAAAAAATCTAGTTTATATTGAGGAACGTCTAGTTTCCGTGAACTATACATTGGATATCTAGTCTATTCTAATCTACAGTTAATATATTTTGAAAAACAAATAATTCTAAATAATTTTCATATCATCTAGTATTAAAATTGAACTAGAGCGACGTTTTCCAAAGCATTTTGAACACGAGAAGTACCATCAGATATGTCTACATCGGTACCTAGTTTCAGTGCCGAATTAAATGATGTCTGGTTTTTCACCTTTAATGAAACAAATAATTACTCTAAATACTCCAAATGTTTGTATGTCGCAGTTGATTCGATATCTAGGGCTTGCTCTAGGGCCTACTACTATAGTGATAGCTGGGGGAGTCAAACTGAAGGGTGGTCAGAACTTATCTAGACTATGTTTGAATCAATTCGAAACTAAGTGTACCGACGCGTCAACAGAATCGTAATCCGAACTCAAAATATATTGAACCAGGGACAAAATATAAACAAAGTTAAGATTTACACGAAGTAATTTGGTTTTCACACATGATAAGAAATATTATGATGATGAGTATTTAGTGTAAACTTTTAGCTAGCATTTATACGTGCAATATCATGGTTTAAGTGAAACAGAAGTCCAACAGTAACGATCCATTACAGCGAACTGTCAACAACATGGATACGTTAAAATTGAATTACAGTGCACCATGCAGCTGTTTCGTCAATCTCAGTCGAGGGCTGTGGTTCAGTAACAAAACAGGCCGGAGGCAAAGCCGACTCGGGGACTTTTCAGAATTATTGACAAACATTAATAGGACCCAATCCTGATCAGTTACAGGAAATATAATTGTTTTTGTCATCTCATTTGTTCGAAATATTTAATTACACGAAAGTGAACATATCATGCATCGGGAAACCTAGGATGAAATTACATTTCTATTATGTAACAGCGATTCAATACGCTTAAAAAGCAATCACGAAACATGTAATGGAAAGATGATATATGTGACCCATGAATAAATGATGTACTATGTATTGATGAAATTCGTAAAAATCTGTTGAATTAAAAAAAATCGTTTACATAGGATTAATAAAAATGCAGGATTTATTTTCATCAGCTTCAAGGATATTCATATAGGGAGAGTGTCAAAATCCCACTTTATCATATTAAGTAAATTACGTAATATCTCACAGCTGTACACTATACAACCGAGAAACTGTCCTGGCAGGGAATACCACGATGGATACTGTGTGTGGAGAACTGTTGGAAACACGGGCTGTAACGTATCATGCTACTACAACACACGTTGTATTGCAATTCAATGAGATATCAGGCTTGAGTGACGTACACAGAAAAACTGTCCAATCAGACGTCGTTGAAGGTATGTATATGGCTGACTTCCTGTCTGTAGGCATTATGGGTATTTTTTGTTGTTATTTTTTTTGAGGAAAATGACTAAAGACTTATTAATTTTGGTTGGAAATTCATTTGCTTATAACCAATAATATATTTGTTCTTTTTAGAATCATTTGTGTATGTTTGAGTGGTTACATTAACGAACAGTAATGTTGAATAAAATTTCGTTGATAGCCATTTTTAACATAGGAAAGTAGAGAAAAAGGGTTTTCATCATGCAATTGCTATTTACATTTTGTGATATTGTGTTCGTGTTTATCTATTTTTTTATTTATTTTTTTGCCCGGAGAGTTTTATTATGATGACAGACATTTTGCCCATATTTTTGTTTCATTTGCGAATAGAACAGAGTTTTCAATTGTATTTTATTAGGATGAAGAGATAATTGTGAATAATGAATGATAAACTCTTTATCATGCACTTTTGTGGCTTGTTATGAATGTCATCTAACGATTGTAGCCTGACACCAACGATCGCCGAACATTCCATAATTTGCTGTCATAATGCAAAATTAGCGAAAATGAAACTATGGCAAACAAAAACCCAGACAATAAACATGGCTGGAATTATGTGTTAAATATAATTGGACAACAGCCTCTGACTTAAAGGTAAATGTTTGTTTTGGTGATTACAGGTGAAACACCCAAAATTCCTCCCGACCGTCTGGTGATAGAGAGTGGGGGACACACAATCAGGTATCCATTTATTTAAATCCTTAAACATAAAAACGAATAAGATTATGATTTTATAAATACATTGTTTTGAAAGAGTTATAAATTCTATATTATTTAATTATTAATGTCCCTTAAAGCGGTATATAATCCTTTGTCGACGAATTACATAAGCATTCTAGATTTTATGACATGCTATACTGTAAACGTACATATTTTCGCGGTAATCTTATTTTAGTGCTTTTCAAGCTGAAAGTATTGCGCTAAAATATGATTGCCCTCATTGAAGTTTTATGTTTCTAATATAGTAATTACCACGGACGCGCAAAATCATCAGTGTTTTAATATGATAAAAACTGACAATACGTTAAAATTGGATTGCGCCAAATTCAGTACGTTTACACTATTTAGTGATACTGTTGTTATTTTTTGTTATAAGTTGGGAACAATGAGGTCAAAACTCATCATTAAAATAATGAAATAATTAAACATGTATATACAATGTGACACGAGCTTGCATTATCTTTTTAGCAAGAAGGATATTTT
The DNA here is from genome assembly GCA_947623455.1 of Mimachlamys varia. NCBI lineage: Eukaryota > Metazoa > Mollusca > Bivalvia > Pectinida > Pectinidae > Mimachlamys > Mimachlamys varia. The sequence goes on along the minus strand of OX392542.1, from coordinate 5,592,356 downwards.
GTATGCAACATTAATCTTCATCGTGACATTATAAGTGTTTAAATATTGATAACGTTTCCAATTCGGAGTTTAACACTTGATTGAAATTTAACACCGATCATATATTACAAAGTTGCCGTGTGCACTTGAATTGCCATTACAGGTATAACATGCATACCGAAAGTGGCGATAACACTGTGGGTCATGGAATATTTATTATTTAATGTTTTCTTTGACAGGATGCTGACTTTTGCGGTTCTCTTTATGGGCGTATCCTTATGTGTATTGGCTGTACTTTTAACTGTAGTTGTCTGCAAATTACAAAAACGAACAGAAGGATTAAGAAATGCTAAAACGAGTAAGATAATAGTATAGCAAAGAGGTTGTGATATCGAAATAATGTTTCATTTATTTTTAATATTTTATTCTTGAAAAAAACAATTTTCAAGACTCCCCGCTGGATACATTTTGTATAAGCTCATTTTCAATTGTTGTCTTATTTTTATCGATAGCGGTAGAATCTTAGATTAATGATGCTATATATTTGTTCATTTCTTTAACGGATCACATTATTGTCTTATCAAGTTATCGGATATGAATGAGATAAGTATATCATTTTCAAATGATTTTTCGCTCACATCAACAGTTCTCTTGCTGCTAAATATACATGTGCATCTGAAAAAAAGAATCGAAATATCAATTTTGAATGTTTCTGTTAAAGTTGCGTACACTTAAAATGCATACGTAGGATTATATCGAATAATGGAACCCTGATTATGTGTTTTTGTTACAGATATTCACATTAAAGACGTGAAAACAGGTGAACGCTTGATCAAGGAGGGAGGCAACGACAAAACAGGTATAAACAATTATTAGCCCACCTGGTCATTTCTAAAGATACATATATAAGACATGAATCTTATACAATGATTTCGTATTAATTATAACAAAAATCGAATGGTTTTGCAAAACACACAACCATGTGCATAAATTTCACCGCAAAACAACTTTAACTAATCAGAAGTTTGATTACAAAATACCGCGCCAAACTTGGCGGTATATAACGTTATCACTTGTTGGGTTGTCTGAATTTTGAGGTTATACAATATAACCTGAAAAGTTTAATATTGCGGGAATAGGCAAAATTGAATTATAAGTATATTTATACAAAATCAAATATTATACACGTGAGTTTATATTTAAGATAAGGGTAATAAGTTCATGTAAGAAATCGAGTTATATTCTGTTTAACTGTAAGATTTTAGTTATATGTATCTATTTAAAGTACTTTTGTATATTAGTTGATGTTTAAGATCAAAGAGCATAAGTTCATGTACAATACTAAAGTTTACAAGCTATTGTATGAAATCAAATGTAAACATTACTATTCTCCAACAAGATCAAAAATTGCATCAGGGAATTAAAGACCATGCATAATAAAGTATTTCAATGCATGCTTAAGATCATGAAGTGGAAACAATTTTTTATTACATTTTTCAGTGAAATATCGAACAGTATTTATTCTATTAAATTTATATAATTTTTTTTTCCACTGGTCTCCGTGTAAATCTTTCATTATTGATATTTTGCTCTTAGTTCAATCGATAAGAGTTCGGATTATAGTTTTGTTGATGCTTTGATATTCTCTGAGTATTTTTATATCGTTAATTTGTTGATGTTTGTTTTCAGCTTGATACGCAAACTTTAACATATTTATTTAGCTTTTGTTGTTATGCTCCCAAGCGCTTGTTAGAAATACGAAAGTATAAATTCATAATAGATACTGTGATAATGTTCAGTATATCAATAACATTATCATTTCGAGAACCTTTGCATTATGGTAATTCATTTGAAATGATGTTTTAAATCAAAACCGATGTTTTTAGGAATCCAAGCAGAAGAAGACTGCAAGCCACGGGTGACACCGGTAACTACCGTTAATGACGGTACGTACACTAACCAAACAAGTCTTTTTGTATAAAATATAATACAAGTCTTGTGATAGGAAATTCACTAAGAAAACACAAAGTATAGATGTGATTCTACTTTGAATATTGTCGGCGCATTACTTTCAATTTTCATTTTTATTCAGTTCTTTAATGGAAAATATTGTTTTCAATCGTTTTAGATAATGATGCAATGGATTGGATTAGAGAAGTAGAACCAGGTGAAGTATTGTCGATATTTAATCGCATTTATTATGTTTGTTATCAGTTCATGTTGATTAATTATATGCACCTTTCTTGTATTTCAATAATGGTTTAGAGCAATGGTGATTTCCACTGTTTTTACCTATGCATCCCCAATGAATCATAGAAGAACGAAACAGCTGTATGCAGATGGAAATAAAAACATTTATTTGAGGTTTTACATGTATTATGTCATTCAAGATGTGACAATATAAGGATCTGATCACTGTTATTCCGATGTGTCTTTGAGGTCGCAATGTTTGCAAAACATTGACAGTTTGTACTATCAATTACAGTTTGTGTAAAATAGCCGACATATATGTATTCAGTATACATGTGCGTATACTATCGCCTTTGAAAAGTAACAATTTTAGACAAACATGAACATTAAAATAGTACTTAATCAATTTGAATCTCATTTTAGTACTACCATACAAATATATTGCGCCCCTTTTGAAAATAGCAGCAAAGCTTCGTGTGTTCAAGCCTGCCATTTTCTTTAGTAAATAACATAGATACTTATCGCCAAATATGTCATCATAATTTAACTGGTAGTTTCTCTGATGAAAAGTACAAATAAACAAAAACATAATTATCTTTTAATGCTTTGAACAATATGAGCTTTGATCCTTGGATCTGTTTCCCTAGAGGTTACCCTGATCTCAGTAACGATACTGATCTCCAACACGGGGTATCATTGCTGCCAATACCATCTGACCTACTGTTTATATGTATTACTTGATATGCAGAATTGTCGCTAAAACATAATGCAAAGACAATTTAAGTACTTAACCTTTGCATAACCGGTACAAATAAAAACGTCTTGTAATTGCCAAATAGGTTTTCACGACGCTGTCATGTGACATATTCTCAATGTTTTTGTTTTACAGGGACATTGACCATCTACCCACAGATAAACGTCACTCCGTGTGCTCCCACTGCTCCGCCGGTAACGCCGTCGTTGGATATTTAGCACCCATTGAACTTTCTCAAAGGGGGTATAGTTGGTGTCAGACAAAACATCCTGTCTCCCTGCGTGCAAATTACATGAGAAAAAAATACCGTTTTTTCTACCCATTCGAGGTTGAATTTTGTTTAATATGCTCACTAGTATGCTTACTTCGAAGACGCGTCATTACATTGTATGTGACCCTGATTTCCTGGAAGAAAGAGACGATGGCCAGAAGTACAAGGAATTATTTGGGTTTTTTTTGTCAGTTGGTGTTCATGTTTTACCTGATAACTTTTTCATGACAATGCCAAGCAAAACAAAACCGAGCGAATCTCTAGGTTGTGTAACGTATCGGGGTCCGTACCCTAGTCACTTCTAAGGATCCCTGTGCTGTAGGTCTGACTATAACTATACTACAGTTGCAAATATATACAAATATGAAGTTACTACCTGGTAACGCTTAGCATTATATACAGAATGTCACAGCTGGAACTTGTACACGGAACTTTAACAAGGGTAACGAAACACTTAAATATGCGGAGTTATTCTACAACCGCACACACAGGTACAAACGAGACTGATGACACCTAAAATAACTCAAGTTGTAAACTATATACACTATACAGCTGCTTGCTGTCAATGCCCTAATGTACAGTACTATCTACTATGTCGCCGATCACCGTGTCACGACCAACGTCGACACCCTGTGCTGTACTCGGGATGTGGTTATGAGCGTGTCGTAACCACACTACACACTAACACAGGCTTCAGTGCTAGCGACAACTCAAGACCTACCCTATGGTCATGAGCGCTCACGACCTACTGCAGTAGTCCTGAGCTGCGGTATACCCGCGACCACACTGTATACCCGAGACACAGGTAGCTGTGAGCAATAAAGCTCTGGACATTAACCACGGTATCTATCTGTAGTCGAAGCCCTTTATAACTATAGAAAGACACAAATCAAGGCAAGACTTATTCAGTAACATCTATCTCTCTGTGTCTAAGCCTATGGAATGAAACTATAATCAAAGTTATCTGCTCTGTATCAGATAGAACTCACTACGACCACGCGTGTATATGTACACACACTACCGTACACCTCGGGCAGTGTCCCCTAGGCAGTCAACAGTAAAACTAACGCCGGCTACCAATGCACGGCACTCTCCCAGCTAGCTACGACAAACCCTAGCTGGTGACCACGCACCGTGCTCAGTACACGTGCTCACGACTACCCTCTGGTCAGAACCACAATACATGGTCTAGTCGTCTGTTAACACTATACAGCTTTGGTAGGATCAAGGCAGGCTGACAACAGCCACTTCTATCTCTCACTACACAAAGCCGGACTCGTGGTCTATCGCTAATGTTAACACGGCGAGCTCAGAACAGAACTGTCCGATTCTTGCTGGAATCTGGCCTTATATACCCTCCGTCTATCCTAGTGACCCCTAGCGGCGAGTATGGTACAATCACATGAACGTGTGTACGGTATGCCTAAAAACTATCTATCTGCTAAGCGTTTGAATAACAAAATAACACAAAATTATTAACACCAACAGAACCTGAACATTATACTTAATCATCGAAGGAAGGGCTACGAAATATATACATTCATCACATTACCCACGCCTCCGAGAACAACGCGTACTCGCGTTACAGATTAACTCGGCTACAAAACTGTAAAGTTATAGCTAAACGCATCAACAATATACAGATGATTCGGATCGACCACGAATGATTGGTCATATCCTACCTAGTATTCGGTAGTGTAACGTGAATGCCATCGAGGAGCTCTTCGAGAGCGTGCTGGCCTAGAGTTGTCAACAAACTCTTTCTCACCATCATCGTTCTCTGCATCACTCTCGACCTCTATGGGGATATTCATCAGCTCACTCCCAAAATTGTCCTCAGATGACGCAGCACCCCCCACTTCCGAGTAGTTGAAGCAAATCTCATCGACTTGAGTTTGTCGATTTCTCAATCCACTGTGTTCTTGAGCGTTCTCCCCTTGGTAGACTTGCACGTTTCTTCTTTTCAGTCGGTCGGCATGTATGACTTGGGCCTTTCCCTTTCGACCACAACGCACCTTATAGTTCACATCTGTTAACTTGGACAGTACCCGGAAAGGTCCACGCCATATACATGATAACTTAGGGCTCAGTCCTGTCTTCACGTTTGGGAAAAACACAAACACTTCTTCTCCTGGCTTGAAGCTCTCCCATGACAGTTTCTGGTCATGATTCCGCTTTTGTCTTTGCATGGCTCCTTTCATATTTTCTCTTACCACTTGATGAGCATCCTCCATGGTCTCTTGGAGTTGCCAAGCCCACTGGTTCTGCGGAATTGCCTTTACATTTCTTGGCAAGGCGTACTGTATATCTAAAGGGGTACTGGTTTCCTTTCCTAACATCATGAAGTTTGATGTACATGACGTGGTTTCGTGCTCTGCTGATCTATAGGCCATCAGAACGCAGGGAAGCTGCTGATCCCAACCAGTTTGATGTTCGTTTACAACCGTTCTGAGCATTGATATTAACGTTCGGTTGAACCTTTCAACCATACCATCAGATTTCGGGTGGTATGGCACGTCTTCCGTATTTGAAGCAGCTTGCACATTTCGCTAAAGAGAGCACTCTCAAACTGTACTCCTTGATCTGAATGCACCATGGTCGGAACCCCAAATCGACATACCACCTCTTCTACCAGTATCTTTGCTACGGTTTTGGCTTCCAAGTTGGGCATCGCGTAGCTCTCGGCCCATTTGGTGTAACAGTCAGAAATCACGAAAATGTGTCGATTCCCATGATTAGTTACAGGTAGCTCACACAAAATGCCGATTGCTAGGCGCTCCATAGGAAATCCAGTTTCCACAACTTGCACAGGAGCTCTCTTTGTCCGGTTGGGATTTTTCCCTCTGCTGCATTGTAGACATCCAGCAACATAGCGCTTCACGTCTGCTTGGAATTCTGGCCAATAATATGACTGTCTTATCTTAGCCAAGGTTTTTCTCAATCCCAAATGTCCAGCCGTTCTATTGTCATGTGTATGACCAAAGACAGTTCGTCTCTCAGACTTGGGGAGTACACCATGCAATGTCCCATTATGACTTTCTCTATACAGCATGCCTGCATTGAACGACAATGCCTCAAACTGTGACCAAAGCGATTTCACAGTCATATTGCGACCCTCGATGCTTTTAAATGCTGGTTTCTTGCCCTCCCGTACCCATGCAAGAACAAGTTTGATATCCTCATCATCTTCCTGCTTTTCCTGAAGAGCTGAATCTGGCTTAGTCTCGTCACTTTCCTGTGCTAACAACTCCACAACATTGCGGTGTATCATGGACAGTACATATGTGATCGTCTGCCACGCTTTTACTTTCCCATTCTGGCTCATACCCACATTGCCTACAGGGTAACCGACTGAGACTATCATCCTTCTGGTGTTTGACTACTGGTCTATGGACGATGGTCATGTCATATGAGCTCAATACCTTTAGCCACCTGGCCATCTATCCTTCGGAGTTTTTGGAGTTCAGTAACCAACGGAGTGAACTATGGTCGGTCCGTACAGTAAACCTTCTACCATACAAGTAATGGCGGAGGTACTTGGTGAAGTATACAACTGCCAACAGTTCCTTCCTGGTCACACAATAACCTCCCTCTGCTTTTGTTAGAGTCCGACTGGAAAATGCTACTGGTCTCTCTACATCATCGACTATCTGAGACAACACTGCCCAAATAGCGTCATTGCTTGCATCGTTGTCTAGTTTATACTCTTTGGTGAAGTCTGGATGTGCAAGGATAGGTGCCTTTACAAACAACCGCTTCAGAGTCCCAAAGGCTTCCTGATAAGAGGAACTCCAATCGAATGTTCATCCTTTTTCCGCGAGTTTGTGAGTGCACTTCGCGACTTTAGCAAAATCTTTTATGAACTTTCGGTAATAGCTGCAGAACCCAAGACAGGATAGCAACTCTCTTACATTGCCAGGAACAGGCCATTGCTCGACTGTTCTTGTTTAGCTGGGTCTGTCGACACATCTGCCTCTGATATGACGTGCCCTAGGTATTAAACCTCTTTTGCACACAGCAAGCACTTCCTAGCTTTCAATTTCAACCCCGCAGCCAACAATCGGTCAAAGACTTTTTCAAGATTGACAATCATCTCCTCAAATGACCTTCCTACCATGATCACATCATCCAGGTAGATGAGGCACACCTACCACTGTAGTCCGGCAAGTACAGTCTCCATCAACCGTTCAAATGTTGCTGGGGCTGAATTCAAGCCAAATGGCATAACTTGGAACTCGGCACGTTCCTCTGAATCCAACTCTACCTGCCAGTATCCTGAGTTCAGGTCTAGAGTAGAAAACCATGAACAGCCTGAAAGTTGGTCTAGTGTCTCTTCAATACGAGGCAGAAGGTATGCATCGGGAATGCTCACAGTGTTCAGTCGTCTGTAGTCAACGCAAAACCGCTAGTCCCATCCTTCTTCTTGACCAAAACGATGCCTGAGCTCCATGGACTAGATGATTTCTTTATAACATCCCGGTCGAGCATGTTCTGTACCTGTTTGTCTACTTCAGGTCCCATATTGCCTGGAACACGTAGTAAAGGCTGTTTTATCGGGCGGGCATCTCCAGTATTGATTTTGTGCTTCACGACATCTGTTCGCCCAAAGTCTTCATCCGATGCAGCAAACAACCCTTCATACCTTTGTAAAAGGTGTCCCAAATCCTGATATTGCTGGGCAGTGAGGTTGGTTTTTGGCTCTTCTAGTAACTTAGCCATGACTTCTCTCTAGCTGTTACTGCTGTGGGATTGTGTCTCTTGTATTTCCTCTACCACACTTTGAACTGCACTCACTTGTGCTATGGTAGTGCCAGGATAGATCAACTTATCTTCCTCTGAGGTATTCATCATACGTACCGGCACCATTGCTACATTGTCTACCAGGGATCGACCAATGATAGCACGGTCGCTCTTCAAAAATGATTCAAACCCTTCCACTATCAAGGTGTTGCCCTGCATGGCCTTACCATCAGGCACACACACCTTCTCAGGGACTATGACCTCTGATTTTGCTGGTACTGAAATCCTCTCAGTTGTACATACTCGGAAACAACCCATGGTTTCCTCATATTTAGCCTCAACCTGCACACTATCTAGGGTCAGACATCCCCTAGCTAGGTCCAGAGTCACATTTCTATCTATCATGACATCAAGACCTAGAATGCCATCGGTGGTGAGTTTCGCAACAACAGCCTCTACCAATATGTTGGTGTTGTCACCAACCTAATGTTAAATCTCCCTTGTCCGCTCGCTGTCAGGACCTCCTTACTTATCTGCTTTAACTCGGGTGTAGCCGCCGGAGACATGTTTTGATACAGATCTTCCGATATCAGAGTTATGGTTTTCCCTGTGTCAACCAATAACTTGGCCTGAACACCATGTATGTCAGTCTTTACGTACATACCAGCCTCTTGGACAACTGACGACACCCCTAAATTGGCTTTATGCTCGGTGCGTCTACGCCTTCTGCGAGTTCTAACTCGCTTCGCCGACCCATTGTCATTGCTTGCCTGGTTTTTTAATTTCGGGCAATTTCTACGAAAATGACCCTCCTCCTTGCAATAGTAGCAAGTTTTTCGACTATCCTGGTCTTTGTTTAGTTTCTGCTTTGCTTCCCTTCAGCTTCACTACATCATCCTGTAAGGAATGTAGCTTGCGTTGTATGTCCCTAAACATGCTGGACATGTCAGAGTTCTGACTAGCTTTCTCTGTAGTCACACTATTAGCTCTGTCTACTGCAGGGCTGTCCTTTGTGTTTGTAATTATCAGGTGTGCTTAACCATCACCCCGTCTCTTTTCAGCTCGATTGTAGGCCTTTGGTTCAACAGCTAACCGTATGGTTTCTGTTTGGTTTTGAGGTCTTGCTTGCTTTATCCTGATTATCATGTCTGAATCAGCTAGAGCCTCAATGAACTGCTGCTTAGCAAGTGTATCGCGCACATCGCTGGGCACTGTCGGGTGTGCTAGGTTTACTAGTCGTCTGATAGCTTGACCTAACTCTGGCAGACTTTCTGAAGCCTTCTGTCGCCTCTCTAAGAATTTAACACGATTTAACTCTGTCTGGTCTAGAGGAGCGAAGCGTTCCTCTAGTGCAGTGACCAGGGACTTGAAATCCTCCTGCTTTGATATGGCCAGATCCCAAAGGATACCTTGTGCTTGACCCCTCAGTGCAACAGCCAAATATAGTCCCTTCTGATGCTCCGACCAGTTGTTGATGCGGGAACAAGTCTCAAAATAAGATCTGTGGTCAACCCATGAGGTGGAACCATCATATGTTGCAGCCTCACGTGCATGGTCTTTATAGGAGTGCTGCGAGCTTTCCTGGTATAGTCCTGCTCTTCCTCGTCGTCACTGATATAGCTATCATGGTCATAAACTAACCTCCTGTGACGTCTGGGTTGAGGTTTTCTCAGTGTCACCCAGTCAAGACTACCTCCATCAATGTCGCCAACATAGGCAGGGAGCTGTCTTGTTTTCAAATGTGCTCTCCCTCTGAGGAGGTCCCAAATCCCCTCAATATATGGCTTGGTAGTTGGAGACTGTTTGAGAATACTATTCTCTTTAGCTTGCAACCTAGCTAAGTCAGCCCTCATTTGTCTGATTTCCTTCTCAACCTCATCAACATCAATCTCTGAGGAGAGCGGGGGAACATCTATGTTCTGACTATCTACCCCTCTAGGTCTCTCCATTGATGCAACACCAGAGTCCCTATGTCTACGAGGTGTAGAGTTAGAGTAACTAACATGCCTTTTTATCAACGTTGATTTTGAGCTTGAGCGACTATGGTACGACATATCCCTGCCCTGGCTCACCGCTTCCTCAATATCTATAGCTAGCCATATTGAAAAACAAATCACACAGCAATACAAATCACAACTATAAAGTATGTCTATAAAAACAGGGTAGTTTTACTCAAATCCACTAAAATTATAATACAGAAACTGATCTACAGGGATCCCACACGCTGCCACCAAATTTATGTAACGTATCGGAGTCTGTACCCTAGTCCCTTCTAAGGATCCCTGTGCTGTAGGCCTGATTATAACTATACTACAGTTGCAAATATATACAAATATGTGTTACTACCTGGTAACGCTAAGCATTATATACAGAATGTCACAGCTGGAACTTGTACACGGGACTTTAACAAGGGCAACGAAACATGTGGAGTTTTTCTACAACCGCACACACAGGTACAAACGAGACTGTTGACACCTAAAATAACTCAAGACATATATTCAAATTGTAAACTATATACACTTTACAGCTGCTTGCTGTCAATGCCCTAATGTACAGTACTATCTACTATGTCGCCGACCACCGTGTCACGACCAACGTCGATATCCTGTGCTCTACTCGGGCTGTGGTTATGAGCGTGTCGTAACCACACTACACACTAACACGGGCTACAGTGCTAGCGACGACAACTCAAGACCTATGGTCATGAGCGCTCACGACCTACTGCAGTAGTCGTGAGCTGCGGTATACCCGCAATCTCACTGTATACCCGCGACACAGGTAGCTGTGAGCAATGGAGCTCTGAACATTAACCACGGTCCATGTCTGTAGTTGAAGCCCTATATAACGATGTACACACACTACCGTACACCTCGGGCAGTGTCCCCTAGGCAGTAAACAGTAAAACTAACGGCGTCTACCAATGCACGGCACTCTCCCAGCTAGCTACGACAAACCCTAGCTGGTGACCACGCACCGTGCTCAGTACACGTGCTCACGACTACCCTCTGGTCAGAACCACAATACAGGGTCTAGTCGTCTGTTAACATTATACAGCTTTGGTAGGATCAAGGCAGGCTGACAACAGCCACTTCTATCTCTCACTACACAAAGCCGGACTCGTGGTCTATCGCTAGTGTTAACATGCAGAGCTCAGAACAGAACCGTCCAATCCTCGCTGAAATCTGGCCTTATATATCCTCCGTCTATCCTAGTGACCCCTAGCGGCGAGTATGGTACAATCACATGAACGTTTGTACGGTATGCCTAAAAACTATCTATCTGCTAAGCGTTTGAATAACAAAGATAACACAAAATGATTAACGCCAACAGAACCTGAACATTATACTTAATCATCGAAGGAAATATATGATTTTGATTTGAACATATTTTATTGCTTTGAAACAATAGGATTGGGCACAAGATATACCAACTTATGAAAGCCCGCTCCTCAACAATTATATAACAAAGTATAGCAATAGCGACATGTACAATATTCATTATAACTATAGTGTAACACAATTTATAAGTAAAGAGAACACATAGTGAGAGAATAAATAGAAGATAAGAAGATAAAGAAAAAGGGATGATGCAGAATAGATAGAATGCCATATGACTATTACAAAGGTTCATTCAAAATATAAATAAATTGAAATATATATATATATATGTTTTAGGCTGCATGGTACGCACTAGCTACATAATCCATTCATGTTGTCTGTTCTATTGTCCATTTAATGCACTTTCCTGAAAATCCTTTCTCTGGTCACTCATGTTCCTTCAAGGTATCTTATCGATATACCATGCAGATAAATGTACAAAATAAATATTGTTTTACTGAACCAGTAAACACTTTAACTATAAACATAAGACAGTGAGAGAGAGAGAGAGAGAGAGAGAGGGAGAGAGAGAGAGAGAGAAATTAGTTTGATTTACCTGTTCACACGAGAATTTTATTTAAAAACGGTCACTGGATCGAATAAAAGTCTGCACAATTTGAAATATCCGCTCATTATCTTCATTCGTTAAGTCTATATTGCCAGACAGAAGTAAATCTAGGTTCCCTGGGTGATAAGGAATCAAATTCTTAAACATTGTATCTCTTATATTGCTGTAATTTGGACATTGGAAAAAGAAGTGATAAGAGTTTTCACAGGGATCACCGCAAGTACAAGAAGGAGATTCTGCTAGGTTCACACGATAAAGATCATAATGAAGTGTACTACAGTTATGTCTAAGTTTGGTCAGTAAAATATTAAGGCGACGCGGTCCGTAATTAAAAAAACACGGCGGCATATGTTTTCCGGAGTTATGTCAGTTTTAAATCTACAGACTGTTGGCTGATCTCTAGTAGCTTCGGAGAGGTTGTTCCAGATTTCTGTGGTTGCGGGTAAAAAAGATAATCTAGTATTAGTTAAATTATTGTTTTGGGTAGAATAGTTATTATTATTTCTAAGAGGATATGGGGTTCTCTCACCTACTAGACTTGAAAGTAGTGTATAAAGATAAGACGGAGTTAACTTGTTTTGCATTTCATAAAATAAAGTAAGATTTCTACGTTCTCTCCTGATTTTTAAAGTATCCCATCCTATTTCATAATATAGAGATTGAATAGTTGTATATGCTGGTAGCCCAGTTACTACTCTGGCAGCTTCCAATTGTAGTTTTTCTAGCAGGTCAATATGGAATTTGGAACAACCACTCCAAAGCTCACATGCATATTCCATTATAGGTAGAATAAAACATGTATAAATTTTACTCAAAACTTTCCTATTCACCAGAAATTTTAACTGCCTTAAGGCATTTATTCTTTTTGAAGCACTTTTATAGATATTTTCAACATGATCACCCCACTTAGCATTTGCGCTAAATGTAACCCCCAGGTGCTTATGGTTTTCAGAGAAATTTAAAATGCTATCGTTAAACAATAACTCTAAACTATGAGTTTTTAAAGTATTAGATATAAAAAGAACATCTGTTTTTTTGGAATTGAATGTGACCAACCATTTCTTGGACCATGTGTTTATACATTGAAGATCATGATTCATTACCCTTTCAATTTCCACACAAGATTTAGAGCCAAATATCATGGAAGTGTCATCTCCAAAAAGTCTAGATACGCTAATTAACTTTTCAGAAATATCGTTTATAAAAATTAAGAATAACAGTGGACCTAGCACTGAACCCTGTGGTACTCCTGCTTTTAAAAACTGACTATTCGAATATGATTCCCCAATAAAAACGTTCTGTTCGCGGGCTTGAAGATAATTGGTTATCCATTTCAATAAATTTCCTGTAATACCATACGATTTAAGTTTTTCAATTAAACCCTTATGCCAAACTCTGTCAAAGGCCTTTGATATATCACAAAAGATAGCACAAGTATGTTTTTTTTCCTCTAAAAAACAGATATGATGATAGATTTCGACAAGTTGATGAACAGTCGAATGATTAGGCATAAATCCAGATTGTCTTGAAAAGAAAAGTGAGTTATCTAAAAAATAATTATGAATATGTTTGACAATTACTCTTTCAAAAACTTTTCCTATAGCTGACAGCAAAGAAATTGGTCTATAATTTGAGGGTAAATGCTTATCGTCTTTTTTATACAGTGGCATAACTATCGCCTGTTTCCATAAGGTAGGGAACGAGCATTTAGACAATGACATATTGAATAATATTTGAAGAGGTTTACATATAGTTTTCGCAGTGTGTATCGTAACATATGGTGACTAATACCATCTATACCGGGAGCTTTACCTAATTTTAATGTTTCCAAGACGTCTTTGATTTCTGAATGTTCTACTTTAATAGATAACATGGAAGAATTTGTTCTGGGATCAAGGGATGGAACTGTAGAATTTGTATCATCTAAGTCTGTAATTGAAGAAAAATAATTGTTTAAAAGATCAGCCTTTTCAGAATCGTTATATATAGTACTACCACTATGTGGATCAACTAGAGGAGGTGTGCCATTAGATTTACCATTTGTTTTAATTAATCGCCTCAACAGTTTCCAATAAGATTTCGGATCTGATACTACAAACTTATAAATAAGACAGTCTAGATTAGCATTAAAAGATTCACGTACATGTTTTAGCATATTATTTACCCGATTTCTAGCTCCCTTAAAACAACTTATATCAGTATCACGCTTACTTCTTCTACATTTCTTATGTAACCTATCACGTAGTCTTATACATTTTCGCAGTTCAGACGTCATCCACGGCTTGTCATTAGGTCTTGTATAAATAACTTTTTTGGGGATACATGCACAGATCATAGAATTAAAGGTATCAGTAAAACGTGTACATGCTTCAACAACACTCCCTGATTCCATTAACATTTCATTCCAAGAACAATTCTCAATTAGCCTATTTAATTCGTTAAAGTCTGCTAGTTTATAGCACCATATTTCGCGTTTATAAGATAAATTGAGCTTACTTACGACTTCTATGTATACTAAGCATGCTTCATGATCACTAATATTCCTATCAATGGGTAAAACTGACGATTCAATATGTTTAATCTTTTCTGAAATAATGACCGGATCAAGAAGACTTGCACTAGTATTGGTTATCCTTGTGGGTGAATCAATAACATTTTTCAGATTAAAACTCATTAAAATATCAGAAAAAACGTGTTGCCTAGAAACAGTAAGCATGTCTACATTTATATCACCCACTATAACTATATTAGTTGATGAATCAATTGCCTTTTCAATAGACGAACGAAACCCTTCCCAAAAATAACTATTGGCATTTGGAGGTCTATACACAGTACACATTAAAATACAACTACGTGGAAAATCTAGCTGTATCCATATTAACTCGCCATGTGGAAATTCTAAATCTATACGTCTAGTAGCCTTTATTTGATTCGATACGAATACCAAAATCCCACCACCAGCAAAGTTCCTGTCGGCCCTAAAAGGTTCGCTAAAACCTTGTAATTCGAAATCACTAGTCAGTATATTTTCATCAAGATGGGTTTCGGTTAGCGAAATAACGTTATAGTCGCTAGCAACATCCGATAAATTATCTATTTTGTATCTAAAACTTCGAATATTTAAATGAAAGATTGATAATTCATGACTATTTGGTCCAGGATTTGGTTCCACATCCATGCATTTAAGTAATAAAATCAAAACAAAAACTGTATACATGTTGTTGTTAAAATAACTTTGAAGTGACAATAACCTTAGTACAAGTAGTACGTTACAAGGATTATATATGTCCGCTAGTTTCTTGCACCCATCTAGTAGTGATGACATTAAATATTGTAATGTAAAAAATCCCTTTTTAAAAGTTAGACCGTATACTTTTATATAATATAATCTGATCGCAGCCCTATAACACATTAAACTACTACCCATTGTCAAAAACATATGCACTACAGGTCACCGAGGCACGATCGGACGAGCTCGTACGCGGCATTACCGCACGAAGTATTTGCTTTACAGCGTGTGAACAGGTAAATCTAGGTTGAAAAGGTAAAGAGAGCGCAGACGGTAGATTTGTCAGAGTAAGCAGGAGACAGAATGAACAAGAAAACATAATGGCAATAAGTAAGTACTAACAATCATTTGGTTCAAGGTTTTTGAGTGGATTCAACTCAAACCCAGTATAATATAGGTACATATTTAACCAGCATCTGGTAAAGCTACATACATTTCAACGTTTTATGAAGTTTGTATGTACAAGGATATATATATATACAAGGGCAAATTTGTATGGAAAAAAAGATGTATAAGTTTACAAGTAAACAATTGTGTATTTACGTAGTTTTGGTTATTTTTATCGGGGTTTTTTAAAAAAAAAAAAAGGAAAAAAGAAAAAAAAAGGGAGGGGGCACTTTTTTAACCTGTCAATTAAGTAGTAAAATTATTTCACTATGTACATTTAAGCAATGAATGTTTTAGCAAATGTTGTTACAGTCCTATAACACACATTGCTATTGATGACAAACTAAATAAAGCCCGATAGGGCTTTATGTAAGTTTGTCAGCAATAGCAATGTGTGTTATAGGACTGTATCGGGCTTTATTTAGTTTGTCATCAATAGCAATGTGTGTTATAGGACTGTAACAATATTTGCCAAAATGTTCATTACTTATATTTACATTTTGATAGAATTATTGTGCTTTATTTAGTTTCTTCGGACCGATTTTGATCAGCAGATCAAGTGAAGACAACAATGAAATTCATGACGTCACAATAGAGATTGATGACGTCACAATACCAATTGCTGTTATAGTCTGAGGCACTGGGTGGTATAGGCGTATGACAGCAACTGCCTCTTAGCATTGTGTCAATGGCAAATTGCACACTAGTATACACATATCGAGGTAGTTTTAATGGAATACGCATCCGCATCAGGTATGTAAACATCGCATCCGCACACATATAGGGTGATGGTAATATACATAACAAATGAAATACCTGTGTTGCGAAATATTTATAAATATATAATAATACACTTCTTCAAATATTATAAGCATCACACGAGTGTACATTGTGATGGTTATGTACTTACATATGGTTGTTTACTAACATTTCATATGTGTACAATACAGTGTGGTGGGTATGTACGTGAATATAGTACTTCACTATGAAAACATTACACATATGTACACAGTGTAGTGGTTATGTACCTGCATATAGTACTTTACTATGTAAACATTACACATGTGTACACAGTGTTGTGGTAATGTACCTGGATATAGTACTTTACTTTGTAAACATTACACATGTGTACACAGTGTGGTGGTAATGTAACTGGATATAGTACTTCACTTTGTAAACATTACACATGTGTACACAGTGTTGTGGTAATGTACCTGGATATTGTACTTTACTATGTAAACATTACACATGTGTACACAGTGTTGTGGTAATGTACCTGGATATAGTACTTTACTATGTAAACATTACACATGTGTACACAGTGTTGTGGTAATGTACCTGGATATAGTACGTTACTATGTGAACATTACACATGTGTACACAGTGTGGTGGTAATGTAACTGGATATAGTACTTCACTTTGTAAACATTACACATGTGTACACAGTGTGGTGGTAATGTACCTGAATATAGTACTTCACTATGTAAACATTTCACATGTGTACACAGTATGGTGGTAATGTACCTGATTATAGTACTTCACTATGTAAACATTTCACATGTACATATGTACACATTGTAGTGGTAATGTGTCTGGATATAGTACTTCACTGTGTAAACATGAAATATGTGTACACTCAGTGGTATGCTCATGTACCTGGATATGGTGCTTTACTATGTAAACATGAGTCATGTGTACCCACAGTGGGATGCTCATGTTCATGGATATATATAATTATTTACAATGTAAACATTACACATGTGTACACACAGTGTGATATCCATGTATATATCACTTGGATATATTACTTCACTATGTAAACATTACACATGTGTACACAGTGTGGTGGTTATGTACCTGGATATAGTACTTCACTATGTAAACATTACACATGTGTACACAGTGTGGTGGTTATGTACTTGGATAAAGTACTTTACTATGTAAACATTTCACATGTGTACACAGTGTGGTGGTAATGTACCTGATTATAGTACTTCACTATGTAAACATTACACATGTGTACACAGTGTGTTGTAGTGTACCTGGATATAGGAAATATATACATTAATCACAGTTGTACACCAGCGCGACTAAAAGTCAATGCAAAAAAAAATGGATTGAAAAATATTTATAAGCTGCATATCTAGGGCTTCAGTATCTTTGTATAACATTTTACATTAATGTCATAAAAACAAATACCGGAATGTTTACAAAACCTTAATCCGAACTTAAAGTCGAGGGCCAAAGTATGAACAAAGGGGAAGATTTACACGGAGACCCCTTCAAAAGTATGAGAGAATAAGACCAGGTATTTCGGAAGAGTAAGCGTATTATGCTTCATCGACGACACCCGCCAAGTAAATCTTGGTCACATTAAAGTAAACATCAAGTTCTCAAAATGAGAACCGAGTATCATTATCAATCACAACAAGTAAACACACTAATGAGCAAGATGCAAGTTGATCAGAACAATGGGCAACTTTTATGGTCGCCATTTTGTCTCGATGAGAATTATTTTGTATCCTGATGTGATATGAAGGTGGACGTTTTTCAGTTTGCTCATTAATGTGTTTATCTGTTGTGATTAAGAATGATGACTCTTAATCGTTTGTATCTTTACAAGAGTTGATTCCCCCCACCCCCTTAGTTTAATCGATTTTGAGTTTGGATTATGGTTTTGTTGACGCTTCGGTATTCTCCAATTTTTGGGTTTTTTTTTTTCATGTGCAATATGAATCTCTTTAACAATATTTCAACTTATCAAATACATTATTTTTTAAATAAAATATTTAATGTGTGTATTGAATATAATAAATCAGTTAAATAAAGCAATCATTACGTTCTTACTGTCTTTTATCTTTTTAGTTGTTTCTGGTTTTAAGTCCATGGGCTACACTAACGTTTCTACATCCCTGAAATATTTCCCATAATGAGAGCAAATGTCTTAATATCATTTTATTCTGTATACTATCATACAATTATAAAAGGAATGAATGAATGAAGGAATGAACGAATGCATGCATGAATGAATGTTCAATTCATTTTCCAAGTTATAATTTATTGCACAAACATTTAAAAAGGTTAACCATATCGGCCATAATCGTTCAGGTTTAGAATATCATAGCTCTTTGTTACTATAAAGTCGACAACTATCACAACTGTATTTCTGTAAACCGTCACAACTGTATTTCTTAACATTTAAAATTTCAAAAATCAAATTATATTGAATACAACATCAACTTATTTTAACATACTCAAATTTTAATTTATGTAATAAGTACATATTGAACATAACACAATACAATTATACCAGAACAACAAATATAAAGAAGTAGAATTAATAAAGAACTGGAAAGGAGGCTCCTACGTAAAATTAGCACTACTGGAAACAGTCCCTTTCAATTCTAGAATATTTCTAGAATGTTCATTGATAGTAATAACAGAAATCGATCCTATGGTTACCATATATAACGCTGAGAGGTGTCATTCCAGACACGAAATTCTGGTTGAAGAAGTCCTCACAGTCGAAGTACGTGAATTCCCTGACGCTGGTCATGTTAGAAACGTTTGGGCAGCCTCTGTTTAAGGAAGGGAACAAATAGAACGGGTCTGTAATCGGCAGGGGCACATCTGCATTACGAATCCCGTCGTGTCTGATAATTATATAAACAAAAAAGAGAATATTATCGTCTTCATCATTCCATTAACTCTCGCATTCCACAAATTTCAAAATGAATTGCTTTAATCTTTGAAATGGAAGAGTTCAAATGCGTTATGTTGTACATGTATGTTTATGTGCAAATAACAATAAATCATACTTTCTATACTAAACCAGTCTTTAACAGCGAAATCCTGAAATAGCTGACACAGAAACTCTCGCGCGGGACGTCTCGAGCGGGAACAGTTGTTGGAAGCGACAATAACGACTTACAAAGCAATGTAAGCAAAGCAATTATGTGAAAACTTCCTCACATTTGAGTATTTTTTAAAGTTAAGATGCAAGATCGAACGGAGAACTCGGATACCTGTATTGTACGTTCGGTATCAGAACTGTCTAATTGTAATTACCTGCAGCAAAACTCCAGAGCAACATCCGGGTATGCGCTGTTTGTGTCGGGTAGTGTCCCTTGTCTGACTCTGTTTGTTCTGTTTCCGCTATCCTCCTCGTCAAACCCAACTTGTCCAGACCAAAAATCTAACAGGTAAAAACACATACTACAAAAAGTGTTTATATAAGTTGATAAATACTGATGGTCCTCGGGTTTTCATTATCAGCAATTCAATCTCAAACCCTGAATATGTACTGTTTGAGTCAAACACCTGTTTGAGTCAAACAAGTAACATTAAAGGTAGCTTCCCGTAGATCATGGGGTCCTTGCAAACGCAAGTTTGCAGGATATAAATAACTTTTTATATCAACAAGGAAGTTAGTCTCATAGTGTAAACAGAATAATGTTTAATAATTAAACGAGCAATTGGCTACTATATTGAGACAAATATCACACAATACAATTTCACATTACAATAACACAATATAATAATACAATACAACAACACAGTACAATAGCACAATACAATTACACAATACAATTACACAATACAATTACACAGTACAATAGCACAATACATTAACACAGTACTATTGCACAATACAATAACACAATACAATTACACAATACATAGCACAATACAATATCACAATACATTAACACAATACAATCACACAATACAATTACACAGTACAATAGCACAATACATTAACACAGTACAATTACACAATACAATAACATAATACAATTACACAGTACAATAACACAATACATTAACACAGTACAATTACACAATGCAATAACATAATACAATAACACAATACAATAACACAATACATTTACACGATACAATAACACAATACAATAACATAATACAATTACACAGTACAATAACATAATACAATAACACAATACAAAAACACAGTACAATAACACAATATATTAATCCAATACAATTACACTGTACAATAACACAGTATAATAACACAATACAATAACACAATACAATAACACAGTACAATAACACTGTACAATAACACAATACAATAACACAATACATTAACACAATACAATATCACAATACATTAACACAATACAATAACACAATACAATTACACAATACAATTACACAGTACAATAGCACAATACATTAACACAGTACAATTACACAATACAATAACATAATACAATTACACAGTACAATAACACAATACATTAACACAGTACAATTACACAATACAATAACATAATACAATTACACAGTACAATAGCACAATACATTAACACAATATAATAACACAATACAATAACATAATACAATTGCACAGTACAATAACACAATACAATAACACAATACAATAACACAATACAAAAACACAGTACAATAACACAATACAATAACATAATACAATTACACAGTACAATAGCACAATACATTAACACAATATAATAACACAATACAATAACATAATACAATTACACAGTACAATAACACAATACAATAACACAATACAATAACACAATACAAAAACACAGTACAATAACACAATACAATAACATAATGCAATAACACAATACAAAAACACAGCACAATAACACAATACAATAACAAAATACAATAACACAATACAATAGCACAATACATAAACACAATACAATAGCACAATACATTAACACAATTCAATTACATAATACAATAACATTATACAATTACACAGTACAATAACATTATACAATAACACAATACAAAAACACAGTACAATAACACAATACAATAACACAATTCAATAACAAAATACATAAACACAATACAATAACACAATACAATAACACAATTCAATAACAAAATACATAAACACAATACAATAACAAAATACATAAACACAATACAATAGCACAATGCATTAACACAATACAATTACACAGTACAACAACACAATAAAATAACACAATACAATAGCACTATACAATAACACAATACAATAATACAATAACACAATATAATAACCAAATACAATAACACAATACAATAACAAAATACAATAGCACAATACAATAACACAATACAATAACCAAATACAATAACACAATACAATAACACAATACAATAGAACAATACAATAACACAATACAATAACACAATACAATAGAACAATACAATAACACAATACAATAACACAATACAATAACACAATACAATAACACAGTACAATAACACAATACAATAGCACAATACAATAACTCAATACAATAACACAATACAATAACACAATACATTTACACAATACAATAACACAATACAATAACACAATACAATAACACAATACAATAACACAATACAATAGCACAATACAATAACACAATACAATAACACAATCCAATAACACAATACAATAGCACAATACAATAGCACAATACAATAACCCAATGCAATAACACAATACAATAACACAATACAATAACACAATACAATAACACAATACATTTACACAATACAATAACACAATGCAATAACACAAAATACAATAACACAATACAATAAAACAATACAATAACCCAATACAATAACACAATACAATAATCCAATACAATTACACTGTACAATAACACAGTATAATAACACAATACAATAACACAATACAATAACACAATACAATAACACAGTACAATAACACTGTACAATAACACAATACAATAACACAATACATTAACACAATACAATAACACAATACAATAACACAGTACAATAACACAGTACAATGACACTGTACATTAACACAATGCAATAACACAATACAATAACACAATACAATAACACAATACAATAGCCCAATACAATTACACAGTACAATAACACAATACAATTAAACTATACAATAACAAAAAACCATTTGGGTAGTGTTTTAACATAGAACTGTTGGTTCTGATGTTTGATATAGGGAACACAGAATCCATTGTTGAGCTAACTTATGGTTTCGTGAATATGGCCCAATATTTAGATACTGAACATTACATTGGTTTTTTTTTACAAATTATAAACGGTATAACGCTGGTCCATTTCCCCGAGTTATTTTTAAACGAACGTACGAGAGTTTACTGAATAACCACATATGACTGTTCTTGTCGTTTTTATGCAGTGGAAGAGGGATCCTTTTTGCAATGTAGCATAAATCATCCATTGGATAATTTTTGACAGGTACCATAACACATAACTATTATGACAGGTACCACCATGTCACATTACATCTTACCATTAGAACAGTTGCCACCATGTCACAGTACATCTTACCATTAGGACAGCTGACACCATGTCACAGTACATCTTACCATTAGGACAGCTGACACCGTGTCACAGTACATCTTACAATTAGAACAGTTGCCACCATGTCACAGTACATCTTACCATTAGGACAGCTGACACCATGTCAAAGTACATCTTACCATTAGGACAGCTGACACCGTGTCACAGTACATCTTACCATTAGAACAGTTGCCACCATGTCACAGTACATCTTACCATTAGGACAGCTGACACCATGTCAAAGTACATCTTACCATTAGGACAGCTGAAACCATGTCAAAGTACATCATACCATTATGACATATACCACCATGTCACAGTACATCTTACCATTAGGAAATATACCACCATGTCACAGTACATCTTACCATTAGGACAGGTACCATCATGTCACAGTACATCTTACCATTAGGACATATACCACCATGTCACAGTACATCTTACCATTAGGACATATACCACCATGTCACAGTACATCTTACCATTAGGACATATACCACTATGTCACAGTACATCTTACCATTAGGACAGGTATCACCATGTCACAGTACATCTTACCATTAGGTCATATACCACCATGTCTCAGTACATCTTACCATTATGACATATACCACCATGTCACAGTACATCTTACCATTCGGACATATACCACCATGTCACAGTACATCTTACCATTAGGACAGGTACCACCATGTCACAGTACATCTTACCATTAGGACATATACCGCCATGTCACAGTACATCTTACCATTAGGACATATACCGCCATGTCACAGTACATCTTACCATTAGGACAGGTACAACCATGTCACTGTACATCTTACCATTAGGACAGGTACCACCATGTCACAGTACATCTTACCATTAGGACATATACCACCATGTCACAGTACATCTTACCATTAGGACAGCTGCCACCATGTCACAGTACATCTTACCATTAGGACATATACCGCCATGTCACAGTACATCTTACCATTAGGATAGTTACCACCATGTCACAGTACATCTTACCATTAGGACATATACCACCATGTCACAGTACATCTTGCTATTAGGATAGTTACCGCCATGTCACAGTACATCTTACCATTAGGACATATACCACCATGTCACAGTACATCTTGCCATTAGGATAGTTACCGCCATGTCACAGTACATCTTGCTATTAGGATAGTTACCAGAATGTCACAGTACATCTTACCATTAGGACATATACCACCATGTCACAGTACATCTTGCTATTAGGATAGTTACCACCATGTCACAGTACATCTTACCATTAGGACATATACCACCATGTCACAGTACATCTTACCATTAGGACATATACCACCATGTCACAGTACATCTTACCATTTGGACATATACCACCATGTCACAATACATCTTGCCATTTGGACAGGTACCACCATGTCACAGTACATCTTACCATTAGGACATATACCGCCATGTCACAGTACATCTTACCATTAGGACAGGTACCACCAGGTCACAGTACATCTTACCATTAGGACATATACCGCCATGTCACAGTACATCTTACCATTAGGACAGGTACCACCATATCACAGTACATCTTACCATTAGGACATATACCACCATGTCACAGTACATCTTACCATTAGGACAGGTACCACCATGTCACAGTACATCTAACCATTAGGACATATACCACCATGTCACAGTACATCTTACCATTAGGACAGGTACCATCATGTCACAGTACATCTTACCATTAGGACATATACCACCATGTCACAATACATCTTACCATTAGGACAGGTACCACCATGTCACAGTACATCTTACCATTAGGACATATACTACCATGTCACAGTACATCTAACCATTAGGACATATACCACCATGTCACAGTACATCTTACCATTAGAACAGGTACCACCATGTCACAGTACATCTTACCATTAGGACATATACCACCATGTCACAGTACATCTTTCCATTAGAACATATACCACCATGTCACAGTACATCTTACCATTAGGACATATACCACCATGTCACAGTACATCTCACCATTAGGACAGGTACCACCATGTCACAGCACATCTTACCATTAGGACATATACCACCATGTCACAGCATATCTTTCCATTAGGACAGGTACCACCATGTCACAGTACATCTTACCATTAGGACATATACCACCATGTCACAGTACATCTTACCATTAGGACATATACCACCATGTCACAGTACATCTTACCATAAGGACAGGTTTCACCAGGTCACAGTACATCTTACCATTAGGATATATACCACCATGTCACAGTACATCTTACCATTAGGATATATACCACCATGTCACAGCACATCTTACCATTAGGACATATACCACCATGTCACAGTACATCTTACCATTAGGACTGGTACCACCATGTCACAGTACATCTTACCATTAGGACATATACCACCATGTCACAGTACATC
Organism: Mimachlamys varia; assembly: GCA_947623455.1. Classification (NCBI taxonomy): domain Eukaryota; kingdom Metazoa; phylum Mollusca; class Bivalvia; order Pectinida; family Pectinidae; genus Mimachlamys; species Mimachlamys varia. Next base: position 5,566,997 of record OX392542.1, on the reverse strand, counting down.
TTACCATTAGGACAGGTACAACCATGTCACTGTACATCTTACCATTAGGACAGGTACCACCATGTCACTGTACATCTCACCATTAGGACATATACCACCATGTCCCAGTACATCTTACCATTAGGACAGCTGCCACCATGTCACAGTACATCTTATCATTAGGACATATACCACCATGTCACAGTACATCTTACCATTAGGACATATACCACCATGTCACAGTACATCTTACCATTAGGACATATACCACCATGTCACAGTATATCTTACCATTAGGACAGCTGCCACCATGTCACAGTACATCTTACCATTAGGACATATACCACCATGTCACAGTACATCTTACCATTAGGACAGGTACCACCAGGTCACAGTACATCTTACCATTAGGATAGGTACCACCAGGTCACAGTACATCTTACCATTAGGACATATACCACCAGGTCACAGTACATCTTACCAATAGGACATATACCACCAGGTCACAGTACATCTTACCATTAGGACATATACCACCATGTCACAGTACATCTTACCATTAGGACATATACCACCATGTCACAGTACATCTTACCATTAGGACATATACCACCAGGTCACAGTACATCTTACCATTAGGACACGTACCACCTTGTCACAGTACATCTTACCATTAGGACAGGTACCACCAGGTCACAGCACATCTTACCATTAGGACATATACCACCATGTCACAGTACATCTTACCGTTAGGACAGGTACCACCATGTCACAGCACATCTTACCATTAGGACAGGTACCAACAGGTCACAGTACATCTTACCATTAGGACAGGTTTCACCAGGTCACAGTACATCTTACCATTAGGACATATACCACCAGGTCACAGTACATCTTACCATTAGGACAGGTTTCACCAGGTCACAGTACATCTTACCATTAGGACATATACCACCAGGTCACAGTACATCCTACCATTAGGACAGGTACCACCAGGTCACAGTACATCTTACCATTAGGACAGGTTTCACCAGGTCACAGTACATCTTACCATTAGGACATATACCACCAGGTCACAGTACATCTTACCATTAGGACATATACCACCATGTCACAGTACATCTTACCATTAGGATAGTTACCACCATGTCACAGTACATCTTACCATTAGGACGTATACCACCATGTCACAGTACATCTTACCATTAGGACATATACCACCATGTCACAGTACATCTTACCATTAGGACATATACCACCATGTCACAGTACATCTTACCATTAGGACAGGTACCACCATGTCACAGTACATCTTACCATTAGGACAGCTGCCACCATGTTGTAGTATGCAGTATGACCCCTTCGGCCAATCCACCGCTCCCTCTGCAGATGTCTTCGTACAGAAATGCCAAGGCACCAGGTTGTCGACTACATCACCTACAATATAGTAGATTGTAAACTACATCACCTACAATATAGAAGATTGTCGACTACATCACCTACAAGATAGTAGATTATAAACTACATCACCTACAATATAGTAGATTGTAAACTACATCACTTACAATACAGTAGAGTGTCGACTACATCACCAACAATATAAAGTAGATTATCATTGTTGATCAATGTTATTTTCAATGACTGAAAAATTAAATTAAATTGTCTTTTTTTTGAAGAAAAAGTAAAAAAAATACTTGGATATAATTTATTCTTTGCTGAACTAATCGAAAAGAAAGCACTGTACTGAATACAAAAAAACTAAATTAATTACAATAAAAGCAAGAGTGGTATGGTTGCAAGTGGATAGCATGGCCCGACCACATATGCGCCCTAACTTCTACCGATTGTTTCATTATGGTTGTAAAATGAATGATTTCATAAAAGTTAATGAATAAAATAATACCATCAGAAAACCGAATGATTTCAATCATGAAATCAAATCGAATAAAACTAAAGGTAAAAGTGCAAAAAATCAAAAAAATCGTGGAGACCAATCAGAAAATACGAGGAAAGATGATTTGTTTGAGAAAGATATGCGGTTCCTACTACTATACACATTTTACAACGATAGTGCGCATTGTTGTCAAGAGCGACTAACGAGCGAAGAGCGATAACTCTTGCCAATTTTGAAAAATTACTGCTGATGGGAAAGACGACCTGTTTTCACGTCACGTGATTTTAAAAAGGACGACTTGTTTTCCTCTCATGTGATATCAAAACGACTTGTTTTCACGTCATGTGATATAATCATATAATATCAATATTGCGATATTCCTACACCCTACACTTACATTTACTCCATAAATAGGATTCCGATTCCAGAGAACTGAAGTGGTACACTAAACTCTCGCTAAAGTCTTTATAAACTCTCAAATTATGATACACATTTGGAAACGTCACAAACCGTAGATGCAAATTCCAGGCTGCTACTTGTATTGATACTAGGGTCTCATTTTGAAAACTTGATGTTTACTTGGATGTGACAAAGATTTACATGGCGGGCACAGGCACTGTCACAAAAAATCGACTATCAGACATTGAAAAGAGTCTTTTCAGTGTCTGATAGTCGATTTTGTGTGAAATTTAACCGCTTGACATATCAAGCTGAGATTTGGCAGATATTTCCATTATGGTTTTAGATTATTAATAACATAAAAAGAAAATTGGAAAATTTAGTTTATATCTTCTATTTTATTTTTTTTCAAAGCTATATTCTATATATTATATAGATATATATGGTTATTATCCTGGCCACAAGTGCCTGTGATGGCGGGTGTCGTCGATGAAGCAGAAAACGCTTACTCTTTCGGAACATCTGGTGTTATTCTCTTCTACTTTTACAAGGGTCTCCATGTTAATTTTTCCTTTGTTCATATTTTGCCCCTGGTTTAATCGATTTCGAGTTCGGATTTTTGTTAACGATTCGGTATTCTATAATTTATTTTAAATTAAACAGACCATACATGTGGGGATATCAATACATATTCACTGATTCGACTAACGAATTAAGTAGTTAAGAATTTCTTACAACAAAAACGAGATGTAAGCAAAAGGAAAATATTCAATTTATTTCGCCATTCTCCGTACTATGGAGTATGCTCCCGTACGCTCTATTAACCTTAGGAATATATCAGCGCGATATTGCAAGCACGCGGCTATCTTATAAATTGTTATTTGGTTAAAAGTGACCGAAAGCTAGGTTTGATCCTTTTATTTTTTGAAGATTATAGAGTAACGCCATCCCACTTTAATTCAGTTTTACCGTTACGCGACCACGATATTTTTTCCTGTTCACTTTAGCTTTACTATGACATACACCAACGTTGCAGAGAAAGTAAGCGTAACAGCTTGGGTATCGAGAATATATTCCCCAAGGCATTACCGTGGTCCAAGCTGCCCACAATAGAAAGGAATTTTTTAAAGGCCCAATATACGTAACTTTCGGCAAAACATGAAGCGAAAATCAAGCCTAATAACTTTTTTTTATTCATAGATTTAGTTAAGATTAAATGATTTCAGCAATATTCAAGATGAGCTCTTACGCGGCAGCAGTTGAAGCTCGGTATTCGTCCATTTTGAACTGTCTTCTAACTTCGGCTTGTTGTTGAAGTGGGCCCCACCTGAATTATTTTCAAATCTTTGGATTTTTCTGTCAAGATGTTCTTATTAGTTACCGCTCATGTTTATTTCGTCTTAGACTTATGTTTTCATGGTTATCAATAGGATTTTTTTTCATAATTTTTCAGAAACCCGACAAATTCCCTGAAGTTACGTATATTGGGCCTTTAAGTAAAGACGACAATTTGATTAACAACAAAATGATAAACCATAGAAAACTCTACGTAAATCATACAAGAATATTTAGAATGATGATGGTTTGTGAAAAAACATATATATGAATGAGGTTGACAGAGATGTATTATGTAAATAAACTTAATAGTTTAAAGGCCAAATATAGTTAACTTCAGGAAATGTTTGTGATTCTGAAAAATTATGAAAAAAATCTAGTTGATGACCATGCAAAAATAATCCTAAAACGAAGTAAACCTGAGCGGTAACTACCAAGAAACTCTTGACAGAAAAATCCAAAGAATTGAAAATAATTCGGGTGTGGCCCACTTCACCAACAAACCGAAGGTAGAAGACGGTTCAAAATGGACGCGTGTTTACAAATACCGAGTTTCAACTGCTGCTGAACCGGTAATCGCGTAAGAATTCATCTTGAATATTGCTGATATCAGTTAATCGTAACGAAATCTATCAATATAATCAGTTATTAGGCTTGATTTTCGCTTCAAGTTTTGCCGAAAGTTACGTATATTGGGCATTTGAGGATCATTCAACATATACACAAAACTGTATTAAGTGATTTAAGGCAAATTGCTTTGAATCAGTTTAAAGCATTATTTATAAGAAAACATCACATACCAATAACCACTACGTTTTTTTAGTATATACTATTAAAGTGTTAGATACCATCATTTCTATTCAAGCTCCTACAACGACATTTCCAGTGTATACCTGTTTTAATAGACTCATTAAAAGATTTTACCTTCCATGTAGTTTCCAGAGTAATAGCTAGTCCCTGGGTTCTGCATTTCAAACTGTATGTATCCTGTCGACCACCCGTCAGGACAGCCAGAGGAAGGTTGTAGCAGTGTAAACGGTCCCGCTGGCCAAAGATCAACTGTAAAAAAAAACCCAGAGAATGCCAAAGGTCAACAGAACCATAATCCGAACTCAAAATCGACTAAACTAGAGGCAAAATAGGAACGAAAGAAAGATTTACATGGAGACTCTCGCAAAGCAGAAGCGAATAATACCAGGTGTTCCGGAAGAGTAAGCGTCTTCTGCTTCATCGACTACACCCGCCATGTAAATCTTTGTCACATCCAAATAAACATCAAGTTCTCAAAATGTAACATATTTTGTATTTGTTTTTATTTAGTGTTGTATAATTCACAGACATAAAGGCTTACATTATATGTCATACAGTAATCATGTCGGTTTATATTCACCGATTTGGATTTGTTATGATATGAAATACTTTTAACAAAGGCTACATAATTATCCATTACTATTTCATATATTTTAATGTATATTTACTGTGAAACAAGTTACCTTGCTCTGTAATAAATACTTTGTTTATATATTTTGGGTACTATATATTCGCAAGCCAATTTCATGAAATGAACCTTACCGAGTTTAATGTTATTGGACAACTATCATAGGCAAGACAACTATTGATATCTGTACTGGTGCTATTTTAATAATTAAGTCATTGGTTAAAGAATAGCGATGAAGCAGAAGACGCCTCCTCCTCCGGAACACCTGATAATATTATCTATTACTTTTTCAAATGTCTCTGTGTAAAGTTTTTCTTGTTCATATTTTGCTTAATCGTATAGAATTCTGATAATGGTTGACGCTTAAGTATTCTCTAATTTTTATTATTCTTCAATAATAAATAAATGATAATGTATTTTCATGTTACTAGTTACACAAGTACAAATGCTATGATAGATGAAACTACGTAGGCTCCCCAATGCTGGTATCCCTCCTAACAAATGCTACAAAAATAAAGTTGCATTAGTTGATGTCATCAGCGGGTACTTATTTAGTTGTTTACGTTAAAACAGGTCGTTTCTTTATTTCTTTGACTTTGCTTTATAAAACATATTAAAGTCATCGATATCATGAATATCATGAGATGTTGTTAACTTTTGCAAGCGAAATGACAAATCACCATTTTGAAATAGATTATGTACTGAATGTCAATCTAAATGTTTTGAAACACAACAATCGTATTATGTATTGAATCGTGTTAATCCCAATGAGGTTAACTATTTTCAAATAATTTTGTTTCTATATTAAGCATATTTTCAGCACTGAATAGCACCAAGGTCGCATGAAAAATGTACTAAAATCTCATTTGAATTTTGAAATTTCAAGAAAATACCTCGACACTTCGATTACAAATGAAAATGTCGGAACATTTTTTGGCGCTGACTCAAAGTTCCGTCTTACTTACTCGTATATTCAAGTTAATACCTCAAATTGAAATTTCGAGTGAGTTACTCGAAAAAACCGAACAGAAGTAGCCCACATTGATAGCCAAGTGCCTATAAAGACTTACCGTCATTCGTCCCACTTTGATATGCCGTTCTATTAATTGTATTGTTATCCAAATTGATAACAGTTCTATTCATTGTATTGTTATCCAAATTGATAACAGTTATATTCATTGTATTGTTATCCGTATTGATAACAGTTCCATCCATTGTATTGGTAGACGGGCCATGTTGACTACTGGGAGGTGTTGTCGAAGTGGATCCATTATAATCAGATGTATTATTCTCTGCTCCTTGTTGAGAGTATACTACGTTCCCGTTATATCTCCCATAGAACAGGCATCCAGGCCTTGAGATTATGAACACTACCCCAGTCCCATTTGCGGGTGTGAAAATCAGTTCACAAGTAGGATCCACTGATGTGCCACATATATTTACACCCTCACACAGACCACCGATAGATGGCGCCATACGGATGCATTCTCTCGCGCATTCTATGGCCGAATTGACACTGACTGTCTTGTTCATTTCAGAAAAGACATACCTGTCTTCTCCACCAACTATTGTGAATGTTTTCTCTGCGAAATTGCTTTGTAGCGATATTACCAGGAAAACTTGGTTAACTAAAAATAATATAACATATTCCTTGTCCATTATTTTCATGTTGAATACCAGAGGTTCTTGTAGTAACGTTTAGGGCTTTGGTACTCTACAACAGATGAATAGTATGCAATTAACATCAGTTCTATTTTACTTTTTATACAAAATCAACAAAACAATAAACAACAACAAACATTTACAGCAACAACAACAACAACAACTACTACTACTACTACTACCACCACTACTACTACTAAACTTCAGCAACAAGAGCAACTTCTACTTCTACTACCTACTTAAACAATAACAACCTCAACAATAATAACAAACTTTACTGCTACTATTTCTTATATTTCCATATGTAACAAATATACATGTTGTATACTACAATTGTTACTTACTACCATCACTACCACCTGCAACAACAACCTAGAATACCACACTCCATTCAATTGATGATATGTTATATAAAGTGAATATCATTATTTGCGCTTACCGTCTGCGGTTGAATGATTCTGTCCTTTCTGTAACATATCACCTACTGACATGTAATATACTTCACTGTGTAAGTATGGGAATATAGTCCACTGTAAACATAATATTTAATTCACATTAAACCTTTGCAAATCTATATCGGTCATCTATCATTTATGACTCTCATTAGTTGTCTCTAAATATTGATTGGTGAAATCCAATTTGATAGATTAAGTTCAATAAGGGAATTCTTCCAGCAGTTTCCACCTTTAGTTCAACCAGTATTTTATTCAGATAAATGGAACTTGTAAATGGAGGCTTGTATACAAAATAATGTATGGAAACAAGTGCTAACGTACTTATGCATAGTCCTTCTCATCAAGTACAGCAATCTGCTTATAATACACGTGTTACATTAAGACAGACATCTTATGTATTAATACATTGAAACTTATTAGCAACTAGAACTTAAGAGGTGAATGGACCTTAGATGAATGAAATAGGAAATGAGGATAAGGAGAACATAATCATAGAAATAGGAGATTCAGTTAACAAAGTTTAGTTAATACAAATCCATGATATCATATAAAGTATATCGAAGTTATATATGTATGAAGGTATTAATATTTGAGGCTACATTTAGCATATTTTCAGCAAGTATAGTCTTTGCATTTTTGATAAATTATCCCTTACATGTCGCAGTTGATTTGTTATTCTAGGGCTTGCTCTACATATCGTGATTTTCGTATTCGATGCTGACCAACACACTAACAACACAGGGATTCGAGAGAGGCAGGTTTATCAGAACTATGTGCAAGTTTTATGGTCGCCATCTTTGTCTCGTTGAAAAATAGTCTGTATATCTTTGTGTGATATGAAGATGGACGATTTTGAGTATTGTCATTATTGTGCTTACTTGTTGTGATTGACAATGACTTGGTTTTCGAGGACTTGATGTGTACTTTGATGTGATCAAGATTTACATGGCGGGTGTCGTCGATGAAGCAGAAGACGCTTACTCTTCAGGAACACATGAACTTTGTCTCTTGAACGTTAAAAAGGGTTCCCATGTGAATATTTTCTTTGTGCATATTTTGCCCCTGGTTTAATCGATTTTGAGTTCGGATTATGATTTTGGTATTCTCTTGGTTTTTTTTTGTTCCCTAACAGAGCTCTATGATAACGTCCTTTTAACACCATTTAATATAAAATGGCGCTACTCGATTAAGTGTAGAACTAATTGGTATGTGTATCTAGCGGATCCATATAGTCAGAAATCGTTAACAGAACACAGAATAGATTTCAGTACTCATTATTTATACATGTAGCAGTAATGAAATATGGATTTGACCACGGGGCGTTTGATGTCGATTTTACCACAAATATTTATTATATATCTGCTATGTTGTGATGTGATACATTTTAGACATAATTGATTAATAGTTAAGCTGCGCATGCATATAACTGTTTCGTTCTTCCAGGACTAGAGCCATGCATTTGAGGTGAAGCGAGGGAGGCAACTGAGGAAACGAAACAGACCGAAAGGAATGTCTAAATCCAGATATACAAGTGCGCTATTCTACTTTCTACTTTGTATGTCACTCTGTCACGCTTCACAATTATGTGACGGCTACACCTATCAATACATTTCGTAATTTTCAATTATTGAATAATCAAATTGCAAGTTACTTCTGCATTTAATGTCCATTTTCATGTTAAACTCGTTCAGGTTATATCATTTACACCTCAAAAATCGGACTACACAAAACGTGTTTACGTCGTATAACGCCATGGTTGGCGTGGTATTTTGTAATCAAACTACTGATTGGTTGAAGTTGTTTAGAGGTGAAATTTACGCACATTGTTGTATTTTTTGCATAACCATTCGATTTTTGTCATAATTAATACCAAATCATTGTATAAGACACGTAACTTAAGAAATGAAAGTATAAGATAATCAACGCTAGGATGAATTTCAGCTACACCCATATTCACGAATGATTACCCAGCAGTACAGTCCACTATAGTGTTAAAGGCCCAATATACGTAACTCCAGGGAAAGGGCCTGTTTCCAAAATGGCCCCTTCTCTGATTCAAATTTCGTGTTGGTGGTGCATTGCCCTTGCCGTTGTGGTAACAAATCTATAAAGTATAAATATTTAGGTCACTTGGTTTGTTTTTTATGGCTCCTCAAAGTTGTACCTTTCAGAAGCTGTCTAAGTGTTGATAAAATGTGCATGTTATGTAAAATATTAATAAAAATCTAATCAAATGATAGTCACCGTAAAGAATACATTCATGGCATGATTGTGACAAAAAATCGTGTTTCCATCGCGCCATTTGGCTGTTTTATGGAAGAAACAATCTCAAAAATGCCATTTTCGATGATAACATTTTAGACACAAAAACTGTGTTTTTTTAGAGAATACACTCTTTTATGGGCGTTGGATGCAAACCAATTTTTATCCTATCAAACAGTACGTAATATGCTATTGATGAGAGGAAAAATCATCAAAATGTAAGTGGTGGAACATTTTCAAATCTTGGGTTGAATTAGCCTATGGTTGAATTGCCGATTTTCGACTTTCTTTAGATAATAGACAAAAACACGAGAGTATTTGCTCGGTATGTTGAGAATATGAACACTGATATGAAAAAAAGTGAGAGAAACACTTTTTCATGAAAAAAATCCAAGATGGCTACTTCACAAGTCCCCGTTGTTGAAGACATTGGCTGACAAATAGGCAGAACAACAAACAAAACGTGTTCCTTATGATTTTGGTTGGTTTTTGCATTTACGGGAGTGTTCATAGCTACGGGCGATTGTATAATACCTATATTTATAAGTTTGGTTAGTCACATGGTAACGGGGATCTTTCATATCGAGCCCCAAACATACTTTCGACATATGCACTATGTTGCCGCATGGAAAACTATTTCAAGTTTTGTCGGAATTTCTTTATCTGTGGTTGTAATGGTCGAGGGTTTTCCAGCGCCCTGTAATACCCAAGGTAGTACAAGATACTGGAGATGTGCGCACACATTCCCATCGTTCTCTCTCCAACTGGGCACTGGCAGTAGTAGTCTTTTATTGGGGCCTCATCATCGGGTGAAACGGTGAACCGTATCCAAACGTTATATTTCGTTTGGCTTTTGTATCGAGAATGTATTTGACATCGGAGAAGGTCTTGGGGAGTGCTGGTAAAGCCACACCTCATAGTCTCCATAATCACTTAAATGTTCGGCGATGTAACCAGGAGCCAGAGATATCTGATACGTTCCACACGTAATGGTTCTCAAGTAATCGAGATCGAGACGGGGAAACAGTACGGAAGATGCATCCATCTTGACAAACTCGGACCTTGCCCGTCTAGATAGATCCGGATCTGTCTTGACTCTCTGAGCTAAACCATTCGGTGTTGTCAAACGGTCCTTCATACGTTCAGCCATTAGCCTATCTTTGGCATCTCTCTCTGGAGATCTCTGGTAGATCGGTCCTCTAATACCATTCAGACAGGCTGTGATGGTTCGAAGCAAAGCCTCGATGACATTGATCAAGCTGTTAGACACCAATTGCGTTCGGAAGAACGTCCAGTGTTTCATACGACCATGATAGGATTCCACAATCCACCTCGATTTGGTGATAGTTCTGTCAAGATTTGCTTGGACGTCAGAATGTTGACTTTGACCGGGTTTCAGGTATGACGGCATGCTAGCAGTGAGGCCAGAGGCTTTGAGAACTGGTAGGACATCTCTAAAACCTCGGTCAACGACAACATTGTCATCTGGTTGTAGCCAAGTAACTAGCTTGTCCATGACTTTTTTTGTAATTGCAGCATCATTTTCGCTGCCAGTGAATGGTCCTACTGTGTCCAGATTGTAGCCATCTGGTAAGGCGATGCTCATGAATTTGAGATAGTTTCTCTTCTTCTGGCTACAGTAGGACATTCTCTGGAGCTTGTGGTTGGACCTTGGAGGTTGGATATAAATATAGGTGCCATCTAATATGGCAGTGGCTTTATCTCCAAAAAATGCTTCTGAAAAGACAGTATTGTGCCCGAGCAACTGTTCTCTTGTCAAGTGATCCGGACCTAGAAATTGTGGGACTATCGATGTGTCTAATGTCTGTACTATGGAGTGGAAAGTTTTGGACACACTTGACTTGGAAATTGCAAAAAGAGAAGAACACTGACTCCAGGAAATGGCGGTTTTCAGTTTTACCCAGACCAGTAGTAGAGCATCGTGTGTAGTCTTGGTATATATACCAGATGAAAGATATGGGGAACAGTGAGAGTGGATTTCGAGGAACTGATCTTTGGACCAACCTGTCCAAGCCATGCATGCCGAGTCATCAAGAGAAGAAAAGCCTATTGCAAACGCAGACTGGTTCTGTGAAAGGACGTGCGACACTTCTAGGAGGTCATTAATGATTTTGATGGTAACTGAGATTCCAAGGAACCTCTACCATCAAGGACAACCTCTGTAGACGGATCTAAGTCGTTACCAATAAGGTGAATGGAGCAGACGCGGGATGAGGTGGGACACCGCAGATTGTGTGAGTAGATCAGGTGATGTCTTGCACGTTTTGGTAAAACTGATGATTTTGTTCCATTTATTGCAAAGGTAACAAGACAGAGACAGCATTTTTTGTGTGAAGATGATCCATTCAAAAGATCATGAAGGGTCAACAACAGCAGGATATGGGACGGGGAGTCGTCTTCTTCCTCTATTTCCTGGTTCTGCGTGGGTTCAGGTTCAGGCTGATTTTTTATCCGAAGATACTTCATGGCAAATGAGTGCTTGTTCCTTTGCTGACATCAATCCTTGTTGCACCAGCGTATCTAGGAGCCATTTATATTGTGGACTATTTACATTGCGTGCACTTTTGTTCTTATTGCCACTACGTTTCATGAACTATAGTTGACAGCCTTCTCCAACACATTTACCCTCCATCTTGAAACAATAACGATTGGTTTATGAAGCATCGATAAAGTAACAAAATAGCAAGCCACCGATGATTGCTGTAAACAGCTAATACTTAGTAGTTTGGTACAATTATGCGAAAATATGTGATAAATAACGAACAACTAATTACACAAAATAACAAGACAATATAATAAATCACATTCAATACCTTACTTAGAACAAAATAAAGTATTTTATATGGATAATCTATCTATTCGATGTGGCGTGTTCGGCAGGCACAAAGAAAGTGAGACAAGTCAGGGTCCCAACCCTGACAGAGCCACAACGCTTTGGAGATGTGACAATAAAACAAGGAAAGTGAGACAAGAATAGCTAGCGTCGAGTCAATGATTCCGTAAACGTATAGACAAAGACAAGAAGATACCGAAAAATGTACAAGGCCACACGATCAGAAAATTCAGAAGAGGACAACTTGACATAGAACAGTATTCATGTATCAGGGTGTCCTCATTGTAAATCTTTATATCGATATTGTTTATTTAGTCGTTAGATATCATAAAACTGTCATGAAAATATCCGCTCTGATATTCAATATAAAATTTTGTATATAATACGCTATATAATAGGGTTTCAGACAAGGTTGTTACTCATTTCCCCTTTTCTTTCAATTTACAACCACATTCAGGCGGCGATATGAGAACGTTCCACCACATGGAATTAGCTGATTTTTGGTACACATATGAAACAAGTAAAGCTCTATCCGATTTTCTGATGGAAATTTGCATCCAAAACTAGAAAATGGGAGAAAATTGCAATTTTATGGCATTTTTCTTAATAAATGTGTCTCTGCAAGTGCATTTTCATCCGAGAAATTTTTTTTTTAATGTTTTATGAATAAACACGATGTTTTGCAAATATTTATCAAAAAAAATTTATACTATGTTGCAAATTACAATTTCGAGATAACCTTCTTTTATTTACGACCTTGCGTCTTTAATGCTCAAAATGGCAACTTTATAAAAATACATTTTCACTGAAATTATGAAATCTGGGTGTCGGAAAGGTGTAAAATTATTCTTCGGAAAAGAAAAAAACAGTAGCTGAGCTAGATAAGAAGTTATACGGGGGCAGGCTCCTATGGAGAATTAACATTACTGGAAACAGGCCCTTTTCGTGATTCTGAAAAATTCCGGAAAAAAATCCAGTTGATAACCATGCAAAAACAATCCTAAAACGAAGTAAACCTGAGCGGTAACTAACAAGAAACTCTTGACAAAAAAATCCAAAGAATTGAAAATAATTCAGGTGGGGCCCACTTCAACAACAAACCGAAGGTAGAAGACGGTTCGAAGTGGACGCGTGTCTACAAATAGCGTGTTTCAAATGCTCCTGTACCGGTAACCGCGAAAGAATTCATCTTGAATATTGCTGATATCAGCTACATCTATAAATATAATAAGTAATTAGGCTTGATTTTCGCTTCAGGTTTTGCCGAAAGTTACGTATATTGGGCCTTTAAGCAAAATAATTGCTAAATATATATATATAGATATTTACATTACTTATTTTTTGTTGTTGACAACTTTGATACAGAAAGACTACGAAATAATATCATAACTATTGAAGGCCTTACGTGTCCGAAATGCACGTCCACAAGCAGTAAGCAGATAAGACTTCGATAGGATCGCTCCTGTATAGAACTATGGAAGCATAATCATTAGTTGTCTACAAATCTGCGATTCAGAATCGATTGTGTTTTTCCGGTGTCGAGCTCGTTTAGAGAAACAATACCCGTCTGACAGTTTTGTTGTTGATATTGAACTGATAAATATCTTTAAATATCTACGACGTAAACATATGTACCGTGTGTTGACCCCGGATATACAAACACCGGTCCTGATTCACACCCATTTCTGCCCGAATAAAGAAAATTAATTCACATGGTCGGTTGCTTATATTATTGTTATCGGAACTAGAGATTAAAATTGAATTTAAATATGCAAACCTACCTTAGTTGAGATATTTACTTGATACACCAAAGACGTCGGTAAAATGGTACAAATACTCTGGACATTGAGTGTTCTGCCAATATATTTCTTTATATTTTCATATCTTAAGAAAACCGAAGGTAAGTGAATAGCAAAACTGCGACCTCCAAAATCTTTGATAATTGTATTTCGATCTCTTTTTTGTTGTGCACATCTGAAATATGCTTGCTTAGAAATTGATATAACCAATTGGTTTATTTGTGTTTAAATCTATGTTTCTTGTATACTTAAATGCGTTTACTAAGCTGTCATTTGAAGAATGGTTTCCCTTATCAGGTTGGTATACTTATAGCATTTTAAAAGAAATAATTAATTAAGCTCTGAGTAAGAAAGGCAAATTGTTGACGATACCATATACGTATTATCTTTTTTGTTAATGGATGGATATGCATTTTGAAATATTCCGTATCAATGTATGATATGAAGGTAAACGTTAATGAATACGCTCATCATTATGCCTCAGTTCTTACTTTGAGGGCGTGAAATGCTTTCTCGCAACACCTGGTTTTATTCTTGTGTACATGTTCAATGGTCTCCGTGTAAATCTTCACTTTGTTTATATTTGTCCCTGGTTAAATCGTTTTTGAGTTCGGATTATGGTTTTGCTGACGCTTTGGTATTTTCTTGTTTTGTTTATTCAATAACAGTTGCGTATATATTATATAGCGGATATCCAATGGTTTGCCGTTTAAAAAATCACAAGTAAGGCAGATTTTTTTTATATTTTCACGAGTGCGTACCACGAGTGAAAATATTTTTTAAAAATCTGCCATACAAGAAATATCGAGAGGGTCATTGTTCTACAGATGGCCGTGTAAGAATTCTACTGTGCAAAAATGTAATAACTAGATATATATGTTAATAACATCTACATGAACATGATATATTAAAATAACGATATGGTTGGTCTCAGAATAAATTAGAGAAGCGTTAACAAAATCATAATCCAAACTCAAAATCAATTAAGCCAGGGGCAAAATATGAACAAAGGAAAGATTTACATGGAGACCCTTGTAAAAGTACAAGAGAATGAGACCAGGTTTCCGGAAGAGTAAGCGTCTTCTGCTTCCTCGACGACAACCGCCATATAAATCTTTATCACATCCAAGTAAACATAAGGTTGGTCTGAGACTGAACATTATGCAACACCCCTTGCAGCCTACACCGGCAGTTCTGGACTCCAACAACAGGGACAGGACTACACGATAACGTGTGGATCTGGATACTTTGTCTCCGTTTACTTCGCGACCTGGGGCAAAGACTACTGGGATGATGATACTTTCGTTAGCTGCTGGGATTCGGACTCAACCTCGGATCTTCATGACGCATGCGCAGAACTCAGTGTTTGCACTTTCCAATTTAACAACGTTTTGTTTGGAAACCCATGTCCTGGAATTTCTAAAGAAGGGGAAGCCAAATGGTACTGCGGACGTAAGTAGATCACTTTATCATGGGGATTTTTTTCCCTATTAAACAAAGTGTACATTGTATTCAGTATAATACAATGTACTGGGACCACTTATGTTGAATGTAATTTGTAAGGGACAGTGTAAATTGCCTACCTGTCATCATAAGATACTGATAATTTTCACTGTTAAAAAGGTGAGATATAGGACGATTTCCATATAGGTTTTTGTTTATATGAACTACAAACCAATATATATGGAATGTTCCTTTAAATTATACATCTCATGGAGTCCTGCACCAAATTACCAAAAAGCACTTCTAAATATACTGAATTAATTATATTCCATTCATACAGTGTATCATTGTAAATAGTCAAAATGTATATATATATTATATAAATATATTTTTAGGGATTGTGTTATTTTAGACACATTGTTTTATATATTCCTTTTGTGAATTAAATTATTTTGCATACGTTACTCGTTCTTTATAATTATACTCTTATGCTCGTAGAATAATTTTACTTTTGTTTACACTTTTTGATTGTTTTTTTTTTAAAGTTCATACAATTTTTGAGTTGTTTGAATAATTGTATTGGTTTCATAGTTATAACAAAATCAGCGAAAGTTTAAAACAAACTTTTCATATTACACAGTAATTGGCATTATACATAATGTCATGTAAATTTGTGTATATATAGATCTTGAATGTCATCCTTGTAGGAGATGCCGGATGGAGTGATTGGACCTCGTGGACTTCCTGTCCCGTGCTGTGTGGGGGCGGGGTAGTGTCCAGGTCACGATCATGTGACAACCCGACCAGAGAATATCCCGGAAGTTACTGTGACGGCTCCGACTACGAAACCACGTCATGTAATAGCCATGCCTGTCCAGGTAGGCTCCGATACTAACAAGTATATAGGTCCGAGGTGTTGGGGGTTAGAAACCTTCGAATATTATCAAGACAAAAATACTGCGGTTATGTGAACGAAAATGGTTTTAAAGTTTTCAATTCATTCCCTATATTATTTTATAACAATTATGAAACACCTTATTCAACCGATATCTATCAGTCTGTTTGGCAAGTGAATTAGCACGCGAGGGGGTCGTATTGTGGGAGGGAACCGGAGTACCCGGAGAAAACCCACGTAGTCGGGCAGATGACCCCATATATGTTCATGTCCGATCTGAGGATAAACCTCGGCCGCCTTAATAAAAGACAAGTGCACCAAAATATCACTACTCTAATTATCCAATTGAACGTTATGTAATCACTCCACAAAGTCACCATCACATTTCATTAAGTGCAGTGAAGCAATGTCGTGCTTTGGTGTTGCGTTCTGTGGCTTAGTCTTTAACATAAAGTGATATCAATAAAAACAGACGGAATTTTAAGATTTCCTATTAGACTATAGGGAAACATATCATTTCAATGGACATTGCAAAGTTAGTTAGAAAATACCTTACATTGGTATATCGACGTGAGGAAAACAGCAAAACTATTACATTACTATATATCTTATTAACACTGTTTAAATAACGGACTGACCTTTAGCCTAAGTTATACGAAAACATAAAACAACAACGGAATAGACTGGGCAACCACACAGTATTACGGTAACGGTCACCGTTTCACTACAATAAAACTGTAACTGAGAAGTACACACTTTATTTCCAAAATGACTTAATGATCCCCAACAGTAAACAATATGTGCAAAATCAAATGATAAATACAGACCATTATGTACTGTACCAATCAGAGCCAACAGTATAATGGTATAACCCTGACCTACTCCCTAAACAGATAAGCCCAAAACGAAAGTAGGCCGATACTATTTTCTCACTTTGAGGACGTGACATTTACTTAGATGTGAGCAAGGATTACATGACGGGTGTTGTCGATGAAGCAGAGGACGCTTACTCTTGCGGAACACCAGGGCCCGTATTTATGAAACCGTTCTTATGCTTAAGCATGGTTTTTGTGTTAAAGCCTAATTGCTTAGTTATTTTGCAATTTATCTAAAATCTGTCTTATTTTGTCAACATTTTGATGATAATATGAAGATTAATGACGCCAAACCTTTTTACAACATTTACATGATTAAGTTGAGTTTCTAAGAAGCTGGATGGAGCACAGAATACATGTTTCAGCACGAGAACGGTTTCATAAATATGGACCCTGATCATATTTTCTGTTGACGGTCTTAGTACAGATATTTCCTTTGTTCATTTTTTGCCCCTTGTTTAATTTTGAGACCGGATTATGTTTCTGTTTACGGTTTAGTATTCCCTGATATTTATTTCTGTAAGTGTTCTAACGTCTCCCAGAGTTATCCGTGGATTTTTTCAGAAGCCATTGTTATGAAATGTTTCATCTGTAATTTTCTTATAGGCCACACATGTTGCTTTTATAAAAGTCTATCTTGTTTGTCTGGTATTTTGTTTAACGATAATGTACAGGGTGTGATCAGGTATAGTATTGTTTCTATGTTTAAATATCCGATCAGGCTAATTTTAGATTAAACTTAATCATTCGTTGATAAACATGCACAATGTACTTACTGACTTTACCGACAGCTGGTGACGTCAACCGTTCTGACAATACATAGGTATTCAACTTCAAACCTACCTCCTACACCACACAATAGACCTTACCTGTACGTACGTTCTTAGACACAATACCTGTAAATCACCTGTCCTGACAGATTAGGGCAATCACCTTGTAATCAACACGTGTAATCTAATAGTCAGTCACCTAAGGATCTGATAGGTGTTCATTGAAGGTCTACACAGGTATAAATATCAGACGACTTCTGCTGTGGGATCTGTAAATATGGCGGGAATGTCAATGTTGGACAGTAAATAAGTTTTTTTTCTCATGTATATTTTTATTCAATCACATATATACGTTACGGCAGTAAATATGTTATGTATGAGTACATACCGACAAATCAACTGGAATATATTACAATTTGTACAACATCAGTGGTACATCTGATCATTATTTTGATGTCAAACAATATCCTTTATCAGAAATAAATAAAACAGATGTATCGTTTTTACACTCTATGTAATAATCGGAACCTTTATTAATTGTATTCACAAAAGGAGCACAAATACACACGAATGATATCTAAAAATCATACAAATAAACTGACCCAGACATATAGTGAAATATTTCAACATACCGAACAGACAGTCATGGCAATAGCAAGTGATTCTGGAGTGTGCTGTTTTTTTCTGATCAACTTTTGATACCTGTACATACTATAAATGTAAGATGTCAAATAAAAACTGTAAAAATAACTACATATATTTCCATCTTTTCTGTAGAGCTTGTTAGCTTAGAGATGTTAATTGAGAATGTTGAGCATATTGTTCTTTTTCTCTTGTAGTTTTTCAGGGGTTTTGGTGTAAATATTTCCTTTGTTTAAGTCTCTAGTTTTATCGATTTTGTGTTCGAATTCTGGTTTTGTGGACGCTTTGGTATTCTCTGATTTTACTTTATCTAGTTGTTTGTATGTAATGGTGGAATAGTAAGAACTGGTTGTTATGTGATATTCTGATAGATCAACAAGTTGTTTTCATATCACCTGTTCTTTAACGGGCTAACCAAGGTATTAGGTCTTACTTGTCCTATAACTCGCCCACCAATGTAATGTTATGCTGTTTTATTTTACAGAAAATGCGCAACTCGTTCACCACAGAGGGCGTAAGTATAACATACAGTTACATTTTCTATTGATGAGAATTAATGCTAAAATCAATCTTGATAAAGCTTTACTAATGGTTAAAACTCGATAATGAGTGAATAAGTGTCCTTGATACGTCCATTGCGCTAAAGCTTGACCACTATAAATACCTTTTATTTCATCCTGTTTCCATTAAATTTTTGTCTAGAATGTTTTACTCTCGGTCTAAAAGCAGCTTGACATCAAATTAAGAACAGGATGAAGCAGTGAACTTTTCACCACTATATTGATATTTGATTTCTAGCATGGAAGTTGGTGTTCAAAGCCCCAAGTGCCACTGTTCCATCCGGGCACGCGGACGTGGTCTCGTTCCTAAGGGACAGTGGCCCCTACCATGACGACGATGTGTCAGTGATGCGGGACTTCTCTTCCGGTGGATCGATGTACAAGTCCGCCATTTTAGACGACTGGGCTACGAAACATAGCATTTCAGCGGTAAAGGAATACATGTTTACGACACAGACGGCTTACAACAGAAAAACATTTTCATTGCATTTATGTCCCCTAATTCTAAATAAAAATTGGAAGGCGGCCCTTTTTTTTTAAGTTTGATGCTGATATGAATGCAAATCGATTTCATATCAATTCAATTCAAACCTATCTTTATTATAGACATAAGTATGATAAATCAACATCCATTATCTTTTAGATTTTGAGGGATTAATGACGTCAATACACACAAGATTCTTGGAATGGCCTAAAGTCATCAAAATGTTTGATTCGAACGGTTGTCTCTTCCTTCACGGTATTCCTTTTTGAGTATGATGATACAATAACCGCTGTCTTTACATAATCGTTTCCCATACCTGCAGGTTCGACTGTCAGTGTACAAAGATGGACGAGAGGCGGCCTACGTCGTGTTTGACGCCACTGGTGTGACGAGTAAAACCGGCTGGATGGATTGTTCCCGCGTGATAGACTCCAGCTGGTCAGACCTTCAGCCGGGCAGTCCAACCGTGTGTGGCATCGAGTACGTTCACTGAGTACATTTCAACTTATTCACCCTTGACATTTCATAATGAGCTACCCCAACCTTTGATTTGGAAGAGCTCAAATGTATCTTGAGGGGTTTATGAGTTAATGTAAGTCGCTAACCCTCAATCTTTCCTTTGTTCATATTTTGCCCCTGGTTTAATCGATTTTGAGTTTGGAATATGATTTTGTTAACGCTCCGGTATTCTCTTATTTATTATCCTCAACATCATGACACACGTGCTACATGTTGAGCAAGACCTTTGATGCTTTCTTGTATACTGTATATAAACTTTATTTATTTTACAACAAATATGAAACAAACTATCAAACTTATGCTCTTTTGACCCTTGAGTTTTCCTTTGATAGCTTTTTAGGATTCGTGATATAAATTTTCATCAGTTGCTACTGTTGTTGTCATACCACCGATACTCTGAGTCCAGATTTCGTGGAAACACCCCCAGTCCGACGTAACCAGAATATGACATAGGCCTACATTAAATCCTCAAGTCATTGAGCAATGGAAACTATTTGAACCGTTTGATAAAGAATACTAAATTAAACAAAAATCTTAATAGGTAATTCCATATGATCATAAATGATGATCAAGTTCTAATTGTATGCAATTAAATATAATCTAGAATTATCTAATACTAAATGCTAGTACTATGATTGTTACAGGGAAACAGGAGTATGGAAAAGAAATTTCTTCATCAATAAAAAGTATGACGGTTGCCAAGGTGATGCGGGATGGTTGATGTTTAAGGATGTGGGTGCCAGTAGCGGATGTGACGACTGGGACACTACGACACTGTCACTGCCCTATATAATGTACTCTACTGACTCAACCTACGTCACATGGCACAATGGTGTGTACTTTATAACTTAACATTATTGGTGTTTATCGTACCATAGTACATGTACATGTAATGATAGACGATGTTTCATTATTATCATATGATATGATACAACATTAAAATTAAAATTAAACCATTTAGTCAATGATATATGGCGAACGCTAAGAATATTATTCGGTATGACTGCACTTGTTCTTTCTGTCAGTTTTGTTTCTTCATTCGCCTCCTTGACATCGCTTTCGAGGTCCTTTTAAGCATTCTAAATAGATTCCCATCTTTTGGTCCCTAGCATCACCGAATGAGTCCTAGAAGGACGAAACATTTATATGATGCAGTTTAATCATTTCCGCTGTCTGTTTTGAGTTTGATTTAATCCAAAGGTCTATAACGTCAGTATCTTTTGATGACGTCAAATAAGGTCACGTGACATGAGCTCATATACCAAGAAATATTACTGATATATAGACTAATACGAAAATAATCACGATACAAACTATTGCATTATGTGTCATCAGGTAAGACTTTGCTTTGTGATACCAATCGCTGTTTTTTTTCATTCTTGTATAATCCTATAGCAAGATGTGAGTGCGACTTCAGCATTGCAAATTCGTACAACCTAACACTATACCATTTACCAGGGTTGTCCGATGATGTTTTTAAGGACATAAGCTCACATCTCAACCAATACTATTACATTTTCTTACTTGTTGGTTTCCAGGAAATACAGGATATGCCGATGCCTTAGCTATATTTGTGATGGGTAAGTAATTCTATGATTTGTGTCTACTTGTCCGATGTCACATCGGCATCTTATTTTCTCTAAGTCTACGTTTTTTTACTGATTGAGCAAGATTGGATCAGATCATAGTCATTCTGTTATGACTGTAATTATTACTCTAATTGTTCAACTTTTTCTAGCGCATTATAAAACACCGGGCTAGTGTTGATAAAATTAGTGCTAAGCATACATAGCTGTTTTGACACCAAGCCAAAGTCATGTACATCATAACCAATGCCGTATGTACACAACAACATCAACAACACACGTATATTGACTTTTATTGGTATATAATATCACCTGCATATTGTATGTGTATGTATCTGCAATTTTGTTCTTACAATGTTGCTATAAAATATCAGAGAATATCAAAACGTCAACAAAACCATCATCCGAACTCAAAGAGTAAGCGTCAATCCTCAAAATTCAAAATGAGAACCGAGTCATAATTGTCAATCACAACAAGTAAACACACTAATGAGCAAACTCAAAAACGTCCATCTTCATATAACACAAAGATACAAAATATTTCTCGATGAGATCAAGATGGCGACCATAAAGCTTTCCAATAGTCTTCATCAACCTGCATCTCTCGAATCCCTGTGCCGTAAGTTTGTTCGTCAGCAATTGATATCCATCACGAAAATGTGATGTATGTATACTATAAACATACATAATATACATATTTATTACTCTTCTTTTCACGCTTTTACCGATGTGATATATCCCTTTGTCATCGTTGGATTGAGACTTAATTATCACTCTATTCATAACAATGGTTGAATGTTACGTCAATAGAATGACGTCACGCCAACAATCAGTCCACATACGACAACCTTCGTCATTGTAACCTATAACGTCAATATAATTGTGAACAATTGAACATCAGGGGAAGACAAAAAATTATCATTCATTCCCTGGGGGTCAAATAGAGAAATCACAACCCTCGGGTAAAGGTTCGTATCTGCAAAAGCTTTGCGCTTGGCGACTTATGAGTTTTTCGAGAAGTTAATAGCAACTTAAGATTTTTCTTAAGGTTAAGCTTGCCCATCGCACCTTTAGTGAGATGAGAGATTCTATTATTTTCATGTTATGTTTTTCTTGTTAACAGACTGGCACATGGTGTTTAAGGGTGTTGATGGTACGCCTCCTTTGGCAGGCTCTTTACAAGATCTGTGGGAAGGTAGTGACACCGAGCGAGATAACGATACATCCGCACGGACGATCACAAATTTACCAGGACAGACGTACAAATCCGGACTAATCGAGGACTGGACGGACACATTCATGATAGTTGATATGGTACATGACATGTTAATAAAACAAAAGTCACAAAACACGATTCATTTATGTAATATACAATGTATCAATTCTGTGGAGGAGGCCACTATAAAAAGATGAATGCAATTACTGGTGACATCATAATCGCGCTAGTGAAATATGTTCTGTCCAGAGTATGATACAAAGAAAATAGTTGAATTAGGAAATTGAATATTATATGAGGAATCCAAGTGTAAAAGATTTGTAAAAAGATATACCATTCCATGTTTTTGCGCTGACTATTTTCACAGGTAAAATATTCCTTCTACACGAACGCCGAGGAAGTCTCGTGGGTGGTGTTCAACGGTAGAGACACTGACAAGACATCGTGGTTCTCTAGTACCAATGTACTGTATTCTCACTACACCGACATAGCGACGACAGCCAAGTCAACATGCTCCATAGCAGGGTTTGTGTACCTTTGTTCTGCATTTATCGTTAAATTGGATAATACAAAAGAAACAAGAGAAGAGCATATTTATACTTAAGAATATAATAGATACAATCGAGCGTAGTAGTGAATTAAACTGCACCATACTCTGTTTGCCCTTCTTGGACTGTCAGTGTTACTAAGCAAGGACCTAAACAGTGATGTCTAGAAGGTGACAAAGGAAACAAATCTCCGAAAAAAGTCAAAATCTAGATAAGGCTGTATACTATATATCGCAATGGTTTATACCTACTACACTGTATATATCACAGTAGCTATATACTATATATCAAAGTCTAATTTGTATGTCGTCCCAAAGCGATTCGAACAGAGCAAATTAGACATCAATGCAAAAGTACGTTCTTTTGTTTTGACAATAATAGTCAGAAATTATTTTCATAGGAGTGGATGATAATCATTTGTCACAAAAACCTGACATTTCATAATCGTTTAAGTAACTGGTAATTTATTACTACATAAACATTAATACGGTATTGGTCAACTATAATTAATTTGTCCGAGAATATTGGACTGTCATACATGAACGAAAACGTTTCAGAGAAAAAAATGCAGTTATCGGGTTATTCTATTTATTCATTTAATATGATTAATTACAATTCAAATCGATATTGATATATAAATTAGCAATACTGCAGTAAAACGGTCCTACACGGATAACATAAATGGAACATGTGCAAACATTATGAGTTATTGTCGAAAAGACATTTCTAAGTGATTGCCATATGAGATAAGCTTAAACATCTGGAGGTCAAGTACTGTGGTTGCTTTTAAAAACGAATGACTAAAATCAAAACATATCAAATATTTCGTATGAAATGCAATTGCAAACTTGTACTATTGCACACCTTGTAAATACTCCAAACGTGTTTTATCTGACTTTCTGGGATGACTTTATGCTGTAACAGAGATGGAATGAATACGTTTGCGGTCGTTAATGATGACAGTAGCTGTTCTAGTTTTCGGGCCTGGATGATGGTTATAGACAGCTCGGGAGGAGCGCCGATGTGTTCGTTTGACAATAACGTCAGACAGAAGCCGTACTTTCTGTACAGTGGATCAGCGAATGCCGGTCTTGTTGAATCAGGTACACAGACAGGACAAAGTGATTTTTACATGCAATATCTTACAAAAGTAAAACGTTGTGAAATGTTCACGACTTGTGTTTTGAAACTAAACGCAGACTTTTCCTTTGTCAATATATTCAATTAAAATTCCATAATGTCCTAGTAATTGCAATATGATTTAAAAAAAAAAAAACATATTAATTATCTTGTTTTAATTTTTATAATTATTTATCTGAATATACAAATAGTTCAATTTTGCTCCGTTTTATAAGCTATAACGTTCTATCAAATTATCAGGTCATACAATGCCTTCTACAAATAGATAATCGCGCGAGAGTATTTTAAAAGGTGCAGTAGCACATGTTCGTGTTACGTCATATTTAAGGTTGATAAAAAAAGAAACGATAAGAATCAATTGTTTTAAAACCTGCGTATTTTCTTAACTGATCCGAGAACTATGTTTGTGTGACAATAGTTAAATCATCAGCTTTCTCTTTGAAAACAGATTGCTTGTAATTGACTCCACCTGCATGTGCGATATCAGTCATGTAAAAGAAACCCATATTCAATTATGAAAATTTACAATTCTGATATTTTATATATTCCGTAGGTGGTAATTGGGACAACACCGGTTTCCCATCAGCTGACATTTTAGGAGTATTTGTGATTGGCTGGTTTCCAGTTATGAAGGTATCACTTGGCCAATCGGTATCACCTGCCCTTGGTATTTATGACCTGTGGACAAAAACGTACACACTGAACGAGTTTGATAAGGACGCATTATCTTTCCAATATGGAACAAAGTCCTTCAAATCAAGCGTTGTGGATTCCTGGAACAACTTCTACATCAGTTCGGTAAGAAGGACTTATTTCTACAAACGAGCCCAGTTTGTGACGCTCCCGATTGCGTTACTATATACTAGTTATTCAGCGTGCCCAGAATCGACCTTTAAACACGCGAAATAAATCAAAGCTCATTGATACAACGTTATTTGATCCCAATATATTAACATTTCTGTTTGAAGGTACGAGTCTCATTTTATACATCTGGAGTAGAACAGGCCTACGTCGTGTTTGACGCTCATGGTTCTGATAAAGTCAGCTGGTTTGACTGTGATAGGATCCTATATACATCTTACAAAGACCTTAACAGGGACACCACAACCATCCACTGCAGTATACCAGGGTAACTATCACAATTATTTTCAACAAATGCAGTATAAAATTGTTAATAGCTGTCATTTTAACCGTACCAATCAAATGACTTTGTAAGGAAGTAAGCATCTTAATGATTTATCATTTACTATTGTGAATCTTGCGTGCCATAAATAATAAGTTAATTAAATATATTTAAGAAGAAAAATAGAACTCATCCGATAACATGTCTTATTTTGGATTACATGGAGTATTTCTTACAATACTATTAATTAATTTATGTCATTCTGTCATTATGGCTCTTGCAACTGTATCAGCCAGGCACCCCTTCAACTTATATCCGCTTATTGTGTACGATATGGCAATCAATGTCCAAAATAATATAATATGAACGTAATAATGACTTTCCCCACAGAGATGTATCATTAACATTAATATGAACGTAATAATGACTTTCCCCACAGAGATGTATCATTAACATTAATATGAACGTAATAATGACCTTCCCAACAGAGATAACACTCTACAACGCTACTTCTTCCTCGAGTACGAGTATAACGGCTGCAGTGCTGATGCAGGCTGGTTTGGTGTAATGGAGTCAGGGTCGGGGTGTAACTGGGAGCGGAGACGATCAACACCTTACGCTATCTACTCCGACAACAACGACGGGTTCGAAATTAACACAAGTAAGTGTGAGTGTATCTGAAATGTCCACTAGTTGTTTAAGAAGTCTGATTTGCGTGCGAGTGACGCATAGTATATCGCTCCTATCTCAAATAGCATAGACTCATTTGTTCATGCATGTATATAACGTGTCCTACCAGTGGAAATAATGACTTGTTACACCGAAACAATTTAGAGGTACTAGCCTTAATTGACATTTTCGTACCAGTAGAAATAATGACTTGTTACACCGAAACAATTAAGGGGTACTGGTTTTAATTGACATTTTCGTACCAGTAGAAACAATGATTTGTTTCACCGAAACACTAGCATTAATTGACAGTCATAATACATGTATATGTGAAAAAACAAGATACAACTCCCATTGAATCACTCATCCAAAATGTTTCCTAAAAATGTTGTTTTTCTTGTAGATATGGCCACTGCCGACGTATTTGCGATATCTGTAGGTAAGTTATCGCCATCAGTTTTTTATTTACACTTTCTTAAATGTTGGTCAACAGACAGGAGATTACGCTCGATAAAATATAGGAACATAGATAATTTTTAATTATGTTTCAGAGTTATTTCATTTTTTTTTGCCAAACAAAATGATCAATTAGTTAATTTTGTTTCCTTAACGGGAAATTTGGGGTTTTTTTGTTAAATAGTTAGTATGATCAGTATTACGATGTAATGTGTTTTATAATCAACAAAATGAATGTTTGTCTGATTAATAGTGGAAACGATGCATCCAGTAAAATGTTAACTGTTCTTAAAAGTCGACACTAAAAGACCTTTGATTACATAAATTATTTATTTATTTATAAATTCAAAAGTTTTGAAAATCAAAATTATTATTAAGTAGAATAGTAATTAATTTTAACGGTGTCAACTGATAATCTTATTATTCATAACAAAAATGATGATAATTAATGTAAACTTCAAATTAGAAAAAAATAGAAATATTTCATTGTGTTAAGGCATGGAGGATCACTGTAGTATGGTGACGTGTGACAATGGCGCCACATGCTACGACAGGGGTATCACGTATGACTGTGAATGTGTCGGAGACTTCTACGGAATATTGTGTGAAAATTGTGAGTAGAACAACGGTTTATCCATTGGTTATGCTTTTTCTTGCAAAAGCCGATAAGTAAAAAAAAAAAAAAAATCCTTATTAAGAGTTATGCTAAGTCGTTATTACGAGTAAAGCTTAGTCTTTATTAGAGATAAGCTAAATCGTTATTACGATATTCGTTATTTTGTAGCATAGATGCATTTTAAAAAGGTTGTTGTTGTTTGTTGGATTATTTTGATTGCATGAATCTCATTAGCATTTTCACGTATTGATTTTCCGTATAAAGGCTAAAGCAACATAAATATATTCACTTTATCAAGAATTTGTACGTATTGATTTTCCTCATAAAGACTAAAGTGACATAAATATTTTCACTTGATCAAGAAACAGTTAACTTGTTATGATGTAGTAATAAAGTGTTAATCAATTTGTGTGTATCTTAACTCACATTTTCCCTTGTAGTGGACGGTGGTTGGACGGAGTGGTCTAACTGGACAGTTTGTAGCACCACATGCTACGCCGCCGGTACACAGTCCAGGGTTCGGCAGTGTACTAACCCCTCCAAAGTAGGTCAGGGCTTGGACTGCCCCGGAGAAGCATCGGAAACAGTTGACTGTATACCCGATTTCCCTATATGTGATGGTATGTAATGTTTTTGCGGTTATTATAGGAAAACGTCATTTATAACGCCGTATTTCAATTGATGCATACAAAAAACCTAAACCTTTATATTTTCTTTTTAAACAATAATTGTTTTGGATGTTGCAATGTACAAATACCGTAAATATTGACATTGTAAAATGGGTTTTGTTTTTGTTTTTTGGGGGTTTGTTTTGCGTTGAGTAAATAAGTACGTAGATATCCACATAAGAGCACATGAAAATATAATTTGACTCATAAAATATGATTTCACGCTGTTGCTATTT
Source organism: Mimachlamys varia (assembly GCA_947623455.1). NCBI lineage: Eukaryota > Metazoa > Mollusca > Bivalvia > Pectinida > Pectinidae > Mimachlamys > Mimachlamys varia. The sequence goes on along the minus strand of OX392542.1, from coordinate 5,538,474 downwards.
AGATATTTTACATGCAAAATATTGGTCGAATTAAGTTAATCAGAAAAAAAATGAATATTAAAAAACATAATTGTAAACATGATTGTTGTGCCTTTTCAGAATATAATACTGGCTATTTGGATGACAATACAATTTACCAAATGGTGTGTCCGAAAGGATATTACGTTTTTGTGGAATCAGCATTTTACGGAAATGAGGAACATGACTGTATCGATACAATTGCCACAACAAAACTTGCGTCGTTATGTCACGGCGTCAACGAAAACTGCACCTTTAGTTTCAACAGCGCTGATTTCGGAGACCCCTGCTGGCGATACACAAAAGAAGGGAACGCAACTCTATATTGTGCAAGTATGTACAAGATCAATGCTATAACCCCTGCTCTATTATTCTGTTTATTAGGTCAAAAAAATTTGACGCATGATGGCAATATGTTTGCTAAAAGTCTTTTATTTGTTTAGTTTTTTTTTTTTTGCTATATATTCTTTGTACTTGTATTATGCTCTGCTGTATAGAATAAGATAAATGAACAAAAAATAAACTTTAGATATTGTAGATGTGCGTAACCTATATCACGTTTAAAAATTTTGGTTGCCAATGTAACCGGTCACTTTAATTTTTTAGGGGGAAATGTTTTCCACACAACTACTTATTAACCTGTTAATCGATTCAAGTGAAACTACACAGGAATGTTAGGAATCATGCGTAAATGTGCATGCAGGGTATTTTTCTCTGCAGAAATTTTGGTTGCCATGGTAATTAGGTCAAAATACCTAAATTCTTGTTGAACACTAATTGGTCAGCACAACTCCATCTAAACCTATGAACCGATTTCAATAGAACTACATAGGAATGTAAGGAACTATTTGTAGACATGCATCCATTTTTTTACCAACAGACATTTCTGTGGTACCCAGATCTCATAAATAGTTTTTTGTTGAAAACCTTCGACTAGAAAACTCCATCTAATCAGTAAATCAAATTCAATGAATGATATGGACCGTGTGTAGATATGTATACATATTGTTTTATGCATACTTATAGTTGCCATGGCAACCAGGTCACTATAAACAGGTTTTGTGGGAACTAGGCTAGACTAATGTTCCTAAACACGTGAATCAATTTCAGTGAAACAACACATAGATGATGTCTAGATGTGTCTGCAGATTAAAATGTGTTCGTCATCAACATTGTTTTATACAGTCACATTTGTCTCTTGATAAAGTCCACTCAGCGACCATTATCCGTCCTCGATATCTTGAGGCATAGAGAGCGTAAGTTTGCCTTATCCCTCGAGATGATGATCATTTGTAGGCTTAAAAATAACCTTTTATTTGAACAATTGTCTCTCACTGTAATGACCACGAATAGTCTGACCTCTCAACTTTTCCACTGGACAGTTTTATAGTCATTTTACTCACCAATATAGAGATCATATCTACAATTTCCCTGATATGCTCCTATTGGCTTATAATCGCTCCTCCATTATAAGAGTCAAGTAATATTACGTAGTTCTACATGTTATATAATATATAAGTCATGTGTCTTATATCTGCCCTGAACAACTGTTTGGTGTGTCTCTCCTATGAAAGATAAGGACCACTACTCTGTTTATAAAAAGTACTACTTTACAAAAAACGCAGTATTGACAACGATCTGCTCCTCCAGAACAATGCATAGTAGGTTCTACTGAAGTTATTTATATAGGGGGTGATAAGTTATATAGGGGGTGATAAGTTATATAGGGGGTGATAAGTTATATAGTGGGTGATAAGAGATGAAATCCCTTTTTTATTGGTGTGGTTTAACACCTGACGAATTGTTGCTGATAGGGGACGGTGTATGGAACACGTGGCAAGCCTGGACCTACTGTTCTCTCACCTGTGGAGGAGGGACAAGGACACGCAGACGTACCTGTGATAACCCCACCACTGTCTCACCTGGATTATACTGCCCGGACTCACCTGATGATTCCAAGTCATGCTTTACGGAACCATGCCCTGGTACTGATGTTTGCAATACAATAACGTTCAATGATATTCATAAAAGCACATGCATTTAAGTTTCTGATTATACAAAAATACAAAACCATTGCAATGATTCACCTGGAATCAGAAGCAATATGAAATCTGACAATGACTTAGGTATCGCTTCGTTTTTTATATCTAATAATAATATCAAAATGGGCAATGTCTTTTTATTATGTATATATATATATTATTTTGTTTCTTTACTGACGTTAAACAGGCCTAAATTCATGACACTGTTTTGATGACATATGTTATGTGCTCAAGCTAACTTTGTTTTCACCGAACATGTTCATTTAGCAGGAAATATGTATAACTTCAGCTTTTCTTATGATGACTGTTATTGATTTGAAGAATTATTAAAAACATGTATCCTAAGAAAAGCTGAAGTTTCTTTTAACCTGCATTGGTAATATAATATGATTAAAAAGTAAATAGTACCGAAGGATAATAACGTCTCACCTTAAAGTCCGCTTCCCATCTTATTCCAGCTCTCAGATTAACTGATGTATTAGGCAAGAGCTGGAAATCTAAGTTTAGGCTTAGAAACACTTTCATGAATACATGCTCAATTAGTAAAGATGAAATTGTCCATTCGAAGTACATACAGATATCAAAGTGTTATATATATTTATATGTTTGCTATGTTGTAAATTAGCTTATTATACTCTGCTATATAGTATGTGGGGACCATTATGCTGGGTATGACGATCCCAGGAATATAAGCATCAACAATGACACCAGTAAAGGTAAGAAATAGTAAATATTTATAAATATTGTGATAATGAAACATAGTTTGACATTATGATCCAAAATAGCCACAGTATCCGAACAGACGAATGTTCTTTCGATGTTTAATCATTTTAAGGTTTTTTGGAAAAAGTAACTTAATATATATGACTGTTTTATTGCATTCACTTTATGTTAATGTTAATGTACATTTTGACATTTCACAAGGTGATGGTCGAAATTGTTTGTTTTGTAATTGTCTTGTGATGTATTGTGAAAAAATGTGAATGAAAAACAATTTTACATTATGTTAATGAATACATTTTGACATTACCAGGGCACGCTTACATCCTACTGGATATTAATTGGGATATCCCCTGTTGTGAGTTGATATCAGCATGGGAATTTGTTCCCATAACAACAGGGATGATTGACTTCCATGTGTGGCGAAAACAATCCAACGGCTTATACCTACTGGCTTCATCTGTAACCTATATGGTAAACGGTAGGTTTATGGGGCTTTTTAATTATGCAAAATAAACAACAGAGAATACCGAAACGCCAACAAAACCATAATCCGTTCTCAAAATCGATTAAACTAGAGTCAATATAATAACAAAGCAAAGATTTACATAGAGATTCTTGTAAAAATACAAGAGAATAAGAACATGTGTTCCGGAAGTATGTTTTACTAAAATGTGCTAAACTAACGTCAAACCAATTGCAGGCAAACACATTTGGCCAAATATTGCATTTTGTTTACTTATAAGTGAGACGAGAATTAGATGATACAAATAGTAAAGTGATTTTTCAGTGTGTCAATAATAATATACCATGCGTAATGGATAAGTTATATATCAGATATAATTACTATGTATCGTTTACTTCTAAATTAAGCATGTTCATTTATTATAGAATCGCAAGTAGGACAATTGGTAAATTTTACACTCCCGCCAGGCGAAAGAATCACTGTACTAGAAGGAGATGAAATCGGATGGTAAGTATCGTGTCAACAAAAGCGTACAGTTCAAATAAATATAAATAAATGCGATTAAAGATATAAATTATTTGAACTATGAGAAACGCTGTAAGATTATTCTCTGCGTGTAACTTGAGTTTTGGATACTTGTCAACATAGTATTATCAAAATTTAAATTGTTTAAAGATACTTGTGTATTATCGTACATGGTAACTATATGTCTCAGATTTTATTAATATATCAGCGTAATATGATGTTTAGATTGAGCAAAGCATGATAAAGGTGGAGCACGAGAACGGCTTAACAAAAACAGAATCAATTACAATAATACTAAAACAAATTCATAGGAATTCTAAAGTGGTTTTGCCTGCGAAGTAAACAGAGATCCTTATGCTGAGTAAATTTCGTCTACGTTTTCTAAAATAAATACTGGAACATGTCACAGCAAAAGTGTACATGTTGTAAGAGTAGTTGAAAAATCAGGTAGTCAATCCTGAATAATCGATAGGCGTATACCTCTTCTTTGAAGATTGCAAAAAAGGAGTGACAACCATTTCCAAACCCTTTAAATTTTACCATTATGAGACTGCGAATTAGTCTTTTTTTTTCATCAACAAGGTGACCCACACAGAGCCTTCGGTTTTGCTATGACATATTCCGATGTGTAGAGAGAGTAATACGTGGATATTAGGATGGTTGAATCGAAATACATGTAATAATTAAAGCTGACAATGCAAGTTATAAAGCTTTTTTGTTGAGATTAAAAAAAAATACGGTAAAGTTATATTTCAGAAAGCTTCTGAGATGCCCCCCTAACCGGTTACTAAGGAGAGGCAGACATTTTAGTTTTTGCCTTGCTTGGAAACGAGAGTCGGCCTCCCTGGGTATAAAAGGCACTCAGCCTGTCAAACCGGTTTTTACATGAACACTGGCCGTGCAAAGTGCAACACACCTGCGGACACAACAGGTGACACTGGAGTTACAAAACTGGAATGACAAACACACACTTACCTTGAAGTTGAAGTTACATGAAGATGGCCACTCTCTCAGCCACCATCATAAATCGTGTGCCAAAGCAAAATGAAAAAAAAAATAAAACTGAAAACACCCTAACTGTCCCTTTACCTATGTATACGTAATGGACATCAACATGTTGATTTTACATTCGGAAGCAGAGCGAAACATTCCGAACAGAATATGTACTCGCTTGTAATGAAAATGTAGTGTAACACGCGAGCATAGTCTTGATTATGTAAAACACGTGCACGAACACATGCGAGTGAGGGGAACTTATTTTGACGAAAATAAATGGATGTTATAGCAATGTTTATCACACAGGAACTGATTACTCGTAGCGACATGATGTTCCAATTGAATACTAAGGTAGGTTTATCAGTTGTCATTCATGTACTTATTTTTTATTCGCACGAGTTTTGGTGTAATCTAATGTTTTTTTTCTTAATTTTGCTCATATTGTATAATATCGTTATAATAACAACTTCTATATCCATGTCAACGTTCTTCAGATACTGATCGAAAATATCGTAAACAAATCAGAAAGTATGTGTTGGCTAGCAATATAGGTCTATAAAAGTGTCGCCGTGCGGTTTCATCACGACAATGAGAACCGGTTTGACGGCCTAGGTGCCTTTATACCCAAGGAAGCCGACTATCGTTACCAAGCAAGCAAAAACTAAAATGTCTGCCATTCCTTAGTAACCTGTAAGGGGGCATCTCAGAAGATTTCTAAAATTTTTACTTGGCCGTTTTTTTTTTTTTTAAATATCAACAATAAAGCTTTTTAACTTGCATTGTCAGCTTTAAGTTGAGTCCTCTTTTTATACAACATACAGGTATTGTCCAGGCGTTAATATGATACCATATACAAACTGTAGTGGTGAAATGTGTCCGAACAAAACTCGCAAAGCCGCATTCTCTACTAGACCCTCCAAATTACAAGTGTTCGACTGGGAAAGCCGGCCCGAGATCCTTGACCAAGCTTATGCGATACGCTTCTTCACTCATGCAAGTAAGTTTAATCGTGAGTGTTGTTGTTGTTGTTGATAATGGACTTTGACTGGCTGTGAAGTCGAGGGTTGCTCCTTTGTATTCTTCAAAAAGACAGATATTTAGAAATTGGTTAGTTTTTTTCATTTTTTTCATGTCTTTGTTGAATTGATGCAACTTTTGGTAAAAGTGTCTTTCCGTTCATTGACAAATAATGTCCTATCAAATATCCGTTTAGTTGTTAAGTGGCATTGTCCAGTGAATTGTATATTTGTTATATACAAAGAGTACCTTATTGTTGTGATTGAGAAAAGTGCTTTGATCGGTTCTCGCTTTGGGGTTGGATGTGACCCAGACTAACATGGCGGGTGTCGTCAATGAAGCAGAAAACTCTTGCTCTTCCGATACACTTGGTTTTATTATATTTTATCTTTTCGGTGATATATGTATCACTCTTTCTATGTTCATATTTTGCCCCAAGTTTCATCGATTATAAGTGTCGATTATGGTTTTGTGGACGCTTCAGTTTTTTTTCATTTTTTTTTTTTATTGCGATTGATTGAAATGTTATTTTTCAGACACAATGCCGTACGTGAACCAAACCGAGTTTGCTGCACTTGTCAAAGACTTCAGTCCTGTAGGAACACGGGCCTTACCATACTGGATCACAGACGAGGACGTGGACGATGTCCTCATTCACTCTTTTACACATCAACTCTTCGAACTCAATACCACATTTGCAAGTAAGATTTATGCATTATAAATTAATAAATATTATGGATACTAATCAATTACATATTAGTCTTGGCTTTTTTTCCTGAAATAATGAGATTTAATATTTTTGATATCTTGGATGAGTCCATGTTTTAAACAAGGGGACGATATAATTCAGCCGGACAACGAACAAGAAATTTGTTCTCAATAACTTAACGGTCGGTAGATATACAATGTACATTTAGATTTTTGATGACAAATTATTAAAATTCCCATAGACTCTGTCTCCTTTTGGTATGTTGATATTGTCGTTACTGGTTTGGTTTTCTTGTCTTTCCGAACATAGTAAGGGTTATCTGACGTGCATTTTGTAAATGTCATTTGACGGAGAGTTTAGGAAACAAACTTAGCAGTAATACACGATTCAAAATTATACAGAACTAGTTTAATTTTACTTTTAAATTCATAAACTAAAGGGGTTTTACGCACCTGACCCTTCTGCTACTATATTAGTATAGAAATTTGGATTCCCACCTTTTGGCCCCTAGCATCACTGAAGAGTCCTTGGAGGACGAAACAGATGTATGATGCAGTTTAATTAATTTTTTCGGCTTACTGTATCTATAACTAAATTTAAAAGATGCATCATATGTGTGTGTTACATCATCCTTTACCATGGTAAGGGTTGAAGTTAATTTCTGTTTATGCGTTTGACTTCTTGATATGGGTCAATGATTCACGTCACGAAACCGGCGACATTTCAGTACCACAATGCGGACATTGTAAAGCCTTTGTAAAGCGTATTTTTCTCTCATATTTAACTTCACAATCAACTCGAAAACTACAATATGAGAGAAAATACGAGAGAAAATTACATATTCATGACCAGGAGTGCAGGATAGGGAAATTCAAGCATCAAAATGTTCAAATAGTATATTTCGCTATCCTATGCCCAAACATATCTTCGAATATAGATAACCGAGCAAGCTGGTTAGGGATTGAATGAACATGTATGTGCACTCTATCTTACTTAAATAACATCACAATTTCTGCCTATGTTTTCAGACGACATTCATATCCAAACGAAGTCAAGCATGCCAAAGGATTACAACGTATTTTCCTTGGTGTTAAGGTCATGGGATATGTGTTCAAACACTGCCACAACAACTGTGGAAATTACAACGTACAATGCGGTAAGAGAAGGGCGTGTTATATAACAATACGACATATGTATGTGTGTGTGTTTGACCAATATTAATATAACATATGTATAATACAAATACTTCTAGCAAAAATATCTATGAAAAACACTGGAGTAATGTCATATTTCTTAATACTTTAAGATTTTATTTGTTTGTTAATTCAAAATGAAAATATCTTGTTCGCTTCCAGCCGCCGATGTTTCTGAACTTGCCGGAAGAAATATCTATAGCTGAGGATGTGTCGACACCGTCGTTATTGTATGAACTCGATGTAGTAGACTTGTCTGAGAATGACAGTATCTGCTGTACTCTGTCGGAGGTCACGCCCTGGTCACCTAACTTCAGACTGTCCTTTATAGATAATGGTATGTTATTTAAACTCTTTAACCCAGACACTTTCGTGGACTTCGTGTTTCTGTGATACTGGAAAACATAAATGTACGATATTGAAAAATAATGAAACATTAGTTGAAAGTTATTATCGGACAAATTAATAAAAATGACACGGATGTTTTTCATACCTACAGTATACTCCGCTTAAGTTTGTTTTAAATATACTTAATAATAAGTGTTTAGTACATATTAGTTCATGACATAAATGAAAACTATCTGATGGCTAGTACAATGGACAGGTAATAAGGTGTGGAAATGTACTGACGTAATGGCGACTAGAATACTACCACCGACCAGCTAAACTCATTGGATTAGAGCGATATATCTGGACGAAGGCACAGAATACGAATTCATGTCTTGTCCCGTGGCATTTAGAACAAAACCATAACTGTACTGATAAATATATGTTTTTGTGTTTCCAGTCATGCAAAGTGGTAGTTTTATCATAGTGGTACAGGGGTCTGTAACACAAGGATTTTCTAAAGAGTGAAATATACCAAATTTGATATACCTCGCCTGCATACCACATACCAATAGGTGTTAAGGTTTGTCAACAAAAGACAAACTAGTGTATTTAAAGATAAACAGCCTACACACCACTTACATATTGTACCAATTGGTGTTTAATCATCACATAGCATTACTCATAAATAGGACAAGTGTCTTTCCTGTGTCAAAGAGCAAAGGTCCCCGTTAACACTTGAGAAAAGCATGTTAGAGTTACGCTTCCGTTATTTGAAAATAATTCAACGTAATTTCCTTTATTTTTTTTTAATTCATTAAACAACGGGGTTATGAATCCCCCCTCTGACCCACGTTTAACAGTACTTTATATATTTTTTATTTATCATAATTTTGCCCCTAGAATCATCAATGAGTCTTAGAAGGACGAAACAGTTGTATGACACAGTGCGTTTTTCCTTGTTGCAGACTCGTGTGGGTGTCACTGTCGTCCATGTAGAATTCACAATATTTATTTGTTTTCAGAATACAAACTGTACACGACAGAACAAGCTGCCTTCGACTATAAGGAGATATCTAACTACTATAGAATCAGGCTGTGCTGCTCCGACTCCTACGGCGTCTCCTCAAACTTCCTAGAAGTGTACATCACTGATGTTCAAAAAGAAAAACTCTATTCTCCTCCAAGTAAGTTTGGTATCTCTTTCTGTAATTTTAAACCACTTGTCCATATTTGCTAAATTTTATTCAATGGAGACCTGACAATGAGGCGTGCATAATGTATAGATTTTTAGAGATTATGTTGTGAAGAATTTCGTTTGCTTTTCTTTAGCATATAGTCATGGGCTGAATGTGAGAATGTCAGTTTTCAGTATGCTTCTTAGTGTGTCATTTTTGTTCGATTCTTCATTTCGAGTTCGAATAGCAGTTTTCTTCACCCGTCTATTCTTTAAATATTGAAACGATACTAACTTTGGTAACCATTCAAGGAAAGCGGAAACTATGCTTTTTTGATATCCTGTAATCGATTGGATTGATTTTCAAGACGTTTACTTTCTCGTATCATGCCAGACGTTCTTCATATCTAAAATGCATGCATGCTTACATTACTTACATGGGTCCAAATATCCACCAGATTTAAAATTTTGGCAGCAAACGTTCAAATTACGACGTCATGCATAACTACTTTATGGTATTTATATACTGTATTTCCTTTCACAGCCTGGTTTCTGACTGCAATTGGAATCTGCCTCGTTCCTGTAACGATCCTCCTCATTTCAACCTGCAATCGGACAACCTCGGGCCGGAAAGCGAGGTGTTCCGATTGTTCAACCTGTTGTTTGATGTGTGTAACGTTCTGCGCAGAACCGGATGTGGAATACTTCTTCTCTCGATGAACATTATGACAATTTGAATTTGGCGACATTATTTGTGAGACCACGCTTGGAGTATATTTTACTGCTGGAACTGCCAACCGTCTTAAAATGTGTTCAAGTGCAATAATTACATAATCATACTTATTATAAATGTACAACACGTGTTATTTGCCGTGTAATAAAGTCGTTCAATTAAAACGACATAGAACAACACTTACAAATGAATTTGTAAATAAAATCGTGGCGCCATATACAAATATTTACATTTGCCACGCATTTTAGCATTGACACAATGCTAAGAGGCAGTTGACACCATACGCCTATAACATCCAGTGCCTCGGACTATAACAACATTTGCTATTGTGACTTCATCGATTTCAATGTTGTCTACACTTGATTTACTGTTCAAAATCAGTTCGAAAGGACTAAATAAAATACAATTAGTCTATCAAAATGTAAATATAAGTTCCGGGCTTTATTTAGATTATCATCATTAGCAATTTGTGTTTCAGGACTGTATTTGCTAAAACATTGATTGATTAAATGACATATCATGTTACTGAATATGACGTCACCACATATATGTTCTCTCCTCAAAGATATTACCGACACATCTTCAGATTTGACATGAACATGATATTGGTTGTATGATAGTGTATACCTATGAATAAAATTGTTGCGATATGTATAAGTATAAATTGCGTGTATCCACTATATGTGTATTATTATGTGATGCAATTCGCAAGCATTCTATTATCGACCATTGTATGATATGATTATAATTAAAAAATCGATAGGATGCTAGTTTTTGTCATGTTTTGGAACATCTTTTTCAGTGGATTCTGATCTCCTTTCATTTGGTTTTTTCCGACGCTCACGAAAACTCATTGATTTGAATGTAAAACCGAGTTTATAATTAGAAGCCATAGGCGGATCCAGGATTTTGGACCGGGGGCGTACATTTATTTTTTCTTCTCAAAGTAACTTTTGTGTAAAGGGTGTTCGGCCTCTCATCAACATTGAGTTCACAACAGCATTATAAATTGCATCTTCAGTTTAAACATATTTTTAAACCCCAAGGTTTGCTGGAGCCTCCATAGCCACAGTTAATCTCATTTGAGTTGTGGCACGGTACATAATATACACATTTTCGTAGTACACGATTTGAAATTATACAGAAAAAGTTTAATTTTACTTCTAAATTCATAAATTAAAGGGGTTTTACGCACCTGGCCCTTCATCTTCTACATTAGTTTAGAAATTTTGGATTCCTTCCTTTTGGCCCCTAGCATCACCGAAAAGCCTTGGAGGACGAAACAGCTGTATGATGCAGTTTTATTCATTTTCCGGCATACTGTATCTATTACTAAATTTAAGAGGTGCAGCATATGAGTGTGTTACGTGATCTTTAAAACAAGCATGAGGATTGGGCACAAGTTATATACAACTTATAAAAGCCCTCTTCTCCCCAATTGATTACAACAATGTGACAGTAACAACGGATATTTACATAGATTTTACAATAAAAAAAATATATTAGGAAAGTGAAGGGAAACAGAGGACCATCCAACAATTAGTTTATGTATGTTTACTATACATACAATAACATAATTTCTGCCTGGCACAAACTACATACACACTCAGGCTCCTTCGTCTATTCAGATTAACCGTTCTCCTTTGTCATTCGTGCTTCTCCTCGGTATCGTTTCATTGTGCCAGGTATTTACATATCAAATCAATTTATTCCGTGTATAAATATATTCTTTACAACACTTCATAAGGTTCCAGAAATGGTAGTGGCGTCTTTGTTGTTCATACGAGGAGTGTTCGAAAATTCCTTGAAAACCACTAACCGGATCCCTTGTAGTATACATGGTGTTGAATATGGTTGAAAACGAATAGAAAATGTCGCTGAAATCAGGTGCTATATAAAAGCCCGCTATAAGTTGGGATTGAGCGTCAAAAATATACATGATGAGATATGTGCTGCTTGTGGGAACATTCTGGTCACGAATCAGTCAAAGAAGGTGCTCTTTACAAATACCAAGGTCAGCGGTTACGAAATTAAACGTCAATAAAATCAAGTAAACCATTGAGAAAGATGCCAGTTATACAGCCGGACAGCTAACACAAACGAAAAACTTGCCAAAATGCCCAATATTGCTAAACGAACACATAGAAGACCTTATCCCGTGTGATTTTTTCCCAAATTGGTCTTTCCGAATTAAAAAAGACCACCAAATACCTGGTAGGAGATATATTGGTCCAGATGCGAGCTGGAATCTGCAGTTTATCAGTGCCCAAAGAGGAGTGTGAAAATTGTTTAAAAAAAATGGATTCAAAGATTGAAACGGTGTGTTAAGTTAGAGGGGAATATTTAGAAGGTAACTAGACAAAATGCATTCAAATTTTGAAGAAAACAGGTAATTTGCCAAAGTTTTCGAACACCCCTCGTATGCTATCGTGTGATCGATATCAGCCAAATTGTGAAGACAAAGATATTTAACATGGAAGGGGTCAGACGTATATTATATATTACACTCAATTAATATATTAATATTGTTTGATTTTGGGCGTAGCCCTATTTTTTTATTAATATTTCTACTCAATATATGCTTTGTAATGCTATCTGATGATTTTTTTTTTTTTTAGTTTTATTTCTTGGGAAAAAATGGTAACTTTGCAAATTTTCTATCTAAATTTGTGGAATGACGTAATTATCAGTATACCTAGGGACAAGTTACTATATATTTTTGGTGTCTTACATGGGCATTTTGTCCACAATTTCTTGACAATATTTGAAAACTCAATTTATTAGAATTTACTAAAATTAACATAAATTCCATGTGTTACCGTCCAGGAATGGAAACCTACCTTTGAAAAATTATGATTTGGCTTCCTATTTGACACAGTGTAGTACGTCGGTATAATTTTCAATATTCACTTTATTGTGGTGAACTGACAAGACTTGTCTGTAGTGAGGGTCAGTAGATCACCTGTCGACAATGAAAGGTTACTGCTGCAGCATGTGCATTTTTCGTACCTGCAGGATCATAAGTGGACATCCACAAATTAAAGTCGCTGTACCTGGACTGGTAAAACTGGCTCTTAGTGATCAAAAAGCTTTGTCAGCTTAACGACTGCATCGAATATTATACAAAAACCATATACCAGAGAACTGTGCGAAATAGGGACAATTTTTCAAAATGTTTCCATTTCTGAATTGTAACACATAAAGTTCGTGATATTTTCAGTTAATCCAAATAAATAAATAAACTGTGCCTCTGCAGTTCTGATACCTGACAAAAATGTAATTGTTTCAGCAGGGATGTATATATGTGAGCTCACATATATATATACAGTTACGTGCCATAAGTCTTTCAATTTTTGTTATTTTGCTATATATTCTTTGTATTTCCAACTTTTTTCAATGAATTTTCCTGACTTCGTTTATGGATGGATTTTGACAATTTTTTGTCATTTGGTACAGAAATATACAAGGTTTCCTCTCATAATATCTATTTAATTTTCCGTTTTGTATTTATGGAGCTATACAGAATTATCTACACTGCTAATTTCCGTGTGACACCATTTCTCTATATAACGTTACCAAAATGACGTCAAAATGGCGTCCCAAAAATTGGATGTTGTAAATAAATTATGATTTCTCTAGTTATACACAACGGAAACCAGTGAAAATATTATGAGATGAAACAGGAAACAATTCTCTATAAGTACATAAAGTTTCATTAAAAATGATCTATAAACGAAGTCAGGAAAATTCATTGAAAAAAGTTGGAAATACAAAGAATATATAGCAAAATAAAAAAAATTGAAAGACTTATGGCACGTAACTGTATATATATATATACGTCCCTGGTTTTAGCGACAAAGGTGTTTTTTTTGGTATTTCAATGCATGAATTACATCATTTTATATATTCCTCTGCCATAATAAACGTCAAAGGGTCTGTAGAATAAGAGCTTACCGAAATTGTGGTCGAATGTCCCATGCCATACCCCTTATTAAAGTAATTACTAGACCAGGGATGTATAATTTATAAGTAACATATTTATACATCCCTGAATCTAGCCGAATGTGATAATTAAGTTAATGTTATGTAGACTCTACAGTAGTTTATAATTATAGACTTATGACAAATAAAGTTGATTCGATGTATATAATAGGCATTTTTTAAAAATATTATAATAAGAAATGTGTTAAAAATATTTTTAATTATCTGTAAAAATAAGTATTGAAGTGTGATCGAAGGGACGTAATCCGAGAACTTGCCGTCGGTATTTGGGATTGCACCTTTGACCTTTATTCGTTGCGTCACATATCTCGCGTCACTCGACACATGACCAAACTGAGATGAAAGATTTGATCTGAATTTAATGCAATCACAATATATCATTAATATATTACATAAACAAGCATTCGAATAAGTTATTTTCATCTAAATATGCTTGTTCTTCTTCAACATTATAGAAAATATAATAAATAGTCCTTCCGACATCCACGACGTCAAAGTTACAAAGAAAGGCGACGAGTGGATGATATATTCACCTTTGACCTTTTCGTCAAAATGTTGACCAATCAAAAATGTGTTTACGTGGACGATCCACTCGCGCAAGGATATCGCGTATGCATAAGGAGTTGCTAGTTCCTCTCGTGGAAGGTAAAAAACATGTTGGTGAAGTGATATCTGTTGGTTGAAAACTTGTTTGTATAGATATTTAAAACAATTTTTACTTTTTCAGACTGACAAGCAGTCACATTGGAGCTTAAAACGCAAGAAAACTTAACCTAGGACGGACTTATCGGACGCAGTACAGTAAGTATCACCGAACTGTCAGACACGTCAACATGGTTTCTTGAGATTTTCTGCCAACGTGGCTCCCGTAGCTGTCAAAATTTAGGCAATCGAAGTTGTGTTTGTGGCTGCAGCATTGAAATACACCCATATTTATGATATCTTAATACACACTGATGTGAAAATCGTCGTTTTTTTCAATATAAAACTGTTTTATCACTAAAATCGAAGCTGGGCCACTTCGATGTCTTGACAGGTCATGAGGGTGGTGCCGGTTTAGTCAGTTTTGTAAGATATATACGTTTCTGTTACCCTGTCGTACACATGTTTTGGTGGGTCGAATTATTAATGTGTTAACCACATCAGTATATAATCATTTGAGAAGTAAATCGTCCATGGATTAAATAGTTATGTTTACACAATCGGCCCTTTCGATAACCAAAACCGGTTTGCCCCAAGAACGTATTGTAGCATGCCACCCCTCCCTTTTCACCTCTAAAATACTGTTTTCTATGATTCTTAAAAGTCCATTTAAACGACCAAGCATTTTCATACTCTTACTAAATATTAAAGATTCTTCTATGATAACCAACAAGTAGGTGTACGTGTGTAATTTAAAGCTTATTTCTGATGTACAGCTGCACATGTCTGGTAAAGCATTTTTGTTTTATTCTTTAACTGTACATTGAGTGCAACATTTACAATTTTCCTGTTAATTCTTTTCAATCGTCATGTATTTCACATATTGGAGGTTTGTTGGTCAACTGAAATACATATACAAGTCTTGGGATATTGTTAAATCTTGGTGAAGCAATACAAATTAAAAAAAAAAATGGAGATGGAGAGATGAAAAAAAGCATCTGGATATTTTGGCCTGGGTTAATTGTTGTATCATTTAATAGTAGAACGTTGTTGCAACAGTACATATAGTCCGAAGGGTTCTGACTCTCTGACCCGCTAAAAATTTTGATTACTGACGGGTGCGAGAGTCAGAATTCCTGCTTAGTTAAAAAGTGGAAATTTTACCGACCCTGCACGGGTCACTGTTCAAGCTGTGTTTATAATATGAAACATTTTCAATCACATGTAAAACAGATAGCAATGGAAAGAACAGATATTTTTCTACAAACCTACACATTTAATCAAGTCACAGGAGGTCGTAAACTAACTGTCGCCATCCATTTCTAAAAAAATAACCAGTTTCCTCACATCTGTTTGAAAATGGCCGCGCATCGCGAGAATTATGTTCTGAACTAACCTATTTTGATCACGTGATGTTAGGTGGCGGCCATTTTCATACAGATATCAGGAAAATGGTTATTTTTTAGAAATGGGTGGTGACAGTTAGTTTACGACCTCCTGTGACTTGATTAAATGTGTAGGTTAGTGGGAAAATATCTGTTCTTTCCATTGATACTTAATTTACATGTGATCGAAAATGTTTCATATTATAAAACACGACTTAACTCTTTCCGTACTCATGACGCCTTGAGACGTCATAAAAAAGTGCTCCCATATCCTTCATGACGCCTTGAGACGTCAAGAAAAGCGTGTGTATAACTCGCTCGTTTGGCGTGTTTGTACGAAGGAGTTTACAGACGAAATTTGCATTTAACAAATCAGTAATATCAAAAAGAAATTCAAAACATTCAATATTACTTATAACAAGCGTAACTATTTGTTATAATAGTCGATTTCACAGAAAACGTCAGGTTTTTATCGAGTTCAGGCCGTGTTGTTTACACTGACAACAAAATGACGGACCCGGATTTTACTTTCGATTTTAAGGCATTAATGATGGTAAAAACGGCAAAAAAGTAGTACAAACATTCAAAAATATACAAAGGAGTACAAATTATCGTCAAAAAGCAACAAGAATATGTTTAACATGTTTTCACAACGAAATAAAAGGGTTACGATGAAGTGATATTCCACACATGTGTGACACGGTGAACAGATAAACAGTTCGACTTCCTGTCATTCTACCGGACGATTTCGTCATGTATTCTCGTAGATACTTGATAAACATGTTTCTGCCGATTTCATACAATGCATTTCAACAAATAAATGACAACGTACCGGACATATAAGCACTAGACAGCCGTAAATCATCCTTTATTCGAAGCGGTAGCATTCCGCCATGTGCTCTGAAAAGTGTCATGCGCAAAGGACGAACCGGTGGTCACTTTCGGGTAGCGAGCGGGAAATTTGAACGAGTACGGAAAGAGTTAAAAGGCGACCCATGCACGGGTCGGTAAAGTTTCCACTTTTTAACTAAGCAGGAATTCTGACTCTCGCACCCGTCAGTCGTCAAAATTTTTTTTTAGCGGATCAGAGAGTCAGAACCCTTCGGACTACAGTACATAATGTTAGTACTTGGTACAAGTTGGTTATCAGTCTGTTTAATTGTAAAAATGAATGATTCTATAGCTTTACACAAGTTTGAATGGGTGTTATATTGATCAACTTGTACTTGTAGCTAGAAAACTTGACCGTTTTCCTCTTGAAGGGTCTTTTCATAGAGGTTAATGCTTATGGTTTGCGCTGAGTATTTTATAAATGGGATCCCTTCTAAAATAAATTGGGCCCTTCTCTAATCTGCATAGTTTAAATGCCAATCCTGAAAAAAATAGTGGGGTCCTTTTCAGTTTCTATGCTTGAAAAAGATATAGAGACAGTTTCAACGCAAACCCAGGTGGTCCCTTTGCAAAGTTGATAAAAGACCATCAATATTTGACCAATTCTTGTGAATGTGTCATCATAATTTCCACATTTCATTAAAGACCGTCTGATCTCGACTAGGACTGATATAACTGATTCAGTTTCTGGAAAAATCCATTTTATTGTAAGAGAAACATCTGTTTGAGAGGGAAAAGAAGATGTGCGAGTCTGAAGCACCATAGTGGATGGATGTGTAATCCTGTAGTCTGAAGTACCGTCTTCAGACGTCTTGGTTAAAAATCACTTTGACTTTGTATTACCTTTTTAAAGACGGTCAATAAAATGATATTCATAGCAAGTCTGAAGATGCTTCAAGAGACCTGCCTTCCGAACTCCGACAGATGGTCGTCACCAATTGAACTGGTCTAGGTCTTGCTACATCCCGCCCTCCTTTAAAAAAGTCTTTGACCGTGAAGACACACAAGACACAATAACACCTTCCCTGGCTATATTTCGCATAATGCTTCGCCAAAACATGGTTTGAACCTGTGACACAGTAACCTTCTGAACTCTGGACGCCCAGTCAATTTAACTATATATATAGTCATTGACAAACAGCCCCATCTAGATCTGTAATGACCTTTTTGACTCCCGGAAATGAGCTTTGAGTTGCACTTATGTTCAAAGAACATTGATATATATGAGACACTTGCTCAATCTGACCCAGCCTCCAAGTAAGAAAATACTTTCTGGTTTCTAAAATTCCTGATTGTCTAAAGGAACAACTGAAACCTCTGGCCAATATTGACATTTGAAGAAACTTGTATCACCATTGATTTCATATTGTTTTCAAGGAAATCAATTTAAAATAAACTGCTTATTAAATATCAATTTCTCTGTAAAAGTTAACTGAATCAGGGGGCAATACTTGGAATTGGATGTGTATTAGCCCTATTAGGATCAATTTAGTAAATGAAATATTGGGAAAGAATACTAACTTATCAGTTTATTCATTTCCTTGCATCTAAACTTGAAATATTTTCATATGACAAATAAGATACTGATTAAAACTATATCAGAATTGAATAGGTATATATTATATAAACATTTGACTCTCGTTTCTATATTTCATGCATCTGCTGCTGATCTTGAATCTTGATGAATTGATATGTTGCGTGAAGTGGACATCTTATTTTATCTTCAAAAGTTGAAAAATCTGTTGATTATCTTATTACTTAATTTCAGTCTGTACTGTACGACTTGGAATCGCCCAATTGATAACGAGTTCAGAACATGGCTACAAACGAAGAAGTGGTCCGAAATGTCGATGCCGAGGCCTACGACCCGGACAAGCCCCAGCAGTATGGGGAGGCTTTCCCTCCTCTCACTCCGGGGCCCCAACTGGCTCACCCAACTGTACCTATGTCTATGGAGAAAACAATCTGGAGTAACAAAATGACGATGAAAACATCAACTTGCACTCAGGTATGATTATAGCTTCAAGCATACAGGAAACAAACTATATTTTCTAATGAATGTATCATATAAGACCTATAGATGTGCCTGCTGGGGTAGACTTAATAAAACCATGTACAGGGAACAGTTTCCATACATTTGAAATCTAAGATAGATAAATTGTTCTCCTTCAGTTTTTTCTGAAATAGTCTTTTGTTAAAAGACGGAATATTTCATTGCCAGCTCATTGAGATACAGAGCTTTTGGTGGTTTTAATGAAATCACCCATCCTCTGAATAATGTCTTATTCCATAATTGTTTTCCCAATATGATCTCTAATTTTTCATGTTCCCCAGTTGATTTAAATGCATCTATACAATACGTTCTCCATTTTAGGTGTTTACCGTGCCTATGGAAGAAAGAAGATTCAAGGAATTTAATGAACAGAGTTTTGGAGATGAAACTGACCAGGCAAAGATCTGTAAAGAAATCATGGCCCGCAACAGTGTGTACCTTCACTTTATCCATAAAACAGCAACACAATTACTGGAGAAAATACTATTCAATTTATAACTTCATGTTTTCTCTTGCTTGAAGAACATTTTGAAACAGAACATTTATCAATTGTCTATAAGCTTAAATGTACTATAATTCTTACTAGTGGAAAGCAATGTTAAGCTACAGTTTGAAAATGAAACTAAGTGATAAGGTAACAATTGTGTTGTAGATGTGTCGATCGAAATGAGCTGTGCCAAGGACCAGAGCTTGACCGTTGTCATCCATGGAAAAGATCAAAATGTTATGAAAGCCAGAAGAGAAATTGTTAGCCGTTTACAGACTCAGGTAAATTTTATACATTCGATCTAACTTATTAAGGGTTTAAATAACATAGTTTGAATATTTTTTATGCCCCTGCTGGGGGTGGGGGCATATTGTGTTACCCATGTCCGTTTCGTCCCGCTGGAAGCGTGGGCATTTATATCTCGCAGACATTTCTATTATTTTTTTTTTTTTTTTGATATACTGAAATTACATGAAACATTTGAAAAATACATTAACTTAGGACTTAACTTTCAAATTGTGTCTGAAGCACAAGTGATTTAGCTATAGGTTCATATAAGCTGGGAATTCTCCTGTTTGATATGTTTATGTACATGATGTGAAGATTTAGGTATTGATCTAGATAAGCTAGTGTCAAATGTTCTTTGGTTATTCTAGCTGAAATCACCATACTTTGCATGTTAATATTTTCTAATATTTTTGTTTTCTAGGCAAATACTTTATTGAAGATACCAAGGGAACACCACAGATTCATCCTTGGAAAGAGTGGCAAGAAACTCCAAGACCTAGAACTGGCTACACAGACCAAGATTACCATCCCCCGACCAGAAGAGAACTCGGACATGATCAAAATCACAGGAACCAAGGAAGGCATCGACAAGGCCAAACACGAGATACAGATAACATCAGACGAACAGGTACTGATATGACAGGGTTACTGGGTTAAAAAGAAAGAAAGAACAAAATTTTGCATCAGTTCAGTCTGCGACTTAAGCCACTAGTCCTATGCCCATGACTGGTAAATTTTGGTTCAGACTAGTGGAAAGTCCTTTAATTTCAATACATTTGTTATTATAAACACTGCATTTAGCTTGTCCGGACTAGTGCTTGAAAACATTTAAGTCACAAAATGCATCACTTCAATTCTTGTGTCCTACAGTTATGCCACACCTGCAGGGCACACACTGAAGGTTCCAATTGAATTTGAGCACAACCTAGAGCCCATGTGTTTACTATAAAGATTTGGGTGTAGTACTTGTGCTACATTAATTGTGTATATGTATCCTCTTTTGGTTATTGTACCAGAAGAAGTGATACAGTGTTATATACTACACACACACACACAGAAATATGATAAAATGGATGTACCTTGTATGAATACAAGGTTAATAGCTCCAGCATCACCGAGACCATATAGTAGATTTGGATCAAGGAGGTCATTGCTGAAAAGATTAGTTTTTAGGTCGTCTATTCAAAGAAGGGGGACTTGTTTTATGACATCAGCATTGCCAAGGTTAAAGTTCGGAAATTTTCTGTAAATCATTCCTATGGTATGAAGTTTTAATTTGATATGAAGGACTTGAAGGCTTTAGGAATTTAAGTATGATAAAAACTTAACTGTTCTTGTGGGGGGGGGGGGGGGGTCCCTTTTACAGGTTTTTAGACTTGCACTTTTCATGGTTCAGATATATGGTTAAGTTTTTTGACAAGGTTAGAAAATGCTCTATAAATCATGATGTAGCAGATACAATTAAAAAGTCCTACAGTTGTGTCCTTCCTGTAGGACACCTTTTTCTCACACACTTAAGATTTGAGCACAACCTAGAGCCCATGTGTTTACTATAAAGATTTGGGTGTAGTACTTGTGCTACATTAATTGTGTATCTGTATCCTCTTTTGGTCACTATACTAGAAGAAGTGATACGGTGTTATATAAAATACACACACACACACAGAAATATGATATAATGGATGTACCTTGCATGAATAAGGTTTAATAGCTCCAGCATCACCGAGATCATATAGTAGATTATGGATCAAGAAGGTCATTGCTTAAAAGAGTTATTTTCAGAAAAGATTATTTTTTAGGTCGCCTATTCAAAGAAGGGGGATTTGTTTTGTGACGTCAGTTTGGAAATGTTCTGTAAATAATTCAAGATCTGTGGTATGAAGTTGTAATTTCATATGTCATATAAGCTTTAGGGAACAAAATATAGCTTTTGTTTATCTGACTATATCTATTGTTTCTTATTTAAATGTTTTGTTTAGTACTGTTCAATAATTTTATGACATTTGTATTCAGGCCAAACTGGCTTTTGAGCGTCTTCCTGTACCAAAAGTGTATCACCCCTTCATTTGTGGACCTAAAAATGATAACATAAAGAAGTGGGTGGAGGAAACCGGGGCCAAAATCCACATGCCCCCACCCAGTGTGATGAAGGACGAGATTGTCGTTTCTGGAGAGGTGGATGGCGTCCTCAAATGTAAAGCCAACATAATGAAGATTTATGAGGAAAAGGTAAATAGTGCAGATTCTGAGGATGCATCATTATCTTTATAAGAAATGAAATTGCTCATTTTGAGTTTCAAGTAATTATATTATCTTGCTTGTTATCCTAAAAACTTGTGATAGTTTTTTGACTGCAAGTTTTGAAAATGTGAAAATACTTGACAATGTATAGCAAAGTCTATTTCTGTTTTAGCCCTTATTTTAGACATAGCCCTTATTTTAGACACATACCAAGAAATAAGAAATACTCAGTTATATGAGACATCTAGAATAAGTTCATGTTAATCCACAATAACATGTTTTTTATTGCTGCGTTAATATGTTATCAACATGATTATGGTATGTTTCCAACAAAGTTGTTATGTATTCTTATAGAA
The DNA here is from genome assembly GCA_947623455.1 of Mimachlamys varia. Lineage (NCBI taxonomy): Eukaryota > Metazoa > Mollusca > Bivalvia > Pectinida > Pectinidae > Mimachlamys > Mimachlamys varia. The sequence continues at coordinate 5,516,206 of OX392542.1, read as the reverse complement.
ACGCAAGTGTCAGACAGTGTCGGTGGAGGTGCGGAAGTCTCAGCATAAGTACATCATTGGACCTCGTGGAAATGGCGTCCACGAAATTTTGGCTGCAACTGGAGTGTCTGTAGAAGTACCACCGGTTGATAGCTCGCTCGAAACCATCACCCTTCGTGGTGAACAGGACAAACTTGGACCAGCACTCACCATGGTTTACTCCAAGGTAATTTAGTAGATTATTTGTATGCCTCCATCATAAAAGATGGAAAGGATTGTAGAATGTTGCCCATGTCCATTCCGCCTTATGCTGTCACATCCGCATTCAATGTGAACACCTCACAACTTCATTCTTTGACATGTTTCCGGCAAAATTTTGACCTCCTACATCGTGTTTCAGGGTTCAGAGGTCAAGGTCATAGTAACAGTTGCTAAATAAAATTATTTGTTGCTAAACAAAATCAAGAATGGCATTACTGGCATTTTCTTGTTTTAATCAAATTTAAGATGTGTTTGTTAATTTCTTAACCATTTACATCATTTCATGTACCTTCACTTTTATATTTTCAGGCCAACAGTGTTGTGTTTGCTGAGGTGAAGGCTCAGACATGGCTGCATAAATATGTGATAGGACGACAGGGAGCTAATGTGAGAAAGATCACTGAACAGTTCTCAAAGGTTAGTTTGAATGATCAAGGTCAGCGTGACATAAACCAGGCCTGGCATTGATATATATCATATGGTGATACTTTCTGGTGTGTGAAATCAAATCGTAATGTTTGCTTTGATCACAATTCAATAACAAACAGCATTGAAATGGTCTGTCAATTTTTATCAAAAAATGTTCTCATATGTACCATAGTTAAGGAGGTTTACTAGAATCTGTTAAGGTTTTGGTAAGTCATTCAATGTTTGTGCTACGGTGCTGATTTTTGCAATGAGAATCTTCTGGAGTTCATTTCGCTGTATCCAATTCAGAAAAAAAAATTGGTAAATTCCAATTTTGCCTTGTTTTTCGCAAGTTAACTAGTTATTATGTCAACACATAATAATATGAAGGAACTTTGGACCTCAGGTACACATTGAGTTTACTGACGGAGAAGACAAGATTGTTGTGGAGGGCCCACCAGAGGAGGTGGAATCTGCTGTCAAGGAACTAGAGGCTGCTGTCAAGGACCTGGTGAGTTCAGCATCAGGTTTTTGTATGCAGAAAAGAAATACTGAACCTCACAAAATTTAAAGAGCATATTTGTTTATAGCTAAATGTTATTTTGATGAAATTATCTAGATCTATATAAGTGAAGTGTCATGTTTCTGACTAACCACATGGTGTGTTACGCTAAAACTTTTCTGATAGAATATTGTATGTATATAATTCTGCAATCACAAAGCTGAATTTTTTTTTACCTTTAACTTGTTTGTTTTTGTAGCAATCCCGTATGGACTTCACTGAAGTAAACATTGATCAAAGATTCCACAAACATATCATTGGGAAGGCGGGACAGAACAGTAAGTGTAGTTTTTAAAAAATTACTTTCAAAAATTAGATCTTCAAAATAGATTTGAATAGAAAATGATAGAGATATTTAAATTAAGACACACTAGGTCTTGTGTGTATATTATTTATGACAAGAATACCTACCAACTTTATTCGGAAATTTCTGTTAAAGATTCACTGTTAACATGGAATAGTTTGGTGTGGAAATTTTCTCTTATTTTGCTGGCATTAAATCTCTGCAAATATATCCACATGTGAACATATTTAACACTACCCAAACTCTACAGTATAATAGTCAGTATTAGAGGCACACTGTGCAAAACAGTGCAGACATGTCCACACAGTGGACAGTTTAAAGGCTGATTAAGCAAAAACTCCACACGTAAAACAGTTGGTGACATTAACATTTTCAAGCACTAGTCCGGACAAGCAAAATGTAGTGTTTATTCTAACAACTATATTGAAATTAAAAAACTTTCCACTAGTCCGAACCAAAACTTACTAGTCATGGGCATAGGACTAGTGGCTAACGTCGCAGACTGTAAAAATATCAGCTTTTACAATACCACGTTTTGGTTCAACTCCATTACATGATCGATGACATTATTTTCAGTCACAAGGATTAAGAATGACACTGGAGTATCCATAAAGATTCCCTCGGATACTGAGCACAGCAACATCATCAGGATTGAAGGAGATCCTAAAGGTGTGATCCAGGCTAAGGAAGAGCTTATGGAGATGGCCCAGCGCATGGTAAGGATCACTCATACATCCAGAGGTTTTTTCTGTTGGTCATTTCAGTGGACCAAGTTATTCCAAGATTAGGGGTCTTATCATGGGAAATGATGGTATTGAAGCAGGACTCTGTTTCATGTAAAACTCTGTACTGTTCTAGAGTTGATTTGATACTTCTGTTGTTTTAAGCTTTGATAATCTTTGCTTCTTTAAACATGTTAAAAAGAATTTCAGGTGTTTTAAGACAAATCAATAATTTGCCAAAAGTAATATTAAGGTCAGAATTGTGACATGTCATCTTCATAAATTTTACTAATAGGTATGTTTCGAGAAGTTTTAACCTTTCATCATTGCCGTGTTGAACGATATGAAATGAAAAAGCTTTCAGAGGGTAAGAAATGAAATTGCAATCAAATTTTTTTTTCAGGAAAATGAAAAGAGTAAGGACATCCTGATTGAGCAACGTTTCCATCGTTCAATCATAGGAGCCAGAGGGGAGAATATCCGCGAGATCAGGGACCGCTTTAACCAAGTCCAAATCACCTTCCCTGATCCTGGCAAAAAAAGTGATATCGTAACACTGAGGGGACCAAAGAACGATGTGGACAAGTGTTTTAAACATCTCTCACAGTTACAGCAAGATATGGTATAAACATCTGCTTAGTTCATTGATAAAAAGTGAAAGTTATATTACAATTTTGTTAAAGTATGTTTATTTCATATTTTAAGATAGATGTTGTTCAGTGAAAGGTATAAAAAGTTTTTACTACTACATTCATGTTAAGATATCAAAACGAAAGGACTTCAAACTTGAAAGATTTTTCTAGCTAAACGTAGAAAAAAATGTATTTTCATAATGAACATTTGTTTTATGAATTTGATTAATACGACTTGCATTCAAGTTATAGACCAATTCAAACCATGATAACAGTAGATTTATTTTGGAAGTTCTGGGGTGAGTAGAATGTTTTTAGAGGATTGGTCCATGATATTCTCAACATTTGTACTACAGGTTGCTAGTAACTACCAGGCCCAAGTACACATCTTCAAAGACTTCCATAAGAACATTATTGGAAAAGGTGGAGCTACGATCAGAAAGGTAAGCCTGTCAGCCTCTGATGGTAACTTTTGTCGGAAAAATAGCTGTTTCTCTTGATATTTTGCCATTTGCCAAACATAAATAAATACCAAAAGAATTATCATCCTTTTTTCATCCATAAAATTTGGTATTCAAGTGAATGTAATATACTTACCTTGTTAGAAAATTTGCAAATAATGAAAAATGTTTCTACAAATTCATGCTGCGGTTTGTAAAAAGGCACTAGACATATTATCCAAAATATGGCTAAATATACTCTTTTTCTCTCTCTTTCAAATACGAATGTTATATAGATAACACTTTTCAAACTTTTATATTAGATCCGTGAAGAAACAAACACAAGGATCGATTTGCCGAGTGAGGACAGCGAGTCGGATGTTATCCTGATCACTGGCAAAAAGGCTGATGTAGAGGCAGCTAGGGCACAGATTGAGGCTATACAGAAGGATCTGGTAAGTAGAATTACGGAGATCAATGTCTTCCCGTCTTTCTAAAGTTATCTAAAAGAGATTTGGTGTTGATAAAGAAAAATAGTAGTTCTGATAGAATGATGTATGTTGTTAATTTCATAGAATTGATTTAAAATAAATTGAGCTAACATTACCTTTATCATAACTCAAGTAAGCTTTGAGGCTTTTGGGCCTCGTCTTCACTTTAATTTGTAAATTTTGGCACTAACTTGCTTTGACATATTGAACAAACTCTTCAGCAGAAAGTGTCCATTTATTTCAACCAGAACCTATCCAACGTGGGATGTTGAATGCTTCAAATGTACCAATTTGTAATGTTTTGCCAATTTGAAAGGGCGTTTTTTCATCTTGTTCCTTGATTTCAGGCCAACATCAAAGAAGCTGTTGTGACCATACCCCACAAGTTGCACAACTCAATCATTGGTGCCAAGGGGAGACTAATCCGGTCTATAATGGAGGAATGTGGTGGTGTCATCATCCGTTTTCCTACTGAGGGAAATGTCAGCGACAAAGTTGTTATCCGTGGACCAACTGCAGATGTCGAAAATGCCAAAACACAGCTAATGGAATTGGCCACCGAGAAGGTAGACCGTTTTTTTTAATGTTTCTAGATTTGAAAAATTACGCCAGAATTACAATAGCTTTTCTGTATCTGTAGATTTAAGGACAATGTATAAGGCTTACAGAAACTTTTTTTGTTTTTTTTTTTAAACAATATTTGACTAATTAGTCACAGGTTTTTATTAAATTTCCCTTCATGTTAAAAATCTGTCCTATGACAAGAATAAATATTCATTGTTTGAACAGAACAAACAGGATGATAAGAGTGAGTTTATACAAGGACAATTTATCTCGAAATTCACCTGTTTTGCTTTGTTTTCAGCAACAGTCAAGTTTCACAGCAGAAGTTCGAGCCAAACCCGAATATCACCGATTCCTCATTGGAAGGGGAGGCACCAACATCAGGAAGGTAAGAGGAGGATGTCTTCATCAAAAATAGCAAATTGTAAAACTTGTGTTTTCCTGAAAACCTGGCTGATTGAATAGAATTCTGTTGTCCGATTAAACTATTCTAAGTGTGATATTAAAAAAAAAGGTTTATGAAATAACAGATATAAAATGGTAGAAACACTTTTCATTGCCTTGCTTGTATTGAAGTATGTACGCTTATTAATATCTTTACATCAATGTTTTATTAGGTGCGCGAGAAGACAGGGGCAAGAGTTATCTTCCCTAGTTCTGAGGATCAAGAGCAGGAGCTCATCAGCATCATTGGCAAGAAAGAATCTGTTGACATGGCCAAGGTTGAGCTGGAAGGGCTGATTAAAAATCTGGTAGGTGACTTTCAAGAATCTTGTTTACCAGACTTTGAAGAAATAAGCAATTGGCTCTACATTTTGATTTCTACAATCAAATTCATATGGAGAAAATAAATTGTGCTAAAGTGTGTTAAGTTAGATTTATTTAAGCCTGTTTTGTTTATCTACAGGACAATATTGTTGAGGGAGAGATGAACGTGGACCCCAAACATCACAGACACTTTGTGGCAAGACGAGGTGAGGTTCTCCGCCACATTGCTGAGCAATATGGAGGTGTGACCGTCAGCTTTCCTCGCAGTGGTGTCAAGAGCGACCGAGTTGTCATCAAGGGCTCCAAAGACTGTGTTGAGGGAGCAAAGAAACGCATTCAGGAAATTGTCAACGATCTGGTAAGATTATAATTATGTCTGAGATTTAGATTAATGCAAATTGTAAAAAAAAAAAATATTCTGCAATTGATGCATTTTAGTGATTATTCTATTAAATGATGAGGTGAATACAGATCACTTCTCCTTTGAAGAAAGTGCTTTATTTTCCTGAAAGGAAGAGAACTTAATCAGGAATATCTTCCTAATATTTATATATATAAAAAAAATATGATGCTATATAACCCTCCTACCATTTTATGTAAATGTAAGAACAGGCTTATGTTAACTTCAGGTAGAAACATCTAGAACCTTGTAGAGACTGCTATCTTATAGTGAGAATAATAAACTCGGTGATTTCTCCATTGAAACTAGATTAATTTGGTTTGAAATAAACTTGTTATTACAGGACTCACAGGTGACCGTGGACTGTGTGATCTTGCAGCAACACCACCGTACAGTGATGGGCACACGTGGCTCAAACGTACAGGAGATTACACGTACTTATGATGTCGGCATCAAGTTTCCCGAGAGGCCTGTTGCCAATGGAGACAAAGGTACACCCTAACGTTACATGGAAGTCATAGCAAGTAATTTCAATCACAAATGACAAGGAACAAAAACAGACATTTTGTGTGCTTAATACAAGTGCAGAGACACTTTGATTGTATAAGCCGAAATTTAACGGCAATATTTTCACCAAATGATATCCATTAAATACAGAATCTGTCTTGGATCCATTTATCTAACTGTGATGGTTCAGATGAAAACAATATTTTGATATAATGTCGAAAATTTCATTATGGAATGGATAATTGTTTCAGAAAACCATCAAGAAGGTGGTATGGTGAATGGTGAAGTGAACGGTGAAACTCCCGCTCCTGAACAATCTCCGAAGAAAAATGACATCATCGTAATCACCGGCAAATTGGAGAACTGTGAGCAGGCCAAGGAAGCACTGCTGGTATGTATGATAGACTACTGCTGGGGGATATGCATGGCTATGTAGCTTGTTTCATCAAATTTTAGTTTCTTTTCAAAATAAATAAACGATTCAAGTTTCAAAATCTTTTTTATTTTACATTTGTTTGAAGTGGAAATTAAAGATGGTTTCATCGATCATAAAGTTCTATTGTGTTGATCTGACTTCACTGACTGTTTAGAAGTGAAGTGATGGTTATGGATCGTAATTTTTTTCATATTCCATGTCTCCATAACTGAATACTTGCAGGGCTAGATTGAATTACCATTTTAAATTAATCAGAAGGACACAGGACTGCTTACTATAGACTTGGGTTCCATTTTCAGCAAAAGTCCTAAAAAGGACTAGTTGATTACAAAGATTTCCTTTGACTTGTTATTCTTTAAAAATTTCATTACAAATGAGTGTTGTTGGTAGCCCTATATAATTGAATTAAATGTATCATTATTCCAGGCACTTGTTCCCATTGTGGATGAAATGACCATCAGATACGACTTCCATCGTTTCATCATCGGACAACAGGGTAAAGATGTACGCCGAATGATGAAGGAGCATGACGTCAACATTTCTATCCCCCCTGCCAGTGAGCACTGTGAGACGGTCAAAGTCACTGGTCCTCCAGCTAATGTACGCCGAGCTATGGCAGCTCTGTCTGACCGATGTGATGAGCTGGAACGAGAAATGGAGGAGAGGGTATGATTACTTTAAGTTACAGAATATAGGAGAGTGTATGATCACTTTTAGTTATAGAATACAGGGATCACTTTGGGGCGAGATTTGGGGATTTTTACCCATATTTTTCCTGAAAATCTCGTTAAAGAGTCAAAACTGTTTTACTTTATATAGAAAAATCTCGTAGATATTTTGCTGATCCCATGAAATCCCTTGAATTCTCCCATAGGTTTTGAATGTTAGAATTATCCCTGATAATATAGGAGAGGGTATAATAACTTTTAGTTATAGAATATAGGAAAGGGTATGATCACTTTTAGTTACAGAATATAGAAGAGGGTATGATAACTTTTAGGTTATAGAATATAGGAGTGGGTACGGTCACTTTGTGTTATAGAATATAGGAAAGGGTAGGATCACTTTTAGTTATAGAATATAGGAAAGGGTATGATAACTTTAAGTTATAGAATATAGAAAAGGTTATGATCACTTTTAGTTATAAAATACAGGAGAGAGTATGATAACTTTAAGTTACAGAATAAAGGAGAGGGAACGATAACTTTAAGTTGAATATTCTTGCTGAATGAAGAAAAATAATGTTTCAATAAAGGAAAAGGTCTGTTATTGCCATATAAATTTACTTGTCTTTGTATTTTCTTCAATTAATTTAAAACAGGAAAACCGAATTTTGATATCAATTGTTGTGTTTATAGGAACTGAAGAGCTTTCAACTGACCATTGAAGTGGAGTCAAGCCTCCACCCAAAGATCATAGGACGTAGAGGTGCCGTCATCTCTAAGATCCGTAAGGACCATGATGTGATGATCCAGTTCCCTAACCGAGAAGACAGCGCCCAGAACACCATCACCATCACAGGCTATGAAAAGGACACACAAGCTGCCAAAGATGACATCTTGAAAATCGTTCAGGAATATGTAAGTTAAATCCATACAGTACAAGGAAGTAATTCCAAGAGTAAAGGCAAAATGATGATGTCACATTTCAGAGCAATCCGCTCCTTTATCAAGACACAAAGAGACAGAAACAATTATATCAAGTTAAATTCATGGTATATATGTACTCTCAGGCCCATGAACTTCTTGCTTTCTAGAAAACTACATGTTTCTCTCTGTGATAAAGACTTGGTTATATATCAAAGTTTTCATTCAAGGATATAGATATATAATCAAATTCAGTTTTACTTATACTTGTTTTTACAAATTTTACAGGAAGAAATGGTTACTATCGAGTGTCGTGTAGACCACAGAGTTCATCCACGAATCATTGGACAACGTGGACGCAACATTCGCAAGTTGATGGATCAGTTCAAGGTCGACATGCGTTTCCCACGTTCTGACTCCGATGATCCAGATGTTATTTTCATCACCGGTGCAGAAGATGCTGTAGAAGATTGTCAGGACCACCTTCTCAACATCGAAGAGGAATTCGTAAGTAATCTGCAAAGTTATCATGACAGATGTCATAGAAATTCGGGTCCCTCTTCAGGTTTTTATCCCCTTACAATCTGTTCAGTTGTCTGTCCAAATATTTCATCAGATTAAAGTGATTTTAAGTTTTTTATGACCAGAATATGTACATTTGGATTAGCAATCTGAAGTCAAATGATTTCTGCACAAGAAGGTTCATGTATAATGCTTGATAACTTGATTAATAGATATGTTGTTAAGCAGTTAAAATGGACAGATTTCAACGCCATGTTATGTTCACTTACTATTACCTCATTAGGTGACATATTGCTTATAGCTGTTCAGTGTTGATTTAAATATTTTTTCAAACTTTTTTAATTGCACAGTGCCACTGTTTAGATATGGGAAATAACTCTGCTGACAGGAAAATGAATTGTCTCCCTTACTACATATTTTGTTTCATATTGTTGATAATAAAGTTTTTTTGTAAAAAGGTATTTGTCCAGAAACTGCAAATATTTTGAACTTGTTGTGCTTAATGCTTGCAATATTGCACTTGGTAACAAAAAAAGGATTCAAATTCAAACAGACAAATGGACAAGAAATTGTTTTGATAATAATCTTTATAAAATCCCAGTCACAGAGGCATACACAATTCATGCATTTTTCACTGGCTGCAGGAAGAGTTTTAGAAAAAAAATAAATTGGGAAGAGAGTCAAGCAGTTATTTTTAGACAGTGATACATACATGTAAGTAAAAGTACTACTTTATTTTTCAGCTCCAGGACGTAATAGACCAGGAAGATATGCGTAAGCTCACCAGACCACCAAGTAAGCAAAGCGGTGGCGACAGGGGTAACCCAGAGCCACCTCGCGGCTTTGTGGTTACTGATGCCCCATGGCATGACGTCCCGGATACCACAAGCACAGAAGAGTTCCCCTCATTTGGTGCTGTTACAGCTCCCAGCCCTGGTCGCGCCTGGGGACCCTCGCCCTTTGGCAAGAAGTAGACACTGCTAATATAACTGTGAAGCTCATCGTTAGATTTGGTTTCTATCCTCTAAACAGTGTTCAAGCCTGTTTGAGTCCTGTGTGTTTGACTGGCCCTGTGTTTGACACCTATATTTCTCAGGACAGTTGGCCCTGTTTGTCACCACTATTAGAGGCTTGTTGTTTCCTTTTGGTAGGATTGGTCAAAGTAACCATTGACTAGTTTTTGGTACCTCATTGGAATTTATGAAGATTCACAAAGTAGATTGAGTTAAGTCTTTCAAGGTTGCTTAATAAAAAATAATGAAATTACCTTGCTTTTGGGATACAAGGAAGGACATTTTGTGCCATTCTATCTACTTGTAAAAATTATCTACATCCATTGCTTAATTTATACTAAGTGTCAGCAACAGAAATTCAATGCTGTTATTATTTTTGTGTATTTATAAAAGTTGTACTTAATAGGGATGGGGTGGATTATAACGAAACTTGAATGAATGCTGATGTATGAATGTGGTGTGATACTATAGTGATTCATTTAAATATTAACTTTGAACTGCCATATATAGATTCCAAGTATTTTGATGCCTCAGTCTCGATTTACTTCAAGTTATCCTTCTCTTTTGTATACGGATGCTGTTAAGAGTATGAGTACTTGTTTGTTAGTGTAAAACCCTTCTTTATGTTGGTTATGCAAGCATTTTAAAAATTTTATCATTGAATTTTTAACAGTGATCCATACGACTGGATTTGAAGTCTTCAATTACGCTGCCCTGCAATACGCTGTTTACTGAAGAATCTTGAGTGATATTGTTAGCATAATTTTGTTCATAGGAAACCCCAACCACTGATCATGGAAAGTTCTTCCACAATTTCTGTGACAGGTTGAAACCTCATTGTTTGATATCTACTTCAAACTGGAATATCAGAAGATAAATATGGACTTTATACATCTACACTAGAAGTTTTGAGTTGTGATTTACAGTTGCCATGTATATTATTTGTTTTAAATTTCCGCTGCTTCTCATGCCCGATATTGGGCTAATTTTATGTGACATTTTGATTAGAGCTCACCAGTATAAAATGATGTGTAGTTGTGGATGGTAGCAACAGTTAATGTTGACCCAGAGAGTTCATTCAACAATGAAATTGTGTATGATTTCCATGTGGTGGAGGTGATGTTAGTGCTAAATTGAAGGGGAAAAATCATGTATCATAATTAATATATAAATATCATGATTCAAATTATTCTTTGTTGTTTACCCCGACATCCCCATAGCGTCGCATGGAATGTCTTTGACTGGGCATTAAGGCATAGTTGATGGGGCTAAGGGTTTCATTTTATGTATGAAGTGTGTTTGGTGAATAACTGAAGCTATATTGGTATGAATCCCTTGATGTTTGCTCTCACCATATCTAAAACTAGTCACTGTACCTCCCTAACTTCACATTGATAGAAAAGAAATGTATTGGAGTATGTGTACAGTTCAGACAAATAATAAATCATTGCAGCTGTTAACTTGTATTGTACACTATTTCAATTCCTCATTATTAGGGATGTAGCATCTCCTTTAACTTTTTATTGAAAAAAGCCTATTTTATCAGTATTTGATATTAATGATGAAAAAGTTAAATGAGAAAAACTGACCATATACCTGGTAGTACCGCTACTGTATACCGCAGTGGACCCTGTGAACTCCCGCCTCGGTGTTGGTAATGAAGGAGCTAACATATCAACCCTGAGGTGCTAGAGTTACCCATCGTGATAGACATTTATGCAATATATATATATATTTAACATGTGAGCTATGTCCTAACCACAAGGTCCATGTAATTGTCTGGGGTCTGGATCATATCTCTTCCGTTCCACTCACCATAACAAAGGTCGCATGTTTGCCTTGGGTAAATCAACTATAGCCTCATTTCTATGGTGACTACAGCGTTTCCATGGTAATAGTATGGTTGTGCAAACAGATTTTTGTTACCTTTTTTTTTCAATTGTTGATTTTAGAATTTTAGTGTAAATTGTTACTGGTTTGCCCAAAGCTATGTTTAAAGTTGGGCATGATTGTAATGAAAGTACATGTTGTATTACAATAACTATTGTTCAACATTTTACACACATGTAAATTTGATTATACAAGAGACTAGACTTTTTTGCCACTATATACACACATTATGATTTAAGGATGTCAGCGACCTATGTCAAGGAATACATTCTTTATCCTGCTACCCTTCATTTACTGTGATTCGATGTTCTTCAGAACACTTGAACAGAAAAATAAAAATGGAGAAAAAATATACTTCAGTGATTGTTGTTTCTTGAGTGCACAATTGATAAAATGATGACTGGCAAATGTAAAATTTGGTATTCTCATGTTTGAAAATAATTATGAATTCAGACTGCTTGTACAGTGTAGTTGAGACAAACTTATGAAAATTTACACTTTAACATTATCACCTATTTCGTTCCATTGGTTAGAGGAATGAAGATGTATATTCAGTGTATCTGCAGTAAGCAATCTTGTAATCTTTCATTCTTACTGACTGTACAAGAGATTTCGGCAATTCGTTTATTCCAAACAGTCAAGGTTGGGTAATAACATAGGCTTTACCACACCATAGAAAAATACATTTGCAGTTACTGGAAGATCACTGAACCTTTGCGATATGATGTTGCCTCTAGGATAACAGTTTCCATCTTGTAATTACTTCTTGAAAACGACAGATTATTATTTTTTGAAGTATGTAGTATGTGAAGATGAAAGGCTATGGCATATTTTCAAATTGACAGTTTTCGCTTCAGATTTGCACAGGCAAGTGTGCTTATGCCAGAGCGCAGCATCCGTCATCGATCTTACTGTTGAAATGATCAGATTCTCCTTATCTGATCTGAAGCAACATTGGGTGAAAAGGACTTAATTTTGTATAAACAATTCGCCAGACCCCTAGGGACAGGGGAAGGGCCCGATAGGGGAAATATAATTGCTTTGAATTTTTTTTCTTTTTAAGATGAAGTCATTTCGACTAAAATTGGTGAGAGGCATTCTTGACGGAATGGAAGCCAATTTTCGCCTCGCCTTTTGACGAAAGTCGCCCAAGGCGAGACACATTTAAGGTTCAACAAGCCCTTTTAACATGTGTTAGAAGTCGCCCTAACTTTGAACCTCCAGGTTAGTGACATTCAAAGACCCTTATCACAAATCAGAATATAAAATATGTAATGTATTTACGTACATTACTTGATTAACGCAGGAATAATGTATTAAGGCTGGTGTCGTCATTAAATTAGCTAACCAGACTTGAAATATGTCAATCTCTTTAGCGACCGAACTGAATGCTACGAAATGGCGATATTTGAGGTTCATTTATATATCTAGGTCATGCGGAGCATGAATTTTCCTGAACTGGATGTGACCAGCCTTAAAAATAAATAATGGGGACAAGTAGAATGCACAAAAATCGTAAAACGTTCTAGCAGCATATAGTTAACCGACTTCATGTGTACAAAACCTCGAGACCAATCCATGTCATTTAAAACTACAGTAGTTCATGTAAAGTTTTTTTTCCTAACCTTTGACGTAATACAGAAGCTTAAGCTAGCATTAATTATAAAATATAGTACTTGTTAGTTCAAATGATTAAAACATGCCTAGCGCAATTTTTCAACATCAGATTAAGTTCATAAATCGATGAACGGTATTCAGTCGTGGTTTACTTAGTTATTATCTGTTAGGATGTATTACCGTTTGGTATTATAATGGATTTTGTAGTTTTCCATGGTCACATTTATTTTTATTTGAGGTCAACAACTATTATAAATAAAGATCCGCATGGCATTGGGATGCACCGTAGTGCTCAGTGACGTCACACACGTGACTGAGATCATGCACGTCCGATGGGCTATCTCTCTGAAGATGTCAGTCTTATGCTCTAATTTAAAGTATCTTGAGTTAGCTATGTAATTGTTTAATAGCCAATAAACCTGTTCAATATATTTCCATTAAAAACAAAAGTTCCCATTTTAATTCAGGTCTTTGAATAAGACTTAATATTTCCAGTTAGTGAAATTAAGGTTCGCTACTGCACCATTTAGGGGACTTGTTGAACCTCAATAGCTAATGAACAAGTTCAATATTTTGAATTACATACGTAAGTTCCAATTCCAATTAAGGTCTTTGAATAAAACTCATTTCAGGGTTTGAAATTTACGGTAGCTATTGCATCGATAAATAGGCTTGATGAATCTTAAGTTCTTCGCTCCCAAAACTCCAGCGTACCTGCTAAATACACAGCATCTTGATGCACACTATGCTACATCATAGAGGCAATACATTGTTTGGTCGAGGGACTTTGTCAGCATCCTCATCATCTCTACTTCAGAGAGACAATATATTGTTTGGTCTAGGGACTTGGTCAGCATCCTCATCAACTTTTTAGTTTCATGCTAAACTATGCATTTGGTGTTGTATCTTGATATATCAATTGCCGTGGTCCTCGAACTTGCACGTGCCTGCTTTAAATACACAGTATCTGAATGCACACGTTATTACGTGTAGGCAATATCGGATATATTGAGAACTTGTCAAGATCTTTATGAAAGGTAAAGTTTCACGCTAACTTTACATGAATTGCCGTTGCATTGTAAACAGTTTAAGCGCCATGTCCCCCAAAACTTAACTGTACCTGCTGAATATACACAGCAGCTCCATTCAGACTTTATTGTGACATTATTGCGCATGTGTTTTGGTCCAGGAGCGTTGTCAGCATCCCCATCAACGTTAACGTTTCATGTTCAACTATACAATTGCTGGTGTATCTTTAAATGTTTAAAATGCTATATATATGTGCTCCCCAAAGTAGCACTCTTTACATATAAATATCTTAATGCATACTGTAAAGGCCCAATATACGTAACTTTAGGGAAATTTTCGTGATTCTGAAAAATTATGGAAAAAAATCCAGTTGATAACCATGCAAAAATAAGCCTAAAACGAAGTAAACCTGAGCGGTAACTAACAACTTACAAGCACCCCAACCCTGGCATCCTTCCAAAAAAAAAAGCTGGGGAATAAAAACATTTTTCTGAACCAAAAAAAAAAAAACAACTTACAAGAAACTCAGGACAAAAAAATCCAAAGAATTGAAAATAATTCAGGTGGGGCCCACTTCAACAACAAACCGAACGTAGAAGACGGTTCGAAATGGTCGCGTGTTTACAAATAGCGTGTTTCAACTGCTGCTGTACCGGTAACCGCAAAAGAATTCATCTTGAATATTACTTATACCAGTTAATCTTAACTAAATTTATAAATATAATAAGTTATTAGGCTTGATTTCGCTTCAAGTTTTGCCGAAAGTTACGTATATTGGGCCTTAAAGTACTTACCAGCATCAAACTTTTGATACTTGATGTTACTGGAAGGTCAACAAAGATCTCGTAAGTCATCACTTTTAACATATTTTAAATCAGATTGGGTGCTTTTTCAAAACATGTACCAATGATCTTACCGAGGCATATTTCATAAACCTTGACGAACCACTGAAACCTTTCTGAAACACTTACTCATATTGCCAAAAAGACAATACCAAAATCCACTCCAAAACCTTCCTAGATATGGCAGGAGCGCAGCTTTGCGATAATACTTGACTTCTGGCATTGAAAATAGCTTTAAGATTGGAGGACAATGACGATCAATAAAAACTGGATGAAAAAACAACAACAAAAAAACGCATCTAACATATCTTTGACTGTAATAAACATGGATTTTAGCATTTGTTGCACTAGTGTCCTGTTTTCTTTTTAAGAAAATTTATTAAACGAATGCCTTCCCACGGCTAGTAATAGAGAAATGAGGCCCATCATGACCTGGATATATTTAGTTTGGTCATAAAAGAATGTTTTACCGGTGGACAATGATGAAATTTAATCATATTTGCCTCATACCTTTTTACAGGCAACTGACTTATTTAAACGTTCAATCTATCCAAAATGCATATTGAAATTCCAATGTTTAAACGATAAAGGAGGCATGCCAAGGAGGCCTTCTGAGGGCTATCACCGATAAGTTTCTGGAGTGTGGGTTAGGTGGTCATGACATATGACATGAAATTAAGGTCAGGTCCGAGATCTTAACGAGTTATGGGCGGGACCCCCTCCCGCCCTTAACTCGTTAAGATCTCGTTAAGGAGGGGGGGGGGGGGGGGAGGGCAAAATGGGTATGTTCAAATTCATAATTGGTCTATTTTTTATAAAACTACCCGATAGTTTTGGAATCTTTCAGCTCTTCTCCAATAGAACGGAAATATGTACTCATCAGTTGCTGAACCAAACTGGGGTCGCTTTACCAATTGCGATTAGTAAACAACAGCACCACACCTGATCAGTAGTCCACGGTGTGTAATGGGGGTTCAGGTTCAAATATAGATAGTAGTAAAAGGAGGCACCTATTTAATAGTTTAGTTTCTTAATGGGCGGATTTGTCGAGTGGTTAACACTCCGGCCTTCCATGCAGGCGGCCGGAGTTCGATCCCCCGTAATCGTCATACGCATGGAACATTCAGACACAGTGTTTTTCTCTTGCTCACACAACTCCAACAACCCAGGTGGAGTATAAAATGGCCTGGGGTGGGTGTTGCAGTATCTGTACTGTAGCATTCAAGTGAGGTGGCACTGTAAAAGATGCCGTTGGAAACAAGGTCCCAGTACAAACAGAAATAATTCATCTCCAGCACACACGCATATATATACACATATAGGGATATGTTAGCCAGGTGGTATAGGACAAGTAGTTAGCGCCTGATAAGGCAGCTCTTGCGAACTCCTCAGAATTTTTTATAATAGAACTGTATGTGTAACTGTATTGATTGTATAAGAATTGTGTATCTATGTACTGTAAAGCGCGTTAGAGTAGCGTATGCTAGCAAGATAGGGCGCTATATCAAATGCTGTATACTTAATTTATTTATTTTAATATAAAAAAAAACAAATGTAGGAAACATTTCGCAATGTTGTCTTTCGTCTCGTACTTGTTGGTTTTTGGTGGACACAAAAATAAAAACATGACATGTATTTATCGATATAACTTTCTTAACCTTAATGATATACCGCCGGTTTTGTGTGATTTGTAGATTTATATCTTGGATGTGGCCAAGATTTAATTGGCGGATGTCGTCGGTGAAGCAGAAGCAAGGTGTGTAATTCAACACACAACCCTCTTAATTTTCAAAACAATTCTGAGTAGTCTTTCACAGACGCATGGAAATGGTTTATTTTGCTGCAAGCGATATATTATAGCTACACAAAGAATTGGGAGCTGTTTATATGTCGTCTGCTCATAGCGGACATTGAAGAAACCAAAATCGATCTGTTTGCCTTAATTCAACACCAAGGGGCGTCTAGCCCCTCCAGCGATTTTTTCTTTTCGACAGGCCTAATGTCTTCCAAGAGATGCTCATAGATTATCTTGACTTCATCATAGTAATCAATGCATCTAATTTTATCCTTGCGAACACGCTATTTTGCCAACAATTGTGGCCTTGTTTAGTGAAATAAAACTAAGATTTGAATAACTGAAATATTGTTAGTTACACTAGAGAAAATGGTCGAGTAGATGAGAAATCTGACATTCTGCCACCATTAGCCCTTCAACTTTCGAGACTTGCATTCGGCAGTCGCCAGGTACATGACACAGGTCGGCGTTTTTTTTGTCTTCGAGTATTCCGACTCTTGTCCACTACCAAAACATGGCACGTTATGTATTGACCAAGACTGTTACTAGGACGTAAAATTGCTGATAAAGCTATGTCGCCAAATGTTTTTCAATTATTTTGCCATACATTTCAGATTAAACTGCCGATTCGCTCTTCGTACTTTAACAAAACAAAAAAAGCAAAAAAATAATAAAAAAATAAATAAATAAAAAATCTTCAGGGTGCCAGGGAATGTTGTTAATCAACTTGAAGCTAAACAGAGGTTGTATAGGGATTGGACACTGCGCTGATGACAGTACTTAGCTAGCGACATCAGATGTTGGTATATACATGTATTAAGTGTATGACACATTTACAGAAACAATTTGTTTGACAGATGAACAATAAGACATACACATGCAATTACACCAAAACAATTTAGTTATAGAATTCAAGAAATGGATTACCCTGCAACATACAGCTGCTTCGTTCTCCATCGATACATTGGTTATTTGCCGCGTAAACAAAAAGAAACGGTGGAAATGCAATTCGATGGCATTAAATGTGTCGTTCAATTGGTCTCCTGGATGTTAAGATATAAATCCGTTTGAACTTCATCATCCTACTTTTTCAATGTAGCGTTTGCCAACATTGTGTTCTATATATCGTCACGCTTGTAAACATTTCTTAACATCTATGAGACCAATTCATGGACGCATTTTTAATTCAATAGAATCCAATGATACATTGTTGAATTTTGGAACAAAGCCAATTAGTTCATAACAACAGTAGGGTGCCTTTCTGTGATGTCTTTTTCGCTCTGTTGGTAATTTGACTATATAACTAACTGTTTTCTATATTTCCAAAACGTAACGTCTGGTTAGACTGTTGTGTAAAAAGGTTATTATGAAAATTGGCGATGGTCATCTACCTTACAAAAACGAACAAGTTTTGTTACCTTTTCAAAAATCTATCAAATCACACTATAGTAGGATTGGTAACAATGCATCAACGTCAGATGTTGTTCTCCCGTTACGTACATTAGCATATCAATACCACAAACTGATGCAGCTTTCTAAAGTATTTACATGTGCTTTGCAACTTTCCATTGTAATGCATTGTGAAGGTAAATTTTGTTGCAAAACTGTAACAACATTTGCTACTGTGACGTCATCAATCACTACTGTGACATCATCAAAATCATTGTAACATTCAACTGATTTGCTGCTCAAAATTCGTTTGAAATAACACAATAAGTCTATCAAAATGTACATGTAAATATAAGTAATTAATGTTTTAGCAAATATTGTTACAGTTCTATAACACGCATTGCTATTGAAGACAAACTTACATAAATCCCTAACGGGCTTTATCAGGTTTGTCATAAAAACAATGTACGTTATAGGACTATAATAACATTTACTAAAGCATTTTACATTTGTCTTTTTTATGTTTGTCAACTTATTCAAGCATACTATGTTTTACTGGCATGAACTTTCCCTTTCTTGATGATAACGTCACAAGTGAATCGAAATTCATCGGCTCGTGAGGAAGTTTTGAAGTTTTCTATTTCCCCGAGTTATAGATATGGAAACCTCACACATTGGACCTTGTGGGTTATGGTCACTGCCCCTTTTCACGCAAAGAACGTTTTATTTTCACAATTTGATAAAGATTACGTATCGAAGATTAACGATGATCCTTTTGGAATACTAATATCTACTTTTTATGGCGTTAAACGTTTACCTCATCCTTCCAAATAAAACTGTTCATTGCCCAATAAAGTGTGTATAGAGGAAGTTGTGGTGACATGACGATTTAATTCAATTAAGTCACATGTTGTTAATCTTGCAACTTCGAAACACTTTTGGAACTAAGATTGATTTACTTACATTGGAATGTAGAGCATACACCATGAGATTCATTATCAAAGATTTCAGTTCTTAACTGATAATATCTATGTGCTGTTGACGGTGAAATACCTAGAAACGATGATGCCATGTTTTATAAATAATTTCCGATAATCACTGCCTTTCGAATCAGCCGTTACTGGAGATGGTTCGCAATTTGTTTGTCCTAATTAGATTCTAGGTTTCCATAAGCAAACGAGTAATCAACTGCGTTACCATTTTCTGATTACAATTATCCACAAACTAATAATTCCAGGTAATTCAATACTGCCGACTAATATCTGTGTGTGTGACTTGTCAGTCACGTTCCTATTGTTTCTATAAGCTTTACTTTCATAATCTGGGGACTGTGGTCATTGTTCTTTGCATCTACATAAATCCCATGGACTGATCGGCTCTATATAATGTGGCTTATACATGACATTTCGTCTTTTCGCTTTGGCGCCCACGAAATAGCGCGAAGAGAAAATCTGAAATAAGAAAATTTTCACTTCGGTATGGCGTTATTTTCACTTCGGTATGGCGTTATTTTCACTTCGGTATGGCGTTATTTTCACTTTGGTATGGCGTTATTTTCACTTCGGTATGGCGTTATTTTCACTTCGGTATGGCGTTATTTTCACTTCGGTATGGCGTTATTTTCACTTCGGTATGGCGTTATTTTCACTTCGGTATGGCGTTATTTTCACTTTGGTATGGCGTTATTTTCACTTCGGTATGGCGTTATTTTCACTTCGGTATAGCGTTATTTTCACTTCGGTATGGCGTTATTTTCACTTCGGTATGGCGTTATTTTCACTTCGGTATGGCGTTATTTTCACTTTGGTATGGCGTTATTTTCACTTCGGTATAGCGTTATTTTCACTTCGGTATGTCGTTTTTTTCGCTTGGCTTTAACGGGTGTCTGTTTACATCATGTAAATAAAGACATACTTGGAGTTTTATTCTCACTTACTGATGATCCTTTTGTAATGTTTCCTATTTTGATATTATTAAATTATTTATTTTCTATTTGTGTAAAAGTTGCGAAATGGTTTTGGCCAGAGTTGTCTTTGGTAGGATACAGATGTATTGGTCGATAAGGATTGGCTTTCAACGTGTGATTTTAACATTCATTAAGAGATCCCAAAATGGACGTCAACAAACATAATGTTTCCATGTACTTCTTTTGTCACAAAACCAATTTAACCCTTTCAACATCGTTTTATAATTTATTTATTTGTCAAACAATCACAGAAGCCCTTGGGTCAAATTCTAACAGAAAAGTCGCATTATCGCGCAGATAAAAGCATAATAACGCCTTTCAAAACTGTGACATAACTAGGCGGGAAATTAATTTTCTCTCTGCAGGTTAAGAGTACGTTCGACAATATTCATCCTTGTATCACAGGAACACAAAAATACAGGACACGTGACGTGTTTGGACTTCTGACTTGTAAGGAGCCTTATCAGACATTATATTGATTAAGGTAACACACTTGCTATCTGATGGTGTGTGTTTACTGGGGCCATACTGTGAAAGTTGATATGTAGGCGGGTGGACTTTTTCGCTTAATCAGCCTCGAAACTGTTGGCATCCTCGATATCCAAGGGGGTTATGCTCACCTACGCTCTCTGCATCCCTGTAATATGTCATGGGAAAACTGAAGGCTCCGTGTGTGCCATCTTATCGATGACCCTTTGATGTACATCGATCTCATATGGTCACATAACGGTAAAAATTGACAAGCTTTGAAATCAGTTTCGACTCCTTGTAATCTGCAAATGAGAGGCATATACCTCCGCGATTGGTCAGTTTTTTATACCTGAGTGTGCCTTCAGTATTGCCATGATATATTCCAGGGGTGTAGAGAGCGAAGGTGAACGTAACACCTGGATGTTTTGTACTATGTGCCAATTATAATATTAGACATTGTAAATCTTGTGTGGTGTAAAATATGTTTTTCGCGTGTGGTTATATTCACGGGGATGTATTACTAGCGAAATAAGCGAAAATTGCCACTTCGCCAATAATTCCACTTTTACAGTATATACGGGATATATTTGGGTGTTAATTTTACGGAGTGTTACGGAACCATTGAAATACTAGTACTATCTAATAATAATGCATTCCTGCACAGCAGAACATGTCTCAGTGTCTTTATTCTTGAGCCCTTGTACTCTATAGATCTTGTAGCATGTTCAAACAGAGCTGTGGTGAAATGTTCTACCTAAGCGGACCCGTCTTGATTTCCCCCGTGTCAGCATTGGTCGGTAAGTCTTCATTACGCAACCAATTTCTGTATTTCGATCATTTAGTTGCACACAAACCCACAACAATGCTGTCAGAACAGTAATTGAAAACCGAGATGTAGTGTAAAAGCATTTCTGAAGTTTTCATCTATAATTTAAAGTTCACATGCACTCGTGTCTGTACGATATTTGAACAAGATATTTGATATTCATTGAAACCTCTGGTAGGTGTAACCGAGATTGTTTATAGTATAGGGTAGTTTAATGAGGTCCTACATATCGATTGACCATTCCTCTAATGTAATTTCCTAAAGAAACAATTATAAATCGTTAACGTAAGTAAACAAAAGACATTTGCTGGCCTACAGAATTAATGTTATTTCCATTCCTGAAATTTCATTTATCTCAGTGGAACTTTTTAATAAAAGAAAAAGGAGAATATCAAAGCGTCAACAAAATCAAAACTGAGTAAACTAGAGGTAAACTAGAAAGAAAGGAATGATTCACACGGAGACACTTTACAAAGGCACAAGTGAATAAGAGTAAAGGTTCCGGAAGAGTAAATTCATCGATGACACACACCATGTAAATCTTGGTCACATTCCAGTAAATGTCACGTCCTCAAAGAAAAGGCATACTAATGGCGATGTTTTAAAAATGTCCATCTTCATATCATAGAAGAATAATAAATACTTCTCAATGAGATCTTAATTGCGAGCATAAAACTAGCTCATAGTCTTCAATAACCCACCCTCAAAATCCAGGATACATGTTGATAACATCCTCGATATCCAGGGGTTACACTCAACAACGCTCTCTACAAGGAGTCGCAACCGACTTCAAAGCTCGTCAATATTTACCGTTATGTGACCACGATATTCTTTTGAAATACATCAAAGGGTCGAACCAGTCTTCTTGCCTCATCATTAAGGTGGCACACGGGGCCTTCGGGTTTTCTTTGCCATATTTCAGGAGTGTAGACAACATAGATGAGCGTTACCCCTGGATATCGAGGATGCAAACAACATGTATTTCTCGAAACCCTATGCCCTAAGTAAGGTTGACAGTAGACAATTATCACGAAAATCGTAATATTCAAAACAAGCCCCAGAATAATGAATTAAATGCGATATGTTAACACGTTAGGTTGGGGAATAAGGGCTGTTACTATCAAAAAAGGGAAAAGTTTACGATTGGAAAATAGAAATCGTATTGCTTAATAGTAGACTGTCCGTGTTGGCCGTCCGTGTTGGTAATATAAAAGTAAAGATCGAGGTAGGTAGCTGATGTAGAGGAGGCAGCTGTGGCGTTGGTTTAAAGTACAGAAGGGTATGTATGCCATCGACATGGTAGGCAAAGTGCTCATCATTTCTAGACAACACATCGTCAATAAACCTGAAAGTGAAGTAAAAAATTTTGGCAAGATTTTTGTTACCTCTCCTGATTAGCTTCTCTACAAATTCAGCCTCGTATGTAAACAAATCAGCCGAAAGAGGGACACAGTTTTTTTCCATAGGATCGACAACAGTAGGTTAAAAAATCTACCTCCAAACTCAGCAAAGATATTGTCATTCAGGAATTTTATCGTAGCTTTATTGTGTTTTTAACAATGTATGTTTCAAGATAGCTCACAACTATCGTCCAACTTTCTTGGAAAAGAAATCTCTCATCACGAGAGATCGAAAAGATTCTTTCAGTTTTGTAGGAGGTATGGCACTCATTGCAGTATATATGCTGGACAAATCGAATGTTTTGATAGACGAAAAAATTATTAAGGAGGGGGTGTTTAAGAACCTGATTGTTATATATGTATCATTACAGATACAATGTAGTACATACTGTTATTGTATTTCCTACTACCCAAGGTGTGTCGTATATAAACTTTAAAAATTTCGAAGCGGTTTATGCAAAAAATGCACATAGTGTTTTTCGGTATAAACAGTATAAGCCCACAAATTGTTGCTATTCATTATAATTTTATTTCAAATGTCAGATAACGTTTTTATAGATCATAATAAACGATTTTGTAATCAATTGTGGCAAAACCGTCAACCAATTAAAAACCAAACACCGCGCCAAACACGGCGGTATATTACGTCATCATGTTTGCGCTGTCTCATTGTTTAGTTATACAATATTACCGGAACACGTCTAGTATTGGGAGATAGAATAAATAAAAAATGTGGAATTCGTAGCATTTCCTGCTCTTCTGTTTTAGATCTGTTTTGATTTCTGAGGTTTTGGCCCCTAGCATCATAGACTTGTGCTGAAAGGTAAATATGGAACATTGCATTGTTTGGCTCCTAGCATCATAGACTAGTCCCCAAAGGTAAATATGGAACATGGCATTGTTTGGCCCCTAGCATCATAGACTAGTCCTCAAAGGTTAATATGGAACATTGTATTGTTTGGCTCCTAGCATCATAGACTAGTCCTCAAAGGTAAATATGGAACATGGCATTGTTTGGCTCCTAGCATCATATAGACTAGTCCTCAAAGGTTAATATGGAACATCGTATTGTTTGGCTCCTAGCATCATAGACTAGTCCTCAAAGGTAAATATGGAACATTGCATTGTTTGGCTCCTAGCATCATAGACTAGTCCTCAAAGGTTAATAGGGAACATTGTATTGTTTGGCTCCTAGCATCATAGACTAGTCCTCAAAGGTTAATATGGAACATTGTATTGTTTGGCTCCTAGCATCATAGACTAGTCCTCAAAGGTTAATATGGAACATTGTATTGTTTGGCTCCTAGCATCATAGACTAGTCCTCAAAGGTTAATATGGAACATTGCATTGTTTTGCTCCTAGCATCATAGACTAGTCCTCAAAGGTTAATATGGAACATTGTATTGTTTGGCCCCCAGCATCATAGACTAGTCCTCAAAGGTTAATAGAGAACATTGTATTGTTTGGCTCCTAGCATCATAGACTAGTCCTCAAAGGTTAATATGGAACATTGCATTGTTTGGCTCCTAGCATCATAGACTAGTCCTCAAAGGTTAATATGGAACATTGTATTGTTTGGCTCCTAGCATCATAGACTAGTCCTCAAAGGTTACTATGGAACATTGCATTGTTTGGCTCCTAGCATCATAGACTAGTCCTCAAAGGTAAATATGGAACATTGCATTGTTTGGCTCCTAGCATCATAGACTAGTCCTCAAAGGTAAATATGGAACATTGCATTGTTTGGCTCCTAGCATCATAGACTAGTCCTCAAAGGTAAATATGGAACATGGCATTGTTTGGCTCCTAGCATCATAGACTATTCCTCAAAGGTTAATATGGAACATTGTATTGTTTGGCTCCTAGCATCATAGACTAGTCCTCAAAGGTTAATATGGAACATTGTATTGTTTGGCTCCTAGCATCATAGACTAGTCCTCAAAGGTTAATAGGGAACATTGTATTGTTTGGCTCCTAGCATCATAGACTAGTCCTCAAAGGTTAATATGGAACATTGTATTGTTTGGCTCCTAGCATCATAGACTAGTCCTCAAAGGTTCATATGGAACATCGTATTGTTTGGCTCCTAGCATCATAGACTAGTCCTCAAAGGTTAATATGGAACGTTTTATTGTTTGGAACACTGAACCTATTTCAAATGTCAAAGAAGCAATTACACATGCGAGTCTAGCGATTATTTAAACATTAAAATGTTTCCACGTGGTCTTTATGGTCGATAAAACTGACATAGCTTTGCAGGCCAATATGATATTTCGCGCTGGAGCAATTTGTGAGAAGTTCGCCTGGAGAGTGATGTCATTTATAACGACCGTAAAGACCATATCGAGGCACTTCAAGGCTTATATTTACTTTTTCCATCCATGTTGCTGACTTTTACTGGTTTGAGTTTGATTTTAACTTATGATAAAAGCTTCATTATTGAAATCAAAATTCGAAACATAAAAACTACAATTTTGACGACGAATTGTTGCCGTTTCTATGCCAAAATAATGACTCATAATTATCACGCCCTGGGCGCTGGTTAGTTTTTATATTGACTTTGCCATGCACAGTAAGTATATACAGTTTTACGTGAATTTATTCGTTGTAGAGTTTTGTTTAACTTACGATCGACAAGAGAAAATGGACAATGTTTTTCTGCTGATCACACTGAACGTTATCAAGTCAATACCACATGTTTCATTTCTTTTTTAACCAGGAATCTCAATTGATATTGATGAGCTTGTACCTAGGAAGAGACCACAAGATGAATGTGAATTTGTATTTGGTTTTCGTCCTGCCCTCAGGTCACCTAGTGCTGGGCGGTAAGCTGCTGGCACTGACAGGGGTTCCATTGTGGTACGAATTGGGGAAGCCATGATCATTTATATGTGTCCTTTCTTGCGGGGCTGTGAGCTAATGTCCTCTTATTAGTGTATGTGCTTGGTGCTAAAAGAAGAAACGTGTTTGCATAATTCATCGAGACTTGCTGTTTTAGTATTGTTCTTTATGTATTCGTTGTGATTGTAGACTTAGGCATTAAACACAGTGATCTTATTTGTTACTAGCGTTGTGTTGTAGTTTCTATTGCCTTCGTATCATTTCTGTAACTGATTTTATGGCGAGATATGTGTAACACCGTCTGATATTTGTTAATTTGTTTTCGATAGTGCTGTACTGATATGATTGTCGTACTATGTGTATATTTGTTTTGTTGCTGAGTTTGTGTTGGTGAATCATGTCTTTTCAATGTCGTCGATGAGCAGAAGACGCTTACTCTTCCAGAACACTTTGGTTTCTGCAGGGGTCTTCATGTCAATCTTTCCCTTGCCCCTACTCTTAGGAGGACGAAACAGCAGTATGGTGCAGTTTAATTCATTTTTTCAGCATACTGTATCTATTACTAATTTAAAAGAGTCAGCACGTGTATGTGTTACGTCATCTTTATTGAGGGTGGCAGACTCTGCTTATGGATTTTTTAGTCCCCGAGGTTTGCTGGAGCCTCCACAGCCACAGTTAATCTCATTTGAGTAATGGCGGTACATAATATACACATTTTCGTAGTACACGATCTGAAATTATACAGAACTAGTTTAATTTAACTTCTAAATTCATAACCTAAAGGGGTTTTACGCACCTGATCCTTCTGCTTCTACATTAGTTTAGGAATTTTTGATTCCCACTGTTTGCCCCCTAACATCACTGATGAGTCTTAGGAGGACGAAACAGGTGTATGATGCAGTTTAATTCATTTTTTCGGCATACTGTATATATTACTGAATTTTAATATTCTCTTGTTCTTGTTTCAAGAGTCCATTTACAATTTCGTTTGTTAATATTTTGCCTCTGGTTCAACGATTTTGAGTTTGGATTATAGTTTTATTGAAGTTTTTCTCTGAATGTTTCCTTGGTTGGTTTTTCAAAATAACTTACTTGGCATGTTATAGTGCGACATCGACTTCCTGAATGACGTTTCAGCATGATATGACAAAATAGAGATATTTTAGCATTCAAAATATCTGTATGAAAAATCAGTTTACACACCAGTAATCAATCAAAAAGACAAATTATTTCTGAAGTAAATGTTGTCTTGTATCATTATCTTCTACGTCGTATTTTGAATTATCTGTAGCTTATGGTGTTTTGTCATTGATCTTGCTGTCGATGTTTAACTTTTTTGTAAGTGTATTTGTCGAAAACGAAAGATTTCGTACGGTAGAAGTTAAACGTTCTTGAAAATTATAACCGAATGCTAATTGGTAATGCGACTGAACCCTGAAATGTAAAATTTTAAATATATCTAGTTCCTTAGTTCCAATTGCTTAAATCATACACACTTTTGTCCAGGATGTATAGTGTTTATAACCCTGTGGTTCTCGTTTGGTTACTGGTGTATAGATGACATAACACACATATATGCTGCACCTTTAAAAAGTAATAGATACAGCATGCAAAAAAAATAATTAAACTGCATCATACAGCTGTTTCGTCCTCATAGGACTCTTCAGTGATGCTAGGGGCCAAAAGGTGGGAATCCAAAATTTGTAAACTAATGTAGAAGCAGAATGGTCAGGTGCGTAAAACCCCTTTAATTTATGAATTTAGAAGTAAAATTAAACTAGTTCTGTATAATTTCAAATCGTGTACTACGAAAATGTGTATATTATGTACCGTGCCACTACTCAAATGAGATTAACAGTGGCTATGGAGGCTCCAGCAAACCCCGGGGACTGAAATCTGGGAAAAAAACAATCTGTGGACTTGCTGATATTAACAACTTGTTTGCATGAATTTTGTGTACTACTCATTTCATGTGTCCAAATTTAACACCCTTTCTTGGTTATATTTGTTTCACGATGCAGTTTGAGAGTGTCAGTCGTTAGTTTGGCTATGTGTATTTAAATGGTGATTGAGCTGTATTGTGTGGGGCTATTGTCATCAATTGAACAGTTTTCAGTAGACTGAAAAATCTGTCTAGAAATTGTTGTTGTTTCAGTACGATGTGCCTGTCTGGTACTTATGACCTGGTGAATCATGTTGTCTGAGAGTTGGGTGTAAAATGCTTTCGGTTCGGGAATATTGTAAATATATCTTGAAGAGAGTATATGCAGACCAAAGCAAGCTATTTGAAGTACCCCAGATGAAGTACCTCGGATGAAGTCCACAGATGAGTAACCCGGATGATGTACCCCGGATGTTTGCGATTTTTCTATACACCTTGGTCACGACAGTCAGCGAACATAAATTTCCATAGTCAGCTTCATTTAAGATATTATTGCATGATTTGAGTGGAAAGTAAGTTGTCAAGACTGATTTAAACAGTATCTCCGTTCAGCACCCCCCCGTATATTCACCCCCATTAGACATCTATTTGAATCTTAAGAAATCGAGATTGCCATAAAACAAGTAAATGATTTTCCTTGTTTACAAAAATCTTGAAAATCACGTGATACGCTCCTCTTCAATTCTATAATGGACCTTACGCATTTGGAATTTACGTATTGATTTGTCTAGGAAACCAAGGAAAAAACAGAAAAAAGTACAGCTAGGTTATAAAATGTAATGCATTACCATGTAAATTGA
This sequence comes from Mimachlamys varia, assembly GCA_947623455.1. NCBI lineage: Eukaryota > Metazoa > Mollusca > Bivalvia > Pectinida > Pectinidae > Mimachlamys > Mimachlamys varia. Next base: position 5,487,802 of record OX392542.1, on the reverse strand, counting down.
TATATTTCCGTAGAACGTACGTCATTGTTTTGTAATAAACTTGGCGATTTGATTACTGCGGCGAGAGTGATCAGGTGGTTCAATAAGAGGACAGAAGATATCGGCACCATTACCCAAGTTTCTTCGTCTTCACTTTAATGGTTAAATACGTCGTATAAAGTAGGTATTTGATGAGGAAAACAAATTTGTTATTGTAAAAAGGAAAGAAGACCTCAAACTAATTACTTTTCAAAAAACGAACTTGTCAGCTCTTAGAAATCATATACTCTGTATGAAAACGTTTAGCGTCTAAAATTAATTGGCAGTTAATTTTCATTCATAGTGCATCCTTTAATATGCTTCAAACGAAAAAATAATGATTACATTATAATATAAAGATACTTCAATTCATTTGAAAGGATAGGCCTATATCATAAATATATTTATCCGATATTGCAACCTTCAAGTCGTGGTTTTTCCTGATACATGTACCAGCAATTTTTATATCAATCAAAAACAAATTTTATTATTTTTTATTGTTGATGGTTTCTTCAAAAACTTTTGAATATTGGTACGTTATTTGAATGTTTGGATTAAATTTGTTGCAATAGAAAAAAAATGTACTTGATAGGTAAGGAAATAGTCATACATTTACGTGGGCTACTGTGGTACGAAACATACATTTTCGAGGGCATTTGTCGTTGTCTCCGCTGTTTCGTTGTAAATATTGAGTAATTATGATCGCCACAAAAAAAGTAAATTATTTTCATTGATTCAAAACAATTGAAATGATGTGCTACACCCCCGTTTAATTCTGCTATGGACCTGCGCACTGATAGTATTTTCGTAGCAATTTGTCGTGATGGATGTCTACTGCTGACAAACAAACTTACTACACAGAGATTCGAGAGATGCAGGTTGATGATTCGGTTCGCATTTTGAGGACTTACATGGCAGGTGTCGTCGATGAATCAAAAGACGTTTACTCTTTCGAACACCTGGACCCATATTCATGAAACCGTTCTCATATTTTAGCATGGAGTTTTTGTTCGAGCCTGTTTATTTTGCTATAAATTGAATAAATAACTTTATTCTGTCAAGGTTTTAAAAAAAAAAACAAAAAAAGCTTTGAAATTAAATACTGTTTTCAATATTTTCAACGACTTTGTCATCATTCACATGATTTAGGCCAGTAACAAAACCTGAGCACAAATTCATTCTTGATCATGATAACGGTTTAATGAATACGAACCATCTTATTCTGTAGTTTTTGTTTCTTTGTTCATATTTTATCCTCAGTTTAATGAATGTTGAGTTCAGATTATGGTTTTGTTGACGCTCGAGTATTCCAATTTTCTTTTTAATGAAACCCAGACAAACAGAAAACATACCGCAATGTTATAAAATGTAAGCTGTACAGCTAGGTTATAAAAAGTAATGCATTACAATGTTAATTGATATATTTCCGTAGAACGTACGTCTTTGTTTTGTAATAAACTTGGCGACTTTATTATTACATCGAGAGTGATAACGTGACATTAGCATTGCCTTAGATTGACCTTAGATTGACCTTATAATGACCTTAGAATGACATTAAAAATACCATAAAACAAAGGGGAGCTTTTCATGAGTATGTACAAATCAAATGCTTAGTAGACTTTGTGGAATACTATGCCAGATAAATTGCTTAACATAAACATGCAAAATTGGATTCACATTCGGAGTGGGTGAAGACTTTCTATCCAAACAAAGAATAAGCAGTTTGCGATACGAAATGAAAACTAAATACAAGTTGAAGCTTCTTGACTCCGATGAACACGATCGTGCAACGATAAACGTGACGTTATCGATTTTCCTATCGTAAACTTTCCCTTTCTTGAAAGGAACATCCTTACTTCTCTACCATTTGTTGTTTAAATGTCGTTATTCTAGGGCTCACTATTTAAACCGAGATTTTCCTGACTTACGACACAGGAATTCGAGAGATGTTGGTTGATGGAGACCATGAGCGAGTTTTTATTGTAGTTACTTGTTCCTATTGAGTGATATTCTGTATCCTGATATGATAGGAAAGAAACTTTATTGAATATGCTAATAAGAATGTCTATTTGTGTGATAGCCCCTAATTCAATCGATTTTTAGTTCTGATTATGGTTTTGTTGATATTTCGGTTTTCTCTTATTCTTCTCATTCAAGTATACGATTCTACAAATTAATGGATTTATATCTGTTTATGTTATATTATTGAGGAACGACAACCGTCCTCATTTCCGGGAACACAGCAATCCATCCTATGAAATGTTCAGGGGTAACGCTCAAATTCTAAGGTAATTCTATCTCTGAAAATCTGGAATATGTCATCGCTAGACTGAAGACGTACTGCTAGATATTTTATATTTTATTGGTCTCCATTAAAATAACCGACGAATCGCTACCGTTGAAACCTGTTCTTCGCAAAATACACCGGAGTGACCTTTGACCTTAGAGCCAGTCAATGTTACTGTTACACGACCGACGGATTCTTTTCAAGCCATCAAATGATCAAACAAACCTTCTCGTCTCATCTCCACCAGGTGGTGTATCTTGAGCGTTTCATTTTCCAGGGCCGCAGAGATATGTCTGGCTAATTTTATCCATGTAATATCGTTATCAATATTTCACTTACATGTCTATCAATCCGCTAGTAATGTTCAAACAAAGCAATAGATTTAAATGAGAATACTAACACAACATAAAAATTATGTTATTTTATTTCCAAAACATGATGACGTAAATACACATGATACATTTCCAACACAAAATTGTTACCTTGTCAATAAAAAAATGAATAATATGAACAATACAACCCCCGCTTGAGTGTTATCTTTGGTCCAAAGGAAGTTATTGACATTAAAATTGGGTCTGGCAATGAATTAAAGAAACTGAAAAGTAAAAAGAAAAAATCGATTAAACTAGGGCAAAATAGGAACAAAGGAAAGATACTGCGAGACCATCGTACAATTACAAGATAATAATACCAGGTTTTCCGGAAGAGTAAGCGTCTTCACCCGACTGCCGCCATGAAAATCTTGGTCACATCCAAGTAAGCATCAGTCCTCAAAATGAGAACCGAGTCATCATGGTCAATCACAATCTCTCGAATCCTTTTGCCGATAGTGAAGAGAGATAGCGAAGAAAAGAGAACTTGAGCTGTTTTAGCGGTTAGTGAGATGCAAAGAAGGGTTTTGTACCGATATTTTACTGCGTTATTCATTATCACCAGAGCTTTGTCAAATAAGCAATGTTTATAACGGGCTCCCATCATTATTTAATTCTTTCATTTTAACCTTCCTGGCCCCACATAATTAAAGAAATTATATTTAATTCCAAATATCAAATGTTAAACTGTTTTATTCGGATTGAATCCAATCCTATAGCGAGTATACCATTTTTTATCTTTGTACTTAAACATGCAATAAGCTAACATCAATCTGCCAGATCAGAACAAAATAAATGTTGAAAAGGTTACATCGAAATGTAAGATTATTATTTAGACTTAAAACAGCAACAACACAATAATACATTACATTTCACTAGAAAGCCTTCCACGAAAAACAAACAAAATCAATGTACAGAAACGAAAACGAACGATGAGTTTATCACTACTTACAAATGGGTTGAAACTGGAAAATTTCCAAACCCTTATAATTTTACACAAATGATAACAAGCTATCAATTAAAAACCTTACCGTGAAACCTTTGGTTGCCCTGTCTTCCAGGGAGTCTGCTGTTACCAATGAAGGTAATAGTTCAATAGATCAATGCTTGTCAGATAACTCATGAAAATAATAATAACGGACAACTCAGAAACAGAAATAAAGCGTATATATCACGTGACAAACGATGACGTTACTGACAAAGGCTGATTAAAATTGTTACTTTTCTTCTCAATTTGCTCTTTTGTATTAGACAAACGTCATCCAATACACTTCATGTTTAGAAATAGTTATATGTGTGAATTATCTGTTTTTTAAATAGCAATAACCATATTACGCTTTATGGGTATTTTGAACTTTAACAGAAACGAAATCCGATTTTACCAACTAATTAATAGAGAAAATATTAACCTCACACTACCACACTATCTACCTCTATAGTCGGCACAAATTACACTTTCCAAAACAGCTCTGCCAGTTTGATCTTGTACTGTCTACCCAAGCTGTCTAACACACTTTGTGACGTCAAGTCTTAAGATACTTGATCATCGGTGGATATCATTGTAAATGCTTGAATCTAATTAATTTAATTATGCCTCTGGTTGTTTGTAAATTGTTCTTAACATCAATAACAAGCGATTTTGTTTATTTTCGTATTAAATTCAATTTTTGAGAGCTGACAAATGCATACATGTACGGAATGCTAAAAAAAATATAAAGTTGATCAGTTCATTCTTTTGATGTACAGGTAACCATTGTCTGCGCTATATGGTCAAATAAATGAAAATAAACCTTTCACACTTATTTCAATAATCTAAGTCGGCGAAAACCTATTTTACGGAGTTGACGTCCTCAGTAAACTGTGGTATATCTTCGTATTGTTGTGAGCTGGAAGAGAAATTTTCCTAGATTTCGATCGCTTCCTTTTTAACTGACATACCATTTGCACAAGAGTTTTTCTAAAATCACTGCTCATGGTGCAATACAGTAGGAAGTTGATGGCATTGTTGATTAACGCTATGATGTCCATGGCGTCACCGAGTGGAATGTAAACATACTCAAAGAAGCCTTTAAGGAATAGACTTAATATAATCAAAATCCCCTGTGGCAATTCTGTCACTACAAAAATAATTATAACAACGAGTAGCATGTAAGTTGTTTTTGAGGTATCGTAAGATTTCTGTGTGTTAAGATTGTTGTTCGTCAACAACCGGCGTTTCACTTTCATAGTTTTATGAAGTATTCTTAATAGAAATCCACCATAAACCGTTATAAGTATACAGGGTAGAAATTTCGCTATAACGCTGTATAAAAGTAAGTTTGTCATTACCACTGGTTTAACGTGAGGAGTTCCTAGATGAAAGTCTTCCAATATATAAATTGAAGAATTTTCGTTTAACGGCACTAGCTTATTAGAGACAAAGTTCGGAATTAATATCAAGACCGATCCCAGGTAAATAACGAAAACCACTATCCTTGCACGAATTTTTCTTCGCATGTGAGTGAGACTTCCCTTCGATGGCGATTGTAGGTGGACGTATCGAAATATGGCCAGTGCCACGCCAAGCCATATGGAAACAGTATGCGTTGTAGCGGTAAAGTTGATATGGAACAACAAAAAAAGCATCCAGGAGAGACTATTCTTCTCAGGAGACACAGAATAAGGCGAAAACGAGCAGTAGTAATGCAAGGCAAAAGGGACGTATGATATCATAGTCAGCATATCGGACACCGCCATCCACGTCAGGATAAAGTTTATAGGCGTCCTCATGTGGCGCCTCGTTAACACTGTGATGTTGATCAAATTGGAGGGTATTCCGAAAAGACACACTACCAAACTCACATACCCGTGGTAATACATGTAGTGGGCACTGACCTTCTCCAAAGCTTCGCTCCGAAATGTCTCTGCGATACTTAAATTCATGTTTGTTGTAATTTCCTGTGAGAATTTCCGCTCCTTTATCAATTAACTCCAATGAAAAGTGTTTCAATCATGACACCTTTTTTACAAACTGTCATCAAACTCCATGTTCCTTGGAAATTCTGTAAGAAGAAAACATAAACTGATTCAATATTAATTGATTTTACAACACAGGATCTAAAAGATGATGTAACACACACACACACACACATATGCTGCACCTTTTAAATTAAGTAATATATACAATATTCCGAGAAAAAAAATAATTAAACTGCATCATACACCTGTTTCATCCTCCTACGACTCTTCGGTGATGCTAGGAGCCAAAAGATGGGAATCGAAATTGTCTAAGCTAATGTAGAAGCGGAAGGGTCAGGTGCGTAAAACCTCTTTAATCTATAAATTTAGGAAACGAATTACATTAATACTGTATAATTTCAAATTGTGTACTACAAAATGTGTATAGAGAGAGCTACTACTTACAATGAATACATCTCACACAAACTAACTGTATTCACCATGTACACTGTATTTGCGAAACAGATCAATACTTAGATGTATTGGGCGGATTGGTCGAGTGGTTAACACTCCGGCCTTTCATGCAGGCGGCCGGGGTTCGATCCCCCGTAATCGTCATACGCATGGAACATTCAGAGAAAGTGTTTTTCTCCTGCCCACACAACTCCAACAACCCAGGTGGAGTATAAAATGGTCTGGGGTGGATGTTGCAGTATCTGTGATGTAGCATTCAAGTGTGGTGGCACTATAAAAGATGCCGTTGGAAACACGGTCCCACTACAAACAGAACACAATTCATCTCCAGCACACACGCATACATACACACACACATATGGAGATATTAGCCAGGTGTTATAGGACAAGTAGTTAGCGCCCGATAAGGCAGCTCCTGCGAACTCCTCAGAATTGTATATGATAGAACTGTATGTGTTAATTGTATGGATTGTATAAGAATTGTATATATATGTACTGTAAAGCGCTTTAGAGTGGCTTATGTTAGCTAAATAGGGCGCTATATCAAATATTGTATATTATTATTATTAGTATTATTATTATTTATTTATGTAAGTCGTACAACACATAAAGTCATAAAATAACAGCGCGCTTTATTACAACATTCCAAAAGTTAAACTTCAGTAGTTAAACCTAATTTTCATTGAACATTTACATATTTATCTTATTCCTATTATGTAATCACAATTTAAAGTGAAAAGTTATAACATGAGATAATACAGTCAGAAACAAATCACTAAACAAGTTAATATATATATATTTACTTATCATTAAATCAATATTATGTATTAATTGAAACATTGAATAATTGATTGTAAAATATTACAAACATCAACCAAGTCTTGATTTTGATAATTATTTACATATTCATAAAGGTACCATAATGTGACAATAAGATTATACACTCAGGAACTATTTCGTATGTTGTTGGATGACTTCAGTCAATCAACAACGACTTAATACCTTTCCGTCCACAATGTTGTGACGGTATAAAGATAATGTGAAAACAAGTTTGATAAATCGCACACATAAAGACCACCACTGGCGGTCCGATAATGCAAACCGTACATACGATTGTGAAGATTTCCTCCCTAGTCGGTTTGTGACAACAAACAGATCCGAACGATAATATATTGGATTGGAAGTAATCACCTCACCACTAATCCCCGGTGCTCATTCATGTCTCTTCAACATGAAGTGGCTGAATGCTGTTAGTTTGCAGATATTTATACTGCTTGTTTTCAGGCTTTGTAAAGGTCACTAACTATACATGACAATGACGCTATTTCAATTAACTCTAACGTCTTGGGAGAACTGTGAAAAAACATATACGTAAGTATGTTATTCAAATATGTTCGGCTGCGCAAAATATCAGGATCAAGTTCATTCACCTATTTTTATCGTAAACTGATATAAATGATGTTGTTGGCAGCCAGCCAAATAGGAATGTAGGTCTTTGATGCTAAATTTAGGGATAATAAATCCAAGATCAAATCACAATGTCTTACATAAACAACAATTTTACATTTTGTACAAAATGTTCAGGGCTAGTAGGGAAAACGCACACACTTTTTCAATAGCACACCCGACACTGCCCTCAGAGTTTTGTCCTAAAATGGTAAGATGTGTGTTTTACGCCGTGTTACTTAGAGGTGACCTAGATTTAACTTGAGGTTATCGCCGATAAAGCAGAAGACGCTCACTATTCAGGAACAACTTGTCGTATTTTCTTTTATTTTTTTTTCAAGGGGCTCTATGTAAATATTTACTTTGTTCATTATTGATTTTCCGCTAGTTAATCGACTTAGAGTTTGAATTATTGTTGCTTTGACGCTTCGGTATTCTCTGAATTTTTTTTCTAGATGACAAAAGAGACCGACGACAATCAATATTATGAATAATTATAAGTTACTTTACCCTATTTTCACTTACAACATGATGTACACGGGAGACGTACTATTAAGCTGTACTATAAGCAGAACGCTTTAGAGACTCAATCAGGTCATTAAAACTCCCTTTGTCGATACTGATACATGTATTACCATCCCTGTATTCAAAGTATGTGGTGTTAACATATTGTCATTAATATGATATCTTAGCGCGTTCGGAGATGTTGATTGCTACGTTTTGAGAACTTGATGTTTGCCTGGATGTGAAAAAAAATACATGGCGGGTGTCGTCGATGAAGCAGAAGACGCTTACTCTTCCGGAACACCTGGTCTTATTCTCTTGTGCTTTTACGAGAGTCTTCATGCAAATCTTTCTTTTGTTACTATTTTGCCCTCATTGATTTTAAATTTGAATTATGGTTTTGTTTACGCTAGGTATTCTTTGATTTGTTTAATTGATAATAATGATAATAAGATTGAGAATAAAGTTTTAATGTCGCCATCATGATCCTATTAAGACTATACTATTTGTTGTGTGATATGAAGCTTTTGTTATAGTTATACTCATTAGTGCCTTGCTGTTAAGTTGCCACTATTTCTGTTAACACTATGAGGATATGCCACTACTTTTAAGTCGTTTGGTTTTACATGAACATGGCGTCAGTCGTCGATGACATAGATTAGGCATGCCATTTTCGAATATATCGTCTTATTTCTCCTAGTTTTATTAATTTCGAATCTAAAATACAATCTTGTATACCCTTCGATCATGTGTTGGTTTTCCGGGAATAACTCAGGTTCAGATATATCATATGTTCTATATATAGATGTTTCATAATGAGATGTAGTTGGATATGGTATTTATTTCACTCGAGTTAATTAATTTTCAAATGTTGCAAAGGACACGAGCTTCAGCGAGTGGTTAAGGTGTTCTGACATTCTACCACTAGCCCTCTACCTCTGGGTTGAGAGTTAGACTCCCAGGTGGGGCAGTTGCCAGGTACTGACCCTAGGTCGGTGGGTTTTTTCGGGGTATTCCGGCTTTCCTCCACCTCCAAAACATGCCACGTCCTTAATATGACGCAAAACAAAATAAACCAAACCAATCTAGGGACAAAAAGCGATAATTCAAATTTTGGAAGTAGAAGGGAAGTTGCATAACACCCCTTATTTATACAAATTCGACGATGAAGAGTAGCGCTTCATGTGAAATTAATGTGTTCATGACCAATCTATTTCAATTGTATTCACAGTTATAGTTGACTATATGTCACTTGATATATAATCAAAATAATTGGCTGTTGGGGCTCGAATTTTCATTTACAGACGATCAAAGATGCCGTAACACACATAGATGCTGCACCTTTTAAATTTAGTGATACAATGTGCATATACAGTATGCAGAAAAAATTAATTAAACCAAAAATAACCGTTGTATCTATTTCTCGGCGTTAATGTTTTTACCATTCTACAAATATGTGTTAGAGTTAGTTTGCCTGGATATTTATGATTTTCTTAAAATGTGTTTTTTTAATTCATGAATATTCATTAAATATATGAACAAAATATAAGCTCATAAATACTCTTTAGACGGTCTTGTTTTAACCACATAATATTCATGAATAAATCCCTGAAAATGAATGAGATAATTAAGAATATTTATATATATAAACTTTTCATAATCTTTTGGCCATAGAAGGCAGCTTCAATCCTAAATTGTCTCCATTATATATTTAACAAATAGAAAGTTAGCGTTTGACACATATTATGGATATCCCCTTCATCTTGGTATATACAAATCTAAATTGACATAATACAAAGCAATTACATGTAATTTCATGTAGTCGACTGGGAGAAGTTTCATAACCTTTCTATTGATTTTTCAAAGTGAATGATTAACGCTACGTAACATTGTAAATCATTTTCAGATATGGATTTCCTTCGACATATGTTTTCTACTGCAGGTTAACGTGTCTGTAAGTCCGCACACAAGCCTTCTTGCATGAAAATCAATGTCAAAACTGATATAAATTACAACGGCTAAAAAGTAAAATGAAAGCAAACTGTGAATGATTTATTTATCAATCAAGCACATCTATTTCAAAAATGCAGTAACATAAAACAGGCACCGCCACCAATGTGGCGGTGTATCGTGGTCCTAAGATCTAATGCCATACAAAGACGGGAGTTCCTAGGAAGATACAACAAAAACAGGTCTGACATATTACAAATATATCCCAGGTGAAGGGCAGCGCATCAATTTCCGTTCTCTTCCATTTTTTCCTAGAACAATGTCCTACCAGAGCCCACAAAACCATGTCTTCACACAAACCATACCAAATTCATATCCTCCCAGAGTCATATCCTTCAAAAGTCATTTCCTCCCAAAGAAGGTACGTTATTTAATGAACAACGCAATGGAATCTACATGACCTTTAGGGTTACAATGTATATCCTCCCAAAACCTCCCAAAGTCATATCCTCCCAGGGATATACTGTGTATCTTCCCAGAGTCATATCCCCCAGATTAATACCCTCCCAAAGTCATTTCCTCCCAGAGATATATCATCCCAGAGTCATATCCTCCCAAAGTCATTTCCTCCCAGAGATATATCATCCCAGAGTCATATCCTCCCAAAGTCATTTCCTCCCAGATATATATCATCCCAGAGTCATATCCTCCCAAAGTCATTTCCTCCCAGAGATATATCATCCCAGAGTCATATCCTCCCATAGTCATATCCTCCCAGAGATATATCATCCCAGAGTCATATCCGCCCATTGTCATTTCCTCCCAGATATATATCATCCCAGAATCATATCCTCCCAAAGTCATATCCTCCCAGAGATAATTCATCCCAGAGTTATATCCTCCCAAAGTCATATCCTCCCAGAGATATATCATCCCAGAATCATATCCTCCCAAAGTAATTTCCTCCCAGAGATATATCATCCCAGAGTCATATCCTCCCATAGTCATATCTTCCCAGAGATATATCATCCCAGAATCATATCCTCCCAAAGTCATTTCCTCCCAGATATATATCATCCCAGAATCATAACCTCCCAGAGTCATATCCTCTCAGAGAATGTACATTATTTAATGAACACCTACAACGCAATGGAATATACATGACCTTTAGGGTTACAATGGATATCCTCCCAAAACCTCCCAAAGTCATATCCTCCCAGAGATATACTGTGTATCTTCCCAGAGTCATATCCCCCAGAGTTATATCCTCCCAAAGTCATTTCCTCCCAGAGTAATTTCCTCCGAGAGATATATCATCCCAGAGTCATATCCTCAGAACAAAAAAATATCGCATCTTATAGCACCAGTATGCAACATATGGTTTTATGAAGCATCTTGTTATAAATTATCTATAGTAAATTATCAATAACGAATAACACACACACATATATATATCATAACTCTTGCTTTAAGAGCCGCACGTTGACCCGCGTCAATTTTTAAATAAAGTTTTTGATAGAAAGTGTCTCAAGCAAAATTACATTTAACAAATTTGAAAACAAAAGTGCAAAGATCCAAAAAAGAAAGTAACATTTGCTATTCTTAATTATACTAAATCAATGTAATAGGACCCTGCTCCTATTATGTCATTTTTATCATTTTTTAAGCTGAGAATCAATAAAATGAGTTTTTTTAGAACATTTTTAAAACGTGTCAGCCCCGTATGATAAAGGTGATTTTCACCGACTGCTATCTCGAACCTGCGGCCGATTTTTTACATAGTGTCGTGTGCCTGCGTGATCGGTTCGCACCAAATGAATAACATCAAAGTCCATTTTATAGTCCAAAATGTGTTTAAACATTTTATATGTTTAATGTTCAACTGGTAAATGTAGAATGTTGCAGTAGTGACATAAATCTCCATATTGGAAGCTGATTATGCGAGATGCTCCAAACTACTTGCATTGATTCCGTAACTTTTAGACTTGTTAGCAGCCGTAAAGTAATGGACATTTAATCATTATTGCACGTGAAAGGTTTTGCTGACGTTGTTTGACCACGGTTTATGTATTTTCATGTTGTTTGAGACGTTCGGTCAGTTTCAGCGGGCTCCCGGACCTCTCACGGAGACCTCTCAAGCGTTTCGATAACTTTTACCCGCATATGGAACTCTGGTCTATTTTTAGTTATTAGCGTTAGCTGTATTAAAATAAGAGTCTTATTTTATGTTAGGCTTACAGCTCACGTCATTATAGTTCTATTTATAGACATTGTCACCGGATACAAGGGGAAATCCCAGTATTTGGCAATTGAACGGAATATACTTCTCTGACGTTTGCATACCGTGGGCTAAAATGGAAAGAAACTCTCGTTTTTGTACTAAAATAGTAGCCAATCATATCGATAGTTTCATCCGTGACTACATACATAGTTTTATGATTAGTGGAACATTTGACAGTAAACACATACAGTAATTATAATTATTGTGGATGTTTGTATAGTGGTTGTGAGAGTCGTGGTTGTCTGGTGCATGAACCTGTGTTAATGCCTAATGATGATTTATATTCTGTAAATAAAACAATATCTTGCTTATTTACCTATTAATTTAATAAATAACATTTGTACCTGTTAATTGGGCTCTTAGTTGATATTTTGAATTCTCACATAATTTAGATAGACTGACCATCTGTCCCCAACCTATCCCACCGTAACAATCCAGGACCCAGAAAGCACACTATACTGGTGAAACAAAAACCCCATATGTCTTCGAGGGCGGTCGGTGAGACGTGGGCACCGGACGCTCGCTCGTTACAATATTTCTTACACGACATCAAATAACTAACTATGTCAAAAGTATGAACTATTTTATAGATTCCTGAGGATGAAACCTTTTAAATAGAACATTTCTGTCAATAATATAAAACATTTTGATTTAAAATAAGTTGCCATTGAATATGTTGTTTACAACGTCGTTTTAAAAGGCATACGACATTTACTTTATGTCCCTATGATCTGTCAAAAAAGATATTTCAAAATTTCAAAACAATGGAATAATGATGCCCCTATATATGCAATATATCACATATTTAAATACAACTGAAAGGAAAATGGATTAATTACTCAAACTTATTTCCCAAAATCCATTAACCTTTCAATTATTTTATTTTCTCATTTTTTTCTGGTTGATTCTCAAACACTGTACGGCTCCTTGACAGAAGAAACATATAGATCTCATTGATCCACCACTGCCTGCCATCTCCACAAAGATCAAGGACGAAGAGAACAGAAAATAGACTTAGGGGTGAGAAATATCAGCTTGCTGGTGTCGGCGAAAGTAAAGAATCCTATTTTTGTGTACCGATATCTTAATTTTCCTTGCGTTGGTGTCAACGCATCAGAAAACAAATTGCAGTTTTCAGTATATGCCAGCTCTCAGTTTAAAGATGCATAGTAAACGTTTCTTAGCAACCGACGTGTTTAATTCATGTGAAAGAAAACATATGGTGACTCTTGCAATGGGCAGCTGAGTTTAGAATTAAAGAATTATGTCTTAAAGCATTCCCTAATAGATTTAGCAAAGGGCGAAATTCAAATATTAAATTTGCAATATTCATGCCATTCTGTCATTCGAATTGACTTAATTGTACGTTGCACGACTGTTAAGGTTTATCAAGACAACTAGCAAAGACGTATGTCGTGTGACTTACAGCTATATTTGGTTAGCATGTCATTGCCAGACCGAAAACTTCCGAACAAAATGAAATCGATACTTATTCTATTGAACATCAATTTTGCCTTCGGAACACTTGAGACATGTTGCATTAAACAGATGCTTACCATGACCAAATCAATTAGTTTTATTTCCCAGACAATTTTTTACTTTTCTATAAACAAGCATCTGTTTGGTTTTATAAGTGGAAAATGGTGTGATGCACAATTCATAATTCGGTTTATGGTTGTGAGTCAGGTACATCTGCCCTTATAAAATAGATTTACCTTGCACAAATTATTCCCATTTCGCGAGGAAAGCGAATTTATGATGTCTCAATGAGTAGAAGGGTGTGAAAACAAACAACATGCACGGCTTACTACACCAAATGTGAATTATATCAATACAGAAAAAAATATTCCCGGAAGAATATTGATGGAATTTAAATTAAAGCCAAGACAGTCTGTGTTTTGTCAATAACAGCCAGTGTCTATGCTCGGGTTTTGTCGAGTGTGATACCCTGGTTGTCAAGCGCATCTTCAGCAATTTTTTTGAGAGTGAGTTCCTGTTCCATTTTTGCGACTATATGCTATCCGTTACTGTCAGTTTAGTATCCAAGTGCCTGTGGCATGCTATTATAACTTTGCTGCTGTGTTATTATATGTTTAGCATCTTTCGCTGATATTTTTTTATTTCATGTTTTTATATAATTCGTGACTGTTGGCATTCCCATGGGAACAAACTGTGCCCCACTCCTAGATGACTTGTTGGGTTTTCGTTTTCATACGTGGTTGAATTTGATGAAAAGCTTATTAGGACCGGTTACAAAAAACTTACTAAATATTTTAATCTTAAATCGATTTGAGTTCGGATTACGGTTTTGTTGACGCTTCGGAAAAGGTTTATTGTCCTAAAATTTTGCTCTTTTGACATTGCAACCAACCATAAAAAATAATCCAGTTATACACCTGATTAAACTTTGATAGTCATCGGTCAAGGTTAAACTCAAAGAAATATCGATGATACCAATATCAACAAGAATTATTTTGTCCGAGGGGCACTTATTGGATACTATTTGTCTAGTTTGCGGATTTTTTTGAAGTAGCAAAACAACAGACAGATCAAAATTTAGATTAAAGGACGAAATGAAAAGAAAATGTAAACATGTTTGTGCATCCAATCGTACAGGCATATGCAAAACACATGACTGACTGGAAAATACCGTTGTGCAATATTCTGAGCATGACCCGTGGTCGGCCACCGTCAGATGTTCGTAACGCAGTGATGATCTGTATTTTAAATTCAATGTTTGTGTCACGTGGTGTGCTATGTAAGATAAAGTTTTCTTACAAAGTTTTCTTTCATGGACTTGCTCTATCCAACATGGCCCAACATGGCGAGGTATTAGATAAAAAGACCAGCACCATTGTTATCGACAGTACGATCCGCCGGATCAGTTGTTGTTGCAGATACATTTATAGCCTTTTATCAGTTCATAATTAAACATTGATGTTTTATATCACTTAGCAGCGTGACTACAAAAAATATCCAATGATCATGGTCTTAATCATCTTAAACAAGAACTAAGGACCCTAATTGATACAGGTTTTAGTATTGATTTCGCGACACAAAGTATGCATGTACTACTACCTGTTTCACAAATAAAGCCAGATACTTCCTGGTCTTGTCTCTTCGCCTGCAACGTTTCCGGTGTTATTGTTATACGTGACGAACAATAAAAATATATGTAGATCGATGAAAACGAGTTACCAACATTTGCTGCGCTTTTCATATTCGATAATTGATGCCAATGCTAACACGAATTACACGTGAAGATACGGGTGTCCCCAAATCTCCAATATGTTGTATTCATTATATTTATTATTCTATTAGCCACAAACAATTTCAAATATTTTATAGCTATACTTCTTAGAATTAAAAAAATATTTTTTTTATTTAAAAAAAAAAAAGACAATAAAAACAAACTATGAAATTAAAACACTGACAGGTCTCTAAGGGTAACATGATGTGGCTTTGAATTTCCTTTAATCATCAATACTTGGGCCTTGGTCCAAATGGTGCCCTTTTTTTTTGGTTAATTGACTTCGTATTCTATTCCGAACAACGTTGCTTCATAATGACACATTCAGATGTTTATCAGTGAAAATTTATAACATTTGACCTTGACCATTGACCTGGTCACCTTGACTTTTTGACAGCTGACTCCTTTTTAAATTATGACAAACTTTGCTTCATAATGTCATTACAAATGTTCATCAGTGAAAAGTTCATAATTTTGACCTTGACCTTTGATCCAGTGACCTTGACTTTCGGTCAGTTAACTTCTCGTTATAACAAGATGTCCATCAGAAAAAAGTTACAAAATTAGACGTTTGACCTTTGATTTGGTGGCAATATTAATTAGGAAAGTCCATTTAAAAGTAGTAGTCAGAATCGTAAATGTGCTGGAATCATAATGGTTATACTACACAGTCCAAGTTTGTTTGACAGCCTAAATACTTTGTGGGATAGAAAGCTAAATAAGCACTGAACGAAAAACCTTAACATGGCCAAATTAAATATTACAGTTTAATATAAAGTTAATTTTAGGTAAACATCAAAATTTGAAATGTGTGTTAGAATTTCCATACAGACATAGAAGTATATTCCATGTTTGGTTATGACAGCTTAAATATTTTGAGAAATAAAGGTCAACGAAGAGCTAAACAGAAAAACGTTAAAATGGCCCAATTAAATAACAGTCCAATTAACATTAAATTTTAGGTGAAAAAAAAAATATGAAATGTGTGTTGGAATGGTCATACATAGATGAAATTATATTCCAGGTTTAGTTATGACAACTTAGATACTTAAAATCTATTGGGGAATGCTTTAAGAGAAATTAAGGTGAACATGGAGCTAGACGCAAAACTTTACTTGTCTGAACTGAAGTTGAAATAGAAAGGTATGCTCACCACTACCGTAATTATATGGATTGCATGTGAAACGGTATCTGTACAGAAAGCTTCCCAAATATGTTTTAATTGTAAACCAAAGGATCTGAAGCTATCAAAATGATACATAGAAATGATGTAAAATAGATATATCGAACAAAAATTGGGGGGGGGGGACAAATAGCAAGAAACGAGGAGACATATTTTCATGTTTTCAACGCGCTGAACATTAAATTTGCAAAGGTGGGAGGGGAGAAAACTCCAGACACATGTTAAATGATGGTCTTTATTTCCAGATACTTCAAAGTTATTTAAATGTCTTCTTCTGAAAATTAACTGAGCATAGATCTGATCACTTACTTCTCTTAATGAATTAAAATAAAATAAAGAATACCGTATTGTCAAGAAAACCATAATCCGAACTCAAAATCGATTAAAGAAGGGGCAAAATATGAACAAAAAGGAAAGAGACCATTGTAAACATACAAGAGAACAAGACAATGTGTTCCGGAAGAGTAAGTGTTTTCTGCTTCATCGACGACACCCGCCATGTAAATATTGGTCTCAACAAGTCCTCAAAAAGAGAACCGAGTCATCATTGCCAATGACATCAAGTAAGCACACTAATACCGACACTCAAAAACACGATAAAAAAGGAAATGACACTCGTTTTCAAATTCAAATGGGATTGATGAAACTGGTCACGACTTTTTCATTTTAGCTCGCCAATAGCTCGATAAATTGAAAATTCTATGACTCGTTTCATAAATTTCATAATTAAGTAAGAGATTTCCTAAAGCAACGTTTTAACCCTTTCTGAATAAATGACAATTTCAGGTGTATAGGAGAGGTAGCCTACAGTAATGAGTACATCGTATATCTTAATGGCTTATTCGATTCCCTGTGGATAAATAAGATACCTTCTTAAGTAGATAAGATATTTTCTTTCAAGTTTATTTCTTTTGGGTAAAAATATAAAGTTGGTCTGTCATACAATCAATACAGAAGAGATCATTAGCCCTTAAAACGTAGGCGAAATTGGCCAACCTTTTATAACGGTGCCTGTTTGACATTAAGGATATCGATCACAGAGACACCCAGTAAATAGCCGTTTCCATGACAGACAAGACAAATTGGCTTGCTATAATCACTGCATGTATAATAGTTCAACAGTTTTAATATTTATAAAACTGCGGCGATTTAATCTAAACTCAAGTTTACATTTCTTTTTAAAAAGACGATTTTTTTTTCGTATGACCAAAAACCTAAATCATAAATTTTAATGTTCATCGCGAAAATGTCAGAATCGTATCGATTATGCAGTAAAACACTTTATACGTCTGCGTAGACTAGATACAATTGCATTATATATAGCAATGAGTAGGATGAACACTTATTTAAAACTACTAAAAGCAATTTTATGATATTTCCCCTAAACGCTATTCAAACTAACACAATCGAGGCAGACGGTGTAGATGGAGGGCCATGATCGTAGACAGCCAGATGACAAGATGCCTATCTGATGTTTGAAGCGATGTCCATTTCCAACATATGACATAATACCGTTGATAATTCAAAACTGTTTCCTAATGAAACGTGAACATATAATACAATATTTATCGAACGGTTTAAATGACTCGCACAACTAAATAATGTACTATATATGTTGTTACTAAGCTTTCGAGCTAATAATTTTAATATTTGAAAGTCAACAGATACATGGCAAATGCTTCAAATGATATTTTATGAGGAGTTTACTGACATGTTAGCTCGCTACAGGCGTCTGCTTCGGACAACCGGAAATTTACATGTCAAACCAGTGAAATGGGACAGGAACAGCCTCTGACTTTTGACCCCATATCAATACGCCATCACATATCACTATCTACCAAAAGTATACATTGTGGTAAAGTTAAAATTCTATAGATTTCATGAAATGCAGAATTTGTAAACAATTTCCTACTTAAATTGCTCAGAAGCACTGTACTAAGCCGGAACAAATTTTCGGTATGGACTACATTCGTATGAAACACTTTGTGATTGGCTGATTAAGTTAGGTGAATCCTTTCAATAGCCCTGTAGTCTTAGATTGTATATATCTTTGACATCAGATATAGAGGTTCTTTTGCCAGTAATTGTTGATGACACGGTCAATTGAATTCGAGTTGGATAAGACCAAAAACTCGAGGTTAAATGAGAGTCTTCTGAATTTAATTAATCAGAATAGGATTTAACATCAAATTTATTTATTTGATAACAATCACGGAATGACATGTATCACATATGTCGGCCCGAGTGTAAGTGAGAGGGGTTGGGCCTTCATGTGATAGGAGACTGGACTACCCGAAGGAAACCTACGTGGTCGGACAGGTAACTCCATACCTTTTCCCGATCGGGGAAAAGACCCTTGAAACATTACAACATAATATTACCAGGTGACCCGGAGGAGTAAGCTTTAGAGATGCGTATTTACGGAGCAAGTTAACTGACATTCTACAGACTTTCTTTTAAAATATCATTTCGTTGAAATTAATTACTGTTTCGTTTTTTTCCTGATTACTATTTCTTTATAACAAACTGTTATTCCGCTTTTTCGAATCATTTCATTTTCTCGAAACAATTTTTTTTTAAATAATAATAATACTTACGAATTAATATTTCATTTTCTTGCAAATATCATTTCATTACATTTATTACATTTCCAATGCACAGAGACCAGATGAAGCTACTGTATCATCCAATTTCATTAACATCCATTTGAACATTGTGACGTCATCATTCTTATGACGCCATAATTGTAGCGTTGGAGACTGCACTGCTCCACATTAAACTAGTAGCTGTTCTCTGTGTGGATTTATCCCGATGTTGAATGTTGCTTTGGCTCTTATACTAAAATAAAGTCTCTGACAACTGTAGTATGTTGGTTAACAAAAACGATAATATAAGTATTGGCTTACCTACAAATTCAACATGATGCGCGCTCAATATGCACCATTCAATATGTAGGTACGCCAATGTATCTTACACACAAATGAATGTCAGCAATATGACAGTCAATCCTTAAATAACGATTTACTACATTGTCTTTTCGAAGAATCATTGACGGGCTTCGTACTTACAGAAATGTACTCTTCCGGGTCAACTCGTCTTATTCTCTTTTCAAGGGTTCCCGTGTAAATACTTCCTGGTTATACTTTTATTAACAAACATGTGTTCGTTTCCCCGTGTTGTACGTGAAGCTAACTTAAAGTATTGACATTATTTATAATTTCGTATTGTTTCTCTTCATTTGTATTTCTAGTGAGTTAACTAACCTTGTGACCCCATTGTAATCCGTCTCATTCGTAATCACGTTGAAGCCAACGTGTGGTTGTAACCAACGTGTATGTCGCACAAGATGGTATGACATTGATTGAACTCGAGGTCGATGATAGTATATCACGCGAACTTTTTAACTCATGAAGACGTCCTTCTGTAAACGACCTACTTATCTAGTTTTCCATATCGAGATAATTGATTTTAAACATTACATAATCTGAGACGTGGCAATAGCTAAATCGACTTTTCCACGTGTTGATGCACGGGTGTGACATTATTTACCACTGGTGAATCGGTCATGTTTGTCCGACTTACACAATCATACACGAAGCTCATAAACGAGATCCTGTTAATCGCCAACTAATGCTTGGTCATGTAATAGGTCAATCTGATTAAAACCCTATCTTGATCTCCGCGCCGTTCCGTAAACTTCTCTCTGCTGCTTGTAAAACGGAGTGAGAAAAAGGATCTGTATTTTAATCAAATCGTGTAATAGGTCAGTTTGTGAAGTATTTTTTCTTGATTTTAAATTTATTTACAGTTGTTTATGTCTTTCTACGTTGGTCGTTCTTTATTGACCCGGTCCGTTCTTCCCAATTCCCGATCCTAACAATCTACAAATTCCATCTTCATTAAAGCTACTGTCCCTTATAACCTGTCGTGCCTTCTACCAGGTGGTCCAAATTAACTAGGATTAAACGTATGCTTGTTACACTGTTTTAAATCGCCATTTAGCAACAGTTACGATATACCGTGATAAACGTAGTTATCAATTCTGTCGATCATATAATGGTCGCTATACTGGAGAATCCCGCCATGGAATCATATGTAGTGAATTAATATATTCTTGCGTACACAATTATCATTCTATTGATTTCCACCAAAAATGAAAGTTTCATAATTAGTACAAAACATTAAACGGTTAGAATACCGAAGCGTTAACAAAATCATAATCCAAAGTCAAAGTCGATCAAACAAGAGGCAAACTATGAACAAAGGAAAGATTTAATTACATGGAGACTCTCGTAAAAGTACAAGAGAATAATTGTCAGCAGTCAACATCGATCACGAAAATAATTAAACTATAGTTACATAGTCGATAAAACAGGAGACGCTTTCTCTTCCGGAACACCTGGACTTAGTATCTTGTACTTTTACAAAGGTCTCCATGAACGTCTTTCCTGTGTTCATATTTTGCCCGTTTTTTACATTATTCTTTTACCCATGAAAATTATATTGAAATGATACCCGCCATGTATATCTTGGTAACATTTAAGCAAACATCAAGTCTTCGAAATGAGAACCGAGACATTGTCAATCACAGCACGTAAGCATACTAATGAGCATACTAAAAAACGTCCATCTTCATATCACACAATCATACAGAATATTTTTCAATTTGTTTTACGATTGATCAATAAATTGTTTGTCAATTTGTTAAATTTCTTCAGCTACTAGTAAACACCTTTGAAAAGGAGGGCAAATTTGTTGTACATTATGTTTGATACCTTGTTGTACGTTATGTTTGATACATTGTTGTACGTTATGTTTGATACATTGTTGTACATTATGTTTTGTACATAGTATTTGGTACCTTGTTGTACACAATGTTTGGTACACTAGTACATTATATTTGGTACATTGTTGTACATTATGTTTGGAACATTGTGGTACATAATGTTTGGTACACTAGTACATTATGTTTGGTACATTGTTGTACATTATATTTGGTACATTGATGTACATTATATTTGGTAAATTGTTGTATATAATGTTTGGTACATTATATTTACATTTGCGCTGCAACCCACAATATGAAGATTATCAGCAAAATTGCTTTTCATAAAAGTATGAAAGCAATGGTTCTCGAGACGTAGCACGTGGTTTAATTATGACGTCAAAGATCAAGCTTGTTCAATGAGAGTCTTGTCGCGCCGCTTCGAATAACATGGAGATTGCCCTTGCGTCAAACGCTCAAATGACTAATTATTATCATTGGCGTTAATTTTATTCAAGCTGGACTGTTCCACCAATGTCGTTAAAATGACGACACATATACAAACGCAGGTAATAAACTATTAATTGGAAAATATATAAATGAGGTTAAGCAATTTATTACTTAGGAGAATCATCCGCTTGAGTAGGTATGTTCACTTTTTAAATAAATAATTACAACTCCTTATTAGCATGTTTTTATTTCATTTAATAATTCGCTTATTGAAAGTATATTTTTGCGGACAACGGTCCCCTTGTAAATATCCTCTCTCCATCCTTACTCTTTTTGAAGTTAAGCGTGCTAATTGTGACGTCATGATCATTGTCACGTCATCACTTATATAGTGTTACCAGAGTAACGTCAACAATTTCCTCGCGCATTGTATCCACCGTTGATAATGGCGCGATGCACTGAGTTCACTTTTTTGCTTATTTTACGGTAGGAAAGTGTGGAAGAAAGATAATCATTCATCCCTATATGGTGTAGACAGAGAAATCTCAACCCTCGGGATACGATTTATGAATTTTAGCACTCGACAAAATCTTGCCCTCGGGTTGAGATTTCTGTCTACATCACATAGGAGTGATATATACTATTAGTCCAACATACACAACCAACCAAGAGGTTCGCGAACGAGATCCTTGCGATCGTCAACTCACGCATTGTGATAAAACACGAGTGAACAAGATTTACTGGTCAAATATTAAAATTTTCGGTCATTTTGTTCAGTTTTTGTTTTTGTGTTTGACAAAAATAAAAAATCAGAAAAAACAATCAAAATCAATCAAACGAGAGGCAAAATAGGAACAAAAGAAAGATTTACATGGAGACTCAATGAGACAAAGATGGCGACCATAAAACTTGCCCATAGTTCTGATCAACCTGCATCTCTCGAATCCGTGTGTTGTTAGTTTGTTTGTCAGCAGTCGACATCGATCACGAAAATCACGATACCTAGGAGCAAGCCCTAGGATATCGAATCAACTGCAACATGTAAACACCATTGGAGGTTGGAGAAACAGGGATGTTACTATCAAGAAATGGAAAGTTCACGATCGGAAAATTGAAATCATTACGTTTATCGTAAAACTTAATAGTAAGCTGTCCGTGTTAGTCGTAGTTTAAGTAGAGATCGAGCAGGCAGCTGCTGTAGATGAGTCTGTTGTGTCCTTCATTTCAAGTTCAGAAGGGTATATACGATCGACGTGGTCAGCAAACGCCTTGTTGTTTATAGACAACACATCGTCGATATAGCTGAAAATGATATAACAAGATTTTGCAAGGTTTTTGTTACCTGTCCTGATTAGCTTTTCCACAAACTCAGCCTTGTATGAAAACAAAAAGAAGTCAGCTAAGATTGGGGCAAAGTTGTTAGTCGATGTTTTTGCATATTACGTAGGTTTTCCGTAAATCCCATTACGTGCCTCATTATGTGCCTCTCCATTGTCATTATAAGTATCTTCTCTAACAATCTGCCGTACCTTTCTATCAGTCGGATTGAAAATCTGATTGTTACAATACTTTAAATCGCCCTAAGCAGCAGGTGTATTAAAAGCTTCATTTCCCTTCATCAGCCTTTATTTATAAATATCAAGCTCCGGACAACAGGTGCTTATCGTAATAAGCGTAATTATCTCTTCTGTCGGTCATGTAATTGGAACTCCGTCCTGGAGCCATATATACATGTATATTAATTGACTTCTTGCTTACACAAATTCTCGATCTATTTTACATATGTACTATAAAAAAACATCCTCTATTCCAATGTTCCAAATGTTTAAATGTTCCAAATCCAGAAAATATCAAAATATGGTAAGTCCCTAGTTGGCACATTACCAATTCTTTGTTGACAATTTAATCATGGTTCTCTCAAGACTTCTTCATAAGAACAAACGTCCTTTCCTAGATAAGATTATCAGGTTGATGAAAACTATGAGCAAGTTTTATGGTCGTCATTTCAGTCTCATTGAGAGTTAATCTGTACCCGTGTATGATGTACATGTTGATGATATATTGAATGCGGACATTATATTAAGTATACCTACAAGTTTATATTGTACTTATGTACTTATTGTGATTGAGAATGATGCTTATGTTCTCTCTTTGACCTAGATTTTACATGGAAGGTATCGCCGATGAAGCAGAAGACGATTACCTTTCCAAAACACCTGGTCTTTTGTACTTTTTGCATTTTAAATATTTTATTTGTTCATATGTTGTTCCTTAAAATTGATCGATTTGGGTTTGGATTTTGGTTTTGTTGACGCTTCGTTATTCTCTGATATTCTTTTTTTTCAATCAGATAAAAGAAAAGTATACTTTTCCCAGGGATCATTTTTAGTAACTGGTAAAATGATCAAGATATAATATTAATTTGTGCGAATTATTATAAGACTCTTACATGACCAGGGGTGCAAGTTAGCGTTTACGCTCAATGGGTTTTCAAATGTCGTAAAACCCAACGCATTTTTGAGGGTTTTGCCAAATTTGAAAATCCCGATCTTAAGAAAAATATCCTTGGATCATGAACTGGTCTGTTGTTTTGGGGCTTTTTTTTGAAGGATTATTTTCCTCTCATTCCAATAACCATAATAAGCTAAAAATCATAAGATTATATTTGGACTTGCAACCATTATGCTAATATAAACTTTTCCCTTGAGCATTTTTAAAGAAAACAAATAAGTCAGACACAATGCATGCCCCATGTTAGTAAACAGCGTTAGGCCAAACAAGTATTATCATTCCAAATTCCAATGTTTATGATAAATAATTAATTAATAAAAAGTTTAAGTTTTTTTGCAATGCGGCATTAGAGTTCGTGCTGCCACGCCGTTTTCAGCCATTTTGCCGTCACGTCACTTGAAATGGGGTGAAACATTATAGGACTCATCCATGAGAAGGCCCCAGGATGGCGATGTGCCTGAGGCTTCAGATTGTAGTGGCCAATCATTTCTTAACTTAAAAAAGTTAAAATGAGCTTAATTATGTAGACGTAACTGGTCTTATTTCGAAGTTGAATTTGTTTAAAATTGACGAAAAGAAAACTCTTCCAGATTTTTCATAGAAAATACATGGGGGAAAATCACTTTATTGAAATCTGCAAAAAATGGAAAAGAATAATAATAATAAAAAACAATTAGAAATTTTGTTTCAAATGATTATTCAAGGTCAAATTTTTTATGACATCGAAAGAAATATAGGAGTCAACGGGCAATATTTAACATTCTTTTTAAAGAAAAAGGCTGAGGAGTTCCGAATTTTTTTTCATTAAACAGAGCGAATGCAATTAAGACACTTTCAGCAATAAGATCTTTTCAATGTCACATGGCTTTGGGTGTAAGAAAAGGAAGCCAAATCCGAGGGGTTTTCAAATTTGATAAAGCCCGAAGCTTTGCCATGTTTGAAAATCCCGATGGTACTTTTCCTCTTTTGACGAAAATGAATAAGTCACTGAAATTAATCGAATATATCTGTGTGATGTAGACTGAGGGTAAAATTTATAAAATTTTGTCACGAGAGTTTGCTTGATTCCAAGGGTGGATATGTCTCTGTCTACAGTGTTGATTGATACTGTTTCTCGCACTATTTCCTTGATGATCATGACGTAATCTTTTCTCCATCCCCGGTGTACCACAGATTTGACTTTCCGCAGTAAAATGGGAATTAACATGTAAAGTGTGGGGAAAGAGGTTCCTTACACTCCTTGTTACATACACGGACATGAGAGAAATAGAAACATCCATACAGAACGGTGGATATCGTTAAATAGGACATGTCATTTAGCAATTTCTAATCCATTTCAAATATTTTGTTTCGCGTTTTCGTGACCCGAAAATATGTTTTGTCACTGTTGAATACCAGAGGTTATATACGAGGGGTGTTCCATAAATAATGTCATCTGTGCTTTATTTCGCGGAAATCGTGCAATTTATGCACAAAACCACCTCGTGTCGATTGAGTGATCCCTCGCTCGTGACACAGGTAAATATCTCGTCCAATCGTTCACTGGCCTCGGTACAGTGTACATCGTTTCATAGCCTATTCGTTAGACTAGACACAAAATCACAGGAAAACGAGGTGAAAATGTTCTTGAAATTAGGGCCTATATGAAAGGTAGGTCATTACTCTGCATAAAGGCTATAGATATTCACCGCGAGGTGTGTGACATTTATGGGGAGGGCCGAATGTCTCACAGGACTGTTTGTAGGTGGGAATGTAAATTTAGTGCTTTTCAGCAGCAACTGAAAGATGCTGCTCACCCAGGTCGTCCTGCAACAACTACGACCAAAGTTAACATAGAAAAAATCCGAAATATCCTCCAAACTGATGCTCGATTCACCGTAAGACAATTGGCTCGAATGACAAACTTGTCGTTAGCAAGAGTTCATGCAATTTTGAAAAAACAACTAAAAGTTAGAAAGATAAATGCAAGATGGATACCCCATTTGTTAACGGATGAGCAAAAGAAGCCGCATGTAACAATGGCAAAAAAACTTCTCAAAATGTACCCAAAATATAGTTAAAAGGCTTTTGATAATATAGTCACTGGTGATGAGACCTGGGTGTATCATTTTGAACCAAAGCGGAAGGTTGCCAACCGAATATGGGCCACTGAAAATGCCAGACGCCCAAGTATTGCCAAACGAATACGAACGGTAAAGAAGGTTTTGTATGCTATTTTTTCACTAATAAGGGTCCAGCTATTCAAATCCCGGTGCCAAAAGGCAGAACGGTCACAGGCAAGTTCTATAAAAACGTTGTTCTGAGAAAGTTGAAGAACTACTACAAAAGTCGCCGCCCAAAAACAGGACTTAAGTATGTCCGACTTTTGCATGATCATGCACCCGCTCACAAGGCACGTATTGTGACTGACTTTTCGGAGTCAGAGAAGGTCACCGTCCTTCCGCACCCTCCGTATTCGCCAGACTTGGCCCCCTGCGACTATTTTCTCTTTCCAAAACTTAAATATCATTTATCTGGAAGGAGATACAATTCGAGAAATGCCCTTGGATCTGCTGTTTATCAGTGTCTGATGGGTGTACCCATTGAAGTGTATGAAAAATGCTTCCAAAAATGGATTGACCGGCTAAAAAGGTGTGTTCTGGCTGGCGGAAAGTATTTTGAAAGGCAGAGCAAATTAAAATGAACAAAAGCACTTCCGCTATATGAGCACCGATGCAAGTGACATCATTTTTGGAACACCCCTCGTACACGTGTAAATGATTACATCCGCATGCATGTTATCACGTCGCCAGCATCCAAGTCAGCAGGGAGTCATATTGATATCATAGAGTTGATTGCATTTGATATATTAGTAATCACGATCGTACAAGTCGATGCGAGGTGTCCTTAGTATTTATATCTATACCTTTTGACTCAACCTGTTTACATAATATTGTTGAAGAAGTCATTAAGTATTGCCTAAACAACAGATATCCGGATACCCTTTGAAATATGAAACCCTGCTTAATGACGGTCTTTCACAAGATATGAGGCTCTGGGTGTTGATCAACATGATAAAAGGTCAATGCAAATTGAAATGGCGCTTGTATAAACAAAAATCTGGTGTGGTTTTAATTATGGCAAACTATATACACGCATGAAAGCTTCATAGCGGTTTAATTAATTTCGTGGCAAACATCATACACGCGCATCATATTAACAAGGTAGAATACAACGATTTAGAAAATATAAAAAAAACTAATAGGATTTTAAAGGTTTGTTTTATTATTATTATTATCATTAATATGAACGCTGACAGGGTTCAAACACCAAGCCATCGACCTACTCTGTATCTCATCGGAAAGCAAGGGGAGGTTAGACTTAAATCTCTAGTTTTTCTGTCTGCAATGGGACAGGTACCCTTTATTAAAGTTGTGAATTATTTGTGAATTGTTACAGATTATTTTAACGTTCAATAATCACAAGGAAATGATCAATACTTTCAACTAAACTGCAAATTATTTAAGTCGAACGAATATAAACTACTATATATATATAGTATATGCAAGGTGCAATGTTGGTTGGTTGATTGTTTTACGTCCTAATAACAGCCATGGTCATTTAAGGACGGCACCCCGGTGTATGTGTGTGTTGAGTAGGCTGCAGTATGTTCGTGTAAGCATTCTTGCGATAGTCAGGATATTTTGCCGATTAAATTGCTACAACACTGATGTATATTACCGAATGCAGAAATGTCGTCAGGTGGAAGGTATTGCATAAAGTTGGTATTTTGATGGATGAAAAACTATTTTTAAGGCAGTATCTATATATATATATGATGCATTTTTTCATGGTATATCGTTCAAACCTTGCTTTTAGAAGGCCCAAGCAGAATGCTCCACCTGGTCAGTATACTGACAACGGGCGAACCAGTCGTTTTCACTCCCATAATGCTAAGCGTCAAGCAGAAAGTAGTAACTAACATGCATGGCGGGTGTCGTCGATGAAGCAGAAGACGCTTACTCTTCCGGAACACCTCGTCTTATTCTTTTGTACTATTACATGAGTCTCCATGTTGATCTTTCCTTTGTTCATATTTTGCCCCTGGTTTGATCGATTTTGAGTTTGGATTATGATTTTGTTAACGCTTTGGTATTCTATTATTTAATGTTAGAGACTCAGGTATGTGTTGACCTGGAGACAGAACCCACAGCCTTGCTCACAATGTAATTTAAGATTGGCGTCATGTAAGCTACTTGTAATTTAACAAGGCGTGACAGCTGTATAATCGTTGAAGGTAAATTGAGGCCATGGAATACCACAAATGTAACTGAAGACTATTATGATAAAGCCGGAATGGTAAACGTTTTCTGCAGTACTTGCCACTTTAATCGACGAAAAAGGAAAGGTTGCGCAAGAAATCGAAAAGCTGACTTTCAATTTTCAATTGAGTTTCCTTTTTAGGAGTACATTGGTTAAAATGAACAAATAGATAAAAAGGCATTTACTTTCGTGAAATTGTTTGGGATATTTTCATAGTTGTTTTTCATGATTCCTGTGTAAGCTTTGTTTTATTACGTATGCTTTAAATCAGGGAAGAGCAGCAAACATGTATGTCCCTAGTGATTTATTATAAATAAGAGAATACCAAAGCGTTAACAAAATCATAATCCAAACTCAAAATCGATTAAAATAGGGGCAAAATATGAACAAAGGAAAGATTTACATGGAGACCCTTGTAAAAGTACAAGAGAATAAGACCAGGTATTCCGGAAGAGTAAGCGTCTTATGCTTCATCGACGACACCTGCCATGTAAATCTTTGTAACATCAAATTCTCAAAATAAGAAACGCAGTTAACATGTAAGTAGAACACAATGTCTCATGCAGGTCGATACAAGTTTGTATGTACATGTGTATGCAACAACGTAAAAAGTCGAAGTAGGAACTCTCTTTTTGATAATTGATAACGTTATAATGCTCATTTTAAAGGGGATTAAGTATCGATATATTCACCATCACCAAAGAAAATTACGAAATGAAATATCACGTGATAATGCAGTGTGGTCTGACGTCGGACACGCATTGATGACATACAAATATACAATCGAAAATTGCAGTCTTGAATTCGATATATGAAAGGGTTATTTAGAGTTGAATCAAAAGATATCCCTGGAAACAGGAAGTCACCATTAAAACCCAGAAACCGGAAGCGGAAACAGCACAAACTGGTCGTTCCGTATATTCTATAAATAGCCACGATGGCGTTTACATAGTATACTCTTCCTTCATTTCATCTGTCATTGATTTTGATATAAAGCCGAACGTTCTATGTTTGTTTTCCATTTCTAGTCTTTGTACCATTGTCATTCATTTCACCATAATGACGTGCCCCTGTCCTGAATGACACTGGCGTTATGGAGTCTCTCAATTGTCACCATCGATTTAGCTTGACCTGACATAATACTTCTGTCGACATGTTAGCTCACTAGCACGCGCTATTACCTGTGTGCACTTAGATCAAATTATGAAACGACATCTGCGGTCCGGTTTCTCGTAAATGATGGTTTGTATCTACTCAATAAAAAAAGTGTTCAAGGATTATTTTACATGTTCAAAGTCTTGTTCCGAAAATTAGTCAACGTGTAGTAATTTTGCATCATAGCATCACATTGTGAATTTATTCCCGACAGAATCTGAACATGAAAACCCTCTTGTTCGAGTCTCGACTACGATACTTGTGTTGTATCCTTGAGCAAGATACTCCGCTTGTTTCCAGTCTACTCAGCTGTAAGTGAGTACGTGGTTGGGCAGTGCTAGAAAATGCGGTATATTAGAACCTCGAATTATTATTATTATTGTTGAATGTCGAAAACTTAGACGTTCTATTTGATTATTCAAAATATTTTAATTCCATTTCGTAGTTTTTGAGTCGATATGTAAATGGCATCTTATAATACGATCTCATGTCACTTTAATCGATCAATATTAAGCTTTTCACATTATATTCAAACGACTTTTGTAAATGTTTTCGTATTAACCCCATTTATGTTTCAAGTGTCCTTGGTTAATTGGTAACATTATTTAACCTCTACTCAACAATATTTTGATCTGATTTTGTTAGGTGATCGCCCTATCCTGAAAACGATAATCACATGGTCCTATATAACTATAGTTGCCGAAGGGCCTGTAAACGAACTGACTCGGATGAATTCACTGGATTTCAAATCGTGTCATAAAGAACCGTTTAAAATAGCTTTCGATATTTTACAATGGACCAAAATGACGTAACACACACATATGCTGCACCTTTTCAATTTAGTCAAGGATAGAGTGTGCCGCAAAAATGAATTAAACTGCATCATACAGCTGTTTCATCCTCCTAGGACTCTTCAGTGATGCTAGGGGGCCAGAAGGTGTTTATCCAAATTTCAAAACTAATGTAGAGGCAGAAGGGTCAGGTGCGTAAAACCCCTTTAATTTATTAATTTACATGTACAATGAAACAAGTTATGTTTTATTTCAAATCGTGTACTACGAAAACGTGTCTTTAATGTACAAATCTTTTGCATAAATATTTTGCGGATTTCCGAAGACCAGGTATTTTTCTCAAGGTGACTGACACTGTCTTTTGCAGGTTTTAATACGAATATTTATCTCCATTCTAATTATTTGACCATAAAATTTACAAAATATCGAAAGAAATAGTGAAACATCCTATTAGTAAGTCAACCAATGACAGGATGATTAATATAAGGAAACTATAATATTTACAGAAAAATTTTCAACTTAGACTGCCCTCGGGGGCCCAGATAATTATTACTGTAAAAGAAGCAACTTTCGCGTTTAGAAATAATGGCGTGATGCCTTTCAGTTCTGAGTATGGTGTTCTCCTTGGCAGTGATTCTAATATTCGTTTACGTATTCGGGAGTGGAGTTTCGCGGTTCTATATGCGAGATGACAAATTATGTGAGTATTTCCTCTTCGCGACAGTATTCCTAAACAAGCATACTTTAATTGAAATAGGCATATTTTCAACATACTTGTACGACAAAATCTATTTTCATACTTTCGTAATCAATATTTATATCAATAACACAAATTTAAAACAAAACTAAACAAATTTACAATTTTCGTGACTTTGTTAGAAAGTTTGGTCACTGTTTGGTTAAGAAACAACTTAAAAAGTAACGATCGTTTATATTATACGTGACATCCTGTTAGGTACTGAACATGCTATAGCATATTGCCTTCAAAGCAGTAAAATATACGTACATTTTTCTCCGACTCCAGTGATGAACAAATCCCCGATGTGGGTATGTCTCCTTGAAAAACTTTTCTTATAAATTCACTTATGATTCCAAAATGTTAAAATGTGTTCTTTGAAGCGTTTGTAATCTGGCTGGTAATGTGGACGAGGTAGATTGTAAACTCACTCGGTCCTTGTTCATATCAAAACAATGGAGCAATCTCTATTTACTGTCATACTGGTGTCAATACAGCCGACCTCCCCGATCGATCAGTCCCTAATGTCTGAGCGTTATACAGCCTCCTTCAAACCAGCTTCTGAGCATGCGCAAAATTGCAGATATACATGTTAATAGGATTTTCTGAACGTGAAGTTGTAAATATATATATTGCTATTAATCAATACATGACCACCACCCCAATCAGGAATTTATAACACATTCAACAATACTTTGAAGCTATGTTTTAATTTGCGTGCTTTTCTTGTATGATACTTTTTTTTTTAATTACTTATGTTAATTTCTGTCTATATACTTCATCGTTTTTATTTCTTTTATAAAATAAATGAATTAGTCTAACAGGAATTTTTTGTTAAACCTAATTTAGACATTTTTGTCAGGACAAATCTCGCAGCAATGTGTTGCAGAGCGTAAATCAATTTCAACTCGTTCGTGTCGACCTTCTGATTCTACAGCACTGCCACTACTGGAGATAGATGAGATCAGGGTTTTTTTTAAACATCTAGCGCCACTGAAGCTATCTACATCTTTAGAACCAACGGTTTGTTTTGTTAAAGTCTTGTTCCTGGTTCAATGTTTCGAGTAGATAGTCATACGAAAATGGAGACAATCAAATATTATCACTCAATGTTTTTAGGGTTTGTCACGGAAACATTTATCGCATCGTCAGCACGAAATTTAAATTTAATTCGGGAGGGCATCACGTGCAAGCGATAAAAGCAATGTTTGAACGACAAACCATGGCAAAATGCATCATCTATATCTTATATTACTTTATAATTTTTTTTTCATACATAAAAATACCAACTTTATACAATACATTCCACCTGACGACATTTCTGCTGGGGGCATTCGGTAATATACTTCAGTGTGGTAACAGCTTAAATCGGCAATAGATCCGGACTATCGAACGAAGGCTTGTACGAAGATACCGCGGCCTCCCAAATACACACGCTTTCAACACACGCATCTATCCGTCTCCGGAACTCGGCTCGTGATTTAGAATTAGTATTTAAAACATTTAAACGACTTCGTGAGACTATCCTTTCCGGCATATCTCATTAGAGAAAGTAGAAACCAAAAATATATTTTGTTGACACGTGTTTGAATACGTTGTTACAGCGCGGATACACCAGGATGCCGTCCATAAATGATCCTTGCTGTTAAAAGGACGGAAAAACAATAAATACAAACCAAACCAAACCAGCTTACACTAACATATCGCAGCCTGTAAAATACACACACACTTAACACTCGCAGTGTTAAAAAGACAGAAAACATTACAATTATCAAACCAAAACCAATGTTTGCAACTGAACAAATTTGATTCTCGATATGTTTCCAAAAGTGAAACTCATATCACTACATACTTACATATATAGGACGTAACACCAATCCCACCAAACCGAACCTGGCCACATAAGAATTCAACTAAAATGTTTTTCTGCGACTCACGTTAGCAAATACGTAAATTTTCCCGTCGGGATAACAATAACAATTAAACAATAGATTGACTTTCAAATAGCAACACCATCGCCTCAGGTTACTCCGTTGACAACCACATTTACACTAGGATAGTTTGGTGCTCCTACATTTTATAATGTATTTGTGATGGGTTTTTAACTTTCGTGGAAAACATTTGAGTTTATAGGAACAAACGGGCTTTGTTTTGTAAAAATGCATTCAAAGATAAGAATATCATCTTTAACTAATTTAATTTTACTTCTAAATTCATAGCTTTAAGGTGCTGTTCCCACTTGACCCTTCTGCTTCTACGTTAGTTTAAACATTTTGGATTCCCACCTTTTGGCCCTAGCATCACTGAAGAGTCCTAGGAGGACGAAACAGCTGTATGATGCAGTTTCATTCATTTTTCGGCACACTGTTTCTATTACTATTTAAAGGTGCAGCTTATGTATGTTTTACGTCATCTCAAGATGGTTCTCAGCTAGATATATTTACTCCCCATATAATAAAAGTTCTTGATGTCGAGAAATGCAAAGTAAGCATATTTTTAAGATAAATGATATACATTATGTTTTGTTTTAAAAGAAAAAGAAAACCAGGAAATGCATCCAAATGGTTGACTAATAATGATGAACTACATAAAAACATGATTACTAGTATACAATTAACACATTAACAATACATTAAGGTAAACAGCAACATATAATATCGAGTTGGAAGTCGAATGTGTTTTCCGCTAACAAATAGCTTCACAAGGAACCTTATAATCCAAAATCGATTTTGCAAAATTATTCTTGGGTTCTTAAGAATACATGCATAATCATCCTCCAGATTTGCATACACTTCGATGAAGCAGAGGACGCTTAATCTCCCGAAACACATGACCTTTTGCAATGGTCTCCGTATGAATATTTCTTTTGTTAGTATCTGATTCCTAGTTTCTATGTAAATCTTGACTTTGTTCAAATTTTGCCCCTGGTTTAATCGATTTTGAGGTTGGATAATGATTTTGTTAACGCTTCGGTATTCTCTTATTTATTTAAACATTTTGAGTTCAGATTATGGTTTGTCGACGCTTCGGTATTCTGTTTTGTTTTTGTTTTTCCTACCTGGATTTGAGATTGGTTCTCAACTTTCCGGTAGCCAACAACGAAATATTTAACTGGTTTTCCTGGTCAATTTCGATTTCTTTCCGTCTTAATTAATTAATTATATTTATACAAAATACATATTTTGTTGCTTATTTTAAAGAATAAACTAGTGAATTACAATACTGCATACAACGCCATGAATTTTCTACTTTTTAAACATGAAGGCCCCAGTAAGATTATAATATTCAACATATAATATATGACCAGTTTGGTACACACTTCATTACACTGTAATGATCATCACATTCGAAGTCTGTGCAGCAGTCGAAGGATGTCGGGGATATAACAGGTGCCCGCCCAGCTTGACAACACCAGCTTTCCCTCCCTTCCCATTGTCTATTATATGAAGTTTATAGATGGTAAACTCCGTTCCTGATTTTGTCTTTAAGTCTTAAAGTTTGTACATGCGGTACATCGTAAATTTAGCAAAACATGATGCTAACAACTCTTTTGTACTTTCGTCTTTACTTGGATGTGACAAAGATTAACATGGCGGGTGTCGTCGATGAAGCAGAAGACGTTTACTCCTCCTGAACACCTGGTCTTATTCTCTTGAACTTTAACAAGTTCTCCATATCAATATTCCCTTTGTTCATATTTTGCCCCTGGTTTTATCGATTTTGAGTTCGGAATATGATTTTGTTAACGTTTTGGTATTCTCTTATTCATTTTCACCTATAACCTCTGATCATTGTCTACATCATTCATCACTAGAACTTGTGCATGGGAACCGTGACTGTAATACAGTCAGACAAAGATGCTCTGCATAGTTCTTAAAACCTCTGAAGATAACTGGAAATAATGTATCTGATTTACACAGCAGCTCAGCATTACTGTAGCTCAAATGATATGTTATATATACCAAACTCTTACTCACACTGGACATCTTTAATAATTAAAATCTCGTTTCTTTACCAGCCTCTAAATGACCTTCACCGCTGGATGTGCATTAATCTGGAATTCAAAGGAAGTAAAATAAGTTATTTCTTTTAAAGACCAAAATAGTGGCATTCAGACATTTGATTGATTTTCCCCTGAGCGTAATTCGAAATACACCATTCAACATTGGGCATAGCAGTGAGAAGGATGCCAAAGTATACAATCATGTAGCTATATTCGATTAGGGTATTGAAAACGTTGTAGTGTTCCTCAGTATTACGGTAATAGTTCTTGGTTAAATTGAAAACTCAAAAATAATAAAATCTTATTACATTGGTAAAGATATCACAATGATTTGTGTCTACAGTTGTGATACCCGAGGGTGTAATTTCTTTGTTTCCAATGTCGTCCCATATAGGAAATATAGCATTTGAACTAAATTTCTGTTACATAAGATACCATGTGCTTGATCAGCCTATAAACAAAGGTCGTGGAACTGACATTTATCTCAACCTATCTGTTTTATAGTTATACACTAGTCGCGCAGGATTCTAAAATATCGATCACAGTTACAGAATATTTCAATGTTATTTCATCTTATCAAGACACTCATTGTTCCGTGCATATACAGTATTGATAACAATGACGATTGAAGATTATCACAACATGTTATCAAGGCTATTCGTGAGCTCCCATCGCCAGCACATCATCCACAGAATCTCAAGGTCCACGCCAACGTACATAAGTAGGCCTACTCGTTGCAATTATAATTGACAATGATGCCTCAGTTCTCACTTCGAGGACGTGACATTTACTTGGATGTGACCTAGATTTACAACGTGGATGTCGTCGATAACGCTTCATCTTCCTGATCACCTGGTCCTATTATCTTTTACAGAGGTTTCTACGTAGATTCTTTTGTTTATATTATATTATAAGCTATTTTATACTATTAAAATGGTGTTTAATAAGCTGTGGATCTTCTACTTCTATATAATTAAAACCTTATATGTTTCATCAATCATCTAAATCCAGGTGACCACTAGATATATGGCTTTCGAGATCCCCAGTATGTCATTAATGCTAGAATCCCTGTCATCAACAATGAACACTGTTTCTTAGTTTA
Source organism: Mimachlamys varia (assembly GCA_947623455.1). Lineage (NCBI taxonomy): Eukaryota > Metazoa > Mollusca > Bivalvia > Pectinida > Pectinidae > Mimachlamys > Mimachlamys varia. The sequence goes on along the minus strand of OX392542.1, from coordinate 5,451,286 downwards.
TCCAAAGCTTCTCAATACGCATAACTTAAAAAAGAGTTAACATCACCAAAAGATAGTTATGCAATTGCTTTTCCAATTATTTCAGACTTATTGCCATGCGAAGCACTTAAGAATAGAAACTATTTATGGAGAATATTTCTGCAGAGGAACTATCAATTATAAATTATATATTCACAATTTTACTTTATATAAAACAAAAATAGATGCATTATTGTATAAATTTTGCATATTGCGTTATATATCTGCCATTGTTATTTCAGTTGGCTTGAATAATCAAATTGATGTTTTTATTAAGTACCTTTGGTTCATTTTTTCGCTCAGGGAATATATATTTCAATCAGACAACTTTAACCAATAATACTTACATAAAACATATATAAATGTTGCTGATATAGTCTTCAGTCAGTGTCCTGATCCATTTGATGTATCCCATTATAACCAGTGTCTAGACAGAATTAAAATATCTGCTGCGCTGTCACATTATACGTTAGAGAAGAACTGACATCATGAACCCACCAGCGGCGAACACATGTGTTCTGGAAGGGTAAGCCATGTAGTACAGTCTTGCAAGTGTCAATGCAGACGGGATTTCTATATCAAAATAAGACGTTTTGAAAAAAGCGTTAAAAGTACGTATATACTTTCAATTCAAGTTGTTCCGTAAATTGCTCAGAACATAAAAAAAGTGTATGTTATCGAAACCGCTACTAATGTAGGTGAGAAATAATTCAGGGAGTACAAAAGTTAATGTATCATATATCGTTAATCTTGTTATCTATATAATATTACATCAAACAGCTTTTATCGTTTTCTACTACCCTAAGAATATTGGTAAGTCACGTGATCAACAAATATTTGTTTCAACTAGTCACACACATTCGACTAGTCACACACATTCGACGAACATTATCCGAAAACGAACGCATATACTTTTCCAATACTAGGCCTAAACAACATTCTTGAAGTTGTCAATAGCACATTGTTGCTGTAGTTAATTGAAAACTATATTTTTGATTCTGACGGAACTGGACCTAACGCCGGTGCCCAGGGGTCGACAAGTTTAGCTCAAATGTTCAGAGCATCTCTAGAAATTGATTAGTCACCAGTTGGAACCCCAGTCATGTCATTACTGCAACCGTTCTCATGTTACCTATGACTAAAGCGGTTGTTAAATTGTGAGTTCATATCGATACTAAAGGTGGACAGGTGCGTTAAACCACTTAGTGTATTTATCATAGAACAATAGAGGAGGAATGACTAATTTCAAACTATATAATAATCACATTCATATTACTTTAGATAAAACAAACACATGTATTCAGATATTCCTCTTTCAATAGCCATGCATACCAAGGTTTTTCACCAAAAAAGTTTCGAATTCTACCAGTCGGCCGTTCAATCTATTGGCCGTCGACCCACCAGACCAATGTTTCCCTTGGCAGGCGACAGCTCCTAAGATGAGAGTATTTGTTGTGATTGGCAATGATGACTCGGTTCTCATTTTGAGGACTTGTGTTTACTATAGGATGTGACCAAGATTTACATGGCCGTTGTCGTCCATAAAGCAGAAAACGCCTAAACACCCGATCTTATTCTCTTGTACTTTTACGATGGCCTCCATTTAAATCTTTCCAATTTGTTCATGTTTTGCTCCTACTTTAATCGATTTTGAGTTCAGATCATGGTTTTGTTGACACTTCGGTATTCTCTAAACATTTTTTCATCTCAGACTACAGCATATCTGGTACATGTAGTGTATACTAATAAATGACCCCTGCCTTGGTCGATCAAACACTAAAAGTCTCGATGAAAACTAAGAGTAAGCTGCCTTTCATTTGGTTTCGGATAAATACATACATCGTTGAACAGTCTTAATTGAGATAGGTGATATACTTATTGGGAGTGTCAAGGCAGTATAAAGAGCGGAAGTAGAGGGGTCCAACTTCCGTATCCTAGTCTTGCTAATTCTTCTTTTGTTTATTTCATACTTAGTATTTTCTTTATTTTCATCGTATATAAGCTTGTTTTTTAAACAATGAAAGTTGTTTAAACTTAAAAGTAATCGTTTTTTCTGTTTGGGTATTGCCATCGGAGATGTAGTGAGGGAGCGACCAAATAATTTATTATCAATTGATATTTTTTTTTACACTTTTTGATTGGCTTAGATAGCGCCACGTGATTCCCGATAAAAAGTCATATTGACCAGTCGTGCGAAAAAAACCTGGTAAAAAAGCTAGTTGACTGGGTGTTTCTAAAAATAGAAATATGACGTAACGTCAAGAGCTCCGAAGACCTTGGCACTGCTTGACAACAACACCAGTAATGGCAGACGACAGGTTTGCCGTTCTAACAAATAATCCAAAAGATGCTATTCTCGACGGCGTTGAGTCTAACAATATCAAACGGAAAACATCAACAGCTGTTTAAGTGTTCACTAACAGGAAGTATTTAATATTGTATTGTTATAATATTGTTTGAGAATTTGATTAAATGTCGTTGAAAAAATCTTTCTCTTGTAGTCTGAGTTCAAATAAAAAAATATATAAATTTATAATAAAACTATTATTGCCTTTTGATTTCGGTTGATACATGGTTTTATCGACCTGATCAAAAGACTATAATTGTATAATATATAAATAATAACACACAATGATATACATCAAAGCAAAAGGGCGTATCAGTGACTTACAATGGAACACTGCGGCTGTAATGATCCTCCCCTGAATCAATACGAGAGTTCTGCACGGCGTTTAAAGGAAAAACAATTGATTACATTTCTAAATCATGATCCCAACTCCCGTAGGTAAATATTTTTGGAAGGCCTTCTGTTCAAGAGATAAATAAAGTTGGTAATTTCAATACAACCCTTATCAATGTTTAGTATCGTTTACATTCGACGTCTTTTATTATCTTATACTTTGAATATTGGTCGTCAACAAAACGTTGTGGTCATCGGTTTATGTGTAGAGAACTAAAGACGAAGGGGAACGTGCAGTAAATTAAAGAAAACCGCACAGTCAACACATTCGTAGTGCCGAGATCGACACACGGAAGTCAGTGATATAGGAACAGATCAAGGTAGCCATAACGAGATCCGATTTTCCCAATCTTGTTATTTGGCGCCAATTTGTCTACTAGGGCTAAGTTGTTTAAGCATTGTTAACTTCATCAACTTGAACGTAAACACTTAAAATTATGTATTCTCATAATTATTGAAATCCACAATGGCTTTCGCTGTTGTAAAGGAAATCGTAATAGTCTGAACACCATTGAAAGAAAATACTAGTATAGATTAGTATGTACTTTATAATATATTGTGAACATTTCTTTTATTATATTTAAAGCTAACAGCGCTTTCAACATCTTTGTATGCATCTATATAATTACTCGAACAGCTTTATCCCCACATCGCCTTATTACCAAAGAAAGAGTAATGGCTTCAACCCCACGTTACCATAGATACAATAGTCAGCGACAATTGGACACATATATTCAATTGATTTTTAAAACGAACCGTTTAATAAAAGACGAGATTTTCAATTTGTTTACAGATACAGCATTCCAAAAAATCAATTACGGTGCACAACACACCTGTTTCGTCCTTCTTGGAATTTTAGGTTTTATAGAAATATTAAAAATTAAGTCCATGAAGTATAGTACATGCATCATAATATATTTTAATTGTTTTATTGGTATAATATGTCTACATATGTGCTTAATAACAAACACGCATACTCATATACTCATCCATTAACTACTAGAAAGAATAATAATATTATAAAAAAATTAAAGAAACATAAAAATTCAAGAATAAAGAAATGTTTATACAAAACGGATAAGCAAAATAAGCCAATACTGAGTACTAGAAGAAGTAAGAAAAAAACCCCCATTTTTTTCGTCATGATTCATAAATTAAAGGGGTTTTACGCACCTGACCCTTCTGCTCCCTACATTAGTTTAGAAATTTTGGATTCCCACCTTTTGGCCCCTAGCATCACTGAAGAGTCGTAGGAGGACGAAACAGTGGTATGGTGCAGTTTAATTCATTTTTGTCGGCATACTGTATCTTTTACTAAATTTAAAAGGTGCAGCACATGTGTGTTTTACGTCATCGTCAATATAACACACAGCAAGAACAAATAAGATAGCATAGTAAAGATGATGTGACACACAAAGTGCTCGCGATCTTGTGATGGTCAATTTAATTAAACAGTCATATAAATTGTAATTTTGATAATCAACACATGTTCGATGATTTCGTTCTTCAAAACGTTTAGAATATCTAAAAAACCATATATTTCTTCTTTGAAATAAATACTTAAGGAATGAACCTTATTTTGACTGCGCATATGGTAGTATGCATGCAGTTTGCAGCTAGTGTGTAACCTATAATACTTGCCTGGGAGGCTTGTGTGATGATTAAGAGACTTTATCGTTGTGGGAGATACAGACGAAGTGATTATTAGTGTTTGTTATATGACTTGGTGAATACTTCTCTCTGATTGGCCGACAGGCAGGCTAGAGGTTTTGACAAAATGCGATATTAACCTGAAAATGCACGCGAGGCTAACAACACATACGCTAAAAATAGTATCAGGGAATTCCCAGACGATTTGGTATTTTCGACCAATCAGAAAGCCGGAAAGTCGATCGTCGGGCACTTCCGTTGTTATTAATTGATTCTTACATTTTTTTATTATTTATGTGTCATATAACAAAACAGTCAATAATTGTATAATGTCAGTATTATCATGAGTTTCACTATTGGGGAAGACTCGAGAAACTCATTATTTCAAAATACTATTATTTCAAAAAGAAATACTATACATATCGAGAATGCAGTGTGTTCAATCACAAACATTGGTTTCGTTTGATGAGGTGTTTTTATTTACGTTATTTGGGTCATGTGGCTGTGAGAGTTCAGTACGTGTGAATTTGAGAGGCTGCGATATGTTCGTGTTAGCTGGGAAGTCAAAATTGTCCTGTATTAAACTTTTTTCTGATACACATTTTTGGAAAATGGAGTTCATGGCATGGCAGAAAATGTAAAGATAATGATATGCCAGTGTGCTCATTTTTGTGCTTTAATCGGTCAAAGATACCAATTTGACATAATAAGTGATTTTAAGTGAATTTTGCAGATTTGACCAATTGCAGGACATCTTCATGCAATATCTTCCGAATTTATAATCCAATTTGTACGACTGTTTGAAGAAATGACAAAAGTACTATTTTCTTTAAGTCATGGACGTAATTTCTCTAACTCAATATTTTAACTCAGGAAAGCGATTTGAGTTACCCCTACCCCATATTTTTTAATGAGAAAATCCTCCTTTTGTCACCATTTTTTGCAGATTAAACGCTAAATAACAACAGGTCTAATTAATTTTTATTACTATCGAGCATATGAAAAGAAAATGTGTTTCTCTGTCTAAAACCTTTATTAAAAGAGGGGTTAGCGTGCTCCATTTTGTCCCGTTACAATTTGTGTTATTTTTCACAATTTCGGGTTAAAAAATAAAAAGTGAAAAATATGAAAAAAAAAATAAAAAATATTTATTTATCCACTTTGTTGCATAATATTTCAATAATATTGAACATTATAAAGTTTTACATCAAAAATTAGCTTGCTCTAATTAAAAAAATCTAAAATATCATTCCAGCATCAAAAGGTGACATTTTGGCCTTTCGCGAAGTTCAAATATCAAAGAAATACGCATTTTCAAACTGGCCGCCGAATTGGGTTTTTTTTTTAAATTCACGTAAAAGAAGTTCTACAAGCAACAGACACATATAGTTTCGACACAATTTTCAGATGCATATACGCTATTAAAATGATCAAAATGAATTCAATATAACGTAAAATGTTTAAATGAAATTAAAACGAGACTTGAACGTGACTGAAACCTCAGAAAAATACATCCTTCAGGAAGGCCTCCATGTGGATGCGTGTTTTGATTGCGTGTATGTGGGAGGCTGCGTTATGGTAAACCTCCTTGGGATAGTCCGGATCTTTTGCCGATTTAAAGTGCTACCACACTGAAGTATACTGCCGAAGGCCCCGAGCAGAACACCCCAAGGGTCACATTATACTAACAACGGGTGAACCGGTCGTTCTACTCCCATAATGCTGAGCGTCAAGCAGGAAGTTGTTTAGAAACACTGGTATGTCTAGGCCTGGGGACAGACCCCAAAGCCTCCCACACAGGGACGACCGTTCCATTAAAGGCCAAAAGTGATGCGGTGTCATGGGAGACATTAGATTTAGTCGCCTCTTACAAAATGCAATGCGGGCAGCAGGTATACTATTCTAGACTCCGTATGCCCTATCTGCAGGGCTGCTCGTTCGTTTGAAAACTGTGTGTTTCAATCGATATGCTTGTCTTTGCTTCGGGTCCTTGATAGATCCATTAAAAGACGGTGCATATTCTCAAAAACACATAGGAAAAAAACAACAGAAGCCACCTGTCCTAAGTTTTGCAGCCAAAGCAACTGACGCTTCTGTTTCTTCAAAATAGCTCTGTTCTGTAGGATAGAGTTAATGGGTCACAAAAATAGCAGTATGATACAACTAGTGTAATTCCCTTTAGTCTGTAGTATATGTACATTGTAATACCGCCTTAAATTGAATTTCACCGTGTAGAAGGTAACATCAATAGGTCAAGATCAAGGCCCAAGTTTCCTTTCAACCCTTTATCTGATGAACATTTTGTAATAACAATATGAAGCAAAGTTAGTCAGAATTATATAAGGAGTCAACTGACCAAAATTCAAGGTTACCGGGTCAAAGGTGAATTATTGTACCTTTTCACTGATGACCTTGCCATGACCTTATGAAGTAAAGTTGATTTAAAATAAACAAGGAGTCAACTGACCGAAATTCAAGGTGACCAGGTCCAAGGTCAATGTCATTCTCTTTTTTTCAGCAGTTGTGAACATCAACGGTAAAATCGCCAGGTCAAGGTCAAATTTTCACTATCGAACATTTTGTTTTTACATTATAAAGCAAAGTTAAACATTGAAACACGGACTCAACTGAACAAAATTTAAGGTCAAAGGTCAAGTTCAAACATTGTCTTTTTTCACAGATGATATTTTTTTTGGGGGGGGGGGGGGGCATATTGAAGCAAAATTGGTCAGATTTTTTACAAGGGGAGATCAATAGCCATACGGGTGTGCGTATTTCCTGTCTTGTATTTGCAGATATGATGCCGACTTTATAGTGATATCAAACTGATAAACCGTGCCGAAGGCTCCCAGCACAGCATTTCATACGCCAGTCACATTATACTGACAACGGCTGAACCATCCAGCTTTGTCAGAAGTGTTTGGACGGCTAGCCAAAATTCCCCTCTTCAAAAATATGTGAAATTATTGCGTTATCTAATGGCCGCCCGTCCCGAGATCTCGCGAGAGTTTCTTTCTGACCTATCTATACGAGCCGCTAGCCACCCAATATTTTGTAATTTTATCATGATAAAACATGTCTATGTCAGAAGTGAATATGTAACTTTTTTATTAATGAATATCTGCAGCTTGTATCTTAAACAAAATAGAATAATTATCTAATTAATGTTAAATAGTTGGGTTTTTTTTTTATTATTATTGAATAATAAATTTGTATATTTTCTTATTTGAAAAAAATATTCCGATCGAAAAGAATATCATACCTATATCATTTTTGCATTTACATCAAGTCATGATTATGAACTTTGTTTTTGCCAAAACCTATTATCAAAATGCTTGAAATGCATGTATACATATATTCATATCTCACTGTTTGTTATGTCACAAATAGATATTCGGGGTTTTTTTTCTTTCCATTTTGTGTTTGTCCATCTTCATATTAACAAAAATAGGAAAGCGATCGTTAATATGAAAAAGTCATTAACCTTTGTGCAATGTTTCCCCAAATGTCGACGATATACAGATGGAGGTAATAGCATCCGTTTGGTATTTACGTGATTATACAAGTACTGTCGTGATATACCAATTATATTAAAGACATGTTTTCAAAACAAGGCGTGATACTTTGGTCTTTAACAAATGTCAACTAAGAATCAATAGCCTCTCTTATTTAAACAAGATATTTCGAAGTATTTGGTTTGGTTAACCAACAGTTTTCGAAATGTTTCATTGTAATTGATAATTTCGAGATCACAAATTACTTTGATGTATAAAATGGTTTTTAAGCTATGGCATACTTACTTGCATAAATGAAGCTAACATAATTATGACGTACGTTTTAGCCAAAAATTACAAAAACCTTTTTTTAAATGCACAAACATAATTAGGAAATACATTATGAAAATAAAATCAGAGAATACCAAAGCGTCAGCAAAACCATAATCCGAACTCAAAATCGATTAAACAAGGGGGAAAATAGGAACACGGGGAAGATTTACATGGAGACTCTCGTAAAAGTGCAAGAGAAAAAGACCAGGTGTTCCGACAGAGTAAGCGTCTTCTGCTTCATCGACGACACCCGCCATGTAGATCGTTTCACATCCAAGTAAACAATCAGCACAAGGAATGTCATCTTATGATTTATTTAATTAATGCTTTAGACAATAATGATACAACAAGGCAAAACAGATATCAATCGTAAATAATTATAATTGTTTCTTAACCTTTTGCTAGTTTGGGAAAAAAACTTTGCACAAAATACTTTTCAGTATAACATCATTGTTGGTATCGGATCATAGGCACATACAGTATAAGTAACTTAGACCTACTGCTATATCTTTAACATGTGTCCTGTATTATGCAATTAATGACGCAGAAATATAAATCGATTAGCGTTTGTTCATGACGTCAATGACCTCGACTGATTGTCGAAATTGAAATTGTTTGAAATAGGGTAATTTCACAATATAAAAGTTACTTTGACTGACTTTGAATGTTTTCAACGTTTCCACTCAACGCCAAATTGGCCCAGATTTCGTTCTTTTTCTGTGGTCTTTACCGATATGTACGGAGATGGTAATAATCCTACTGTACTTTTGCTGTAAGCATCGATACATTAGTTAGTTTTACCTATACTAGTTTTATACGTTTTGTGCCGCATAATGTTACACTACACGATCGTTAATCCTAGATGTAGTTGGATTATTCACAATTAAAGTGAGAAAGTATGAAATCCTCATTGTCCGGCACGTACTTAAATTACACACTCACGAAACTTCTGAGTTGACTGTTGCATCGCCGCTTGTACCATTAGTATAGATATACCAGTGCGTATGAACTCATTGGCATGTACCGTATCATGTTCTCTATTGCCATGGACAGTCATGCTTATGTGTATGTATAATATTACAATTATGTCACTTATATAGCAAACCACGTATTTTCTTTCAGCGAATAGACATTGTGTTCAAGTTTAGAGACATTCTGTACTGATTTATAGACATTGTGTACTGGTTTATATACATTATGTACTGGTTTATAGACAGTATGTACTGGTTTATAGACATTGTGTACTGGTTTATACACATTGTGTACTGGTTTATAGACATTGTGTACTGGTTTATAGACATTATGTACTGGTTTATAGACAGTATGTACTGGTTTATAGACATTGTGTACTGGTTTATATACATTATGTACTGGTTTATAGACATTATGTACTGGTTTATAGACATTGTGTACTGGTTTATAGACATTGTGTACTGGTTTATAGACATTGTGTACTGGTTTATAGACATTGTGTACTGGTTTATATACATTATGTACTGGTTTATAGACAGTATGTACTGGTTTATAGACATTGTGTACTGGTTTATAGACATTGTGTACTGGTTTATAGACATTGTGTACTGGTTTATAGACATTGTGTACTGGTTTATATACATTATGTACTGGTTTATAGACAGTATGTACTGGTTTATAGACATTGTGTACTGGTTTATAGACATTATGTACTGGTTTATAGACAGTATGTACTGGTTTATAGACATTGTGTACTGGTTTATAGACATTATGTACTGGTTTATAGACAGTATGTACTGGTTTATAGACATTGTGTACTGGTTTATAGACATTGTGTACTGGTTTATAGACATTATGTACTGGTTTATAGACATTATGTACTGGTTTATAGACAATGTGTACTGGTTTATAGACATTATGTACTGGTTTATAGACATTATGTACTGGTTTATAGACATTATGTACTGGTTTAAATACATTATGTACTGGTTTATAGACAGTATGTACTGGTTTATAGACATTGTGTACTGGTTTATAGACATTGTGTACTGGTTTATAGACATTGTGTACCGGTTTATAGACATTATGTACTGGTTTATACACATTGTGTACTGGTTTATAGACATTGTGTACTGGTTTATAGACACTATGTACTGGTTTATAGACAGTATGTACTGGTTTATATACATTGTGTACTGGTTTATACACATTATGTACTGGTTTATAGACATTGTGTACTGGTTTATAGACACTATGTACTGGTTTATAGACAGTATGTACTGGTTTATATACATTGTGTACTGGTTTATACACATTATGTACTGGTTTATAGACAGTATGTACTGGTTTATAGACATTGTGTACTGGTTTATAGACATTGTGTACTGGTTTATACACATTATGTACTGGTTTATAGACAGTATGTACTGGTTTATAGACATTGTGTACTGGTTTATAGACATTGTGTACTGGTTTATAGACATTATGTACTGGTTTATAGACATTATGTACTGGTTTATAGACATTATGTACTGGTTTATAGACATTATGTACTGGTTTATAGACATTGTGTACTGGTTTATAGACATTATGTACTGGTTTATAGACATTGTGTACTGGTTTATAGACATTATGTACTGGTTTATAGACATTATGTACTGGTTTATAGACATTATGTACTGGTTTATAGACATTGTGTACTGGTTTATACACATTATGTACTGGTTTATAGACAGTATGTACTGGTTTATAGACATTGTGTACTGGTTTATAGACATTATGTACTGGTTTATAGACATTATGTACTGGTTTATATACATTGTGTACTGGTTTATAGACATTGTGTACTGGTTTATATACATTATGTACTGGTTTATATACATTGTGTACTGGTTTATAGACATTGTGTACTGGTTTATAGACATTATGTACTGGTTTATAGACATTGTGTACTGGTTTATAGACATTGTGTACTGGTTTATAGACATTATGTACTGGTTTATAGACATTATGTACTGGTTTATAGACATTATGTACTGGTTTATAGACGTTGTGTACTGGTTTATAGACATTGTGTACTTGTTTATAGACATTGTGTACTGGTTTATAGACATTGTGTACTGGTTTATATACATTATGTACTGGTTTATATACATTGTGTACTGGTTTATAGACATTGTGTACTGGTTTATAGACAGTATGTACTGGTTTATATACATTGTGTACTGGTTTATAGACATTGTGTACTGGTTTGTATACATTGTGTACTGGTTTATAGACATTGTGTACTGGTTTATAGACATTGTGTACTGGTTTATATACATTGTGTACTGGTTTATAGACATTTTGTACTGGTTTATAGACATTGTGTACTGGTTTATAGACAGTATGTACTGGTTTATAGACATTGTGTACTGGTTTATAGACATTGTGTACTGGTTTATAGACATTGTGTACTGGTTTATAGACATTATGTACTGGTTTATAGACATTGTGTACTGGTTTATTGACATTGTGTACTGGTTTATAGACATTGTGTACTGGTTTATAGACATTATGTGCTGGTTTATAGACATTGTGTACTGGTTTATAGACAGTATGTACTGGTTTATAGACGTTGTGTACTGGTTTATAGACATTGTGTACTGGTTTATAGACAGTATGTACTGGTTTATAGACATTGTGTACTGGTTTATATACATTGTGTACTGGTTTATAGACATTGTGTACTGGTTTATAGACATTGTGTACTGGTTTATAGACATTGTGTACTGGTTTATAGACATTGTGTTCTGGTTTATACACATTGTGTTCTGGTTTATAGACATTGTGTACTGGTTTATAGACAGTATGTACTGGTTTATAGACATTGTGTACTGGCTTATAGACATTGTGTACTGGTTTATAGACATTATGTACTGGTTTATAGACATTATGTACTGGTTTATAGACATTGTGTACTGGTTTATAGTCATTATGTACTGGTTTATAGACATTGTGTACTAGTTTATATACATTGTGTACTGGCTTATAGACATTGTGTACTGGTTTATAGACATTATGTACTGGTTTATAGACATTGTGTACTGGTTTATACACATTGTGTTCTGGTTTATAGACATTGTGTACTGGTTTATAGACAGTATGTACTGGTTTATAGACATTGTGTACTGGTTTATAGACATTGTGTACTGGTTTATAGACATTATGTACTGCTTTATAGACATTGTGTACTGGTTTATAGACATTGTGTACTGGTTTATAGACATTGTGTACTGGTTTATAGACATTATGTACTGGTTTATAGACATTATGTACTGGTTTATAGACATTATGTACTGGTTTATTGACATTGTGTACTGGTTTATAGACATTGTGTACTGGTTTATAGACATTATGTACTGGTTTATAGACATTATGTACTGGTTTATAGACATTGTGTACTGGTTTATAGACATTATGTACTGGTTTATAGACATTGTGTACTGGTTTATTGACATTGTGTACTGGTTTATAGACATTGTGTACTGGTTTATAGACATTATGTACTGGTTTATAGACATTATGTACTGGTTTATAGACATTGTGTACTGGTTTATAGACGTTGTGTACTGGTTTATAGACATTGTGTACTGGTTTATAGACATTATGTACTGGTTTATAGACATTATGTACTGGTTTATAGACATTGTGTACTAGTTTATATACATTGTGTACTGGTTTATAGACATTGTGTACTGGTTTATACACATTGTGTACTGGTTTATAGACAGTATGTACTGGTTTATAGACATTGTGTACTGGTTTATAGACATTGTGTACTGGTTTATAGACATTATGTACTGGTTTATAGACATTGTGTACTGGTTTATAGACATTATGTACTGGTTTGTATACATTGTGTACTGGTTTATAGAAATTGTGTACTGGTTTATAGACATTATGTCCTGGTTTATAGACATTGTGTACTGGTTTATAGACATTATGTACTGGTTTATAGACATTGTGTACTGGTTTATAGACATTGTGTACTGGTTAATAGACATTGTGTACTGGTTTATAGACATTCTGTACTGGTTTATATACAGCGTGGACTGGTTTATAGACATTGTGTACTGGTTTATAGACATTATGTACTGGTTTATAGACATTATGTACTGGTTTATAGACATTATGTACTGGTTTATAGACATTGTGTACTGGTTTATAGACATTGTCTACTGGTTTATATACATTGTGTACTGGTTTATAGACATTGTGTACTGGTTTATAGACAATATGTACTGGTTTATAGACATTGTGTACTGGTGTATAGACATTATGTACTGGTTTATAGACAGGGTGTTCTGGTTTATAGACATTGTGTACTGGTTTATAGACAGTATGTACTGGTTTATAGACATTGTGTACTGGTTTATAGACATTGTCTACTGGTTTATATACATTGTGTACTGGTTTATAGACAATATGTACTGGTTTATATACATTGTGTACTGGTTTATAGACACTATGTACTGATTTATAGACATTGTGTACTGGTTTATATACATTGTGTACTGGTTTATAGACATTCTGTACTGGTTTATATACATTGTGTACTGGTTTATAGACATTATGTACTTGTTTATAGACATTATGTACTGGTTTATATACATTATGTCCTGGTTTATAGACAGTATGTACTGGTTTATAGACATTGTGTACTGGTTTATATACATTATGTCCTGGTTTATAGACATGATGTACTGGTTTATAGACATTCTGTACTGGTTTATATACATTATGTACTGGTTTATAGACAGGATGTTCTGGTTTATAGACATTGTGTACTGGTTTATAGACAGTATGTACTGGTATATAGACATTGTGTACTGGTTTATAGACATTATGTACTGGTTTATAGACAGTATGTACTGGTTTATAGACATTATGTACTGGTTTATAGACATTGTGTACTGGTTTATAGACATTGTATACTGGTTTATTGACATTGTGTACTGGTTTATAGACATTGTGTACTGGTTTATAGACATTGTGTACTAGTTTATAGACAGTATGTACTGGTTTATATACAGCGTGGACTGGTTTATAGACATTGTGTACTGGTTTATAGACATTGTGTACTGGTTTATAGACATTATGTACTGGTTTATAGACAGTATGTACTGGTTTATATACATTGTGTACTGGTTTATAGACAGTATGTACTGGTTTATAGACATTATGTACTGGTTAATACACATTGTGTACTGGTTTATAGACAGTATGTACTGGTTTATAGACATTGTTTACTGGTTTATAGACATTGTGTACTGGTTTATAGACATTGTGTACTGGTTTATATACATTTTGTACTGGTTTATAGACATTGTGTACTGGTTTATAGACATTGTGTACTGGTTTATAGACATTGTGTACTGGTTTATAGACATTATGTACTGGTTTATATATATTGTGTACTGGTTTATAGACATTGTGTACTGGTTTATAGACATTGTGTACTGGTTTATAGACATTACGTACTGGTTTATAAACATTATGTACTAGTTTATAGACATTATGTACTGGTTTATAGACATTATGTACTGGTTTATAGACATTATGTACTGGTTTATAGACATTAAGTACTGGTTTATAGACATTGTGTACTGGTTTATAGACATTGTGTACTGGTTTATGGACATTGTGTACTGGTTTATAGACAGTATGTACTGGTATATAGACATTGTGTACTGGTTTATACACATTGTGTGCTGGTTTATAGACATTGTGTACTGGTTTATAGACATTATGTACTGGTTTATAGACATTGTGTACTGGTTTATATACATTATGTACTGGTTTATATACATTATGTACTGGTTTATAGACATTGTGTACTTGTTTATAGACATTGTGTACTGGTTTATATACATTGTGTACTTGTTTATAGACATTATGTACTGGTTTATATACATTGTGTACTTGTTCATAGACATTGTGTACTGGTTTATATACATTGTGTACTTGTTTATAGACATTATGTACTGGTTTATATACATTGTGTACTTGTTCATAGACATTGTGTACTGGTTTATAGACATTATGTACTGGTTTATAGACATTGTGTACTGGTTTATAGACATTATGTACTGGTTTATATATATTGTGTACTTGTTTATAGACATTGTGTACTGGTTTATAGACATTGTGTACTGGTTTATAGACATTACGTACTGGTTTATAGACATTATGTACTAGTTTATAGACATTATGTACTGGTTTATAGACATTATGTACTGGTTTATAGACATTATGTACTGGTTTATAGACATTATGTACTGGTTTATAGACATTGTGTACTGGTTTATAGACATTGTGTACTGGTTTATAGACATTGTGTACTGGTTTATAGACAGTATGTACTGGTATATAGACATTGTGTACTGGTTTATACACATTGTGTGCTGGTTTATAGACATTGTGTACTGGTTTATAGACATTATGTACTGGTTTATAGACATTGTGTACTGGTTTATATACATTGTGTACTGGTTTATAGACATTGTGTACTTGTTTATAGACATTGTGTACTGGTTTATATACATTGTGTACTTGTTTATAGACATTATGTACTGGTTTATAGACATTGTGTACTGGTTTATATACATTATGTACTGGTTTATAGACATTGTGTACTTGTTTATAGACATTGTGTACTGGTTTATATACATTGTGTACTTGTTTATAGACATTATGTACTGGTTTATATACATTGTGTACTTGTTCATAGACATTGTGTACTGGTTTATATACATTGTGTACTTGTTTATAGACATTATGTACTGGTTTATATACATTGTGTACTTGTTCATAGACATTGTGTACTGGTTTATAGACATTATGTCCTGGTTTATAGACATTATGTACTGGTTTAAATACATTATGTACTGGTTTATACACATCGTGTACTGGTTTATAGACATTATGTCCTGGTTTATATACATTGTATACTTGTTTATAGACATTATGTACTGGTTTATAGACATTATGTACTGGTTTAAATACATTATGTACTGGTTTATACACATTGTGTACTGGTTTATACACATTATGTACTGGTTTATAGACATTGTGTGCTGGTTTATAGACATTGTGTACTGGTTTATAGATATTATGTACTGGTTTATATACATTATGTACTGGTTTATAGACATTGTGTACTGGTTTATAGACATGATGTACTGGTTTATAGACATTATGTACTGGTTTATAGACATTATGTACTGGTTTATAGACAGTATGTACTGGTTTATAGACATTGTGTACTGGTTTATAGACATTATGTACTGGTTTATAGACATTGTGTACTGGTTTATAGACATTATGTCCTGGTTTATAGACACAATGTACTGGTTTATAGACATTATGTACTGTTTTATATACATTATGTACTGGTTTATAGACATTATGTACTGGTTTATGTTCTTTCAATACAAATTTTGAACAAATAATATATTTAAATCGTTTCACCATAATCACAAAAAGTATACTATATTGATAACTCCTGGTGGTCGGGATATTCTTGCGTGGAGGACTCTAATGCAGGAGAAAACATAAATAGAGGGAAACCGGGCAGACGACCCCGTACCTCTTAACGTCCTATCGACAAATCGAACCCCAGTGTAATCCAATGCATCATCCTTTCTCCTATCGCCGCTTGTGACCGACCCTTGACAGGATAAATAGTTGGCAAGAGGACTGGGTAGATCGACTCTAGCCGAACAGATAGACTGACTAGGTTTCTGGTCTGACCGTGTATTTCTCCTCCTTTGTTGCACTCATATCATTAGTAGTAACCGTTTTTGATAAAGCAGGCTTTCGATTGCTTTACATAACATAAGGGTCAGCAGTTTCTATTGAAAGCAAAACAATAGTTAGTCAATTTACCTTACCGATTGTCCTTCCAATGTACAGGTACCCTCTCTTCAGTCACACTCGACATGCGCAATATAATAATAATTTATCGCACACCCTGAGAGGCCCCCCCTGGCTGTTAAAGGCCCAATATACGTAACTTCAGGAAAGATATTGGGATTCTGAAAATTATGAAAAAACCTCCAATTGATGACCATACAAAAATAAATCTAAAACGAAGTAAACCTGAACGGTAACTAACAAGAAATCCTTGACAGAAAAATCGAAAAAATGAAAATAATACAGGTGAGGCCCACTTCAACAATAACCCGAAGGTAAAAGACAGTTCAAAATGGACGCGTGTTTACAAATTCAAGGTAACCGCATAAGAATTAATCTTAAATATTGCTGATATCAGTTAATCGTAACTAAATCTATAAATATGATAAGTTACAAGGTTTGATTTTCGCTTCAAGTTTTGCCGAAAGTTACGTATATTGGCCTTTAATAGGACATAAAAGCAATCAAACCCAACCAAACCAAACCTAACCGAATCGTATAACGCATAGACTAGTCACATGGAAACAAATCCATTACTCATTTTGAAACGGCCATGCATTATTTAGCGTCCACATACTTACAGTTAGTTGGTGCATGTATTGTGTCTGATCCTGTTCCTTAAACTCAATTTTCGCGAATAACCAATGAAGTTATTTTTTAAAAATATATATGAATTCGATTGCTATCTCGCATCTGGAGCCCCTGCGACTTATATCTTTGTTCTAATTTGCAATTGCAAACAATCGATTATTATCGAGTTTAGTTTTTTTTTTTTTTTTACATATTTTCAATGGAGCAGTTGCGAGTGACTGGCCAAAGGTCGTTTTTGGTTATGTATTATACATCTGTTACATATATTAAAAAAACATGTCTTGTAAGCCACTTCTTTTCAATTTCATATTTATGTACTTGGTAATAACTATGGACATTGATGTATTAAGTGGAATATATTGTAAATGATTATTTTTTCTAGTATTTTTCTATTGACATCATGGAATTAATATACTGCTGAAACATATTCTGTCAAAGTGTTCCGTCTAAATATCTTACAATCCGTGAAATAAATAGGGGGTTATAATGGGTGACGCAACACACATATATGCTGCACCTTTCAAATATATTTAAAGATACAATATGCCGAAAAAATGAATTAAACTGCATCGTACAGCTGTTTCGTCTTCCTTGGACTCTTCAGTGATGCTAGGTGCCAAAAAGTGGGAATCCAAAATTTCTAAACTATTGTAGAAGCAGATAGGTCAAGTGCGTAAACCCTTTACTTTTATGAATTTAGAAGAAAATTAAACTTGTTCTATATTGTTTCAAATCGTGTACTTCGAAAATGTATCGATTTATCAGGAAATGAAATCCTTTCATTACGTTAACAATACTGTATCTCCAGTGCCCTAATTAACTGGGCAAAATATCGCGGATTTTAAAAGTGAAAATTTAAGATTGATCAATGCATTATTTATGTATCTACTAGGTTTTGTTGTTGTTTATTAATATGAAAAAATGCCATTTTCAAGTTGGTTATGTTTTTATAATAAGCAAGTCTCGATTTTATCTGATTTCTACCATTTTTACGAAGTGACCACCCTGCCATGGGGATAACAAAACCCGCTTGACCCTTATGACGATAGATGTCGATCGCAAGAGAAACACAAACCCTAAACTATGTTGTTCATTTGTGATAATGATACTTTTTTAGCATGTTTACAGTCGCCTGGTAAGTCACGTACGTTATTGTTTATCTGCCTGTAGGAGGTAGGTGGTGAGAAAGGAGATCAAAACAAACTTTCCCATATATATGACTGACAATGCTTGTGAAAAACAACGACATCAAAATAGGCTTACCAATGCAAAGAAAACCAGCAGAGAACGGCGGTTCATTTTATAACAGGACTGATCTGTCTCAGTGTGAATCATTCTATTTTGGAAAGGGCACCAGAAAAACAAAAGGACAAAAGGACAAAAGTTGAATATGCTGTTAAAAAAACAAATTAAACTCTCAACTATATACACCGTAGTTATCTATCGGTCCTTTTAACAACCATAGCTGGTTGTAACAATTGTTACTATTTACGTAATAACAATATTTCATCTTTGACTTGGCTCTGACTTACCTATTCGTGCCCATTCATTCCTCTCCATTAGCTGCTTATGGGGTCACATTATGTGAGAAAGGCTAAATTATTGCGAAATTGCACCTCCGGTTCCGACAAACACCTGACCATGTGATATATATACTCGCAAATTTTCATTCACATCCAATAAGTACTGTTTACAAAGTTTTGGTACTGGGTTTGTTAACTATAGTATTCTATGAACAGTCAATGGTTAATACAATCAAAAAATATTAACATTGTGGGCGGTTCAGAACATCCATAAGATCTCATTGGTATGCATATATGCATAACGGTGGTCTTGTAGATAAGTGCTGAAGATCAAAGGTTCGACACGTACAAAGTCTTTTTATCTTAATTTACAAACTTCATTTTTGATATAATTGAAACATTGTACATAACGTATACATATTGATAACTCTTGATGTGACCAAGATTTACATGGTGGCTATCGTCGATGAAGCAAAAGACGCTTACTCTACCGGAACATCTGGTCTTCTTCTCTTGTGCTTTTACGAGGGTCTCCATGTTAAGATTTCCTTTGTTCATAAGTTGCCTCTGATGTAATCGATTTTGAGTTCGGATTATGGTTTTGTTGATGCTTGGGTATTCTCTGATTTTGTTTTCTTAGATCTTTATACTTGTACTCAACATATCTGTGATATTTCTTATCAATTAATTTGAACATTGAAGAAAATGAACAATATCTGTATTTCTTGTCAACGGATGCGTCTACGCAGTGGTGAATTTTCGTTTGTATGCACATGGAAATAATTTGGTATGCGCTTCAAAATGAAAAACCTAGGTCGTTACTACAATTATCTCCTTTTATCTACGTTTCTAATTGTTCTTCCCTTGCCGCCCTTTGTTGGTGTAGGGACACAACTATCTATCAGCGTAGACCACAGTTTCTGGTTATTACCTAACGTTCGTCCTCATAGGGACTCTAATTATCATTAAACCGGCCAGACGGTAAGCTAATGAGAAGAGACGAGAGTTTTATTGCGTCCAGAAACTAAAACGGAATAATACCATAGCGTCTAAATTCAGAATAGGAAAAGTTCCTACGTTAAAAACTATATCCAATTTATCTTGTCGACACTTTGACTGCCTTAGTAGTATATCTGACCCGGGTGCACGGACATTCCTGAATTTGATTGCATTGCCAAACTGAAAGAATGACGTTAGACTTCTTCAAAAACCAAAATTGACTCAAAAGATTGCTATATAAACATGATGTTATGAAATGTAGTTATTTTTCTATGTGAAATATCCAACCATTTAAAACCAAATGCGTTGTTATGCATATTGTAGCTGCATCAATTGCTTAGATACCCGTTCGACGAATATTACAAAAGATCGACGCATTGCAAATACCGAAGCGCTCTAATTCGAACTCAAAGTCAATTAAACCAGGGGCAAAAAAAAGGAACAAAGAAAAGTTTAAAACAGAGACCCTTGGCAAAGTCAAAGGAATAAGACCATGTGTTCTGGAAGAGCACGTTCTTCCGCTTCATCGCTGACACCCGCTTTCTTATTTTGGTCGGTTTGATTGTTTTTACGTCCTATTAACAACCAGGGTCGTTAAAGGACGATTTACCTGTGTATGTGCTGTGGATGTGTGTAAATGTTTGAGAGGTCGTGATATGTTCTTTTAAGACTTCTTGTGATTGTCCGGATATTTTGCCGATTTAATGTGCTACCACACTGAAGTACATTTATACAACCAAAGGACCGGTCACATTATACTGACAACGGTCGTTCCACTCCCATAATGCTGCGCGTCAAGCAGGGACAGAACCCATGGTATTCCTCACAGGTGCTTGGCCAAAACAAGTACTCAAGTGAGAGCCGAGTTATTATTTTCAATCACAACAGGTTAGCACACTGATGAGTATAGTCAAAACTGTCTACCTCATTTACAAAGATTCAAAACATTTTTCCAATCCCCCTGTTGGCGAATTCGACTTTTTATGAAATGTCGAGTCGATGATACCTCATGACTATGCGTTCGAAAAGGGCTTAAAAAGTCGAATTTCTGCCACATCGTCAGAGTCTCGAAGCTACATGTACATGTAGTATCTTTAGGTCACCTGAAACAATTTTTGCTTAAATCGTTCGCAGTTCGAGGAAGTGAATACAATGTCGTTCGGACGAGGTGTACATTTAATGGCCTTTTTGAAACAACCATCAAGTCTACAAACTTATCATTGTATTATGCCGGTCTGTTATAATGTCGATGTCCATGATGACGTCTCCTTTGAGGAGTGATCATAGACATTACATTTGTTTGACTTCATCCAGGACTCGAAAAATTTCCCACCGAGTCTATACGATAATAACACCCATATGGCATAGCAGTGTCAAGAAGTCCTATATAGTGTTCCTCACGCTGTCGACAGTACGGAGTGCTGAGTGTGGGGTTATCTGAAGTCCCTACAAACTTGTGAAGTGGTAAGGTAATTGCCTCCAAAATGGCGAACTTTCTAGCAAATTATAGACGATATTCCCGCTTGACATTGTAGGGAATGTTGGATTATACCTCTCTTTGGTATAAAGAGAAGTATATTTTGTGTCATTTCTCCTACACCGGTTGTCAAATGTATTTGAAGTTCCATAAAAGCGTCCTTCATCTATATCAGACTACGAATACCACATAATTCAAAAAGTCTGATGAACGGAATAATTTCCGAGGCTTACACAGCATTAACCCACAAAAAATAAGAGAATACCAAAGCGTCAACAAAACCATAATCCGAACTCAAAATCGATTTAGCTATGGGCAAAATATCAACAAAGGAGACTCTTTGAAAAGTACATGAGAAAATCATTATGAAGTTCAGAAAAAAAAAAATACAACATACTTTAACGATAACTCGCCCACTTCATTACCTGAAGCATCACTGGACAAAGATTATCCAATACCATTGCAATAGAAGGTATAGTATGCGACGCAAGGGGTTTGGAACCCTATAGGGGAAATTGAGGTAACTTACAATGTTTGAAAGCCTTTTCCCTCATTATAATTTAGAGAAATATCAACCAAACTTTAATCCCGAGCATCATTTGAAGGAAAAATAGGACTCAAATTTGTATAAATGGAGTGTTTGGTCGATTTGAAGGATTTCACTTAACCTTCTGCTTTGTGAGCGGAGGAATCACGAATACTTGGGAAGTCAGGTAAATGTTAAAAATGTATCACACTTCATTCGGGAAGAAAGAAGTGACCCAAAGAGAGACGCGTGTTACCGAAATAAATAGCTATACTATTGTAATGAGAATATTGTATTGTTGCTTTTTCGACGACCAGGTTGTTCAGACTGTTAAAACGATAGCATAATAGTCTCTGGTCTAGGTAGGGTTCGACACATGCCCCGGTTGATTTGAAAATACCCAAAGGAAAGAAAGAAGTTAAGGAAAATCCTCAACTTAAGATTCTCCCTTTAACTTCTGTTTTGCTTTCCTATAAGTTATGGATTTTTAAAGATAAAGAACGTTGATGAAACCGGACCAGTTCTAATTTCATTGAATTTATTTAAACTCTTGAGTAAACATTATTTTATGTATTTCTTATCATTTATTCAAAGTCAAACATGGTATGGCTTTGCTTACAGAAATTAATTTCTTTTGCTTTAGTCAAACCGGAATTTTCTCTATCCAGAGATTATGGGCTTAGTTGAATACATATGATGTATATTGATTGTTTCTAAATCTACAGTAAAACATTAATGTTGTTAAGTAAGAAATACAGTGTTTCCACCTGTGATAACACTTCCCCAATACACCAAATAGTTTCCCCGAGTATGAAGATTGTTGTAATTTCTATGACAACAATACATGTTATACATGTATGTCAGCTTTTTATTGCAATTACATGTTTAAAGGCCCAATATACGTAACTCCAGGGAAATTTTCGTGATTCTGAAAAATTCCGGAAAAAAATCCAGTTGATAACCATGCAAAAACAATCCTAAAACGAAGTAAACCTGAGCGGTAACTAACAAGAAACTCTTGACAAAAAAATCCAAAGAATTGAAAATAATTCAGGTGGGGCCCACTTCAACAACAAACCGAAGGTAGAAGACGGTTCGAAGTGGACGCGTGTTTACAAATAGCGTGTTTCAAATGCTCCTGTACCGGTAACCGCGAAAGAATTCATCTTGAATATTGCTGATATCAGCTACATCTATAAATATAATAAGTAATTAGGCTTGATTTTCGCTTCAGGTTTTGCCGAAAGTTACGTATATTGGGCCTTTAAGCCCATATACATATAGAGCTTTAGACTTGATGTTATCGGAACACAGTGTGCCAGACGGACATTCAATCAAAGGGACGAACTGACAAACTTGTTTAAGGACACGTATTGGATTGCAACAAATTGTGTAATTGTGGTGTAGCGGTAGATAGCACTTCCAAAGATTCTCTAATCGGGAAGCTCGACAGGCTAATTGTTTTCCGACTGGAACCGTTAAAAACACGCTGAAATTCTCTCTTCTCATTAGACGCTCATAGAACGCCATGGATTCGTCTGGCTGCTTCAATTGATTAATACAAAATGCAGATTTTGTTATAAATGCGGAATACAAATTATAGACAACTGACGTATCATACACTACCACGTGAAGTTCATATGAATTTTGCACTTGAAATTCAAATGAAATACACCACGTGAAATCGACATGCCCACATGACGTCCTGGTGTAACCAATGAACCACCTGACCACCAAAGACCCGTAAACGGATAAATAAATTATTATTTAGATTCCTTTTCACAAACACCTAGCTCGCTTATCATGCATGTATGTTTCTTTTTTCATTACAGTTCTATTTTTCCGTTTTGTATTGCGATTGATTACGTCAATCACGTATTGTCGTCTGGTCGTTTGCTATTTTCCACGTCATATAAACGACAAAATGACATTTCGAACACGCCAATAAACGCATTCATATTGTTGGTTTTTAGAGGTAGAATGTCGCGTTGTTGGCCTGTGGTGACATAAATATGATATATAACATTTATATAACGCTCTTTTATAATTCATTAAATTACTATCCAGCGCTTTGTCGCAGTAACAACACGACAAGGCGACTTTTATTGACTAGTTCCTGACTTGTAGCTGTTTTGTAACCACATGACGACCGTATTCAAACACAATATTATTGAGTATGGTTACTGTAATAGCTTACGGGTGCTCTGGTGGTGGTGTAGTGGGTAGCGCACTTCCATCAAGGCCACTGGGGTTCGATTCTCAGATCGGACGTAATGAAAAAGTAAGGGCCACCTGTCCGACCACTTGCAACCATAAGACCCCTCGCGGACATGTGGGCCACCAAGAGTGTTAAACATAAGTCGGATAAATTGTTGCATAATTGTCCATTCATGCTTAATGTAATTCAGTTGAGAGAGAGAGAGCAAACTCCATTTTTCCAGAGGTTTCAAAGGTCAAGGTCATTGAATTATTTTTTTAAATGTGCTACTTCTGTAAATACAATGTAACGTGGATAGCTTACTTGTGTAACAATTAACCATTGCTATAGTTTGCAAATATTGATGTTGTAAGTAAACTTCTGAATAATGATAATAATAATTGAAGAGGAACCATTACGCTATTTACAATTCGCATGGTTATATAATGCAGAATCATTTCTCGACATTATTTAAGAGATACAACTTTTTTAAAACAAATTACAGATTTTTTCATTTTCCAAATAAATTAAGCAATACAAGTTACATGAAATAAGCCAATCAATTTCTAAATATACAATTGTTCACATTTAACAACATTCACATTACTTTCACCGCCGACTCGAAGATTGTTTTACTCATATTACATTCACCTGTCAATCAACACACACCAGAAAAAAACATTAAATAATACTCTTCGCTGCAGGCCTAGGGCCAACAAAAAGAAATTGTGGGCGGGCATGTTAGATTTACAATTTTACCGACTCGAAACCATACATAGTGTTAAGCCTAATGACAAGTCTTAAATTATTACAATTAATTATCCCCGGCTGTAACACTGCCAAATTGAACATACGCATTCAAAACTTATTTCTCAGAAACATTTCTCCTATAAGCTGTCCAGGGTAAGGAATGGGCGTAGATATTTAATCTTACAACACATCTCACGTAAAGACGTCACAATGGCTGATCAGTGACGTGTTGTTACGAATTCCCGTGTTCCATTGCGGCAAATGCAATGTGATGAAATGGATACATTTTGATATATTTATTGTACACGTTAGAAAGATGGGATTAAAAATACATTAGCACAAACATTTTTTTAAAAATATGGTTTAGGCTTAAACTCGCTTACTGATTCGTTTTCGTAAAAAATTCCCGATCTTTAACCGTTGTCTTAAAAGAGTCTTGTAGTCTTTAATAAATCATTCGCAGAAAGAAAGGGAAACTTAATGGGAAACTATACTTAAACATAATAAATATGAAATGTACACAAGAGATGAGTTTGATACGTGAGTACGTGTTTGTATTTGTATTTGGTTCCAGGGCGGGGTTAAAATTCTAGACATTATACTGATGTACTATTACTGAAACGGTATGAGCTACCTTCTCGACGGAGGTGAACAAATGAGCTACAGTTATTGTAAAGATAATGTACAATATTTGATATAGAGCATATCTAGCTATTCCACCGGAGACCGCATAGTCATACATTACAATTTTGAGGAATTCACAGGATCTTCCTTGTAAGACGCTAACTGACAGTCCTATATTTTCTGGCTAATATATATGTATAGCTATAAATGTATTGTTTATATTGGTACCATTCTTCAAACGGTATCATTTACAGTACAGATACCGCAACATCCGTCCCAGACATTTACAGTACAGATACCGCAACATCCGTCCCAGACATTTACAGTACAGCTACCGCAACATCCGTCCCAGACATTTACAGTACAGATACCGCAACATCCGTCCCAGACATTTACAGTACAGATACCGCAACATCCGTCCCAGACATTTACAGTACAGCTACCGCAACATCCGTCCAAGACATTTACAGTACAGATACCGCAACATCCGTCCCAGACATTTACAGTACAGATACCGCAACATCCGTCCCAGACATTTACAGTACAGATACCGCAACATCCGTCCAAGACATTTACAGTACAGATACCGCAACATCCGTCCCAGACATTTACAGTACAGATACCGCAACATCCGTCCCAGACATTTACAGTACAGATACCGCAACATCCGTCCCAGACATTTACAGTACAGATACCGCAACATCCGTCCAAGACATTTACAGTACAGATACCGCAACATCCGTCCAAGACATTTACAGTACAGATACCGCAACATCCGTCCCAGACATTTACAGTACAGATACCGCAACATCCGTCCCAGACATTTACAGTACAGCTACCGCAACATCCGTTCCAGACATTTACAGTACAGATACCGCAACATCCGTCCCAGACATTTACAGTACAGATACCGCAACATCCGTCCCAGACATTTACAGTACAGATACCGCAACATCCGTCCCAGACATTTACAGTACAGCTACCGCAACATCCGTCCCAGACATTTACAGTACAGCTACCGCAACATCCGTCCCAGACATTTACAGTACAGCTACCGCAACATCCGTCCCAGACATTTACAGTACAGATACCGCAACATCCGTCCCAGACATTTACAGTACAGATACCGCAACATCCGTCCCAGACATTTTTGTATGTGTACTTTACCTTGGTTGTTGGAGTTGTGTGGGCAGGATACAAATATCATGTCTGAATAGTCCATGCGTACGACGAATTCGGGAATCGTAACATAATTCAATGGTAAGCTACACTAAGATAAAATCGGACAGTAATCCTCAATGATAAAGTTTAATCCACACTGGATACAAGTAGACGTAATCAAATCTAATCAACAAAAACTTATATGTTCTGTAACGAAAAAAAAGTCTGTTCAAATATTTCAATATTTTTTAAATAATAGAATACCAAAGCGTCAGCAAAACCATAATCCGAACTCAAAATCGATTAAACTAGAGTCAAAAGAGGAACACAGGATTTACAAGGAAACCCTCATAAAAAAAAATACAAGAGAATAAGACCAGGTGTTCCGGAAGAGTAAGCGTCTTCTACTTCATCGACGACACCCGTCATGTAAATCTTGGTCACATCCATGTAAACATCAATCCTCAAAATGAGAATCATCATTGAAAACATGGCAGTCAAACATGATCGAGGAGAGGCGGATTGATCTTATATCTAGTTTAACAACGTGATCGCAGAGGTTACAATGATTTCGAAATGGAAGATGCATTCCGCACCAAGAAGATCTGCACGCTTCATCGTCTGTAATCTTCATCACGTGAATGCTTGAATTTAATTGATGAAAGGTGTTTTGTAATTACGTGTATACTAGTTTGACTGACCCAGATCTTGACTGTGCTGCAATACAACGGTATCTTTAAAGATGGCATCCATACCTCCAGGCCCATTCACCAACCATCAAACGTGCAATTACAGACCAGATTTATGGAACAGTTTGTCACAATCATTATTGCTGCAAAAGTCTGAAAATATGTCGTTCATTTATATTAAATGCGGCAAATGTTATTTCAAGCTTGTTTAAAATTGATTTGAAATGGGAGATTAAGTAATTATTTCAGGAAATGATAACGATGGTCATTGTAACGTTACGAAAAATGATTAATTTTTACTGCAAAGTATATGATGATTGCTTTCTAGAATTATTTCCAAAATACATCTTTTATCTTCCGCGTCACGTTTAAAACGGCCATCAATGTTCAATAAAACGGGTATTTTGGCGATGTTCAGGAAATATGACAAAATACAATTGCATGTAATTATGACAGACATTTTATTCGTGATATTAAAAATAAAGCATTATAATCATTGTATCCTGTTAAGAGATCTATTAATCCGAACTGCCCTACTAACAAATCAAATAAAGTTGCTTGCGCGGAACGAATACTTGTTTAAATATAGAGGAGCCAGATCGAAAGGTAAACTATTGTAGATTTTGATTTTAAAAAAGTCGGAAGACGGCGAAGTTTTTTTTATAATAAAGAAATGTTTGAAAGAATGTGTCCTGATTGTGATCAACGGTTACTTGATTTACCGGTTATTTGAACAGGAAATAGAGAACTGGCTACCAAACTCAACCTGATAGTAGGACATCTATACAATATCTTAAGTTTATATCCGTGTTAACCTGTGCCATACCTACAAGTCATCTATCAATAGGATGTTTTGTTTATGAAAATGGTGTTAAAATATATCTGGATTTTTATACAAGAGAGTTTAAGGCGTCAGACATCCAGCTACTACTAGCCATCCACCAACGGGATGCGCGTTCTAGGTCCGTATCATAGTTAGTCCAAAGGAACTGGCAGTAAGTCGGCAGATTTTCGTCGGATACATTCGGATAATTTCTTAAAAACCGCGTATCAGCTGTTTCCTGTAGTCGGATAAAACTCTGTGTTACATATTCTTATCTGACGCGAAAAAAAATGTTTCTGAACAGCAAAACCTGCTTTACTGTTTTTGCTGACTCCCCCTTCGGATTCGGAGGGCTATTTAGCTCATTTAAGCCCGAAGACATATTTAAACTCGTCCAGTGTTAAGGCTGGAATAGTTCATTATAAAATTTCCGTGGTTAAACAACAGACGACAAGATATTGCCACAGATAGGACCAGGGTTTATAGTAGGATGATACTAGGTCCTCGCAAATACTTTCTGCACTCGAAACAAATTGGTGAGATTTGCTGATACCGTAACCTACTCTAGTTGCTGGTGACATACACATGAGTAGGATTATAAGAACAAAACCAATCGTGGGTTAAAGCCTGCTTATCTGATGAACATCAGTGGTTTGATAAGGGCCAATATGCCGGAGCAAATCCAGGATAAGTCTGAAGGCATTATTTCCACACAATAACACAAGAACAAGAAAGGTATCTGCTACTAAAGGTTGCGAAGTCAAAAGAGAAAATGGTCAACTCGTTCTTGACAATCTTGGCGGTTTTTGAACTTGCACATTATTATGCCATATCATTTTGTACCTCAGTTCCGTTCACTTAGGTTTTCTGCACCCCTAAAATATGGCGCAACAAATCGAAGGCGAATTGTTAGGCTTCTTATTGACTCCAGATGGAAAAAACACAGACCCATAACTATGATAATTACATCCCTTGTGTGCTTACAAAAACAGCCATTTTTACTGCGACACCGCTTAAGTTTCCGTTATCCTGCTTTGCGATTTGATAAACATCTATATAGTGTTATGTTCAGGACCTCAATTTAATGTATTCAAGTGCATCCTCGATGCTTCAGGGGTAATGACAACTTTACCCACTCTCGGTATTTCCACTGCTGCATTATATAGTGGTTGGATACTGAATTGGTCTCAGGTCTGTTACGAAACGTGACGGCAAATAGAACATTACGTAGGCATACAAATCAAATAGATCCGTCACGACGTAACGTTTAATCGGGTACCAGTGGCTGTAATTATATTTAGAAAATTATCATTTTGATAATTAGTTCATTTCGTACATGCACACACCCAGACTTGGATTCTTATTAATGCAAACATTCCGACATGGGAAATAAACAACATTTTACAACATGGAGCAGAAATGAAACGTTTGAGACGAGCCGGGCGCGAACCCGAGACCTCTATATTATGGAGCTAGAACGTTACCACCAGGCAAAAAAGGTCCGAACCAGCTGACCTGGCATCAACAATAGAAAAATCTACACGGAGACACTCGTAAAAGTATAAGAGAATAAAACCAGGTGTTCCGGGAGAGTAAGCTTCATCGACGACAATCGCCATGTAAATCTTGGTCAAATCCAAGTAGACATTCCTCAAAATGAGAACCGAGTCATCATGATCAACCACAACAAGCAAGTACACCAATAAGCAAACTCAAAAACGTCCATCCTCATATCACACAAAGATACATAATATAAGAAGATAGTCGGTTTTATTAATGTGCTTATTGATTTGCCATGTTGCCATGGTTGTAAAAATATCTCAATTCTTACTTTGAGGACTTGATATTTACTGGGATGTGAACTAGCATTTACATTGCAGTTTCGTCGATGAAGCAGAAAGCGCCTATACTTCAGATTACTTAAGGTTCTCCAAATTTTTCCTTTGTTCGTTTTTTGTCCCTAGTTTAAATGATATTGAGTTAGGATTATGATTTTGTTGACGCTTCTGTATTCTCAAAACGGGAATGAATTAAGATGTTTCGCGTTCTATCGATCAGTTTTCACCATCATAATAACTTGGTAGACCTGATGATGCCTCTAAATAGTTAAACAAAGCAATAAGACTCAATGTACGATGAGTTCTTGTTTAATTGTATATCTAAGACAAAATAGATTTTCATATCGTTTATTCTTATCTCATACGAATCGGGGAAGTAACAGGTAATTCAACAACAAATAATGAAAGTTGATAGACATTGTTGTATATAATAAGCACCAACGTTGTGTTGTGACCTTGCAGCTAGAATTTATCTAGCAAATCTAAGAAGTCTTCATTATCAGAACGGAGGATGGGATTACAAACAGTTATTAGTCTTGGTCAGGATAGTGACCTGCCCTTGGTGAATGACCGTACAAGTTTTATCGTTATGTTCGCCTAGTCGCTTAATTTGTTAAAGGTTACATATAAGTCGAGTCATAGGTAGTGTCTGAGACAATTAATCAAATAGCGTATGTATACTTATAGCTTCGAGAAATAGGGCTTCTCAAGCAGAACACGCTATAACTCTTCCGGAACACCTGGTCTTATTCTCTTGTACTTTTACAAGAGTCCCCATGTAAATCTTTCCTTTGTTCATATTTTGCTCCTGGTTTAATCGATTTTGAGTTTGGATTATGATATTCTTAACGCTTCGGTATTCTCTTATTTATTTTCCGTACCACTATAAAAATATGTTACTTTAAAATCCGGAAACTGCTTCATTGATACGATTTTTTTTGTAAAAAACCGACACTTTGCAAAACTTAAAAACTGGTTATTACTTATAACATGACATGCGTATGTGTATTTAATTTAGTTTATTCAGTTCTTAAGTGATTATAAAGAAGCATTTGTATATTAAATATATTAATCTTGCTGACTGATTCGTTGTTTTTTTGGTAGTTTGAATGAGAAAAACTACAAAAGGTATCAGCGAGAGACATCCCCCGTTGGAATGTTCAAATCTGGTAAAACTCTTGTTAATAGTCGGTGCTTTTTTTTTATCTTTTAAAGGCCCAATATACGTAACGTCAGGAAATATTTCGTGATTCTGAAAAAATCTGAAAAAAATCCAGTTGATAATCATGCAAAAATAAGCCTAAAACGAAGAAAACCTGAGCGATAACAAACAAGAAAATCTTGACAAAAAAAATCCAAAGAATTGAAAATAAGTCAGGTGGGGCCCACTACAACAACAAGCCGGAGTGAGAAGCCGGTTCAAAATAGACGCTTGTTTACAAATACCGAGAGTCAACTGCTACTGTACCGGTAACCGCGTAAGAATTCATCTAGAATATTACTGATATCAGTTAATCTTAACTAAATCTATAAATATAACAAGTTATTAGGCTTGATTTTCGCTTCAAGTTTTACCGAAAGTTACGTATATTGGGCCTTTAACCAACAAAAACCCCAAGCTTTCGAGTAGCATTTCTCTATCTTACACCGTTTATGAACGAGTATTTTAGAAATAGGATAGGAGTAAGTATTTAACTGCAAAAGCAGCAGCCATTGTAAACGTACTATTTTATTATGAAGGGTATATTAACTTGTTTTGGCAATAGCTAGTGTACCTAATGATAAATACGCTGATTGATCTTTATAACTTTCTATATATTTTATTTTCTATTGCAAATTTTTTCGATGCACAAATTTATCAAAGTGCTTATCTGTTAAAATTCGATAAATAGCTTGAATTTGAGTCCGCAGAAAAAGGTAAGATTACCGAAAATAAAAAAAAACAAAACAAAGATTCAAATCTCGTTTAAAATGACGTAACACACACACATGCTGCACCTTTTACATTTAGTAATAGATACAGTATGCGGGGGGAAAACCGGCATCATACAGCTGTTTCGTACGGCTTTCTAGAACTCGTCAGTGATGCTAAGGGCCAAAAGATGTGAATCTAAAATTTCAAAACTAATGTAGAAAAGATGATATTATTTAATGGTATTATTGCGTGTGGTCATGTCAAAGAATTGTACCTCCTTGGGATATTGTTCCCTTAAGTATTGTAACCAATCTTTCAAAAAATACATTTGGATGTCGTTCTTTAAAAAAAAAACGGATTTGTACTAGTGTTTGTTTACTCCGTGTGAATAACCCAGCATGTTGAAGTGCTATAAATAGCCACCAGTTGTCATTGCCAACGAGGCATCGTTACTTTGTTAGACAGGTCGCTACGCTAAGTGTCATCAACAGAATCCATTTCTTCCGATTGTCTCCGGAAAGAAAGACTGCCCAGTTCAAGCAGCTGAAATCAAGTCATATTACGTCCACAAATTAACAAATAGAATCCCCAAAGTTAATTATCAAAATATACAAGTTAGCATAATATCTAATGGTTTAAATAGCATATAAATCCTTTGACAATCTCTTCAAATTTTGCGTTGTCAATTTTATAAAAAAAAATCGAGTCCAGATTTCGTGTAAACTAACAATGCTGAACAACGACATTTAATAAGAACGCCGACAGAACATGGTACGTTCGCGGAGTGGCATTAGTTCCCCCGAGTTCAAAGCGATAATCTGTCTATCTTAGCTTTGTCTGTGGTAATAACAAAGACAAATCGCCTGTTGACTCAGTGTGTATCGTCTGCCCCTTCCGTAACAACACTGTGCTAAAATAGACACCGGACGTTATATCAGAGACAGTGTAAACAGTGCTTACCTTAAAGGCCAAATATACGTAACTTCAGGAAATTTTTCTTGATTCTGAAAAATTCTGAAAAAAACCCAGTTGATAACCATGCAAAAATAAACCTAAAACGAAGTAAACCTGGGCGGTAACTTATAAGAAACTCTTGACTGAAAAATCCAAAGAATTGAAAATAATTTAGGTGGGGCCCACTTTGTTTTCATAACATTCATGGCTGAATTTGTGGAGGAGCTCATCAGGACAGGTAACAAAAACCTTGCCAAATCTTTTAATTTCACTTTCAGATATATCGACGATGTGTTGTCTATAAACAACAAGAAGTTTGCTGACCACGTCGATCGTATATACCCTTCTGAACTTGAAATAAAGGACACAACAGACTCTTTTACATCAGCTGCTTACCTCGATCTCTACTTAAACTACGACCAACATGGACAGCTTACTACTAAGCTATACGATAAACGTGATGATTTCAATTTTCCGATCGTAAACTTTCCATTTCTTGATAGTAACATCCCTGCTTCTCCAACCTATGGTGTTTACATGTCGCAGTTGATTCGGTATTCCAGGGCTTGCTCTAAATATCGTGATTTTCGTGATCGATGTCGACTGCTGACAAACAAACTAACAACACAAGGATTCGAGAGATGCAGGTTGATCAGTACTATGGGCAAGTTTTATGGTCGCCATCTTTGTCTCATTGAGAAATATTCTGTATCTTTAAGTGATATGAAGATGGACGTTTTTGAGTATGCTCATTAGTGTTTTTACTTGTTGTGATTGACAATGATACTCGGTTCTCATTTTGAGAACTTGATGTTTACTTGGATGTGACAAAAGATTTACATGGCGGGTGTCGTCGATGAAGCAGAAGACGCTTACTCTTCCGGAACAACTGGTCTTAGTCTCTTGTACTTTTGCAAGGGTCTCCATGTAAATCTTTCCTTTGTTCAAATTTTGCCCCTGGTTTAATCGATTTTGAGTTTGGATTATGATTATGTTGACGCTTCGGTATTCTCTTATTTTATTTAACAGCAAGTCGAAAAAAAAAATCAGAGAATACCAAAGCGTCAACAAAACCATAATTCGAACTCAAAACCGATTAAACTAGAGGCAAACTAGGAACAAAGGAAAGATTTACATGGAGACTCTTGTAAAAGCACAAGAGAATAAGACCAGGTGTTCCGGAATAGTAAGCGTCTTCTGCTTCATCGATGAAACCCGCCATGTAGATCTTGGTCACATCCAAGTAAGCATCAATCCTCAAAATGAGAACCGAGTCATCATTGTCATCACAACAAGTAAACACACTAACAAGCAAACTAAAAAACGTCAATCTCCATATCACACAAAGATACAGAATATTTCTCGATGATATGAAGATGGCGACCATTAAACTTGCCCATAGTCTTCATCAACCTGCATTTCTCGAATCCCTGTGCTTTAACATCAAGTCGAAGTTAGAAGACAGTTCAAAATGGAGGCGTGTTTACAAATACCGAGTTTCAACTGCTGCCATATCGGTAACCGCATACGAATTCATCTTGATTATTGCTGATATCAATCTTAACTAAATCTATAAATATAAAAAGTTAGCAGGCTTGCTTTTCCTTTCACGTTTTGCCTAAAGTTACGTATATTGGACCTTTAACCACGGCGTCCAGTACCTATCGTAAGGTATTGAAAACGTCAAAAGTTTACGTTGTGGAACTGCCTGCGTAAATTTCATGTTGATTATAAAATGCAAAAATATTACCATGTGAATATTAATTTTTAGATTCAAATACATATTGGTAAGATATATACTGATTACAACTGAGAAAAAATCGCGATGTTGCATTTCTTGCTCAGCATAAATTTGAACAAACATATTTGAAGTGTTCTTGGTACATGTGCTCATTAGTGTGATCCCTTGTTGTGATGGACAATGGTGACTCGGTTCTCATTTGGAGGACTTTGATGTTTACTTGGATGTGACCTATATTTACATGGTGGGTGTCGTCGATGAAGCAGAAGACGCTTACTCTTCCAGAACACATTGTTTTGTTCTCTTGTACGAGGATCTCCATGTAAATGTTTCCTTTGTTCGTATTTTGCGTATAGTTTATATTTTGCCTCGGATTATGGTTTTGTTTACGTTTTGGCATGTTCTGATTTTTTCTTTTTCTTTTTTATTTGATAGATGTAGATGAAAAAATATCGCTATATCGATTAGAGTGGCTGTAAAAGAACTGAATTAGTTATATCCTGACAAGGCGATCAAGTTCAAAGAGTCACAAGGACCTACTTAGCAGTCAAAAGTAGACATTTTCTAAACAGAGGGAGGATTTCGTTGGAACCTTCTAAAAAGATACAGCGGGATATAAACCATGTATTCGGGTAAGATCAGCGTCTATTTGTTTTTTTATCAACGATAAATTTAAGACACGTCTTTGCTTTATACATGTAATATGACGTCCGCCAATCAAGAAAAAATATTAGAGACAGGGGAATAGGCGCCCCGGTTAATTCTCAACTACCTGAGGATTAAATTGTATATAGCATTGATTGCGCACCTCCGCCTAAGTTGCTATGGTGGATTTCAAAGTAATGTAAGCCCTAAAGACTCAGAATTCCTCCCACAGAACATGCGAACATCAACAGATAAAAAGTAGAAAGTATACATCGTTTTGTCATCGTTTCATTGCCTCATATCAATAACACTATTACTGAATAGGTGCTGCAGTTTAGATACCCTCTTCTAGCACGTCACTGACCTCAAACTATGTAGGGGTATTACGTATGTGTGTAGGTGTTAAATGATCACGTGTTTCCCTACAGCACATCATCAATACATGTATATATCAAAATGTCGAAAAACCAATTATAAAATCAATATAAGCCAACATCAAAACAATTAATCTTTTTGGAACAAAACTTGACTTCTGTCGAAATTAAATTCTGTATAAAAGAAGACAATTTTCAGAAAGGTTTATTGCTGC
Organism: Mimachlamys varia; assembly: GCA_947623455.1. Classification (NCBI taxonomy): domain Eukaryota; kingdom Metazoa; phylum Mollusca; class Bivalvia; order Pectinida; family Pectinidae; genus Mimachlamys; species Mimachlamys varia. Next base: position 5,415,081 of record OX392542.1, on the reverse strand, counting down.
AGGGAAGACAATCACGTGTTTTATGCAGCAAGCCTTTGTTAATCAAATGGTTTAACAAGACAAGAAAATTTAAGCTACATTGTATCTGGAGATAAAGAGAAATTTGTTTTTTTACTTTTCCTTATAATGTGTATTTTGTATTGCGGTTCTTTAAGCTTTGAAGTACATTTTAATTAATGGCGAATCTTTTAATCAATATACAATGCGCTGCATCAAACCAAATTTAAATTGTGGAGCGTATCAAACCCAGTTGGTAGTTTTGTGATTAACTGAAATATAGATAAACACTTGTTTCTTACGTTGATACTGAAAATATATTGGTTAAAGAATATTCATTGAAAAATCGAACGGTGAAAATAATAACTGTAAGATCAGTTTGTGTTTGGTAGCTATACAAAGTATAGGCAGCCTATATTTTAGACGAAGCATAGGCAGCCTATATTTAGACGAAGCATAGGCAGCCTATATATTAGACAAAGTATAGGCAGCTTATATTTTAGACGAAGCAATTGCAGCCTTTCTTTTAGAAGAATCATGGGCAGCCTATATTTAAGCCGAAGTCTTTGTTTTAGACAAAGAATAGACAGACTATGTTTTAGACAAAGTATAGACAGCCTATATTTTAGACAAAGTATAGACAGCCTATATTTTAGACGAAGCATAGACAGACTATATTTTTGAAAAAGTATAGGCCGACTATATTTTAGATAAAGTATAGACAGCCTTTATTTTAGACACACCATAGGTAGCCTATATTTTAGACAAACCATAGGCAGACTATATTTTAGACAAACCATAGGCAGACTATATTTTAGACAAACCATAGATAGCCTATATTTTAGACAAACCATAGGTAGCCTATATTTTAGACAAACCATAGGCAGACTATATTTTAGACAAACCATAGGTAGCCTATATTTTAGACAAACCATAGGTAGCCTTTATTTTAGACAAACCATAGGTAGCCTATATTGTAGACAAACCATAGGTAGCCTATATTGTAGACAAACCATAGGTAGCCTATATTGTAGACAAACCATAGATAGCCTATATTTTAGACAAACCATAGGTAGCCTATATTGTAGACAAACTATAGGTAGCCTTTATTTTTGACAAACCATACAATGTAGGTAGCCTATATTTTAGATAAACCATAGGTAGCCTTTATTTTAGACAAACCATAGGTAGCCTATATTGTAGACAAACCATAGGTAGCCTATATTGTAGACAAACCATAGGTAGCCTATATTGTAGACAAACCATAGGTAGCCTATATTTTAGATAAACCATAGGCAGCCTATATTTTAGACAAACCATAGGCAGCCTATATTTTAGACAAACCATAGGTAGCCTATATTTAAGATAAACCATAGGTAGCCTATATTTTAGACAAACCATAGGTAGCCTATATTTTAGACAAACCATAGGTAGCCTATATTTTAGACAAACCATAGGTAGCCTATATTTTAGACAAACCATAGGTAGCCTATATTTTAGACAAACCATAGGTAGCCTATATTTTAGACAAACCATAGGTAGCCTATATTTTAGACAAACCATAGGTAGCCTATATTTTAGACAAACCATAGGCAGACTATATTTTAGACAAACCATAGGTAGCCTATATTTTAGACAAACCATAGGTAGCCTTTATTTTAGACAAACCATAGGTAGCCTATATTGTAGACAAACCATAAGTAGCCTATATTGTAGACAAACCATAGGTAGCCTATATTGTAGACAAACCATAGATAGCCTATATTTTAGACAAACCATAGGTAGCCTATATTGTAGACAAACATACAATGTAGGTAGCCTATATTTTAGATAAACCATAGGCAGCCTTTATTTTAGACAAACCATAGGTAGCCTATATTGTAGACAAACCATAAGTAGCCTATATTGTAGACAAACCATAGGTAGCCTATATTGTAGACAAACCATAGATAGCCTATATTTTAGACAAACCATAGGTAGCCTATATTTTAGACAAACCATAGGCAGACTATATTTTAGACAAACCATATACCTATATTTTAGACAAACCATAGGTAGCCTTTATTTTTGACAAACCATACAATGTAGGTAGCCTATATTTTAGATAAACCATAGGCAGCCTATATTTTAGACAAACCATAGGCAGCCTATATTTTAGACAAACCATAGGTAGCCTATATTTAAGATAAACCATAGGTAGCCTATATTTTAGACAAACCATAGGTAGCCTATATTTTAGACAAACCATAGGTAGCCTATATTTTAGACAAACCATAGGTAGCCTATATTTTAGACAAACCATAGGTAGCCTATATTTTAGACAAACCATAGGTAGCCTATATTTTAGACAAACCATAGGCAGACTATATTTTAGACAAACCATATACCTATATTTTAGACAAACCATAGGTAGCCTATATTTTAGACAAACCATAGGTAGCATATATTTTAGACAAAGCATACGCAGCCTATATGTTAGTCAATGATACCCAGTTCTCGTTTTCTTGGATATGACAAAGATTTACATGGCGGGTGTCGTCGATGAAGTAGAATATGTTGATTCTTCCGAAACACCTGGTCGTATTATCTTGTGCTTTTACGAGAGTCTCTGTGAAAATCTTTCTTTTGCTGCTATTTTGCCTCTAGTTAAATCGACTTTTAGTGCGGATTATGGTTTTGTTGACGCTTTGGTATTCTCTGAAGTTTTTCAGACGAAGCATAGGCAGCAAATGACACCGAAAGGTCAGCACGTGCACATGGCTGACGTCAATTTGATTTTAATTTTGAAAAGAAAAGACCGTCAAAAACATATCTCGCAAAAAAAGGGGGATTTAAGATGTTGCATAAGACATTTAAAGCTATTTTAATTGCGGAATATGGTTTTGTTGACGTTTCGTTATTCTGTTTTTGCTTTTGATATTTTTCGATTTACAAATTACAGGAATTTCATATTCAATCCATGACAGACAGTCTGACAGACATAAACTTGAATTATAAGTAAAATATCGATTGTACAATCGACATCATTTATAGCATCACATAGTTCAGGATTAGATAAGATAATTGTTTTGAAGTTCAATACAGTAGAGTGATGTTTAACATAGAGCGGCTAAATGATTACCTAGGCCTGGGTTTTGACGATGTGTCGTCTATACAGTTTGCTGCCGATCGTATACACCCTTGAACTCAAGGATAAAACAGATTCTTTCACTTCAGCTACTTATCCCGATCTTTACTTGCACTATGACAAACACGTGCTACTAATTAATTATTAAGGTGCCCTAAGTCACGGTTGACTCGTTTTCCTAGGGCTTGCTCTGATTGATATTTTTTTATAAATGTCAGCTTCTGACGAACAAACTTACTACTTCCTGATTCGAGAGATGCAAGTTGATGAAGACTATGAGCAAGTTTTATGGTCGTCATCTTTGGGTCATCCAGACAAATACTTTATATGATATGAAGGTGGACCTTATGAATATGTTTTTTTAGTACCGGTATGTTTAATTGCTTTTATTGAGAATTCTTACTTTTCGGTTCTGACATTAACTTGGATCTGACCTAGATTTACATGGCAGGTGTTGTCGATGAAGCAGAAGACGCTTAATCTTCCGGACCACTTGGTCTTATCATCTTGTACTTTATCAAGAGTCTCCGTGGAAATCATTCCTTTGTTCATATTTTGCCCCGGATTTAATCGATTTTGAGTTCTGATTATGGTTTTGTTAACGCTTTTGTAATCTCTGATTTGTATATATGTAGGTCGAGGTCTGTAACACTTTTGCGATCTGCAACATATTTGCAATTGTGTCCACGGCGTCACTCTTTGAATCAAGACAAGGGATAAGCACCAGTCATATATAAACAACTTAATGAACTCAGCAAAGGCTCATAATTGAATACTGAAATGTTGCATATACACCAAAAACCGGTTTATCTTAAAAATAGGTAAGCTTTTTATCAACCATATGAGGCACCTATCATAATGTTTCTTAACACTCATTTATGCAAACACATATCGCCGTTGAGGGCCTGCTGAACACCTCGATGTACACGTTAATTGTACAGTGGCAGTTACTACATGATTACAATATTGGGTTGAATTACTTGTATGTGACCAAAATATACAATGAGTGTGTCGTCGATGAAGCAGAAAACGCTTACTCCTCCGGAACAGCTTGTCTTCATTTATTGTACTTTTACAAGAGTCTCCATGTGAATCTATCCTTTTTCGTATTTTGTCACTAGTTTAATCGATTTTGATTTCGGATTATGGTTTTGTTGAGCCTTCGGCATTCCCTATTTTTTAACTAATGCAAAATTCGAAGCTCCTGTAGATGTTTCATTGCATATTTTAATGTTGCGTCATTTAAGTTAGGTGGTATTTATTTCTTCATACGAGAAACGTTAAGTACGCTAAAATACGCACGTTAACGGTATTGTATTACAGCAGACACTGATCTGTTTATTTCAGAACAACATCATTCGCAAATAGATTACTGTCGATGATATTTAAGTGTCTGCCATGACAAGAGACATGTTGATGTATCTTAGCGGGATGATAACGGATACAACGTCATTTAATGTACGGACAGTCTGTTGCTTCCTCCGTGCTTTTTAGGGGAAAGGGGGGAATTTATATACAGGTAGTCTTTCATGACAACATGGCAAACAAACTTTTGAGAAAGATAGGTATTTTGTATATTTGAAGTATTCTTTATTTTGTTTTGTTTTGATTTTTGATCTCCAGAAGATGTTTTTATATCAACTCGGAAAGCCTCATTTTTCATCCCATTGACCATGTAATGATAGCAAGACGAGTAGTGTAGGAGAAAGAGATCCTCATTTACTGCTATCTGATGGTAAACAAGAATAGATAAATGACAGAGAGTGTTATCACCAATCTAATGACGTCCGTCTTCCTATACAAATACTGACAATTCCAGAGAATAACACTACAAATTATTGATTCCTAAGGGCGTCATTATTGATGACAAATATGACTGATGGTAAGGACAATGCCCGAGGAGTTCCGGTGTCCTGTTTCTGTCTGTGTCCATCGGGTCACTCACACCTTTCCGCGCGTGTTAGAGACGTACAGTTCGGTTTAATTTGATGTCCAGGCGAGGGATATAGGTGCTGCTTAAGATAACTAATCAAATACTCATTAGCGTCTGTATTCGTAACGTACCTTCGGAAAAATACAGCGGGCTCATTTATCTTATTCCAAAAGAGCATTATGCCTCGTTATCATTTCCATATTACGTACACTTTGTATTATAGATACATCTGGTAAAAACTTGTACACGTGCGAGACAATGATATGTCAGCATCCGATATCAAGACTTTTGTCTCGGAAATAGGCTAACACATTTACATCAAGATAGAAATCTGATAAAAAAAAGACATAATTGACACTGAAACGAGACAAAATGGCTTCAAACTGTCATATTCAGCGCGTGAAATGCACTTGTGTGTTTTTTGTGTACTGACTTCACCCCAGATCATGATCATGAGGTCCTTTTCACTATGAATCGATTCACTTGATCGTTGTGATGTCCATTTTTACAAGTGCTGTTGAACGGGTTGAAGATCCTTATGGAAATGCATGCGTGGATACTTATGTTATTTAAGGAGCTCCGTAGCGATTTAAGGCTGGGTAGAAGTGGCCTTAAATATTTAAGGGATTCCTTAAATTTAAGGAAACATTTAAGTTAAGGAAGGTTCATGAAACGCGATTTTTTTAAGTTACGGAAATCTCCTTAAATTTAAGGAAAAAGTCAGTTTAAGGAGCTCCTTACAGTTAAGGAACGTTGATGAAACCGGGGCCTGACATGTCAATGTAACGTGTAGTGGTGGGCGGGCTTTAAAATAATGTCCGAAGTGAACGTGCTTGAGAAAAGTTTGATTCCATGAAAAGAACAATAACATTGAAAAATTCACTTAATCATTTTGTTATATGTACAATATCATACCTCATACAATCTCTTGTTGTGAAAGCTTTCATTCCCAAGAAAGGCGGACGATGATACAATTATATGGTAGTGAGCTATCTTGGAGCATACTTTGTGAAAAACACGACAAAAGCTAAGATGAAATATAGTAAAAAAAGATATAGTAAGGATGATTTAATTGCTCGTCGACAATATTTTGTTGAGTTCGGAGGAAAGATTTTCCAGAAGACTGTTCGCATTCCAAGTCACAACTATTACAAAAAAAATCACCATAAAATTATATTCATGATACTTTTTTTAATCAGTAATATTTAATTGTGTAATGAATAATGTAAATATTATAAGATTTGTAAAAGTAAATAAAATCAAATGCTTAAGATACTTTCTAGAAAAAAAAACTTTTTAACTCACCATAGAATCATTTCATGACTTTAATTCTCAATTTTAAAAGATACAGTTGCAAAAATACAAATATGATATTTTTGTATATAATAGGTGATTAATCTATTAAGTTTTGGTGATTGATTTCTATAGGTTCTAAATTCAAATTAATAACAAAATTACTTTTCATTTCAATTTTAGTATATTTTTGCTTGGAATTGTATGACTTACTTAATACCAACTTACTCAATAATTTAATACCCCTAGAAAGTGAGGTTTATTTAATCAGGGGTTTTGTTTTCATTACCTCATTACAAGCTTATATTAACCATTCAATTCATCCATTACCTTAAACCTTATGGTTTATAAGTACAAGACAATACAGTTGGAACACACACAGACCACAGAGGACAATAAATTCCCCTTCATTCAAAAGATCCTTGTAATTTCTGGTTTCAAAAAGTTGTACAAATTTTTCCATATTATGTTTTCTATGGTAATATAGTTTGATGAAACGTTTTTCATGATGACTACATTTTATTATGAAATGGTACGTGCCACTGTCGCAATGGGTACAAATCCTATTAATTCGATCTATTTTATTAAACTGTCCCATTTCAATATTCAGTTATGAGACAACAATATAATTTTTGCTATTTGTTTAAACAAATAGGTGTTTTTTTTAAATACGGTTTAAGACCAAATTTACCATCAATACATTTTCAAAGTGAACATTTTGATGATACATTTAAAAAGCCTATACATTGTTGTTGGAAAATATCTGTCATTCTATTTAAAATAATGATTATAATGCTTTACCTTCATTCTTTGTATTTTCTGTTTGCTACACATATCCCAAACCTACCGTATTCTAAACAATTTGTTTCTTATACTATCTGTCCACTCAGTACCCTTTTCAACCATTTCATCGTAACATGTAGTTATCTGAATTTTTTAACTTTAAGCAAATATTTGAAAATGATCTTGATATTTGGCATACTTTTCGTAACCCCTAAATCTTACAAAATTTAGAAGCATTTTTTTTTTTTCAATATTAGACACTTTATGAAACCCCTACACTTCAGATTCATAATTTTAAATGCTACTTACAAAAGTGTTAAAAAATAAGCTGGGTTTCGAGATTGAAATATATATTTTTACAAACATTGTTCAGCTATTTTCTTTTGTGTTCTCCAGAATTTCCCAATATATATCATCAGAATTCCTAGATAACCAAAACACATCTCTAACAGTTTAGGACTTATTACTTCATTTAATAATTTTCTATATTTCTCTTTATTTCTTCAATATATGGTTCTCTAGATTGTATATCTTATGTAGATTAAGTGCTGATAACACATTTCATATTTTTTTATTTAAGGATTAACCTTTGATTTTGTTTAGTTTATGAGATCATAAATCCAATGGTGCACGAGGTAAATTGCGTAAACGCGAAGCGTTTACGTTAAATTTACCGACTGCTCCATTGGATTTATGATCTCATAAACTAAACAAAATCAAAGGTAATCCTTATATTTACAGTATTTTTCTGTAAATGGGTCATAACTTTTCTGTTGAATTTAGCCCCATCTGCGGACATATATTTCATTTCAAAACTTACAAACGTGAAAACGGTTCAATAAATGTAACAGCATGAAGTTTGCACAAGCCGTAGCTAGCTCCGCCCATGTCAACTGTTAATGACGTCATACAATTGTGATTCGAACGGGATAGTTTGCATAGCTCCGCCCACATGTATTGTTGTCGACGTCATAGAATTTTTGCACGTTCTCAAGTATAGTTATTGGAAAATAACTCTAGTTTGCAGTGCAATGGTTATCGAGTGAATGTCAGTGTAGACTGTAAATATTTCTTTACATCTATATCCTTGTATTTAAGAAGAAATCAAATTGTACAGTTTAATGCTAATGTAGTGCTGACTGTCCACAGTTAAATCTCAGGTAAGGTGAGTTCACAGGTAATATATGGGTAATGTGAAAAGGGCAGTTTATATGAAACAGTATATAACTGACTTCCCATTGTTTCCAAAAACAACACCTACCTATTGTTAAAAAGAATGTTGGCGTTCGGAGAACACACCATATATACATATAAGTACCTAGATAACAGGCCTAGCTTATATATACATATTAGTACCTAGATAACAGGTCCAGCTTATATATACATATAAGTACCTAGATAACAGGTCCAGCTTATATATATATATATATAAGTACCTAGATAACAGGTCCAGCTTATACATACATATAAGTACCTAGATAATAGGTCCAGCTTATATATACATATAAGTACCTAGGTAACAGGTCCAGCTTATATATATACATATAAGTACCTAGACAACAGGTCCAGCTTATATATACATATAAGTACCTAGATAACAGGTCCAGCTTATATATATACATATAAGTACCTAGGTAACAGGTCCAGCTTATATATACATATAAGTACCTAGATAACAGGTCCAGCTTATATATATACATATAAGTACCTAGGTAACAGGTCCAGCTTATATATACATATAAGTACCTAGATAACAGGTCCAGCTTATATATACATATAAGTACCTAGATAACAGGTCCAGCTTATATATACATATACGTACCTAGATAACAGGTCCAGCTTATATATACATATAAGTACCTAGGTAACAGGTCCAGCTTATCTTTACATATAAATACCTAGATAACAGGTCCAGCTTATATATACATATAAGTACCTAGATAACAGGTCCAGCTTATATATACATATAAGTACCTAGATAACAGGTCCAGCTTATATATACATATAAGTACCTAGATAACAGGCCCAGCTTATATATACATATTAGTACCTAGATAACAGGTCCAGCTTATATATACATATAAGTACCTAGACAACAGGTCCAGCTTATATATACATATAAGTACCTAGATAACAGGTCCAGCTTATATATACATATAAGTACCTAGATAACAGGTCCAGCTTATATATACATATAAGTACCTAGATAACAGGCCCAGCTTATATATACATATTAGTACCTAGATAACAGGTCCAGCTTTTATATACATATAAGTACCTAGACAACAGGTCCAGCTTATATATACATATAAGTACCTAGATAACAGGTCCAGCTTATATATATATATAAGTACCCAGATAACAGGTCCAGCTTATATATACATATAAGTACCTAGACAACAGGTCCAGCTTATATATACATGTAAGTATCTAGATAACAGGTCCAGCTTATATATACATATAAGTACCTAGATAACAGGTCCAGCTTATATATACATATAAGTACCTAGAATGATCATGTAGAAATATCTTAAGTGTTCTTGGAGAATTACCAAAATGCTCCAGATCCAACACAGCACAAATCAAGTTTCCAGTATTATCCGTCCGTAGTTAACACTGATTATTTCCATAATGTTCTTGTTAACATGTTTTCACTAAAACATGTCCATGTACTTGAAAAAACAACTATATATTACATAGTAAAACGGTTGAGATGATATCTACCTAACACGTGTTATCACGTGTGTACTGAGAATGGAGAATGGTGTCGAAGTTCATATTTTGAGGACGTGACAATATTTTAGATTTACATGACAGACATCGTCGACGATGCAGAAAACACTTACTCTTCCGGATTATTTTATCTTTATCTTTAGCTGTTTCAAGGGTCTCGTCGGGAAAATCTATCTTTTTTTTTTAAATTTGTTCCTAGTCTAATCGGTTTTGAGTTCGGATTATGAGCTAACACTTCGGTATTCTCTGGGATTTCTTTTAACTTGTATCATGATGGTATTGCCATGCTAGTCGAATCGTTTCATTTGTCATTTAAGAGAAACGGTTCGGTTAGCATTTTGGAATGAAACATATGTATAATTTTATTTCAATAGGCATCCAACGTCAGACCAACTACATCGTGCTGGTAATCTGACCCCGTTCAGGCGGAAGGTTTGTCTAGAATAAGTTTACTCTCGTACAAAACAATTATACAAATGATGACATAACACACACATCTTCTGCATCTTTTAAGTTTAGTAATAGTTACAGTAAAAAAATGAATTGAACTGCATCATAAATGCATCATAGCTGTTTCGTCCTCCTAGGACTCTTCAGTGATGCTAGGGGCCGAAAGGTGGGAATCTAAAATTTCTAATCAAATGTAGAAGCATAAGGGTGTGTAAAATCCCTTTAACTTATTAATTTAGAAGTAACATTTAACTGGTTATGTACAATTTCAAATCATGTACTACTAAAATGTGTACATTATGTAAAAAAAAGTATAGGATTTGAAAAAGACTATTTTATCAAAATAGCGACGATATGAACAGTGATATTTTTAGAAACAATTCACACATTCAAAGCTGAATTGAATAGTGCATCTTCACTATTGAAAATCATGTTAAATATATGTAAATGACTAGAACAAGAGCATTTTGTTCTGGTAAAAAGCAAAACTAATAGGTGAATGACATTGTACAACTATGGACAAACTAATGCACATTGAACCAAACGACTGGTGTTTGTTAATAATGTATCTGGTGATTAGAGCTATTTGTAGTTACACCTGTTGGCGCCATTGTTATATCACAAAGCTCTGCTTGACAGCAATCAATTTTTAAAGATCAGTTACTACGTAATAGGATTATTGACCGCAGCTAGTGCGTACATGTAAATGATTACTGTATTAGTCAGTTAATGACACCGGTCAGTTTCCTGACCGTTATGTGTCACGTATAGGTTCAATTTTTGTTGGTCAAATGTATTCAATCCAGCCAATTATACCCTTGGTCAATATTACCGGCTAATCGTTATTCAGTATAATAAACTATTACGATATTGATAGCAGGTACATGTGTATTTTGGAAAATGAGTATGAAAATTAATAATTTAAAATGAATTATATGTTACGAATCATTTGTGTTTGATAATTCTCTGGTCATATTATATTTTGATAGTCAGAATCTCAAGCCAAGTAAGGACAAATACAACGCTATCTACATAAAAATCTCTACCGAATTCAGATGACACACATAACGGTTATTCATATACGCTATGAATGTCATGAACTGGCTGTTAACGTCATAAATGTTGGATACAACTCTTTCAGTAAACAAACATACATAATACTTACTGTACATTATCTGAATGACGATAGGTGATATCGTTTTATTTAATGAGATGAACAAATTAAAGAAAGGGTAAATACCAAGTTTTAAACTATTTTAGTTGGCATTTATAGGCCTTATGAATTCAAATGAAAAAGGCAAATCAAGCTAGAGCTCGTTATTGAATATGTTCCTGTCTAGTAAGAATTCATACTTTCTATGAATGCCAACTCAAAGCAGTCCAAGGCTTAAATAATCAATGTTACATTTAGACATGGATATCTTATCATAAATGTCAAACACCTGTCCATGAGTGGTCTATTGATTTTAAACCTACCGCGGGTAATACGTGAAGTAATCACGTAGGCCGTATTCCAGTGTTAATTTAACTGCTATATTCGTCATTCCTGGGAGTATCAAATTAAATCGAATTGATGCGAAGTTTGTATTATAATTAGCACCTGTAACATATTCCTCGTATAGCATACACGAAATACATGACAGTTCGTCGATAGTTTTTACCGATTACGATTATAAAATAGTGAATTTTTAAGAGTTAAAAATTTAAATTCAAAATATTTTATTGCTAATAGAAGTATTAGAAATTTATATGAGTTCGTTTATCAACAAACGGATAAGACAACAGCCTCAGCCTATACAATTGTGTCCTATACATAACCGCTATCTGATCAGTTTAGATTACTTTATCAATTAAAAAAAATCAAAGAATACCAAAGCGTCAACAAAACCATAATCCGAACTCAAAATCGATTAAACTTGAAACAAAAAAGGAACAAAAGAAATATTTACATGGATACTCTCGAAAAGCACAAGATAATAAGACCAGGTGTTCCGTAAGGGTAAGCGTCTTCTGCTTCATCGACGACACTCGCAATGTAAATTTTGGTCACATCCAAGTAAACACCAAGTTCTCAAAATGAGAACCGAGTCACTATTGTCAATCACAACATATAAACACACTTATAAGCAAACTCAAAAACGCCCTTCATATCTTAAAGAGACACAGATTATTTCTCGATGAGATCAAGATGGCAACCATAAAACTTGACCATAGTTATGATCAATCTGTATTTCTCGAATCCCTATGACGTAAGTTTGTTCGTCATCTGTCACGAAAATCTCGATTTTCAGTTCAAAATTTAACTAGTGGTGGTGTTAACGCATAAGGAACAAAGAATAAAGGATAGTATGTTACTTTGTTTTACAAGTCGTTCTAAGGCAAGTTAATACTTTATCGTATCAAATACATGTATTGGTATACACACTGGTATAACCGAAACAAACCTGTACAATTATACAGAAACTAGAGGAGAGCAAATCATGTAAGAGTGGGAATCTTGGGGGAAACAAACTCTGAATGTGGACTAAATCAATTTGAAATATAAACATAAAAAATGTACACTTGAAAATGAGTTGAATAATCAAATTAAGTATAATTCAATATTAATGTATTGAATATCAGAAGTTAATTGATTTCAGAGTAGCATGCTGAACTTAAATGTAAAACGTCAAGTCCATACACAACAACTAATTACATATTAAATACATAACGAAAATGGTCAAGTAAGTATTATCGACGGTATGATCCACTATATGTACTGGATCCTAACAAACAAATGTTCGTTGGATGTGTATTACTTGAAATAGATATATGATTATGGAAGTGATAGCGACAGTACGGACAAATAATTTGTCAAATTTTCAAGGCTTTCCGCCCCTTTTTCAAAAAATACACATTACATCACATAAACAGAATATACATAAAACATTAAACAAAAATATATCTGATGCCAATGAGAAACATCCTGATCCGTCGATTCTGGTTATTATAAACGTTATGCCATTATAACTTCAGTTTGATTTTCGATGTTGAAAGGGAGATAATCTGTTTAGAAGGTAAACTATATTCTTTACAAAACACAGGAAAGATGTAGAATACTGTGAGGAGAGTACCAGTTGGTCAAACTGTGAGTCGTAAAGCACACAAATATACACACAAAAATGAGTGAATAACTTAGTCAATAGCTAGAAGGACGGAACAGCTGTAAAATGTAATGTTACAGTTTTTTATTACTTTAAACCGTTTGGTTCATCAGTACCGTGCATATATATACAGTGCAAACAAGTAAAACAATACAAGTTATATACAGTCACACTACTCACAGGATATGTAACAGTAGTGTAGAGAGATATCTAACATTACAATAATCTACATTATATAAATATTTAACTATCTTAACGAACATCTACAACTCATATAAAATTGATCCAGCCTTTTAGATTTGAATGTATCTATTATTGAGTATATTCATATAATAGTATATTCTCACATTACATTATCTGTTATTCTCACAATATATCTATATAATGTCATATTCTCACATTGCAATTATCGATTACTCTCCCAATATATTTATATTATAACATTTTCTCACAATGAAACTATATCTTTTACTAAATTGAAAGGTGCAGCACGTGTATTATTATGCGCGTGTTAAATACGGATCACAGAACTCACGTAAAACAAAACTAATGAAGTAAAGCAAGAGAAAAACATTAACATATCGGTTGCTAATATATCATACACTATATACAAAAGTTTACCGTACATTTGTACTAAACTTAACATAGCTAATTTAAGTGGTTTTCGAGGTATTTAGTCTACTATAGTCTTTGACAAAGTGTATCCAGCTTGCTAAAATAAATCAAGAGAATACCGAAGCGTTAACAAAATCATAATCCAAACTCAAAATCGATTAAACCAGGGGCAAAATATGAACAAAGGAAATATTTACATGGAGACACTTGTAAAAGTACAAGAGAATAAGACCAGGTGTTCCGGAAGAGAGTTTAGCATCCAATAATGGTAAATGTATGTAGAAAATATAGTAAAACTATTACATATGAAAATAATTCAGAAAAACTAAATGAGCATCAGTGTTTTCATAACATCAATTGAAAGGAGAACGCAAATAAACATATGGACAAATTAAATGTAACTTGTTTAATTATGGTTGTAAATTAAAGTGAAAACAAATAAAGCAAACTAAATGGGTTACAAGCTTTTATCAAAGCAACTGCGAGGCGAAACAAACACACAAATGTATACGCCGATAAGATAAATATGCAAAAACACATATATTAAAAGTATACGAATATTTAAATTAACTTAACTAACTTATTATGTTGGTCAGTCTGATACCACCTCTCTCTATACACCCTGGAATGTGTTATACAAAACTGAAGGTCTGTGTGCGCAACCTTGTTGATTACTTGTTCGATCATTTGACGTACATCAAAAGATTGCCTCGGTCATATAACGGTAACTTTTGCAGGATCGGAAGTACGTTCAAACACAGGTAACAGCCTAGTGATTTGTCAGGTATTTTTACCTGCTACAACTCAAAATGCTTTCGCCATGCTTTCAGTTTGAGATGACCAATCCAAGGGGTGTAAAGATGGTAGACTTGAGCGCTTGTTGTCAATATTGTACATTGATAATGTCGGCCATTTGGAGGGAGAGTCTTACTACTCAAAGTGTTATCGACCCTAAATAAAGATTTTTATTATTATTATGATATTGTCATAACTTGTGGACTTTATTTTTACTGTCTTTCTGACAAAGGTTCATAATCTGGTGCTATAGAAACTAACATGCAGTTTGAAAGTTATAGCTATCTCGTTTTGGAGCCGGTGATAAAGTTCACTACGTCTAGACCTAGGCACAGTTGCTTGAGTTTCTGTCAGTTTATAAAAAAAAATGTTTATATATATGGCGCTGCGGCCTATTACAGAATGTAATGGTATGGTAATGTGAGGCTCATTTCACACATATATATTTATTATTTACTGACAGAAACTCAAGCAACTGTGACCAAGGCTGTGTTTTTTTTTTTCGTGCAGCATTGGTTTGATTTGGTATAAATGTGTGTTACGTCCTTTTATGGTCATTGAATGACCTACGGTGTTTCTGCGATGAAGGAAAGTCGGACACCAAAGCATTGGACCTGTCCGTTTATGAAGAACAACCGGTTTGGATTTTTATGAGGTTCGCCTTAAATGTCTTGGTAGACCTTGCAAGGTTTTTGTAAGGCTCGTCGCCTGAATGCAGGATAAATTACTAGGTCAAACCTTAATTTGGCAAACGAACAACGTCTCTGGTTTGACCATACAATAAAACTGTTTATAGGATTTATATCACAAACCACTTCTCCGCCTACTTTATCACGGTAATTCAAGATGAATCTTCCGGTTACATATGGCAATACGATTACACATGTATCATCGATGACACAAACAAAACAACTGATAAATAACTGAATACGTGTTTTCGTTTAGGAAGTGACTAAATTACAAGGAAATATGTTCATTTCGCTTCCGGCGGTGAAGTGGTAGAATTTCCGTTCAAATTCACAAAATTTTATATTCCTGCATTGTGTAAACGATACGGCGCTTCGTTTTGTTTTGTTCTTTGTTTGTATTTTTTGTCACACCAAACTGTTTCCTCGTGGAATCATGATGAACTCCTCCGTGAGTTCTACACATTCTTTAAAGGAGGAAGACTGCGATGAATCTCGGAAAACGGGGATTCCTATTTTGGTTTATCTGATAGTTTTCTGTATCCTTGGGACAATTGACGATACATACACGCCTCTGGTATAGTTGATGAGATTTTAAACATTTGAACTGTGTTTAGATGTCCTGGATTCCTCTGGATGTACGTCCTGTATCAAAGCATCGCTTTATATAATCAGATATCCAAACACAGTACATGCTATCGGAAGGCATGTCAGTCGTGACCAATCTAAAGTCCGGACATGTAAAGCACCAATTTGCTGTTATCGCTGTTTTTGTCAAAGTCATGATTGTTATCTTGGATAATAAGGACATCGACTTGAAGACAACAGATTAGTTCTGGAGTTTTACACTGACGTAAAGATACAGAGGAATCGTATTCATCCTATCAGTTCTGGAGTTCTACACTGACGAATAGATACAGAGGAATCGTATTCATCCTATCAGTTCTGGAGTTCTACACTGACGTAAAGATACAGAGGAATCGTATTCATCCTATCAGTTCTGGAGTTATACACTGACGTTTGCATCGTCAGAGAAGTGTACCGTGGGTTTCCGGCGATGTAGACGAAAAGGATCTAACATACCGGGATATCCGTTTCTCGGTAAACCTTAACACATTAAATACTTAATTTGGAGTTAAGAGAGACGTTTCAATACCCAAACATTGAGACTCTGTTATTTAAGATATACAACCTTTCAACCGTCGATTTAAGATTAAAATGAATTCGACCTCAGACATTACGTATTCTCTTGAAGATGAGGATTACGACGAATTCAAGAAAAACCAAATTCCTACCATAGCTTACCTGGCGGTTCTATGTATCGTGGGGACGATTGGTAATGTACATGTGTTTCTGGTCTATTGGCTGAGATATGATGGAAGCATATATAAAACATTTGTACTGTGTTTAGCTGGCATGGATTTACTTGCATGTACCTTCTGCATCCCAGCAACAATGTACCACATCCGACATCCATACACTGTTGACAATCTACGACATACTGTAAGGTGTATCGCGCCCTCAAGTACTCGGCAGGAACATACTCTCTGCTGATTCTGGACTGGATAGCTATGGAACGTTTTCGGAAGGTGTGTCAAACAACTCGTGTCCAATTCACTACACGGACAATACGTATTGTGTGTGCAGTAAGCTTCGTTTCGATGTTAGTCCTGATTGTAGTTCCTGTGACTATAATTTATGGCATCAACAGGAAGATGACCGAGACTCATTCCCTGCTTGGATTTGAGTGTGCTTTGTTAGATCATATGAAAAGTTCGGTGCTAACGAAATTATACATGACGTCTGGTTTCATCATTTACGTTTCCTTTATAACAATTTTAGCTGTTTTGTTTATTTCGATCTGGAAAAAGATACATGCCCATCAGGACAAAGGTTTAACAGCCTCGTCAACGTTACGTGTGCAATCTAACCACACAGGAAGTAAACCAGTCTCTCCCAAAAACCGTCACAACCAAGACGGTAGATCTCATCAGAATGGCAGGTCCGCTAACATAGCGACGTACGGCACGGCGGCAAGATGTGATTCAGACGTTGATGTTCTTAGAGATAGCTATGTTATATCGACAGTTCAAGGAGAAGCCAACAATTGTAATATAAGCAAACCTCGGAAAAGCAATCAACAACAAAGGTCATTCGGTACAGGAAGTAAGAGAGAAAGACAACTGGACAGAAGCAGGACTGTTACTTTGGTTTTCCTGGTCGTTTCGATAGTATCTTTCGGTGTTTATCTTCCCTACCTATTTCTTCACCTGATCTGGAATTTCAACCCATCTCTGTACAAGACCTTTGTGGACAATTTTACTGTCCTGGACTCTTTCATTTGTAATCTATTTTATCTAAACCACGTAATCAATCCTGTTATTTATGGTTTTATGGACAAACAATTTCGAGCCGAACTTTCGAAGTACTATTCTTTTATGAAGCATCGCTGCTATGAGTTTTGTACACGTAGCATGTAATTAAAGGTTAAGGATCCTCGCACCAGAGACAAAAACTGTGTCTAAACATTTTTGCTTAGGAAGCCATACCTTGAAGAGCTTACGTTTACGGGAAATGCCGACGGTTTCAGATTGTAATCGATCGATCTAACTGGTTCACAAAAGTATTCTGGCTTGTGTTTGAGTTTTGTATTCGAAACGAAATGAGGGGGAGGCTGCATGTACGAAAAAACAGTTGACATGGATCCTTTCATCGAAATTCGAAATCCATGACGTTTTGGTCAACAGGTGTTTCGGATTTTCTAGAAATAGAAATTAAGGTAAAATGGGATTCCTTCAGAACTACTTATGTATTTTTGCGTTTTACATTTCAATAGTGTATGGAAATTGTTTTACAAAAGTTTTACAGGAGTAAATCAACAAAATGTGTAATATCATAAGATCTTACATTAGTTTTCTTTTCATAAGAGATTTATAAAAGTTTCAAGTTAGCTCGTGAGAGGTTCGCTATATTGAATTTGTTTAGACTCCTTTCATAAATCCGATATGCTTTAGAAACGCATATAATATCCTACAATAGTTTCCCGTTGAATGCAATGTACTATATATTTATTTTCCGTTGAATACCATGTAAATATTTCGTTTTGAATGTCATATCAATTAATATTTCCCATATAATATGAAACTTTAATTAAGTGACATATTGGTGATTTGTTTTGTTGGCAAAATATTTTTTTTAAATCTTTTGAAATTACGTGAAGTAACACATCATTTTCAACAAGGTATTAGTCCAATCGAAATGTCGAGAATTATGTCAATATTGCCGAGTTGTATATCCAGTATAGTTTTGAACGGCAATATAATTTTCCCTCATTTTTCGCTCACCTGCAAAAGGGTAAGGGAGCTAATGTCATGGTGCAGCGCCCGTCGTCCGGCGTCAGGATTTTACTTCAAGGTCACAGGGGTCAAATGTCTAAAATCCTCAAGCAACATGTTCTCAAAAACCCAAATCCCCAGAACACCGATTTTTGACGTGTAGCATACGGGGAAGAAGGGCCAACAAGTTTGTTCGAATGATCGACCTTGACCAACTCGAGGTTACAGGAGTCAACTTTGTAAACTAAATTGCAAACAACTTCTCAATAACCGGAAGCCTCCGGGTACTGATATTTGGCCTGTAGTATAATGGGATGAATGGCTATAGAAATGTTGAAATAAATGACCTTGACCCATTTTCAAGATCACAAGTGTAATATGTGAAAATCTTTCAATGTATTATTTGATCTCTGACAATGATAGTTTGCCTGTATTTGTATTGTAGTATTTTTTAACATTGAAAAATGTTTTTTAAGAGCAGGTTAAAATAATATTAATATTAGACGCATTACTTGTCAAACCTCGTTACTAGATACGCCTATCACTTCTTGCTCGGTATTTGAATCCATGCACACATGTGACCTGCATTCTCTACAAGATTCATCAAAATTTCCAAGAAAAGGTGCATTGATTTTGCTTATGAGAAGTAATCTAATACTATTCCTCCTAACACATCAGATTCTGGACCATCCTAAATGCACCCAGCCTGCCAACACGCTTACAACTATCTGTATGGCTTTAGATTTGCTATAACATAGTCCAGGAGAGCAAAGCGATAAGGGAGTGTAAGCTCTATACCGGATGAACCTAGCTAGGCGTGTTTGGCTCCCAATGATATGTAACTTTTCTGTGTTGAAAAGTCAGACATATTTTAAATTTGTGAATCAAAGTATGCTGAACCATAATATCACAGCCCAGGAGTGTACTCCGGAAGTCACAGGCTTAGATAAGTGTCCTGACAGGAAATATTATGGTGCAACATATATATATGTGTGATATGTCTACAATTCAGACTATGATTTGGTTACATCATTGTAATCAGATTGAAGATGACGAAACACACAAATGCTGCACCTTTTAAGCCTTCGTTTCCCCGAATATAAGTTTATTCGGAGATTTCGACCAATCAGAAAGGTCGTTTCTCGTGACACTCTATTTGATCATTTTACCGTGACCACGACCAGTATATTTCTGTAGGCATGACGCCGATGTCAATCTCCGTATAGCAGGACCTTATATTTTAATCACAATCGACACAATTATAACACAATCGACAGGTTTTGTTCACAGGGGCTAGGCACGGACCTATGTCACTATAAAATGATTGTAAGATATTTGTTTTACCTTTCTCGAATATAGCCCCTCCCACTACTATATATCTTTCCCTTGTCACAGATATATAGTAGTGGGAGGGGCTATATTCAAGAAAGGTAAAAAAAATATCTGACAATCATTTCATATTGCCTAGCCCCTGTAGTTTTGTTGACAGGCGGTGCTACAAATGAAACGGGATACCCCGGCTTGATGTCCCGGCAGTACATTGTATGTAGTCAAGCATGAAACTATTGATATGATTGGCTACTATTTTAGTACGAAAACGAGAGCTTCTTTCCATTTTAGCCCACGGGATGCAAACGTCAGAGAAGTGTACCGTGGGTTTCCGACGATGTTTCGTCTATTGCGAGCGATGTTCGCGACATTTGCTCTTAAGGACCGGACGAAACTATTATACATAGTATAAGTACGGATACTGACGATTCCCACCTCGTCTATAACGGACCAAGACCGCGAGGCGTGAGAAATAGACTAAACGGATATTGAATCACAGCCACTCAGAAAACAGTTAGGCCAAATTCATTTCCGAGAAGATTTTTATGAACTAGTGAGTTTGTCCATTTTGAAATATAATTTCGTTTGGTTGTTGTACACGACTGTTCTATGAAGGTGTATAATGAAGACTTATAAAGTCTATCACCCCTGTGTGATGTAGACCGTGAAATCCCCATCCGAGGGTAAGATTTACTACTAAGTAGTATTTATGAATGATAACGCTCTATCGTTGTGTTTAGTTTGAATATCATTTGGATTTTTACTTTTGGGCTTGGAAATACTACGGTGCAATACAGTATCACACTGATGTGATACAATTCATCAATATCATCCCTAGGGTTGAAATTTCTCTGTCTAATTTATACGAGCTATCAATGGCAGATACAATCTTTGGCGAAATTGATGTCGTTGCTCTAGCTACACTGCAAAACGTGATGACGTCATTTTAGCTACGCTGCAAAACCTGATAACGTAAAAGGCCTCGTGATCATGTTGAAATGGTACAATTAGCGATAGTGAGTTATCCTTCCCCTATCCCGGCCAACGACAGATTGTCTCTCATTTAGACAGCGATATTATAGTTTTCAAATTTTAGTCAACTTTGTGTCACTAGCACTAACTTCCCCTTTCCTCGTTTGATTGTTGTCAGATAGTCTTACTTATAATGTGCGTTGTCACTGAAAGGAATTGGTGGAATTTTAAGCAATACAATGTAACTCAACATGAATTCCACAGGAAACACCGAGCATTTCACCAACCTCATTTACTCTAATGTCATCCTCGCATCCCACTGTTGTCTTTGTGTGGCAATAGAGCCAGCAAAAGTACATTTTTTTGTATTCCAGTAAAGTTTTGCCTGCCAATCACTCGTGTAAACACCTAAATAGGTACTTGTGCTAACCACCTATTACTTGAAGGAATAAAAGAGTTGATTTTGTTTATCCATAAACCGAAAAGTCTTGGGTACTGATATTTGTTCTATATAACCCACAATAATTATGTATTCTGATGACCATTAAGGCCCATGGGCCTCTTGCTCTATATAACCCACAATAATTATATATTCTGATGACCATTACGGCCCATGGGCCTCTTGTTCTATATAACCCACAATAATTATGTATTCTGATGACCATTACGGCCCATGGGCCTCTTGTTCTATATAACCCACAATAATTATATATTCTGATGACCATTAAGGCCCATGGGCCTCTTGTTCTATATAACCCACAATAATTATGTATTCTGATGACCATTAAGGCCCATGGGCCTCTTGTTCTATATAGCCCACAATAATTATACAGTCTGATGACCATTAAGGCCCATTGGTCTCTTGTTCTATATAACCCACAATAATTATGTATTCTGGAGACCATTAAGGTCCATGGGCCTCTTGTTCTATATAGCCCACAATAATTATACAGTCTGATGACCGTAAAGGCCCATTGGCCTCTTGTTCTATATAACCCACAATAATTATGTATTCTGATGACCATTAAGGCCCATGGGCCTCTTGTTCTATATAACCCACAATAATTATGTATTCCGATGACCGTGCTGTGGACTGTGGTAGCAAGGGGTTTATTGCCTACACTTTACTATTGTGAGAGGTGGAAAGTTTGCAGTAACCCTTGTTACTCAAAAACCATCAAATAACCTATACTGTATACCTACACGTCATAAAGATACCTACATTGTATTTCACCCAAGACCTTTTCAACTCCAAACTTCTAGTGGATACAGAATACAATACAGTACAATAACAATACAATGTAAGCTTTATTCAACAATCAAGGAATTTCAGCATGGCATGAACACATTATTTTTAACAATAAATAAGACAGAAAAATCCCTTACATTATTGGAAATGTATATTGTTTTAATGATTCATTTATATATTTTAATCATTCTTCCACCATGGAATGTAGACTTTAAACAAACAAGAATTATGCGTAATAATATGTTTCGCCTTTCCCGCTTTGTCAAAATCATAAGCATTTAACATGGTACTGAAGGATATATTTGAAAAGAGAAATGGAATTGAAGATCATATCTTAAAGTGCTGAATCACCAAATACTTATTAGGTAATAGGTATGAGAAAGGCAGGAATTTAAATAATAATAAAATAATGGCCAATTTGCAGAATCATGCAACCAAAGTTGCAATTGTGTTCGTAAAGTCATAATACACCTATATACTAAAATTGAGTGAAATCAGACAATATCTCAATTTCGACCAATCAGTGGCAAGGAAATGGCGGTCAATTTGCTGAATCATGAAACAGAAGTTGCGATAGTGTTCGTAGAGTCATAAAACACCTACATACCAATTTTGAGTGAAATTGGACAATATCTAAATTTCGACCAATCAGTGGCAAGGAAATGGCGGCCAATTTGCTGAATCATGAAACAGAAGTTGCGATAGTGTTCGTAGAGTCATAAAACACCTACATACCAATTTTGAGTGAAATTGGATAATATCTAAATTTCAACCAATCAGTGGCAAGGAAATGGCGGTCATTTTGTTGAACATGAAACGGAAGGTGCGAAAGTGTTTGTTGAGTCATAATACACCTACATACCAAGTTTGGTTGCTGTAGCTTTTATACTTAGTCAGAAACAGCCTAATATGCAAGAGCTAAACGCAAAACTTTAACGTCGTAATTCCAGAAATTTGATATTTTTACCCAAAAACAAGAGGCGCAGAGGGCCTGTATCGCTCACCTGGATACATTGGTATCTAGGTAATCATAATGAAAATATTTTCTTTTTGGCTTCTCCCTCAGCCCCCTAGGGGGTCAGTCCCACTATTAGAACAATTTTGAATCTTGAGCACCTACGGATGCTTCCTGTCAAATAAGGCTCATTTCCAATCAATGGTTATGGAGAAGAAGTCGATTGAACCAATATAGCTAAATAACCATTTTTGACCCCGCCCCTCAGCTCCCTAGGGGGTCAGTCCCACTATTAGTACCATTTTGAATCCTGAGCACCTAGGAATGGTTCCTACCAAATAAGGTTGATTTCCAATCAGTGGTTATGGAGAAGAAGTCGCTTAAACCAATATAGCTAAATAACCGTTTTTGGCCCCGCCCCTAAGCCCCCTAGGGGGTCAGTCCCACCATGAGTACAATTTTGAATCCTAAGCACCTAGGGATGGTTCCTGCCAAATAAAACTCATTTCCAATCAATGGTTATGGAGAAAAAGTCGACTAAACCAATATAGCTAAATAACCCTTTTTGGCCCCGCCCCTCAGCCCCCTAGCTAGGGGATAGGTCCCACCATTAGTACAACTTTGAATCCTGGGCACCTAAGGATGCTGCCTGCCAAATAAGGTTGGCCAAATATTACCTTCACATAAAGGTTTGGTTTGATTTATTTTTGTTTTTCATCCTTTTTACAGCCAGTGTCATTTAAGGACGTGTCAGGTTTTGGAGGTGAAGAACACTGGAGTACCCAGAGAAAAACCACCAACCTACAGTCAGTTCCTGGCAACTGTCCCACGTAGGTTATGAACTCACAACCCAGAGGTGGAAGGCTAGTGGTAGAATGTCGGGACACCTTAAACACTTGGCCACCACAGTCCAAATGTGGAGGGCTAGTGGTAGAATGTTGGGACACCTTAACCACTTGGCCACCACAGCCCAGAGGTGGAGGGCTAGTGGTAGAATGTCAGGACACCTTAACCACTTGGCCTCCACGGCCCAGATGTGGAGGGCTAGTGGTAGAATGTTGGGACACCTTAACCACACAGCCACCACGGCCCAGAGTTGGAGGGCTAGTGGTAGAATGTCGGGACACCTTAACCACTTGGCCTCCACGGCCATGTTGTGGAGGGCTAGTGGTAGAATGTCGGGACAACTTAACCACTTGGCCACCGCAGTATGATATCAGTACAGCGCTTTATCAGGGGGTTTTGTGAATTGGACCCTGAGATCAAATTGGGAAAAATTTATCGACATAACAGCTATTTGGGAAATTTTGACAAACACTATTATAACAACTAAATACATTATTTCTGTTCTAAATTACTATTTCAAGCATTGTCAGTACTCATGGCATTTACAGCCCATCTTTCTTGTTTCTTATTTAAAGTTAATTATGTCACAAGAAGCTCCTCAAGCATGTAAAACCACCAAATGTTTTTCAAGTGTCTGAATTGGGAATTTCTAAGAGGAAATTTGGGGAAAATCACACCTTTTCTTCATTGGCAATGGGTCCGTTTACCAGACCTAAAAAGAGGGGTGATAAAGCCCAGCAGTAGCTACACTTCAGTATCAAATCAATCGGTATAACATTTAATACATGATAAAAAAAAAGACTAATACAGATATGTAAACATGTATACATTCTACTTTGGTGACAATCAAAACCCGGAATATTAACTCTTAACGTACATATTAACTCTAAACGTACATATTTTAGCGGTGTTTATGCTCACAGCAATACGCTTAATCAACATAGTGCAAATTAGGTTCTGTACTTTCCTTTCTATAGTAAGTATTGTGAGTGTGCCAACTCCTCACTTGGTTCTCTGTTTAAATTGGGTTGGAAGCTAAAATTTTAGTATGTCAAAATAACTAATAATATGCAAAATAATAAACACACACATAATAACATTAATACATTTCATTAATAAACATATCAATTTTAAAATGTGTAAATTACCTAACTTGCTCCAAGGTAGGCAATACAACAGTTATTTTTAAAAGAATTGTATTATCCTATTGAAGTTTCTATTACAGTTATCTCCCCTTAAATTCAAGGTTTACCCATTCACCCCTGAAATTTAACAATGGACTATTCAATCCTTTACATAAGAACAGTTTAAATGTATCTTCAGGGGTGAATGAGTTCACTGCAGTACAACTGGGCCACAGTTCCATTATCATCCTGGTATTACAGTACAGTAAAACCCCACTTACTCAAACTTGTGTGCACCTGAACAATAGTTCCAGGATGTTTTGTATTGGAATAATCCAGGGTTTGTTGAATATATCAAATTCAGTCGGGACAAAACAAACTGTTCCACAAATGAGAGGTATTTGCGTAAACTGTGTTCGAGTAAGTGGGGTATTACTGTATAATGGTCTGGGGACCATGGTTGGAATCCTGGTCTAAATCTGCTTCAGTTTTTCAATCTAAATACAATATAGTACAAATGTACGGTGTGGTTTTCTGCAATCACATCAGAAATTCTAATTCACAGTTTATGGCAGTGGGGCTTCTTAACAAAACTTTCCTTTACAAATGACACAATGAAATTACATGTCCTTACATGTACGACTGAAACAGGTTTTGTTTCAATCCCAGATGATGGCACAGTGAAGTAAAATATAAATATGGTAACAAGTGAAATCCTGTGAACTATTAACTAAATAAATCAACTGAAAAATAACACTTTCTCACTTGTCGTAAAACAAGGGGAAAAAAATCTTATACAAATAAAAAAGTAATTAATTGATAGAAAGTTCAATAAGTTATATAGTGGACTAAATTTCAGGTTAGTTTATACTGCTTTATCATAAACTAGTTCATAAGATGACTCCGAGAGATTAACAAATTATGATCCGTGGTTATAGGGCCTTTGAAACCAGCCAATATCTTTCCCAACTCCCTGAAGAGTATACCGTTCAGATACTCCCATTTCGATGATCATACCTGATATTTAACAATTCTAGCACTGCCCAACTGTGTACTCATTTACAACTGAGTAGACAAGCGAATTTAAGTTTCTTGCTCAAAGATAGAGTACAGTACGATGTCCTAACTCGAACCCGCAGCTTCCAGTCACGAGCCTTATGTCCTTTCACTAGACTACCATGCCCTAAAGGAGTACACGAAAAATGAAGAAGATTTTGACATTTTTAAGCAATATCACTCTGATTATTACAGGGTAATTTTTTTTCTTTTATCTTAAAAGTTCTACAAGCAAATCTATTGAAATTATAATCCTCTTGTTTGTCAATGTTGTTGTGGTTCATTGATGATAACTACCAGGGATCCCTTCATCTAATGTCAGAAATGGTCAGCAGCTAGGAGATGTAAAATTTAACTTTGACCTTTGACCTGATGACCTTATTTGATTGAATATGTATTTAACATAAACACTTCAGCCTAGCAGGCTGAATGAAGGAGATATCCCTCATTTACTCCAAAAGCAGATGCGATAAAAACCACACTGTACAAAACATTTCATCTTTTTTTTTTATGCATATCAGGCCATTCTATACATAAACGTATCTTGCCCATATAGTATTTACCATAAACCGTTTAAATATCACCTCTACATTATACGATCCCCTACAACTGACTTTCTACAGTCTTTCTGAAGAATCCATGCAGGTCTCTGTTTATTAGGACTCCAGGAAATGTTACACGGGCCCGCTCCGTAAAAGTCTTCCCATCTAGAACCAACAGGAACGGATCCTCACTCTCATTCACATTGTTAACGGCTGATAACACAACACCTGTAATTCATAAAATATAATTATACTAAACTCCAGCCAAATACCTGCTCGTGGCTAATAACACAACACATGGAATTCCAACAAGAGGCCAAACGGGCCTTAACAGTTTTCTGACTATACAATGTATATAATTTTAGTTGTTTTACTTTATGATTTTAACTTATTTCAACAGGCAGAATTGGACAAAAAGCCAACAGTCAAAAATGACTTATGAATTACCATTTATACAGACCATCAGGTTATACATGTAAGTTTAACTGGTAACATAGCAGACAGTCAAACTTACCATCATCCTCCTCCGATCCATTTGGGTCCGCTACAAATATCGGCTCGGACGGGACACAGCCTGGAGAGTCCCACTGGAGGGACAACCTACTGTTGAGGTCGACCTTCACCAGCTACCAAGTTAAAGGATAAATGCTTTAGTAACCATCGGGACATTTATTAAAATAACACTTAACAAATTAATTACTTTCCTTATATACAAATTGTTTGAAACTTGTAAGATGTTTTTATGACATGTAATATTATATTTATGACCATGGCCTTTCGCAGGAAGTAAGTGCATTTAGTTTCTATAGCTAAATATCAGCTAAATGACCTATATGCCATTGGGATCATTATGTCAGAATTGTATTGAACTTGGATGTCACATGTCGGGGATGAAAGGTGAATGATCTCATTGTGGGATCAGAGTGGTAAAACCCAAGTGGCTGGGTGATATCTCATTTGACCCCTGAATTTGAACCCTGTCGTTTACAAAAAGAAATGCAATAGCACTCAATCCCAAGCAGAAACTTACCAAGTACCTTACCTTCCCTCTTTCTGTCTAAATCACATATTGATATACAGTGGACTCCACTTAATATCACTCCTGTTAATATCACATTCCTCTTTATATCATGTTTTCCCCAAGCACCATTTTTTTCTCTATATAATCTATGTAATTTTATTTGCTTAATATCATGTATTTTGAGGTGAATTCCTCTTAATATCATCTTTTTTTAACCAATCACATAAAATATTCAGAAAATGATGTCATTTCTTTTGATTTCAGATACAACTTGTACAAAATGTTGCATAGAAAATACAAAATAACTCCAAAAATGATTTTTAATTTAAATAATGTTATCTATATATTGAAACATTTTCATATGTACATTAAATATATTACTTTTAGTTATGGAGATGGGAAATGCACTAGATTTAGTGGGAAAAAAAACATGTTTCTCTTAATGTCACATTCCTGTTAATATCATGTATTTGTCTGACAAATGCAACATCATATAAAGAGGAGTGCACTGTAACACTATAAAGGTACATACTGCTATAACTTTTTCACTTTGTGTGCTGTACCCGTAAGCGTAATGATATGGGCGGCCATTGTAGAGGTCGTAGCTCACAGTTGGAAGTTCAAATGCTGAAAAGAAAAGTTACATGCCTAAATTTGATCCATTATCAGTTAAGAATTATCACAGATTGATGCTCTATTCAGTTTTCACTGAAATATTTATCTATGGAGCTGCAGAGGTGACAGGAGGATAAAGCACAGTGTGAGTTTTAATACCAGACAAGGAGAATTAAACTATAATATTCAATATTAGACAATGGGAGTAACTATGAGTTTCCAATACCACACAATGGGAGTAACTGTGATTTTCAATACAAGACAAGGGGAGTAACTTTGATATTCAAAAACACACAAGGGGTTTTACTATGATATTCAATACAAGACAATGGGAGTAACTTTGATATTAAATACAAGACAATGGGAGTAACTATGATATTCATTACCACTCAAGGGGAAAGGGGAGTAACTGTTATTTTCAATACCAGACAAGGGGAATAACTGTGATCTTCAATACCAGACAAGGGGAATAACTGTGATCTTCAATACCAGACAAGGGGAGTAACTGTGATCTTCAATACCAGACAAGGGGAGTAACTGTGATCTTCAATACCAGACAAGGGGAGTAACTGTGATCTTCAATACCAGACAAGGGGAGTAACTGTGATCTTCAATACCAGACAAGGGGTCCAAGTAACTGTGATTTTCAATACAAGGGGAGTAACTCTTATCTCCAATACCATATCGGAGTAGTGATTGTGATGTTAATATTAATACCAAACAAGGGGATCAGTAACTGTGATTTCAATACTAGACAAGGGGAATTGTGATTTAATAAAAAGAATAATGGTGATCCTCAATACGAACAAAGGGATCAAGAGGATCTGTGATTTTCAATCTTTAAGACCAGTTAGTAGAGTAACTGTGATCTTCTAAATACACTGTAGCTGTTATTAAGTGAACTGTTTTATAATTTAATGGGGGGCTTTTGCAATCTACAATCTACACCAGACATGGGGAATACATCTGATCCGTTTATCTAAGATAATGATGATGTTCACCTGTACATGACATCATGTGTACATTGTATCGTTATTCACCTTTAGTGTACATGACATCATGTGTACATTGAATCGTTATTCACCTTTAGTGTACATGACATCATGTGTACATTGTATCGTTATTCACCTTTAGTGTACATGACATCATGTGTACATTGTATCGTTATTCACCTTTAGTGTACATGACATCATGTGTACATTGTATCGTTATTCACCTTTAGTGTACATGACATCATGTGTACATTGTATCGTTATTCACCTTTAGTGTACATGACATCATGTGTACATTGTATCGTTATTCACCTTTAGTGTACATGACATCATGTGTACATTGTATCGTTATTCACCTTTAGTGTACATGACATCATGTGTACATCGTATCGTTATTCACCTTTAGTGTACATGACATCATGTGTACATCGTATCGTTATTCACCTTTAGTGTACATGACATCATGTGTACATCGTATCGTTATTCACCTTTAGTGTACATGACATCATGTGTACATCGTATCGTTATTCACCTTTAGTGTACATGACATCATGTGTACATCGTATCGTTATTCACCTTTATTGTATATGACATCATGTGTACATTGTATGGTGTTGTCTGTTGTCCTGATGGCTGATGCTTTACTGCCTGGCATCTCAATCAAGTTCTTGTCTCGAGGTGTCTGAAAGAGAATCATCGACAACTTAACTAAACATGTATTAAAAACACAATATTGGCATGGCAAAATTAAAGCCACTACACAAAGTTACTAGAGAGGCGTGAAGTCATTATCTTGGTATTGAAATGGCGACGGTTCACTGTCAAAATAGTTTTTCTAATTTTTCTCAAAGTCAGCAATATGAAAATATAAGCATTGACATGACTTGATATGGTTTTAATACCTACATGTTCATTGACGTTCAGTGGTAGGATGAATGTACTTATACCTACTTGTTCAGTGGTAGGATGAAGCGAGACATGTACGTATACCTACTTGTTCATTGACTTTCAGTGGAAGGACGAAACCAGACATGTACGTATACCTACTTGTTCATTGACGTTCAGTGGTAGGACGAAGCGAGACATACATGTCTCGCTTCGTCCTACCACTGAACAAGTAGGTATAAGTACACCTACTTGTTCAGTGGAAGGACGAAGTGAGACATGTACTTATACCAACTTGTTCATTGACCTTCAGTGGTAGGACAAGGTGAGACATGTATGTATACCTACTTGCCCATTGACCTTCAGTGGTAGGACAAGGTGAGACATGTATGTATACCTACTTGCCCATTGACCTTCAGTGGTAGGACAAGGTGAGACATGTATGTATACCTACTTGCCCATTGACCTTCAGTGGTAGGACAAGGTGAGACATGTACGTATACCTACTTGCCCATTGACCTTCAGTGGTAGGACGAAGCAAGACACGTATGTATACCTACTTGTTCATTGACGTTCAGTGGTAGGACAAAGCGAGACAACATAGCCTTTGGTAGGTTCTTCAATGTTTCCTCTACATTTTCCTCACTGAAATCCTTCATATACACCTTCTTGATTACTTGGGCATCGTCATACGTACACAAGTCCAGAACTAATGAACCTGACAACACAGAAGGGCAAATTGAGGTAAATTTCAGGTTGAAATTCCTGAAAAGAGCAAAAAAGTCACTTCATGTTTTTTTTTTTACCTGAAATTGATCTGAAATTGAGGTAAATTTGACATGAAAAAAATTTCACGTGAAATTTACCTCCATTTCATGTCAATTTCAGGTCAAGATTTGTTCTGGTAAAATTTGACCTAAAGACATTTTGCCTGTGTAGAGGTGTGGCCAGACCCTGACATCAATGCTGTAAATGATTAACTGTGATTTTGATCTCAGACAAAAGGAGTCAAAAAAAGCTGAATTTAAAAGGATATGATTTTTGGAACAAAAACCGTAAAGACCCGCATTTCATATCAGCTCAATATGAAAGAAGTATGTATAGCAGTGTAATGTTTATATGTATACAGGTACAGGTAAAAGTTATAAGATATTTAAGAATTTATATATATATTACAGAAACAGAAGTGATAGAAAATCGCCCTACCTCCATCTTCAAATGCATTTACATGGTGAAATGTGAAAAAGGCGTCTGATTGGTAGACAAACGACTCGTGGACACTCTCTCCTGTAGACTTGTTGATCACATGGAAAATCACCTACAACAAGACAAATGAGTCAATAACGGAACAGGACAAACAAGTTAATACAGGAACAGGACAAACGAGCAAATAACAAAACAGGACAAATGAGTCAATAAAGGAACAGGACAAACGAGTCAATAATGGAACAGGACAAATGAGTCAATAAAGGAACAGGAAAAATTAGTCAATAAAGGAGCAGGACAAACGAGTCAATAAAGGAACAGGACAAACAAGTCAATAAAGGAACAGGACAAACAAGTCAATAAAGGAACAGGACAAACGAGTCAATAAAGGAACAGGACAAACAAGTCAGTAAAGGAACAGGAAAAACGAGTCAATAAAGGAACTGGACAAACGAGTCAATAAAGGAACAGGAAAAACGAGTCAATAAAGGAACAGGACAAACAAGTCAGTAAAGGAACAGGACAAATGAGTCAATAAAGGAACAGGACAAACGAGTCAATAATGGAACAGGACAAATGAGTCAATAAAGGAACAGGAAAAATTAGTCAATAAAGGAGCAGGACAAACAAGTCAGTAAAGGAACAGGACAAACAAGTCAATAAAGGAACAGGACAAACAAGTCAATAAAGGAACAGGACAAACAAGTCAGTAAAGGAACAGGACAAACAAGTCAATAAAGGAACAGGAAAAACGAGTCAATAAAGGAACAGGACAAACGAGTCAATAAAGGAACAGGACAAACGAGTCAATAAAGGAACTGGACAAACGAGTCAATAAAGGAACAGGACAAACGAGTTATGTTTTAGTTGCACCTACTCTTTCTCACAAACCGATAGCTTTCTGTTCCACAGTTTCGTAGGCCTCCAAGACCTTGAATATAGGTCAAGGTCATTTCTTTTCACAACCTTTGTCAAGCTTCATCCAAGGAACCTTTCAGCCAAATATCATGCTTCTAGGGCTTTCCGTATTTCAGAAGAAGTCATTTAAAAGTTTTCACTGATTTGACCCTTGTGATCTTGAATATGAGTCAAGGTGGTTTTCATTTGCCGGTAAGCCAAATATCATGTCTCTAGGCCCTTTTGGCTAATCAGAAAAAGTTGTTGAAATGTTTTAACAGATTTGACTGCTGTGACCTTGAACATATGTCAAGGTCATTTCTTTTTGCAAAGTTTGTCTGGTTTCATCAGAGTAACCTTTCAGGCAAATAGCATGCTTCTAGGTCTTTTGGTATTTCAGAAGAAGTCGTTTGAAGGTTTAACAGATTTGACCCCTACAACCTTGAATATAGGTCAAGATAATTTCTTTTCGCAAACTTTGTCAGGCTTTATCCAAGGAACCTTTCAGCCAAACATCATGCTTCTAGGCATTTTGGATTATTAGAAGATGTCCTTTAAAGGTTATAATAGATTTGACCACTGTGACCTTAAATATGGGTCAAGGACGTTTCTTTTCGCAAACTTTACTTGGCCCGACTATATGGGAGACTACAATATGCATTCTAGCTTGATACTACAATGGTGACGCTGAACATTCACTCCCTACACCCCTGGAATATACCGTAACAAGGCTCAGTGTACACCACTTTTATCATGAGGAGAGACGATTACATTGTAGCTAGATTCTTTGATTTATGTAGGATCTGAAGATTTCCCATAAGAGGTCATGTTCTGTTGAACTTTTTGCATATGCCAATAAAATTACAGCTTACAGGATCTTGAAAGTGACTGTTGGTGGGTGAAGAGCTCGCAAAATCCTATTTGTGTGTTAAGTCATTTTGTTATGACAATTAGCTACTTTGCATGTTCTGTAAGAAATGACTTGCTGCAGATGACATTGGTAATTGGACAACTCGCCTTGAGTGCGATTGTTGAAGTACTGATAGTGAAAAGTTAATCAGAAAATGACCTTTTGTGGGATGTTTTCATATCCTTTATGTAACAGGAGTCAGAACAAAGACCAGCATTTCAATCAGAATGCATGCCTTTGTACCAGCTAGACGGGCCCTGTAAAATCTCTGTAATTAATTCATTCTCCTGTGAAGACACATAACTCATTCAATTCAAAGCTTAGAATATATCATAATATATCAAAGGTATGAATATGTTCAAAACTTCTTTTTTTTAATTTTTTTTTCATTATGTTCAAATTTGTATTCAAAATGAAAGTTTTGGAATATCTATATCTTGATTGGTATAAAAAATGTTCCCATGCCTAAAATTAAAACTACCTTTTCATCCGGCCAATACTCAAGACAGTCTGGTATCGCGATGCCACGGATCCGAGAGGTTAGGATCTTCAGGACGTTGATGACTAGGGGCTGCTCCACAAACACGTAGTAGTTCTCGGTCACAGAGAAACTGTGATAGTAGCCAGGGTTAAACTTCCACCGAGACTTCACAGTCGACACAACTTTCCCGTCCGTAATATCTAAAATTTAGACCATCACCATTACTTCACGGGCCACACAACTTTCCCATCCTTAATATCTGAAATTTAGACCACCATAACCATTACTTCGCAGACGACACAACCTTTCCTGTCATAATATCTGGAATTTAGACCATCACCACTATTTTAAGCTTTAAGATTCAGGAATCAACATGTGAAACAGAGAATACTTCATAAACCAAAATAATAGATTTACTTAATTTGCCAATCATATATCATACATTAGAGATATTAGCGCTTGAAATCAATTTCACCCAGTGTTAATCTTGTATCTTAAATGTAAATTTCATGTACAGTATATTAATAAAATTGACATCATGATGAATTTGTCCTTACATTAAAAAGGATAACAGTCTACTGCAAATGAAAATTACTCAGTGTAATAAAAGGATTTCCTTCAAATACTTAACAATATTTGTATAGTGCATGCAATATTTTATTCATTTATCTTTCTCTATCAAAAACACTTCTTAATGCATTCAAAGGGAAATAACTTTCATGAATATCATGTTGATTATGATGATTTAAACTTAAATGATAATCCTCATGAGGGATTACCTTCATAGAGGTCAAATTTACCAGTGTTGTAACTAATTAGGATACAGTAGGAGGAATGACCTTCATAGAGGTCAACTTTACAGTAACTTACCTAAGCCAGCAGGTACATTGTACTCTAATAAGATACAGAAGGGATGACCTTCATAGAGGTCAAGTTTACACTAACTTATCTGAGCCAGCAGGTACTCTAATAATATACACGAGTGATGACCTTCATAAAGGTCAACTTTACAGCAACTCTGAGGCAGCAGGTACTCTAATAACATACAGGAGGGATGACCTTCATAGAGGTCAACTTTACAGTAACTTACCTGAGCCAGCAGGTACTCCAAAGATACAGTAGGAGAGATGACCTTCATAGAGGTCAACTTTACAATAACTTACCTGAGCCAGCAGGTACTCTAATAATATACAGGAGGGATGACCTTCAAAGAGGTCAACTTTACAGTAACTTACCTGAGGCAGCAGGTACTCTAATAACATACAGTAAGACAGATGACCTTCATAGAGGTCAACTTTACAGTAACTTACCTGAGCCAGCAGGTACTCTAATAATATACAGGAGGGATGACCTTCAAAGAGGTCAACTTTACAGTAACTTACCTGAGCCAGCAGGTACTTTAATAAATTACAGGAGGGATGACCTTCAAAGAGGTCAACTTTACAGTAACTTACCTGAGCCAGCAGGTATTCTAAAGATGTAGTATGAGGGATGAACTTCATAGAGGTTAAGTAGCTTACCTGAGCCAGCAGGTATTCTAAAGATACAGTAGGAGGCATGACCTTCATAGAGGTTAAGTAGCTTACCTGAGCCAGAAGGTATTCTAAAGATACAGTAGGAGGCATGACCTTCATAGAGGTTAAGTAGCTTACCTGAGCCAGCAGGTATTCTAAAGATACAGTATGAGGGATGACCTTCGTAATGATGTCCCATGTTGTGGATGGTTCCGTCGCGATCCCAGTGGACGTGCGCTATCGCTGAACTAATTGTCATACCCTTCCTCAGGTTCACCTGTAAAATCATCATCCCTGCTACAATATCACAGGTATTTTCACACTTGGATTTAAGACATACATGTAGCTGTGATATCAATCTTGTCACTTCTTATCACAGCCTCATCTAAAAACTTGTCATTAATTGTCATATAGATGAATTATATTGGATCAAAGCTAATTATTTAAAAAAAACCATGAATGAAAGTTAAAAAAATATTCAGTCCCCCCAGAATCTATACCTGAAAGGACAATTATTACCATAGTTATAGGTACTGATTCTCAGCGTTGTATGCAATC
Organism: Mimachlamys varia; assembly: GCA_947623455.1. NCBI lineage: Eukaryota > Metazoa > Mollusca > Bivalvia > Pectinida > Pectinidae > Mimachlamys > Mimachlamys varia. The sequence continues at coordinate 5,379,039 of OX392542.1, read as the reverse complement.
TCCCAAATCATCATCATCATAGGACCGTAACAGTATAACATTACCTACCACATTCCTTACTTAGATATACAGATTGTTCACCACAATGAGAGTGTGACCTCACCTGATCCATCGTGTCCAGGTTGTCAGGGTCTATCTTACTTAGATATACAGATTGTTCACCACAATGAGAGTGTGACCTCACCTGATCCATTGTGTCCAGGTTGTCAGGGTCTATCTTACTTAGATATACAGATTGTTCACCACAATGAGAGTGTGACCTCACCTGATCCATTGTGTCCAGGTTGTGGGGGTCTATCTTACTTAGATATACAGATTGTTCACCACAATGAGAGTGTGACCTCACCTGATCCATTGTGTCCAGGTTGTCGGGGTCTATCTTACTTAGATATACAGATTGTTCACCACAATGAGAGTGTGACCTCACCTGATCCATTGTGTCAAGGTTGTCAGGGTCTATCGTACTTAGATATACAGATTGTTCACCACAATGAGAGTGTGACCTGCTATAGTCCACACCTGATCCATTGTGTCCAGGTTGTCAGGGTCTATCTTACTTAGATATACAGATTGTTCACCACAATGAGAGTGTGACCTGCTATATTCCTCACCTGATCCATTGTGTCCAGGTTGTCGTGGTCTATCTTACTTAGATAAACAGATTGTTCACCACAATGAGAGTGTGACCTCACCTGATCCATTGTGTCCAGGTTGTCAGGGTCTATCTTACTTAGATATACAGATTGTTCACCACAATGAGAGTGTGACCTCACCTGATCCATTGTGTCCAGGTTGTCGGGGTCTATCTTACTTAGATATACAGATTGTTCACCACAATAAGAGTGTGACCTCACCTGATCCATTGTGTCCAGGTTGTCAGGGTCTATCTTACTTAGATATACAGATTGTTCACCACAATGAGAGTGTGACCTCACCTGATCCATTGTGTCCAGGTTATGGAGGTCCATCTTACTTAGATAAACAGATTGTTCACCACAATGAGAGTGTGACCTGCTATAGTCCTCACCTGATCCATTGTGTCCAGGTTGTCGTGGTCTATCTTACTTAGATATACAGATTGTTCACCACAATGAGAGTGTGACTTGCTATATTCCTCACCTGATCCATTGTGTCCAGGTTGTCAGGGTCTATCTTACTTAGATATACAGATTGTTCATCACAATGAGAGTGTGACCTCACCTGATCCATTGTGTCCAGGTTGTCAGGGTCTATCATACTTAGATATACAGATTGTTCACCACAATGAGAGTGTGACCTGCTATATTCCTCACCTGATCCATTGTGTCCAGGTTGTCAGGGTCTATCTTACTTAGATATACAGATTGTTCACCACAATGAGAGTGTGACCTGCTATAGTCCTCACCTGATCCATTGTGTCCAGGTTGTCGGGGTCTATCTTACTTAGATATACAGATTGTTCACCACAATGAGAGTGTGACCTCACCTGATCCATGTGTCCAGGTTGTCGGGGTCAATCTTACTTAGATATACAGATTGTTCACCACAATGAGAGTGTGACCTGCTATATTCCTCACCTGATCCATTGTGTCCAGGTTGTCGGGGTCTGTCTTACTTAGATATATACAGATTGTTCACCACAATGAGAGTGTGACCTCACCTGATCCATTGTGTCCAGGTTGTCAGGGTCTATCTTACTTAGATATACAGATTGTTCACCACAATGAGAGTGTGACCTCACCTGATCCATTGTGTCCAGGTTGTTGGGGTCTATCTTACTTAGATATATAGATTGTTCACCACAATGAGAGTGTGACCTGCTATATTCCTCACCTGATCCATTGTGTCCAGGTTGTCAGGGTCTATCTTACTTAGATATACAGATTGTTCACCACAATGAGAGTGTGACCTGCTATATTCCTCACCTGATCCATGTGTCCAGGTTGTCGGGGTCTATCTTACTTAGATATACAGATTGTTCACCACAATGAGAGTGTGACCTGCTATATTCCTCACCTGATCCATTGTGTCCAGGTTGTCGGGGTCTATCTTACTTAGATATACAAATTGTTCACCACAATGAGAGTGTGACCTGCTATATTCCTCACCTGATCCATTGTGTCCAGGTTGTCAGGGTCTATCTTACTTAGATATACAGATTGTTCACCACAATGAGAGTGTGACCTGCTATATTCCTCACCTGATCTATTGTGTCCAGGTTGTCAGGGTCTATCTTACTTAGATATACAGATTGTTCACCACAATGAGAGTGTGACCTGCTATATTCCTCACCTGATCCATTGGGTCCAGGTTGTCGGGGTCTATCTTACTTAGATATACAGATTGTTCACCACAATGAGAGTGTGACCTGCTCTACACCTCACCTGATCCATTGTGTCCAGGTTGTCAGGGTCTATCTTACTTAGATATACAGATTGTTTACCACAATGAGAGTGTGACCTCACCTGATCCATGTATCCAGGTTGTCGGGCTCTATCTTACTTAGATATACAGATTGTTCACCACAATGAGAGTGTGACCTGCTATATTCCTCACCTGATCCATTGTGTCCAGGTTGTCGGGGTCTATCTTACTTAGATATACAGATTGTTCACCACAATGAGAGTGTGACCTCACCTGATCCATTGTGTCCAGGTTGTCAGGGTCTATCTTACTTAGATATACAGATTGTTCACCACAATGAGAGTGTGACCTCACCTGATCCATTGTGTCCAGGTTGTCAGGGTCTATCTTACTTAGATACACAGATTGTTCACCACAATGAGAGTGTGACCTGCAATATTCCTCACCTGATCCACTGTGTCCAGGTTGTCAGGGTCTATCTTACTTAGATATATAGATTGTTCACCACAATGAGAGTGTGACCTGCTATATTCCTCACCTGATCCATTGTGTCCAGGTTGTCAGGGTCTATCTTGCTTAGATATACAGATTGTTCACCACAATGAGAGTGTGACCTGCTATATTCCTCACCTGATCCATTGTGTCAAGGTTGTCAGAGTCTATCGTACTTAGATATACAGATTGTTCACCACAATGAGAGTGTGACCTGCTATAGTCCACACCTGATCCATTGTGTCCAGGTTGTCAGGGTCTATCTTACTTAGATATACAGATTGTTCACCACAATGAGAGTGTGACCTGCTATATTCCTCACCTGATCCATTGTGTCCAGGTTGTCGTGGTCTATCTTACTTAGATATACAGATTGCTCACCACAATGAGAGTGTGACCTCACCTGATCCATTGTGTCCAGGTTGTCAGGGTCTATCTTACTTAGATATACAGATTGTTCACCACAATGAGAGTGTGACCTCACCTGATCCATTGTGTCCAGGTTGTCAGGGTCTATCTTACTTAGATATACAGATTGTTCACCACAATGAGAGTGTGACCTCACCTGATCCATTGTGTCTAGGTTGTCAGGGTCTATCTTACTTAGATATACAGATTGTTCACCACAATGAGAGTGTGACCTCACCTGATCCATGTGTCCAGGTTGTCGGGGTCTATCTTACTTAGATATACAGATTGTTCACCACAATGAGAGTGTGACCTGCTATATTCCTCACCTGATCCATTGTGTCCAGGTTGTCGGGGTCTATCTTACTTAGATATACAGATTGTTCACCACAATGAGAGTGTGACCTCACCTGATCCATTGTGTCCAGGTTGTCAGGGTCTATCTTACTTAGATATACAGATTGTTCACCACAATGAGAGTGTGACCTCACCTGATCCATTGTGTCCAGGTTGTTGGGGTCTATCTTACTTAGATATACAGATTGTTCACCACAATGAGAGTGTGACCTGCTCTACACCTCACCTGATCCATTGTGTCCAGGTTGTCAGGGTCTATCTTACTTAGATATACAGATTGTTCACCACAATGAGAGTGTGACCTCACCTGATCCATGTGTCCAGGTTGTCGGGGTCTATCTTACTTAGATATACAGATTGTTCACCACAATGAGAGTGTGACCTGCTATATTCCTCACCTGATCCATTGTGTCCAGGTTGTCAGGGTCTATCTTACTAAGATATACAGATTGTTCACCACAATGAGAGTGTGACCTCACCTGATCCATTGTGTCCAGGTTGTCAGGGTCTATCTTACTTAGATATACAGATTGTTCACCACAATGAGAGTGTGACCTCACCTGATCCATTGTGTCCAGGTTGTTGGGGTCTGTCTTACTTAGATATACAGATTGTTCACCACAATGAGAGTGTGACCTGCTATATTCCTCACCTGATCCATTGTGTCCAGGTTGTCGGGGTCTATCTTACTTAGATATACAGATTGTTCACCACAATGAGAGTGTGACCTGCTATATTCCTCACCTGATCTATTGTGTCCAGATTGTCAGGGTCTATCTTACTTAGATATACAGATTGTTCACCACAATGAGAGTGTGACCTGCTATATTCCTCACCTGATCCATTGTGTCAAGGTTGTCAGGGTCTATCGTACTTAGATATACAGATTGTTCACCACAATGAGAGTGTGACCTGCTATATTCCTCACCTGATCCATTGTGTCCAGGTTGTCGTGGTCTATCTTACTTAGATATACAGATTGTTCACCACAATGAGAGTGTGACCTCACCTGATCCATTGTGTCCAGGTTGTCAGGGTCTATCTTACTTAGATATACAGATTGTTCACCACAATGAGAGTGTGACCTCACTTGATCCATTGTGTCCAGGTTGTCAGGGTCTATCTTACTTAGATATACAGATTGTTCACCACAATGAGAGTGTGACCTCACCTGATCCATTGTGTCCAGGTTATGGAGGTCCATCTTACTTAGATATACAGATTGTTCACCACAATGAGAGTGTGACCTCACCTGATCCATGTGTCCAGGTTGTCGGGGTCTATCTTACTTAGATATACAGATTGTTCACCACAATGAGAGTGTGACCTGCTATATTCCTCACCTGATCCATTGTGTCCAGGTTGTCGGGGTCTATCTTACTTAGATATACAGATTGTTCACCACAATGAGAGTGTGACCTCACCTGATCCATTGTGTCCAGGTTGTCAGGGTCTATCTTACTTAGATATACAGATTGTTCACCACAATGAGAGTGTGACCTCACCTGATCCATTGTGTCCAGGTTGTTGGGGTCTATCTTACTTAGATATATAGATTGTTCACCACAATGAGAGTGTGACCTGCTCTACACCTCACCTGATCCATTGTGTCCAGGTTGTCAGGGTCTATCTTACTTAGATATACAGATTGTTCACCACAATGAGAGTGTGACCTCACCTGATCCATGTGTCCAGGTTGTCAGGGTCTATCTTACTTAGATATACAGATTGTTCACCACAATGAGAGTGTGACCTGCTATATTCCTCACCTGATCCATTGTGTCCAGGTTGTCAGGGTCTATCTTACTTAGATCTACAGATTGTTCACCACAATGAGAGTGTGACCTCACCTGATCCATTGTGTCCAGGTTGTCAGGGTCTATCTTACTTAGATATACAGATTGTTCACCACAATGAGAGTGTGACCTCACCTGATCCATTGTGTCCAGGTTGTTGGGGTCTATCTTACTTAGATATATAGATTGTTCACCACAATGAGAGTGTGACCTGCTATATTCCTCACCTGATCCATTGTGTCCAGGTTGTCAGGGTCTATCTTGCTTAGATATACAGATTGTTCACCACAATGAGAGTGTGACCTGCTATATTCCTCACCTGATCCATTGTGTCCAGGTTGTCAGGGTCTATCTTACTTAGATCTACAGATTGTTCACCACAATGAGAGTGTGACCTCACCTGATCCATTGTGTCCAGGTTGTCAGGGTCTATCTTACTTAGATATACAGATTGTTCACCACAATGAGAGTGTGACCTCACCTGATCCATTGTGTCCAGGTTGTTGGGGTCTATCTTACTTAGATATATAGATTGTTCACCACAATGAGAGTGTGACCTGCTATATTCCTCACCTGATCCATTGTGTCCAGGTTGTCAGGGTCTATCTTGCTTAGATATACAGATTGTTCACCACAATGAGAGTGTGACCTGCTATATTCCTCACCTGATCCATTGTGTCAAGGTTGTCAGGGTCTATCGTACTTAGATATACAGATTGTTCACCACAATGAGAGTGTGACCTGCTATAGTCCACACCTGATCCATTGTGTCCAGGTTGTCAGGGTCTATCTTACTTAGATATACAGATTGTTCACCACAATGAGAGTGTGACCTGCTATATTCCTCACCTGATCCATTGTGTCCAGGTTGTCGTGGTCTATCTTACTTAGATATACAGATTGTTCACCACAATGAGAGTGTGACCTCACCTGATCCATTGTGTCCAGGTTGTCGGGGTCTATCTTACTTAGATATACAGATTGTTCACCACAATGAGAGTGTGACCTCACCTGATCCATTGTGTCCAGGTTGTCGGGGTCTATCTTACTTAGATATACAGATTGTTCACCACAATGAGAGTGTGACCTCACCTGATCCATTGTGTCCAGGTTGTCAGGGTCTATCTTACTTAGATATACAGATTGTTCACCACAATGAGAGTGTGACCTCACCTGATCCATTGTGTCCAGGTTATGGAGGTCCATCTTACTTAGATATACAGATTGTTCACCACACTGAGAGTGTGACCTGCTATAGTCCTCACCTGATCCATTGTGTCCAGGTTGTCAGGGTCTATCTTACTTAGATATACAGATTGTTCACCACAATGAGAGTGTGACCTGCTATATTCCTCACCTGATCCATTGTGTCAAGGTTGTCAGAGTCTATCTTACTTAGATATATAGATTGTTCACCACAATGAGAGTGCGACCTGCTATATTCCTCACCTGATCCATTGTGTCCAGGTTGTCAGGGTCTATCTTGCTTAGATATACAGATTGTTCACCACAATGAGAGTGTGACCTGCAATATTCCTCACCTGATCCACTGTGTCCAGGTTGTCAGGGTCTATCTTACTTAGATATATAGATTGTTCACCACAATGAGAGTGTGACCTGCTATATTCCTCACCTGATCCATTGTGTCCAGGTTGTCAGGGTCTATCTTGCTTAGATATACAGATTGTTCACCACAATGAGAGTGTGACCTGCTATATTCCTCACCTGATCCATTGTGTCAAGGTTGTCAGAGTCTATCGTACTTAGATATACAGATTGTTCACCACAATGAGAGTGTGACCTGCTATAGTCCACACCTGATCCATTGTGTCCAGGTTGTCAGGGTCTATCTTACTTAGATATACAGATTGTTCACCACAATGAGAGTGTGACCTGCTATATTCCTCACCTGATCCATTGTGTCCAGGTTGTCGTGGTCTATCTTACTTAGATATACAGATTGTTCACCACAATGAGAGTGTGACCTCACCTGATCCATTGTGTCCAGGTTGTCAGGGTCTATCTTACTTAGATATACAGATTGTTCACCACAATGAGAGTGTGACCTCACCTGATCCATTGTGTCCAGGTTGTCAGGGTCTATCTTACTTAGATATACAGATTGTTCACCACAATGAGAGTGTGACCTCACCTGATCCATTGTGTCTAGGTTGTCAGGGTCTATCTTACTTAGATATACAGATTGTTCACCACAATGAGAGTGTGACCTCACCTGATCCATGTGTCCAGGTTGTCGGGGTCTATCTTACTTAGATATACAGATTGTTCACCACAATGAGAGTGTGACCTGCTATATTCCTCACCTGATCCATTGTGTCCAGGTTGTCGGGGTCTATCTTACTTAGATATACAGATTGTTCACCACAATGAGAGTGTGACCTCACCTGATCCATTGTGTCCAGGTTGTCAGGGTCTATCTTACTTAGATATACAGATTGTTCACCACAATGAGAGTGTGACCTCACCTGATCCATTGTGTCCAGGTTGTTGGGGTCTATCTTACTTAGATATACAGATTGTTCACCACAATGAGAGTGTGACCTGCTCTACACCTCACCTGATCCATTGTGTCCAGGTTGTCAGGGTCTATCTTACTTAGATATACAGATTGTTCACCACAATGAGAGTGTGACCTCACCTGATCCATGTGTCCAGGTTGTCGGGGTCTATCTTACTTAGATATACAGATTGTTCACCACAATGAGAGTGTGACCTGCTATATTCCTCACCTGATCCATTGTGTCCAGGTTGTCAGGGTCTATCTTACTTAGATATACAGATTGTTCACCACAATGAGAGTGTGACCTCACCTGATCCATTGTGTCCAGGTTGTCAGGGTCTATCTTACTTAGATATACAGATTGTTCACCACAATGAGAGTGTGACCTCACCTGATCCATTGTGTCCAGGTTGTTGGGGTCTGTCTTACTTAGATATACAGATTGTTCACCACAATGAGAGTGTGACCTGCTATATTCCTCACCTGATCCATTGTGTCCAGGTTGTCGGGGTCTATCTTACTTAGATATACAGATTGTTCACCACAATGAGAGTGTGACCTGCTATATTCCTCACCTGATCTATTGTGTCCAGGTTGTCAGGGTCTATCTTACTTAGATATACAGATTGTTCACCACAATGAGAGTGTGACCTGCTATATTCCTCACCTGATCCATTGTGTCAAGGTTGTCAGGGTCTATCGTACTTAGATATACAGATTGTTCACCACAATGAGAGTGTGACCTGCTATATTCCTCACCTGATCCATTGTGTCCAGGTTGTCGTGGTCTATCTTACTTAGATATACAGATTGTTCACCACAATGAGAGTGTGACCTCACCTGATCCATTGTGTCCAGGTTGTCAGGGTCTATCTTACTTAGATATACAGATTGTTCACCACAATGAGAGTGTGACCTCACTTGATCCATTGTGTCCAGGTTGTCAGGGTCTATCTTACTTAGATATACAGATTGTTCACCACAATGAGAGTGTGACCTCACCTGATCCATTGTGTCCAGGTTATGGAGGTCCATCTTACTTAGATATACAGATTGTTCACCACAATGAGAGTGTGACCTCACCTGATCCATGTGTCCAGGTTGTCGGGGTCTATCTTACTTAGATATACAGATTGTTCACCACAATGAGAGTGTGACCTGCTATATTCCTCACCTGATCCATTGTGTCCAGGTTGTCGGGGTCTATCTTACTTAGATATACAGATTGTTCACCACAATGAGAGTGTGACCTCACCTGATCCATGTGTCCAGGTTGTCAGGGTCTATCTTACTTAGATATACAGATTGTTCACCACAATGAGAGTGTGACCTCACCTGATCCATTGTGTCCAGGTTGTTGGGGTCTATCTTACTTAGATATATAGATTGTTCACCACAATGAGAGTGTGACCTGCTCTACACCTCACCTGATCCATTGTGTCCAGGTTGTCAGGGTCTATCTTACTTAGATATACAGATTGTTCACCACAATGAGAGTGTGACCTCACCTGATCCATGTGTCCAGGTTGTCAGGGTCTATCTTACTTAGATATACAGATTGTTCACCACAATGAGAGTGTGACCTGCTATATTCCTCACCTGATCCATTGTGTCCAGGTTGTCAGGGTCTATCTTACTTAGATCTACAGATTGTTCACCACAATGAGAGTGTGACCTCACCTGATCCATTGTGTCCAGGTTGTCAGGGTCTATCTTACTTAGATATACAGATTGTTCACCACAATGAGAGTGTGACCTCACCTGATCCATTGTGTCCAGGTTGTTGGGGTCTATCTTACTTAGATATATAGATTGTTCACCACAATGAGAGTGTGACCTGCTATATTCCTCACCTGATCCATTGTGTCCAGGTTGTCAGGGTCTATCTTGCTTAGATATACAGATTGTTCACCACAATGAGAGTGTGACCTGCTATATTCCTCACCTGATCCATTGTGTCCAGGTTGTCAGGGTCTATCTTACTTAGATCTACAGATTGTTCACCACAATGAGAGTGTGACCTCACCTGATCCATTGTGTCCAGGTTGTCAGGGTCTATCTTACTTAGATATACAGATTGTTCACCACAATGAGAGTGTGACCTCACCTGATCCATTGTGTCCAGGTTGTTGGGGTCTATCTTACTTAGATATATAGATTGTTCACCACAATGAGAGTGTGACCTGCTATATTCCTCACCTGATCCATTGTGTCCAGGTTGTCAGGGTCTATCTTGCTTAGATATACAGATTGTTCACCACAATGAGAGTGTGACCTGCTATATTCCTCACCTGATCCATTGTGTCAAGGTTGTCAGGGTCTATCGTACTTAGATATACAGATTGTTCACCACAATGAGAGTGTGACCTGCTATAGTCCACACCTGATCCATTGTGTCCAGGTTGTCAGGGTCTATCTTACTTAGATATACAGATTGTTCACCACAATGAGAGTGTGACCTGCTATATTCCTCACCTGATCCATTGTGTCCAGGTTGTCGTGGTCTATCTTACTTAGATATACAGATTGTTCACCACAATGAGAGTGTGACCTCACCTGATCCATTGTGTCCAGGTTGTCGGGGTCTATCTTACTTAGATATACAGATTGTTCACCACAATGAGAGTGTGACCTCACCTGATCCATTGTGTCCAGGTTGTCGGGGTCTATCTTACTTAGATATACAGATTGTTCACCACAATGAGAGTGTGACCTCACCTGATCCATTGTGTCCAGGTTGTCAGGGTCTATCTTACTTAGATATACAGATTGTTCACCACAATGAGAGTGTGACCTCACCTGATCCATTGTGTCCAGGTTATGGAGGTCCATCTTACTTAGATATACAGATTGTTCACCACACTGAGAGTGTGACCTGCTATAGTCCTCACCTGATCCATTGTGTCCAGGTTGTCAGGGTCTATCTTACTTAGATATACAGATTGTTCACCACAATGAGAGTGTGACCTGCTATATTCCTCACCTGATCCATTGTGTCCAGGTTGTCATGGTCTATCTTACTTAGATATACAGATTGTTCACCATAATGAGAGTGTGACCTCACCTGATCCATTGTGTCCAGGTTGTCAGGGTCTATCATACTTAGATATACAGATTGTTCACCACAATGAGAGTGTGACCTGCTATATTCCTCACCTGATCCATTGTGTCCAGGTTGTCAGGGTCTATCTTACTTAGATATACAGATTGTTCACCACAATGAGAGTGTGCCCTGCTATAGTCCTCACCTGATCCATTGTGTCCAGGTTGTCGGGGTCTATCTTACTTAGATATACAGATTGTTCACCACAATGAGAGTGTGACCTCACCTGATCCATGTGTCCAGGTTGTCGGGGTCTATCTTACTTAGATATACAGATTGTTCACCACAATGAGAGTGTGACCTGCTATAGTCCTCACCTGATCCATTGTGTCCAGGTTGTCAGGGTCTATCTTACTTAGATATACAGATTGTTCACCACAATGAGAGTGTGCCCTGCTATAGTCCTCACCTGATCCATTGTGTCCAGGTTGTCGGGGTCTATCTTACTTAGATATACAGATTGTTCACCACAATGAGAGTGTGACCTGCTATAGTCCTCACCTGATCCATTGTGTCCAGGTTGTCGGGGTCTATCTTACTTAGATATACAGATTGTTCACCACAATGAGAGTGTGACCTGCTCTACACCTCACCTGATCCACTGTGTCCAGGTTGTCGGGGTCTATCTTACTTAGATATATAGATTGTTCACCACAATGAGAGTGTGACCTCACCTGATCCATGTGTCCAGGTTGTCGGGGTCTATCTTACTTAGATATACAGATTGTTCACCACAATGAGAGTGTGACCTCACCTGATCCATTGTGTCCAGGTTGTCAGGGTCTATCTTACTTAGATATACAGATTGTTCACCACAATGAGAGTGTGACCTCACCTGATCCATTGTGTCCAGGTTGTTGGGGTCTATCTTACTTAGATATATAGATTGTTCACCACAATGAGAGTGTGACCTGCTATATTCCTCACCTGATCCATTGTGTCCAGGTTGTCGGGGTCTATCTTACTTGGATATACAGATTGTTCACCACAATGAGAGTGTGACCTCACCTGATCCATTGTGTCCAGGTTGTCGTGGTCTATCTTACTTAGATATACAGATTGTTCACCACAATGAGAGTGTGACCTCACCTGATCCATTGTGTCCAGGTTGTCAGGGTCTATCTTACTTAGATATACAGATTGTTCACCACAACGAGAGTGTGACCTCACCTGATCCATTGTGTCCAGGTTGTTGGGGTCTATCTTACTTAGATATATAGATTGTTCACCACAATGAGAGTGTGACCTGCTATATTCCTCACCTGATCCATTGTGTCCAGGTTGTCAGGGTCTATCTTGCTTAGATATACAGATTGTTCACCACAATGAGAGTGTGACCTGCTATATTACTCACCTGATCCATTGTGTCAAGGTTGTCAGGGTCTATCGTACTTAGATATACAGATTGTTCACCACAATGAGAGTGTGACCTGCTATAGTCCACACCTGATCCATTGTGTCCAGGTTGTCAGGGTCTATCTTACTTAGATATACAGATTGTTCACCACAATGAGAGTGTGACCTGCTATATTCCTCACCTGATCCATTGTGTCCAGGTTGTCAGGGTCTATCTTACTTAGATATACAGATTATTCACCACAATGAGAGTGTGACCTCACCTGATCCATTGTGTCCAGGTTGTCAGGGTCTATCTTACTTAGATATACAGATTGTTCCCCACAATGAGAGTGTGACCTCACCTGATCCATTGTGTCCAGGTTGTCGGGGTCTATCTTACTTAGATATACAGATTGTTCACCACAATGAGAGTGTGACCTCACCTGATCCATTGTGTCCAGGTTGTCAGGGTCTATCTTACTTAGATATACAGATTGTTCACCACAATGAGAGTGTGACCTCACCTGATCTATTGTGTCCAGGTTGTCAGGGTCTATCTTACTTAGATAAACAGATTGTTCACCACAATGAGAGTGTGACCTCACCTGATCCATTGTGTCTAGGTTGTCAGGGTCTATCTGACTTAGATAAACAGATTGTTCACCACAATAAGAGTGTGACCTCACCTGATCCATTGTGTCCAGGTTGTCAGGGTCTATCTTACTTAGATATACAGATTGTTCACCACAATGAGAGTGTGACCTCACCTGATCCATTGTGTGCAGGTTGTCGTGGTCTATCTTACTTAGATATACAGATTGTTCACCACAATAAGAGTGTGACCTCACCTGATCCATTGTGTCCAGGTTGTCAGGGTCTATCTTACTTAGATATACAGATTGTTCACCACAATGAGAGTGTGACCTCACCTGATCCATTGTGTCCAGGTTATGGAGGTCCATCTTACTTAGATATACAGATTGTTCACCACACTGAGAGTGTGACCTGCTATAGTCCTCACCTGATCCATTGTGTCCAGGTTGTCAGGGTCTATCTTACTTAGATATACAGATTGTTCACCACAATGAGAGTGTGACCTGCTATATTCCTCACCTGATCCATTGTGTCCAGGTTGTCGTGGTCTATCTTACTTAGATATACAGATTGTTCACCACAATGAGAGTGTGACCTCACCTGATCCATTGTGTCCAGGTTGTCAGGGTCTATCATACTTAGATATATAGATTGTTCACCACAATGAGAGTGTGACCTGCTATATTCCTCACCTGATCCATTGTGTCCAGGTTGTCAGGGTCTATCTTACTTAGATATACAGATTGTTCACCACAATGAGAGTGTGCCCTGCTATAGTCCTCACCTGATCCATTGTGTCCAGGTTGTCGGGGTCTATCTTACTTAGATATACAGATTGTTCACCACAATGAGAGTGTGACCTGCTATATTCCTCACCTGATCCATTGTGTCCAGGTTGTCAGGGTCTATCTTGCTTAGATATACAGATTGTTCACCACAATGAGAGTGTGACCTGCTATATTACTCACCTGATCCATTGTGTCAAGGTTGTCAGGGTCTATCGTACTTAGATATACAGATTGTTCACCACAATGAGAGTGTGACCTGCTATAGTCCACACCTGATCCATTGTGTCCAGGTTGTCAGGGTCTATCTTACTTAGATATACAGATTGTTCACCACAATGAGAGTGTGACCTGCTATATTCCTCACCTGATCCATTGTGTCCAGGTTGTCAGGGTCTATCTTACTTAGATATACAGATTGTTCACCACAATGAGAGTGTGACCTCACCTGATCCATTGTGTCCAGGTTATGGAGGTCCATCTTACTTAGATATACAGATTGTTCACCACACTGAGAGTGTGACCTGCTATAGTCCTCACCTGATCCATTGTGTCCAGGTTGTCAGGGTCTATCTTACTTAGATATACAGATTGTTCACCACAATGAGAGTGTGACCTCACCTGATCCATTGTGTCCAGGTTGTCGGGGTCTATCTTACTTAGATATACAGATTGTTCACCACAATGAGAGTGTGACCTCACCTGATCCATTGTGTCCAGGTTGTCAGGGTCTATCTTACTTAGATATACAGATTGTTCACCACAATGAGAGTGTGACCTCACCTGATCTATTGTGTCCAGGTTGTCAGGGTCTATCTTACTTAGATAAACAGATTGTTCACCACAATGAGAGTGTGACCTCACCTGATCCATTGTGTCTAGGTTGTCAGGGTCTATCTGACTTAGATAAACAGATTGTTCACCACAATAAGAGTGTGACCTCACCTGATCCATTGTGTCCAGGTTGTCAGGGTCTATCTTACTTAGATATACAGATTGTTCACCACAATGAGAGTGTGACCTCACCTGATCCATTGTGTGCAGGTTGTCGTGGTCTATCTTACTTAGATATACAGATTGTTCACCACAATAAGAGTGTGACCTCACCTGATCCATTGTGTCCAGGTTGTCAGGGTCTATCTTACTTAGATATACAGATTGTTCACCACAATGAGAGTGTGACCTCACCTGATCCATTGTGTCCAGGTTATGGAGGTCCATCTTACTTAGATATACAGATTGTTCACCACACTGAGAGTGTGACCTGCTATAGTCCTCACCTGATCCATTGTGTCCAGGTTGTCAGGGTCTATCTTACTTAGATATACAGATTGTTCACCACAATGAGAGTGTGACCTGCTATATTCCTCACCTGATCCATTGTGTCCAGGTTGTCGTGGTCTATCTTACTTAGATATACAGATTGTTCACCACAATGAGAGTGTGACCTCACCTGATCCATTGTGTCCAGGTTGTCAGGGTCTATCATACTTAGATATATAGATTGTTCACCACAATGAGAGTGTGACCTGCTATATTCCTCACCTGATCCATTGTGTCCAGGTTGTCAGGGTCTATCTTACTTAGACATACAGATTGTTCACCACAATGAGAGTGTGCCCTGCTATAGTCCTCACCTGATCCATTGTGTCCAGGTTGTCGGGGTCTATCTTACTTAGATATACAGATTGTTCACCACAATGAGAGTGTGACCTCACCTGATCCATGTGTCCAGGTTGTCGGGGTCTATCTTATTTAGATATACAGATTGTTCACCACAATGAGAGTGTGACCTGCTATAGTCCTCACCTGATCCATTGTGTCCAGGTTGTCAGGGTCTATCATACTTAGATATATAGATTGTTCACCACAATGAGAGTGTGACCTGCTATATTCCTCACCTGATCCATTGTGTCCAGGTTGTCAGGGTCTATCTTACTTAGACATACAGATTGTTCACCACAATGAGAGTGTGCCCTGCTATAGTCCTCACCTGATCCATTGTGTCCAGGTTGTCGGGGTCTATCTTACTTAGATATACAGATTGTTCACCACAATGAGAGTGTGACCTCACCTGATCCATTGTGTCCAGGTTGTCAGGGTCTATCTTACTTAGATATACAGATTGTTCACCACAATGAGAGTGTGACCTCACCTGATCTATTGTGTCCAGGTTGTCAGGGTCTATCTTACTTAGATAAACAGATTGTTCACCACAATGAGAGTGTGACCTCACCTGATCCATTGTGTCTAGGTTGTCAGGGTCTATCTGACTTAGATAAACAGATTGTTCACCACAATAAGAGTGTGACCTCACCTGATCCATTGTGTCCAGGTTGTCAGGGTCTATCTTACTTAGATATACAGATTGTTCACCACAATGAGAGTGTGACCTCACCTGATCCATTGTGTGCAGGTTGTCGTGGTCTATCTTACTTAGATATACAGATTGTTCACCACAATAAGAGTGTGACCTCACCTGATCCATTGTGTCCAGGTTGTCAGGGTCTATCTTACTTAGATATAAAGATTGTTCACCACAATGAGAGTGTGACCTCACCTGATCCATTGTGTCCAGGTTATGGAGGTCCATCTTACTTAGATATACAGATTGTTCACCACACTGAGAGTGTGACCTGCTATAGTCCTCACCTGATCCATTGTGTCCAGGTTGTCAGGGTCTATCTTACTTAGATATACAGATTGTTCACCACAATGAGAGTGTGACCTGCTATATTCCTCACCTGATCCATTGTGTCCAGGTTGTCAGGGTCTATCTTACTTAGATATACAGATTGTTCACCACAATAAGAGTGTGACCTCACCTGATCCATTGTGTCCAGGTTGTCAGGGTCTATCTTACTTAGATATACAGATTGTTCACCACAATGAGAGTGTGACCTCACCTGATCCATTGTGTCCAGGTTGTCAGGGTCTATCTTACTTAGATATACAGATTGTTCACCACAATAAGAGTGTGACCTCACCTGATCCATTGTGTCCAGGTTGTCAGGGTCTATCTTACTTAGATATACAGATTGTTCACCACAATGAGAGTGTGACCTCACCTGATCCATTGTGTCCAGGTTATGGAGGTCCATCTTACTTAGATATACAGATTGTTCACCACACTGAGAGTGTGACCTGCTATAGTCCTCACCTGATCCATTGTGTCCAGGTTGTCAGGGTCTATCTTACTTAGATATACAGATTGTTCACCACAATGAGAGTGTGACCTGCTATATTCCTCACCTGATCCATTGTGTCCAGGTTGTCGTGGTCTATCTTACTTAGATATACAGATTGTTCACCACAATGAGAGTGTGACCTCACCTGATCCATTGTGTCCAGGTTGTCAGGGTCTATCATACTTAGATATACAGATTGTTCACCACAATGAGAGTGTGACCTGCTATATTCCTCACCTGATCCATTGTGTCCAGGTTGTCAGGGTCTATCTTACTTAGATATACAGATTGTTCACCACAATGAGAGTGTGCCCTGCTATAGTCCTCACCTGATTCATTGTGTCCAGGTTGTCGGGGTCTATCTTACTTAGATATACAGATTGTTCACCACAATGAGAGTGTGACCTCACCTGATCCATGTGTCCAGGTTGTCGGGGTCTATCTTACTTAGATATACAGATTGTTCACCACAATGAGAGTGTGACCTGCTATAGTCCTCACCTGATCCATTGTGTCCAGGTTGTCGGGGTCTATCTTACTTAGATATACAGATTGTTCACCACAATGAGAGTGTGACCTGCTCTAAACCTCACCTGATCCACTGTGTCCAGGTTGTCGGGGTCTATCTTACTTAGATATACAGATTGTTCACCACAATGAGAGTGTGACCTCACCTGATCCATGTGTCCAGGTTGTCGGGGTCTATCTTACTTAGATATACAGATTGTTCACCACAATGAGAGTGTGACCTCACCTGATCCATTGTGTCCAGGTTGTCAGGGTCTATCTTACTTAGATATACAGATTGTTCACCACAATGAGAGTGTGACCTCACCTGATCCATTGTGTCCAGGTTGTTGGGGTCTATCTTACTTAGATATATAGATTGTTCACCACAATGAGAGTGTGACCTGCTATATTCCTCACCTGATCCATTGTGTCCAGGTTGTCGGGGTCTATCTTACTTAGATATACAGATTGTTCACAACAATGAGAGTGTGACCTCACCTGATCCATTGTGTCCAGGTTGTCAGGGTCTATCTTACTTAGATATACAGATTGTTCACCACAATGAGAGTGTGACCTCACCTGATCCATTGTGTCCAGGTTGTTGGGGTCTATCTTACTTAGATATATAGATTGTTCACCACAATGAGAGTGTGACCTGCTCTACACCTCACCTGATCCATTGTGTCCAGGTTGTCAGGGTCTATCTTACTTAGATATACAGATTGTTCACCACAATGAGAGTGTGACCTCACCTGATCCATGTGTCCAGGTTGTCGGGGTCTATCTTACTTAGATATAGATTGTTCACCACAATGAGAGTGTGACCTGCTATATTCCTCACCTGATCCATTGTGTCCAGGTTGTCAGGGTCTATCTTACTTAGATATACAGATTGTTCACCACAATGAGAGTGTGACCTCACCTGATCCATTGTGTCCAGGTTGTCAGGGTCTATCTTACTTAGATATACAGATTGTTCACCACAATGAGAGTGTGACCTCACCTGATCCATTGTGTCCAGGTTGTTGGGGTCTATCTTACTTAGATATATAGATTGTTCACCACAATGAGAGTGTGACCTGCTATATTCCTCACCTGATCCATTGTGTCCAGGTTGTCAGGGTCTATCTTGCTTAGATATACAGATTGTTCACCACAATGAGAGTGTGACCTGCTATATTCCTCACCTGATCCATTGTGTCAAGGTTGTCAGGGTCTATCGTACTTAGATATACAGATTGTTCACCACAATGAGAGTGTGACCTGCTTTAGTCCACACCTGATCCATTGTGTCCAGGTTGTCGTGGTCTATCTTACTTAGATATACAGATTGTTCACAACAATGAGAGTGTGACCTCACCTGATCCACTGTGTCCAGGTTGTCGGGGTCTATCTTACTTAGATATACAGATTGTTCACCACAATGAGAGTGTGACCTCACCTGATCCATTGTGTCCAGGTTGTCGGGGTCTATCTTACTTAGATATACAGATTGTTCACCACAATGAGAGTGTGACCTCACCTGATCCATTGTGTCCAGGTTGTAAGGGTCTATCTTACTTAGATATACAGATTGTTCACCACAATGAGAGTGTGACCTCACCTGATCCATTGTGTCCAGGTTGTCGGGGTCTATCTTACTTAGATAAACAGATTGTTCACCACAATGAGAGTGTGACCTCACCTGATCCATTGTGTCTAGGTTGTCAGGGTCTATCTTACTTAGATAAACAGATTGTTCACCACAATAAGAGTGTGACCTCACCTGATCCATTGTGTCCAGGTTGTCAGGGTCTATCTTACTTAGATATACAGATTGTTCACCACAATGAGAGTGTGACCTCACCTGATCCATTGTGTCCAGGTTGTCGGGGTCTATCTTACTTAGATAAACAGATTGTTCACCACAATGAGAGTGTGACCTCACCTGATCCATTGTGTCTAGGTTGTCAGGGTCTATCTTACTTAGATAAACAGATTGTTCACCACAATAAGAGTGTGACCTCACCTGATCCATTGTGTCCAGGTTGTCAGGGTCTATCTTACTTAGATATACAGATTGTTCACCACAATGAGAGTGTGACCTCACCTGATCCATTGTGTCCAGGTTGTCAGGGTCTATCTTACTTAGATATACAGATTGTTCACCACAATAAGAGTGTGACCTCACCTGATCCATTGTGTCCAGGTTGTCAGGGTCTATCTTACTTAGATATACAGATTGTTCACCACAATGAGAGTGTGACCTCACCTGATCCATTGTGTCCAGGTTATGGAGGTCCATCTTACTTAGATATACAGATTGTTCACCACACTGAGAGTGTGACCTGCTATAGTCCTCACCTGATCCATTGTGTCCAGGTTGTCAGGGTCTATCTTACTTAGATATACAGATTGTTCACCACAATGAGAGTGTGACCTCACCTGATCCATTGTGTCCAGGTTGTCAGGGTCTATCTTACTTAGATATACAGATTGTTCACCACAATGAGAGTGTGACCTCACCTGATCCATTGTGTCCAGGTTGTTGGGGTCTATCTTACTTAGATATATAGATTGTTCACCACAATGAGAGTGTGACCTGCTATATTCCTCACCTGATCCATTGTGTCCAGGTTGTCAGGGTCTATCTTGCTTAGATATACAGATTGTTCACCACAATGAGAGTGTGACCTGCTATATTCCTCACCTGATCCATTGTGTCAAGGTTGTCAGGGTCTATCGTACTTAGATATACAGATTGTTCACCACAATGAGAGTGTGACCTGCTTTAGTCCACACCTGATCCATTGTGTCCAGGTTGTCGTGGTCTATCTTACTTAGATATACAGATTGTTCACAACAATGAGAGTGTGACCTCACCTGATCCACTGTGTCCAGGTTGTCGGGGTCTATCTTACTTAGATATACAGATTGTTCACCACAATGAGAGTGTGACCTCACCTGATCCATTGTGTCCAGGTTGTCGGGGTCTATCTTACTTAGATATACAGATTGTTCACCACAATGAGAGTGTGACCTCACCTGATCCATTGTGTCCAGGTTGTAAGGGTCTATCTTACTTAGATATACAGATTGTTCACCACAATGAGAGTGTGACCTCACCTGATCCATTGTGTCCAGGTTGTCGGGGTCTATCTTACTTAGATATACAGATTGTTCACCACAATGAGAGTGTGACCTCACCTGATCCATTGTGTCTAGGTTGTCAGGGTCTATCTTACTTAGATAAACAGATTGTTCACCACAATAAGAGTGTGACCTCACCTGATCCATTGTGTCCAGGTTGTCAGGGTCTATCTTACTTAGATATACAGATTGTTCACCACAATGAGAGTGTGACCTCACCTGATCCATTGTGTCCAGGTTGTCGGGGTCTATCTTACTTAGATAAACAGATTGTTCACCACAATGAGAGTGTGACCTCACCTGATCCATTGTGTCTAGGTTGTCAGGGTCTATCTTACTTAGATAAACAGATTGTTCACCACAATAAGAGTGTGACCTCACCTGATCCATTGTGTCCAGGTTGTCAGGGTCTATCTTACTTAGATATACAGATTGTTCACCACAATGAGAGTGTGACCTCACCTGATCCATTGTGTCCAGGTTGTCAGGGTCTATCTTACTTAGATATACAGATTGTTCACCACAATAAGAGTGTGACCTCACCTGATCCATTGTGTCCAGGTTGTCAGGGTCTATCTTACTTAGATATACAGATTGTTCACCACAATGAGAGTGTGACCTCACCTGATCCATTGTGTCCAGGTTATGGAGGTCCATCTTACTTAGATATACAGATTGTTCACCACACTGAGAGTGTGACCTGCTATAGTCCTCACCTGATCCATTGTGTCCAGGTTGTCGTGGTCTATCTTACTTAGATATACAGATTGTTCACCACAATGAGAGTGTGACCTGCTATATTCCTCACCTGATCCATTGTGTCCAGGTTGTCGTGGTCTATCTTACTTAGATATACAGATTGTTCACCATAATGAGAGTGTGACCTCACCTGATCCATTGTGTCCAGGTTGTCAGGGTCTATCATACTTAGATATACAGATTGTTCACCACAATGAGAGTGTGACCTGCTATATTCCTCACCTGATCCATTGTGTCCAGGTTGTCAGGGTCTATCTTACTTAGATATACAGATTGTTCACCACAATGAGAGTGTGCCCTGCTATAGTCCTCACCTGATCCATTGTGTCCAGGTTGTCGGGGTCTATCTTACTTAGATATACAGATTGTTCACCACAATGAGAGTGTGACCTCACCTGATCCACTGTGTCCAGGTTGTCGTGGTCTATCTTACTTAGATATACAGATTGTTCACCACAATGAGAGTGTGACCTGCTATAGTCCTCACCTGATCCATTGTGTCCAGGTTGTCGGGGTCTATCTTACTTAGATATACAGATTGTTCACCACAATCAGAGTGTGACCTGCTCTACACCTCACCTGATCCACTGTGTCCAGGTTGTTGGGGTCTATCTTACTTAGATATACAGATTGTTCACCACAATGAGAGTGTGACCTCACCTGATCCATGTGTCCAGGTTGTCGGGGTCTATCTTACTTAGATATACAGATTGTTCACCACAATGAGAGTGTGACTGCTATATTCCTCACCTGATCCATTGTGTCCAGGTTGTCGGGGTCTATCTCATTAAGGTAAATTGTCTCGGTGCTGGTGAACACACGGTCCCTGAAGGGCCACACCGTGATGGCAGTGTTATCTGTAGGCTTTCCTAGTTTGAAATGGGAGAAGAATCTACAATAAAATAGGCATGTGTTGTTTAATTTTTTTATAGCAAATTAAAACAAGAATTGTAAGCTAAAGGCTCAATCCCCCTCTCTCCCCTCATTAAAGTACTTGAATGACATAAACAACAGTTCAATATCTAAGCATTTGCGATATCTAAATTCTAAACAAAGTTTGATGGCAAATATGAAATATTATCACCATTGGCCTGGATGGTTTAGCGGAAGAAGTTGTTAAAAGATACTAACAGATCTGACCTCTGTGACATTGAAAGTAGGTCAAGGTCATTTGATTTTAGGAAACTTTAAGTACACCATGCACGTTATATACTTATTTAACCCCTGTTAATATGAAAGTAGTACAAAGTGATTTTTATAAGGAAAACTTTATATCAATCTGTCCCAGTTAACCATCAGTTAAGTATCAGTACATTGGGCCTTCTGGTTATTCAGAAGAAGATTTTTAAATATTTGTTCATCTCATTATATCAGGATATCATTTCTGTTCTCTTTTCTTATCAGGATATGACATAAACCATTTTTACCTACCTTTGGAATATATTTTTACAAGGGTCAGGATATTGCGCCAGAGTCCCAAATTCTGAAACTACAATCCTATTTGCTGCCATGTTTTTCTTGTAGGAGTTACTCTCGATGAACTTCCGTGAGAATGTAGCAGTTCCGTCTCTGACCTCAAACTTCTGTATGGCTCCCATACCATCAAACAGGTGCTTGAAGTTATCCGGCCCGATCTGGAACATTGCCGGGCCATTTCTGTATAGGGCTCCGTTCACCCAGGGAGGGATGGTACCTGGTAATTAAACATTGGCATTAATTTACACCTGTACGATCTTCACTCACCTGTAACGATGCCTGGAGTAGTAGCCCTAATCTTCACTCACCTGTAATGATGCCTGGAGTAGCAGCCCTAATCTTCACTCACCTGTAACGATGCCTGGAGTAGCAGCCCTAATCTTCACTCACCTGTAATGATGCCTGGAGTAGCAGTCCTAATCTTCACTCACCTGTAATGATGCCTGGAGTAGCAGCCCTAATCTTCACTCACCTGTAATGATGCCTGGAGTAGCAGCCCTAACCTTCACTCACCTGTAACGATGCCTGCAGTAGCAGCCCTAATCTTCACTCACCTGTAACAATGCCTGGAGTAGCAGCCCTAATCTTCACTCACCTGTAACGATGCCTGGAGTAGCAGCCCTAATCTTCACTCACCTGTAATGATGCCTGGAGTAGCGGCCCTTAATCTTCACTCACCTGTAATGATGCCTGGAGTAGCGGCCCCCAATCTTTAATCACCTGCAACAATGCCTGAAGTAGAAGCCCTAATCATTACTCACATGTAACGATGCCTGGAGCACTTGCTCCCAATCTTTACTCACCTGTAACGATGCCTAGAGTAGCGGCCCCTCACCTTCACTCACCTGTAACGATGCCTGGGGTAGAGGCCCCTCACTTTAACTCACCTGTAATGATGCCTTGAGTTGCGTCCCCTCGCCTTCACTCACCTGTAACGATGTCTGGAGTAGCGGCCCCTCGCCTTAACTCTCCTGTAACGATGCCTGGGGTAGCGGCCACTCGCCTTCACTCATCTGTAACAATGTCTCAAGTAGCCGGCCCTCGTTTTTACTCACCTGTAACGATGCCTGGAGTAGCCGCCCCTCGTTTTCACTCACCTGTAACGATGCCTGGAGTAGCGGCACCTAATCTTCACTCACCTGTAACGATGCCTGGAGTAGCAGGTACCTCATCTTTCACACCCTCGTAAAGTCTGTGCATGTTACAAGGTACAGATGTACCCAACGCCCTTTTTGTGAGAGGCACTAAAACGGAAGAAAAAGTTTACGGCTAAAATTACTAAGCCAATTACTATACTTATCAACAAGCATGTATTATGCATTTGAACCTAGTGTTACCTAAAAATTGTATAAAACAAAACAAAGACCCTGTTTAATTTGAAGTACGTCCCAGCTCAATTTTACGCGAAACACTTTCTCGACTCAAACACTCTGATAATTCAGGTTCTCACACGGTCACATTGACTTGGAGATAACAAAGTTTGACTGTAAAATCAGTTAAAGGCTGCACTAGATAACCCGGTCATTGTCTTATCGTCAT
The DNA here is from genome assembly GCA_947623455.1 of Mimachlamys varia. Lineage (NCBI taxonomy): Eukaryota > Metazoa > Mollusca > Bivalvia > Pectinida > Pectinidae > Mimachlamys > Mimachlamys varia. Next base: position 5,354,701 of record OX392542.1, on the reverse strand, counting down.
ATCCATTTTACCACTTTATATATGTCAACAGATTTTAAAAATTCACAAAACACTCATCGCCATAAGATATATATACAGTGTACCCTCGTTATACCGCCACCTTTCGTCCACAGCAATTATGGCGGTTCAACGAGGGTGGCGATGGTATCGAATTATGAATATTTTAACCATGAAATTGTATAATAGATTGCATTTCCAACATTTTATTGAATACAAGCTTAGTATTATAGCCTCATATAGATCTACATTGGCACAAACTTCTAACTGAAAAAAGTATATATATTCAAAATTGATATATTACCTGTACTGTGTGTATGTCTTCTACTCGGTTTCAATATGGTAATTTCTAGAAAACAGCTAGGTGTACATTTACATGTATGTGAACTCTCATAGCAGTGCTTAAGCAGAGCTGTATCTTATACATGTATATATCTACTACTAAACACAGGTAAAAAGCTGACAGCCCAGGGAGAGGATCATGGACAATGTGACAAGTCATACATAATTACCATCTATCAATGTCATTCTCCAGTATTTCATCATCTTAGTGAGAACAATGGAAACTGACCATGGTCCTTGGGGTTTCATAGAAATACTGTACAGTATTTTTAATATTACATTTCTTCCTAGATATGATTTTAGTAGATGATTAACCGATCTTTTTCATTTTTGGAAAATAAAAACAAAATGAGCAGGGGCTCACTCAGGTGTAGAACTTGAGAATGTGATGGTATGTGATGGTGTGAATATATAAACCAAATCTGTCCAGGGGTTCATGAGATAATTCTTTTTACACAAGGTTTTTATTCTAAAAGTGGTCAACAATGACTTTTGAAATTTAACATTGACAGATGACCACCAAAATTTCTTCAGGTGTAGACCTAGCTAGTGTGATGCTATGGTGTAAATATGAACCAAATCTGATCAGGGGTTATAAAGATATGTCTTGCGCATTATGTCTGAATACAGGTATGTAGACAAGCATATATAGACAAAGTGATTACCCTCTTATATCACATAAGTGTGGGGTATAAATAATAATAAATTATCAAACAAGATTAAAATGATTTACGATTTAGTTCAATCATGCACATGGATGGAGAATAAAGTAATTCTTTATGAATTATCACCATGACATTTAATATGAGGAAGCATAAACACAATACCTGTCTGACATTATATACACATTTACATATGTAGCACATATCGCATGTCAAAAGTGAATTGGAGCAGTTAAACAGACATACCATAAAACTAATATACATTTACCACTGTGAAAAATTCCACATATTCCAAAATCATATACTCTATATCACCCTGGTAAGTACCAGACGCTTCATAACATCTCGGATAGGGAGAATATTTTTCTTTAGCTCATGCCAGTAGACGGTAAGACTATAAGCTAGTGAACCTCAGGTCCCAGGTTTAACTCTTAGTGGAGGTATAAAATAATGTCATTATGACCTCTGTAACAAATACATAATTGATCACCTATTTATCAACATTCTTACCGTGATAACCAATGACCAGTGGGTCAACAGCCAGGCGTGTAGATAATAAGTTACGAGAGCGAGGGAATAAATATCGTAAAAAAGAACAAATGACATCTACATATAAGAGAAATTATGTCAAGTGTGTCGTTTGGCCTATTTAGATATACCGGTATGTAGAAAAGTTAATGAAGCGGCTAGGCTATCCACCCCATTTTTTACATTTTTTTTAGATATCATTACCTTATTCTACTGTTCACAACACATGCCCAACTGATTTTATAGTACTTGTAGATATAGCACCTGACAAGGCACCTTCTGTGTATATATTCCTCCAAATTGTACCAATTAATATTTAAGTTAATGGGAAAACTTAGTGGGTTTTTTTATTGACAATAAAATATACTGTGGTATCACAATTTCTTCATACCTGGGGGTAGTTACACATTCTACCTAGTAAATGCATGAAAATTAAAACAATGATTAAAAAATACACAACTGCGTATACAATCACCAATGGGAAAAATTTCAAGCCGACTATCTGGTTAAATACTTGTTAGTTTAATGATACACAGGGCTCATTTTTACCTCCCAGCATTATCAATCTGTTACATAAATATCAGCATTAGGGAACTATTATCTGGGTTTCGAAATATGATGTTTAATTTCACAGTTAACTTTCATTTTAAGGAAGACTATATATGGCAGGTCAGCTTGCAGTTTTATCTCTTTGATCTGACGAAATTCACTGCATCTCCAAATCCCAAATCGGACTGGTCTATTGACAGAAAGTATAAGAGACCCAGCAAGCTACATGTAGGGTTTCTGACAGTGTGCATGTGTATGTGGTGCTGATATAAGTGGTGACAATTAATATATTCATGTGTTCCCCTACTCCAGTCCTAACAGTTTTAGATTCAGTGTTTATCAACAACGTGTAGTTGATGAACAGGCCTTTTGTATAAATGATTCCTTTAATATAGTAATTTGGCACACTGCATTTCAAAGAGTGTCGTCTAGATCTAGACTTGCTGGTAAAAGAACCACATCCAATATGCCATTGATGTGTGACTTTTGCATTCCTTATAATTGATGTAGTTTTGTAATAAAAGTGTAATAAACCAAATTTCCAACAAATTAAATTGGGGGTTTTCGAAATCTTCACACTTTCTTTTAACACCAACCTAGGTTCTTTAACTCCCTGCTAAGGAATTTCTTAATCCTCTACAGACTAGCACCAGTTTTTGTATAGGACAAGGAATAGTGATAAATTAAAGATATATATATACATGTAGTGTCACTCGGTCACACTGCAACACTTGCCCCTCCAGCCTGACGCCCTACCGCTGAGCTAAAGGGCAATTCCTACAGTTCACACTTACATTTGTAAGGCAACCTTTTAAGCACCACAGGAATGCACTCGACACCAATGAAACACAATCATCTAGGCCCACAGCCACTGTGTAAAATAAGTATCTACTTTCGGTTTGTTTACTTACTAGATATACCCCCAACTCATGTGGTAAATGTGGAAAATGCAGCTTTTTATGAGTTTGGAGAAAACTTTGATTGGGGTTAGTAGATATATGGTAGAGGCCCATAATTATGTGTATTACGTATACATGTACACAGTCATGCATGCCTACTTTCATTTTTGAACATTGAAGCCCTTTATGCCTTTTCATGCTTAGATCTATAGATCTGAAGATCAGTAGCATAGTCCTTAAACGTGTACAAGTCAAAGAAAGGTACGTTAGCATGCAATCGTTAGGCGACTTTAACATCATAGATTGTTTACCTGTTAGACGCAGCCTCCTCAGCCTCTGCGCACAAATAAATGCTGATGACTTCATGGTTCAGGGGAAGTAAGTCATACACAAAACAGTTCACAAGGTGACACACTATAATGGCGATCTTCAAAGTCTGTCTGTGGTCAGAGAAACATTGCAGTCATTGCCTTTTCATCAATGAGGTCTGGTCATACCCTCTGTCCGCTGTCTGTATAAAGTGGAGTGCATTAGGGGTATTATCAATAGCCTGACCTTGCCGCAGATATCATGTTATCAGCAAATGCACAGATAAACATGCAAGTGTCCATGGCCACTGATCCGTGAAGTCACCTGTCGAGTTTAATTGACATCCGCAGTTCCACTGTATGGGAGCGACACTGGATATTGGTACTAAGCGAAGCGGTGGAAGATGTTAGACAGAGTGTACCAGGGGCATGATTTCGGGATATTATTGCATTTTTAGGATCATTCATGAAGCAGGTTTGATGTGTTGATTTATAAAGAATTTCGCCGTCAGCATAACCAAAAACAATAACGATTTAGTGGCATATATATCTTCCACATATCTCAAAATACATGCCATCTAGTACCGGTAAATATTGGGTCTGTCAACTTCAAACCCCGCTTAAACATTTATTTTCAGCTAGATCCTTGCGTATTTTGTCGTTACTGTTCCAGTATTATCACATTCAAACTACATTGTACATTATTCCTGGTATCATTTCAAATTGACGTCAAAATCGTAAAGAGAATTTTTTGAAAGTGTACGGCGGCTTGGAGGTAGTGTGTACGGCTGCTTGATGTTACCTAAATGTATCTCAAAGATGTACGGCGTCTTGATAAATAATTTTCATTAAGTCATTAATTTAACAACTTAAACATGACATCGTATACACAAGTCATCAAAGACATAGGCCCAATATGTGAATTATATTAAGGTAAACAGTAGATTAATATAAACTATATATATGGTAATTGAATTAAGTTTCTTTTGGCGTTCTTTTAAAAACGTGTATCAATGCCACCGGGTTGGTATACATGTACTTGATTTCGTAACATACATATTATATGTTCATTTGATGATAAGCGGCAAAAACGCACCATTAGTTGCAGTTAAAAAAGTCTTTATGAATATAAATATAAGCATCGAACTATTACCAAGTCGTAGCAGACTTTCGGTATGAATACAATTTGGATGGCAAACGAATATCCATGTCGCCCGTTAGACATTTTATTAACTGTATCCATATCGACTGTATAATACCATTTGGTAACAGTTCAATACTTTGATAAAGATCGACATTTTGTGGGTGTACACATCTTCGCTAGCCAATGGTTACGACCCGCACACTCATCTTGCGGATCGGAACCCTTGGCTGGGACAACGGAGAAAGCCAAGTCGTCCTATTCTATGTGTTGGGTAGTTATATGTAAAGCATGGAGCACACGTCTAAAATGTAGAAAATGATCATTTTCAATGTCCGTCCCGTTCAAATATATATGTATCAACGCAATATCTTATTGACCATAAGCGAACATATATATGTATATATGTATTCTTGAACTTACTGGGTTTGTTTCTATAAAGGCCTACACTGTAGTAGTCAAGATCATATTATGTCAACATTGTTAACGATTCAATTTTCATAATATGTGCAAGTTCGTCTCGATCGGAAGCTGGGCTGTCACGCAAGTGCTTGTTTTACGTCTTGATTGCGCTATCTGTCCATGTAGGATGCGCATTAGAAAACTACGTGAAAGATAGCTTATTGAGTACATCTGTCGCAATTGCTGACATATTTGTGTAAGTTCTGTATTAAGTTTTCTGGGAGTATATGGTAAACTTGCATGAAAATATAACTACATGTAGCAATAAATAATACCATGTTACCATCCTACATCTGAGTTCAACACAAAAGGCCGGTTATCATGTTACGGTTGATAGTCAAGAGTCGGTTATCCGGTTGGCATTTTTGCAAACCGTTCCAGGACTAATTATTACCAATTTATTTTTATCTTACGTCAACCTCATTCGAAGGATATCACAGCATAATCTTACAATATAAGACTTTAGAGTAGGCTGGAACTACACGAAGTCTTATCGATATTCTCACCTACCGACTGGAAACTTTACGTAGGTCCTACTTCGAACGTAAACGGAAAACAGGGCAAATTGAAAGATCCTCGCGATGAAGAATAACTAGAGAATTAATAAAATCATTTACATTTATCTAGGGATGAAAAATTATATGGTTTTCATGACATTTTTGTTTCAAGTCAAATCGATATGCCGTACACGACGGCACCAATATGCCGTACACCATTTTTACACCATTCTTCAAGCCGCCGTACACTTTCAAAAAACCTTTCTTTGCGATTTTGACGTCAATTCGAAATAGCACCAGGAATAATGTACAATGTAGTTTAAATGTGATAATACTGAAACAGTAACATCAAAATACGCAAGGATCTAGCGGAAAATGAATGTTCAAGTGGGGTTCGAAGTTGACAGACCCAATATTTGCCGATACTAGATGGCATGTTTTTTTTAGATATACGGAAGATATGCCACTAAATCGATATTATTTTTGGTTGTGCTGACGGCGGAATTCGTTATGAATCAACACATCAAACTTGCTTCATGAATGATCCTTAAAAATGTAAGGATATCCCGAAATCATGCCCCTGGTACACTCTGTATAACATCTTCCACCGTTTCGCTCAGTACCAATATCCGGTGTCGCTCCCATACAGTGAGTTCGCGCATATACGACCTAAGCACTGAATTAGATAGATTGCTAATACAGGCATGTATCATATCAAGCGGTGCAAGGTGCATCTCCATATATAGTATGATACTTTAAACTTTGTAAAATAAAAAATTGTAATCTTTGTTGAAACAAATAGAATATATTTGTTACTTCAATCACAGGGACACGTTACAATAGCATTAAAATGTATGTATAAAATGTTAATACAACTGACGAAGCTCGAATTCCGAGGGCGCCAATATCAAATATAAATTAACAACACTTACCTCAGTATAGACCCCCATACATTGTATACATACATTATTATTGTAACGTGTCCCTGTGTTTATATCGACCCCCATACATTCTATACATACATTACTATTGTAACGTGTCCCTGTGTATATATCGACCCCCTACATTCTATACATACATTATTATTGTAACGTGTCCCTGTGTATATATCGACCCCCTACATTCTATACATACATTACTATTGTAACGTGTCCCTGTGTATATATCGACCCCATACATTCTATACATGCATTACTATTGTAACGTGTCCCTGTGTTTATATCGACCCCCATACCTTCTATACATACATTTCTATTGTAACGTGTCCCTGTGTTTATATCGACCCCCATACATTCTATACATATATTTCTATTGTAACGTTTCCCTGTGTTTATATCGACCCCCATACATTCTATACTTGTATACATTACTTTTGTAACGTGTCCCTGTGTTTATATATCGACCCCCATACATTCTATACATACATTACTATTGTAACGTGTCCCTGTGTTTATATCGACCCCCATACATTCTATACATACATTACTATTGTAATGTGTCCCTGTGTTTATATCGACCCCCTACATTCTATACATACATTACTATTGTAACGTGTCCCTGTGTTTTTATATCGACCCCCTACATTCTATACATACATTACTATTGTAACGTGTCCCTGTGTTTATATTGACCCCCTACATTCTATACATACATTACTATTGTAATGTGTCCCTGTGTTTATATCGACCCCCATATATTCTATGCATACATTACTATTGTAACGTGTCCCTGTGTTTATAGATAGACCCTCATACATTCTATACATACATTTCTATTGTAACGTGTCCCTGTGTTTATATCGACCCCCATACATTCTATACATACATTACTATTGTAATGTGTCCCTGTGTTTATATCGACCCCCATACATTCTATACATACATTACTATTGTAACGTGTCCCTATGTTTATATCGACCCCCTACATTCTATACATACATTACTATTGTAACGTGTCCCTGTGCTTATATCGACCCCCTACATTCTATACATACATTACTATTGTAACGTGTCCCTGTGTTTATATATCGACCCCCTACATTCTATACATACATTACTATTGTAACGTGTCCCTGTGTTTATATCGACCCCCTACATTCTATACATACATTACTATTGTAACGTGTCCCTGTGTTTATATCGACCCCCTACATTCTATACATACATTACTATTGTAATGTGTCCCTGTGTTTATATCGACCCCCATATATTCTATGCATACATTACTATTGTAACGTGTCCCTGTGTTTATAGATAGACCCTCATACATTCTATACATACATTTCTATTGTAACGTGTCCCTGTGTTTATATCGACCCCCATACATTCTATACATACATTACTATTGTAATGTGTCCCTGTGTTTATATCGACCCCCATACATTCTATACATACATTACTATTGTAACGTGTCCCTATGTTTATATCGACCCCCTACATTTTATACATACATTACTATTGTAACGTGTCCCTGTGCTTATATCGACCCCCTACATTCTATACATACATTACTATTGTAACGTGTCCCTGTGTTTATATATCGACCCCCTACATTCTATACATACATTACTATTGTAACGTGTCCCTGTGTTTATATCGACCCCCTACATTCTATACATACATTACTATTGTAACGTGTCCCTGTGTTTATATCGACCCCCTACATTCTATACATACATTACTATTGTAATGTGTCCCTGTGTTTATATCGACCCCCATATATTCTATGCATACATTACTATTGTAACGTGTCCCTATGTTTATATCGACCCTAATATATTTTATTCATACATTACTAACTCAATGAAAATGTCGATCATTCAAATATTTTCCTTTTGGAAAGTTGAACTTGCCATCATATTTGCAGACTACGATTTTTTTCCCCGCCGAAAAAAAAACATTTAAAAAGACGTAAAAAATCTAGGTTTATATATCAGTTCCTTGATTTATTTACGAACTTCAAAAGAATAATTTTTTTTTGATTAACAACTTGTCGTCTGCAAAAGGGAAAGTAGACTCTATTTGCTGATCGGTAATCACATTTTTAATGCATCAGTTCTTTTTCGAATGAATATTTTTTGGTAAAAATTCTTGTCGTCTGCCAGCATGATGGTCAGGGACACGTTACAATATTAATGATCGACATTTTCAGATTTAGCTCCCTTTGGGTACATCTTCATTCATTATACATCATCAGTCGTCGCGTCACTAGGTACACCCACAGGGATACGTTACCATATAGAAATGTATGTATAAAATGTATGTGGGGTCATATATCGACCCCCCCCCCCCTACATTTTATACATACATTACAATTTTAACGTGTCCCTGTGTTTATATCGACCCTCATACATTCTATACATACATTACCATTGTAATGTGTCCCTGTGTTTATATTGACCCACATGCATTACTATTGTAACGTGTCCCTGTGTTTATATCGACCCCCATACATTTTATACATACATAAGTATTTTACCTTTCTCTAATATAACCCCTCCCACTACTATATATCTGTGACAGTCACAGATATATAGTAGTGGGAGGGGTTATATTCGAGAGAAGCAAAATAATTATCTGACAATCATTTCATATTGCCATAGGTTTGTGCCTAGCCCCGGTGTCCAAGACCTAGCAGAATCGGAACAAGCGAGCCTTTCCAATTTTAGAGGGCGATGAAGCTAACCAAGTACATTAAATAGTACAAATATTGACCAAAAGTACAAAAAAAAACCACCTGTACAAACATTATACTGCCATAATTTGAAATAACGTCGTAAACTATAATTACGGATGTTTGAAGCAATAATCGATGATGCAACTTAATCGTGCCTCAGGGACTTGACATTGATCGTAAACTTATACAGTTAATACCCAGGTATATAAGAGCTCAGGACTTCAAACTTATGATCGAAGTGCAAATATTATGCCACAGGGGCGTGAATCAATCAATATTGTTACTGATAGTTATGCCAAAGGTGTTTATTTTCCATATTTAAACTGTTACACAGATAAAACACTGATACGTGCGCTAGGCGTAATCCTTGATTGGGTTTTCCTTTTATAAATGCACCATCTTTGGGTATAAATCCTGGGGCATAAATGAAAAAAAAATATGACTCTGTCCAACCTAAGCCACCCTTTCGGTGGAATCTCCTTTAGCACGGCTAAGTATTTGAACGCTATTCGTTTCAAAGACGTTATAATCCCGTACAAATTAAACAATAAATACAAAGAAATAAAAGGTAAATAACTGGTTTAAAACGTTTTCATATTCTTACATTTCATTGCATTTTTCGTGTATTGATGTGCTAAAATTTGTATTATTCTTTGTAGAAGTCATATAAGAAAAAAAAATGTAAATTGAAATAATTCGTTTCGTTATTATACTCTTTCATATTTAGACACATGTTTTGAAAATAACTTGCTTGAAGCAAGTCGATGGTCGTTATAAGATATCCTTGGCTGATGCCATGAAACGTACATAAATGGAATGATGTTAAGCGTCCATTAGAATTAGATGAAAATCTCCATGGCGGTAGAATCCGCGCTTTCAGCATCAGTTCTCATTCCAGCTGAATTAAGGCTTTTGATTTGTGGTAGGTGTGTAACCAAGTCCATATCCGCGGTATACTTCGTGCGTTAGCGTGTATTGGAACCACGTCTCGTGACGGTGGCGCCCCTGTACCGACGTCACCCAAAGGCGGAAGTAAAGTCATCCGGTCCGAGTTGTAACCTGTCACTACTCCATCCATCAAGTCAGAGGCGGGTGGAATCGAGGGCGCCAAAGGGGAAATCATACAGAAAAATAACAAAATAAATCTTAAAATTGACTGCATAATTTATTTTTCACAAAAAAAAAAGAAGTTTGAACAATTCATCAATATGCAAAACAAAAAAACTTTTTGAACTAAGCCTTTCTCTCCAGTAATTGCCAGATGAGACTACTCAGTGGATGACTGTGTGTATGTATGTGACGTCTGTGCGAGCCCCCTTAAGTTACCCGGAACCATCAGAAATGTATATATCTCCCGTTAACACCTTGAAGCCGATTGGGAGCTGTAGTTGATATAGGAAAGTCGGGGCTGGTCCTCGACGGAACGCAAATGTGGCAATACAAAGGATTTTATACGAACGATAATACTTTGTGATTAACAATGAATAAGTTGTGTATTTGTGTAATTCTGGTGGCAACGGTGCTGGTCGCTGTAGATGCCTACAGCACCGGGGTGCCCAGGAAAGGATGTAATTTAAAGAAACCATACCATATAAGGAGAAATTTTACAGACTGGAATTGGGAATATGCTCCCCAATTTTCGACGCCGCCATTTCGTATATTAACAAACACAACTGTTATAAAGCCAGGGGATGCAGTGGAAGGTAAGCACTTTTATAAAAGTATTTATATTGTCTAGTTTTTATTTACTTCTAAAGACCAAAGAAAAAAAATAGAAATGTCTGTGAGACATAAATGCCTCGGCCCCCATATAAAATTAGTTCTTCATGCTTATTATGTAGGCGAAGTTTGATGACAATCAGACCTGTAGTTATTAAAGTAAGCTGGTTACATTACCACGGGACGGGACGGGGCGAACATGGGTAACACTATATGCCCCCCCCCCCCCCCCCCCCATTAATAGCGGGGGAATAAAAAAATTAAAAATGGAATATTTACATTCAAACACAGCATTACTAGTAAACAAGATAAATGCTTGTGGTGCTTACCGATGGCTATATTGAATCACAGTTGCTTGAGTTTCTGTCAGTTTATAAAAAATGTTTATATATATGGAGCCGCAGCCCATTACAGAATGTACTGTAATGTGAGGCTCATTTCACACATATATATTTATTATTTACTGACAGAAACTCAAGCAACTGTGATTGAATGAATCTCATTCAGCATATAGCAATGCCAAACTGAATAGACAAATTCGCTTTGAACTGTATTTCTACTACAACTGTATTTTGAATCCGTTTATCGTATGAAAAATTCATGTTAATTTCCCATTAATCAGCATATAGTTCATACAATTTATAGAACAACCTTCTAGTCGTCGGCGTCAGTCCGTCAAACTTTAAAAACATTTATATCACAATCCCTGATGGCATTCCAATTTGTCAAACAGGGTTAAAATGGCATATGATAATATCCTAGTGTTTCACACTACTGACATCGACGTATTTAGACATCATACCCAAACCGAGGTAACGTGTAGCGTCATCACTCACACAAACGGGAGTGTTACGTTATCATACTCACAACGACATATAGCTTCATTATGGAACCTACAACACCGTCTGTTACGTTATCATACTCACAACGACATATAGCTTCATTATAGAACCTACAACACCGTCTGTTACGTCATCATACTCACAACGACGCGTAGCGTAATGCAACATCTTTCAAGTCACAATACCAACATTGACGTGTTACGTCATCAAACACAGCGTCATGTTACGTCATTATAAACAAGAACGACGTTTAGCATCACTAAATTCCCAACATCGTGTTACGTCACATACTCAGTTCCCATATCGACGTGGAGTGTCATATCAAAGAACGTTGTTTTGTCACGTCACATAAGGAAAACGACAGATTGTCTGTGAGGTCAAGATTGACAATACCCATTTTGTCATTTTACACCAAAGATCCTGCTCTTTCATTGGTCTTTTTTATGTGAAAACAAGACCATTCTACAATTTGCAGTTCCTCACCGAATGCGACCGCCATAGCAAGGTTACTCGCATATAACCAAAATATGAAATGCTAGTGTCCAGTAGTGTAGGAAAAAAAGCCCAAACAAAACACTTCTTTGATGTAGGTCAAAGGTCAAAACGTAGGCCACAGTGATCTACTATTATATATGACACACCTCCCCACTAAGGTGAACCCATTACGCCAAATATGAAGTGCCAGTAATAAATGAAATAGAGCATGGGCAATATTTTCTTTGATGTAGGTCAAAGGTCAAAATGTAGGTCAAACTGACCTACTTTTGATACATGACACACCATCTAACTAAGGTGAACCATTGCCCCAGTTATAAGTTCCAGTGACAAATAGTGTAGGATTTAAAGCCCGGATAATATAGTGGGAGGACGGACGGAAGGAAAGACTGACACAACACCAAACACCCCCCCCCCCCCCCCTGGGGACAAGTACATTGTAAATTAATGTAACAAGTGCTTATTGTCGGAATTGAGAAATGTGCTCAACAAGGTTAAATGACGACCAAACATATCTTGGAATGATATTTTTTTATGTTAAGTATATACGTCACTTCTTGTGGATAGGGAATTCTGGTGAATTGAATGAGTACACATCGGTGCTTATGGGCAGGAAATACCGGTCAGTTTCTCTGACTGTCAGAGGAAACGTCACCTTTGTGTGGTCAGTGATGTCCGATATGTTAATATGACGCTTGAAGAGTTAAACTTGTATTCTTGTGGGCGAGTTGGCTTTGTATGACGTAAAGAGATGAAACGTCACTGTTTGTGTTTGGGGAATTCAATTGCGTCGGCATGACGTCCAATGATAATACGTCATTGCTCGTGGGCGGAAACGGACACAGATGACGGGTTGTTGTCCTGGCTACCTTGTTAGGTCAGCATGGTGACCTATGACTCATTGCAGTTCCATCCAAGCATCATTAAATCAGCTGATGTTCGGTCAACTTCTAGACTTGGCTCAACGCCGTCTTTCATATTGTTGTCTCCTTTTAGCTATTACCTCAATGAACGCATAATTGACGCAATATCGTCAACCAGTTTCTGTTTTCGATTATATTTTATCATTAGATTCATAACTGGTATTGTACATATTTTCAGCCTCCATATACACGTACATTGTTTATTTTAAAGGAATAAAAAAGACACAGACTACATCCGTACTTCTCATTGTGATATTACAGATGCGATGTCAATAAATCGATCAATCAAGAGATCGGGTGACGATATCAGAACCTGACGTTAGGGTAATATACCAGGCGGTATCATGTATGTTTGACCCCCGCGGCACGTTGTACCGTACGTCGCATGACTGTCCAGTTTGACCTCGGGTGACCTCCAAACATACCCGGGTGGTCAATATACTGAAGTTTATTATCAGCCGTGTATCAATACCATTAGGACTCTGTATTGTACAGAGATCATCTGTAGCGGCGTTAAACTCGTAACTAACTAACTAACTAATTGATATAAGTCTCTGGTTAAGCGTTAAGAACCCATGGTCATCGAAATCACATTATTTCAGCGTGATATTCTTGTCATTTGTTTTCAAAAATCTCAAAAACCTGGCCCCAACATCGAAATTCTGCCGTCTTGTCTCTCCATGTTTTCTTGAAGTCGATCCTTGACGTCATTTCCTTAATATAATGACAATAATATAATTTTGGCTGAGGTATATGGTGATTATAACGGCCACGACCTTATTTGCTTAATATTTGTGATACAGACATGAGTGATATCGGTTACGAGTACATTTGACTGATTTCTATATATAAACTCCCGGAAACGGGGCGATAAACTACTAACCGCAGTCATTAAACCACATGGGTCTTTGAATACCGAATCAGATTCAGATATATATGATTTAACTTCCGGGTGAGCGAGTAGAACGATTAACAAGTTTTCTCAATCTTCGAATACATCAGTACTTACACCTTATTTAATAATGATGGAACCAAAACGATTCTGTCGGAAATTCTGGTGTCAAGCCACAACACTTCGTGAACATTTACAGTGAATTAAAAAAAAAACCACATAAAGTCTTATGATCAATTCAATATGGATTGACTAGCAGGTCCTCTTAAAGGCCCAATATACGTAACTTTCGGCAAATTTTGAAGCGAAAATCAAGCCTTACAACTTATTATATTTATAGATTTAGTTAAGATTAACTGATATCAGCAATATTCAAGATGTTTTTTTTAGCGGTTACCGGTACAGCAGCAGTTGAAACACGGTATTTGTAAACACGCGTCCATTTTGAACTGTCTTCTACCTTCGGTTTGTTGTTGAAGTGGGCCCCACATGAATGATTTTCAGTTCTTTGGATTTTTTTGTCAAAAGCTTCTTGTTAGTTACCGCTCAGGTTTACTTCGTTAAGGCTTATTTTTGCATGGTTATCAACTGGATTTTTTTTCAGAATTTTTTCAGAATTACGATAATTTCCCTGAAGTTACGTATATTGGGCCTTTAAGTTGTCCCAGCAGGTAGGATGTTAGAATTGTACCCGATGCCTTCATCGTAAGAGGCGACTTAATCTGGGATACTATCTTTTCTCTTTCTGAAACAACTTTCTCCTTCCTAATGTTTCGCATGACACAACCTCACTTTTGGCCATTAGTTGAGCGTTCGCCCCTATGAGGAAAGCTTTGGGTTTTATCTCCTGGCTGAGACATACCAGAGTCTAGACAAGATGGTAGTTATTTGTACTACTCTCTGCCATAGGGACCCGGTATTGTATCACGTTGTACCGTACGTCGTATGACTGTCCAGACTTTTCTCAACGACAGGCCAAAACTGAGATAGTGTCAAGGGAGACATAAGGAAGGAGAAAGTTGTTTAGGAAGAGCTGCACTGTTGTTTGATTCTCATTTATATATCGCTACATACAGGAACAGTCGATTTATATTTGTTAACCGTGTTAGATATATATCGCTGCTATTAATCACAGATCATGGTTGATATTTAACCATTGAACGTCCTTCAGATTGGATTATCAATATGAATGCAATTTGGATGCCAGATGAATATTTATCTCGCACCCAGATTGCATTCATATTGACAATAAATATATTCTGACAGGCGTTCAATGGTTATACATGTACATAATAGAAGAGTTTTTTGAAAATAATAATCACCTTAATGTTTAACGTTAAGTTATATATTGCATCTGAGGCGACGTGGAAAGCGAAATGGCCCCAAAAGGACGTCATGCTATTGTCCAATGGTCGTGACTGCATCTCTACTACTGTGAATACAGTCCAAATTAACACGTGTTTAATGGGGAAGCTATCATGCAAAATGTAAATATGAAAATATAATTGTGTTACAAGATACCGTTGTTATTTCTGCGATATTGTTCCAATATCCTATTAGAAAACACATTATCAGTCCATCGTCTATTTTCGCTTCAGCGGTAAGTGTTATCAGTAGTTGCATTGAAAATGTAGTGTTGTTTGGTTTTCGTGAACAGGTTTATTTGTGCCTTAATTTCCTTATTTATCGCTACAACAAATTTAAGATGGGGGAAACATGAATATTTTGGGCGTTTGTCCGTAACGGAGGTAGCATGTAACACTTCGGGTTTAAAATGTGATTTGGCCCGATAATGAGATAAAAAGTAAGACTGTGATTTTTTAATGATATTACGTATTTGTTCCTCTGTTAACAGTAACGATATCCCCAAAGACGAAACAAGATGCTTTCAAAGGCTTCTTCCTCCAAGTGGTTCCGGAGAAGAGTCTCTTCGACTCCCCGCGCGGGAGGTGGACGGCTGACGGAATGGCCCGCCCCTTCCGGTGTCAGATGGTGGACGGGGACAGCATCAGTCACGCGAACAGCAGGTGGAAAGGCAACATCACCATGATCTGGCACGCGCCAACAGACTTTAAGGACTTACAAGACAACCTAGTTGTTAGGTGTGTGTTACCATGGTGATTTTCACCTTAATTATCTTGTTCCTGAAATTTGAAGTAAAATTGTTTCATTTGTTTGGAGTTTCTATTTGGTTAACCTTACGTAATACAGTGTAATAAAACTGACCACTATAGAAGGTTTAATGTCACTGACTATTTTTTTGGTTTCTGTTATTGCAAAAACGCATCCAACCAACTGCTGTTTGTTCGGATCTAGTGCCAATTTTGGTTCGCACCGTCGTCATAATGTATTAGACCTATATTCATTTCTCTAAGGGTTGCCTAATTCAGTTTAAATTTGCAATTCTCGGTTTATTTTCTGTGATGACTTATGAAAAACGTGTAATAAAATTTCACTTCCGGTGTAAACTAGCGACTCAATGTTCATGTTTTTCCTTACAGGGGCTCCATAGTTCGGAAGTATGACGAATACTGGGAGAGCGTCCAGTCCAAGGCTTTGATGATAGATCGTAAGTTTTTATTGGGTTAGAATTCGATTTTTTACCTACTGGACTTTAGAGATGCTTTTCTGTATTGATCCAGCTGATCACGTTAAATTTGAATACACGATAATCTTACCCTTTCTCATCTAGAAATAATCACCTCATAATTTGACGAAAATCAGAAAACTACTCATTCTATTCTCACTATTTGTTGCTTTTCTGTGAATATGTATTTATACAGTCTGATCAGCAGGTTAAAAAAATATTTTCAAAACTCATTTACGTACCTCCGGTTTTGATATTAAAGAAACAGCCAACTATTGCAAACGTTTTATTTAGCCATTCTTACTTTTGATCATACGTCTGCCTACATGTATTGCTTTCCCATTACCCATTTTATATTTATTGAACGTTTCTGGACTTTCGTTTCAGAAATCAAAGACTCGCAGGCCAAAAAAGATTTACTTGACCAGCTTGCAAAAGAGTTCGGAAAGGACAAGGCAGAACAACTGTTGGCTATCTTAGAGGTTAAGGTCATGGAAGATGATTTGGCGGGAATAACCTCTACTTCCTTGACGGACAATAGTGCCACAAGCGGCTCAACAGGAAGCGCGACAAGTGGTGCGACAGGTGGCACAGCTAGTGTAGTCACCACCGTGGCACCCCCGGCTACCACGCCTCCTCCACCATCCACCAATGTTAACAATAAGATCGAAGAGGTGGCTGGCGGAGATCAAGGGTTGTTGTCTAAAGTTACTGGTCTTGTCAAAAACCCGAGTATTCTAAGCACTGTGAAGAACCTGATGGGAGGCGGCGGTGGAAGTGGGGGCGGAGGGCTAGGCGGACTGGCTAGTCTTGCCGGAAGTGTCCTTGGCGGAGGAGGAGGAGGAGGCGGTGGTGGTGGTGGTGGCTCGGAGAGTCTCATCTCGAGCATGCTCGGAGGCGGCGGAGGCGGGGGACTACTTTCCAGTATGCTCGGTGGAGGTGGTGGCGGCGGACTTGGCGGACTCACAAGTCTGATTCCAATGCTGGGGGCCGGTAAGATGTTGTCCGGGATGCTTGGAGGAGGAGGAGGTGGCGGAGGCGGAGGATTTCTTTCATCTCTTCTCGGAGGTGGTCGCAGTAAAAGTAATAATGACGATATGTTTGGAGGTATGGGAGGTATGTCAGGAGGTATGGGAGGGATGTCAGGAGGTATGGGAGGTATGTTCGGCGGACAGCAAGGCATGATGGGAGGATCCTCCCAAGGTATTAATGGAATGATGGGAATGGGAGGAGGGGCCGGGGGAGGCGCGCCATCTGGCGGAAATCCCTTAGCAAGCATATTGGGCAATCCTGGCGCGATGGCTGGTATATCTTCCATGTTACAAAACATGGGAGGATCGCCAGGAGGAGGAGGAGGTGGTGGTGCAGGCGGCGGAAGCCTGATGAACATGCTTGGAATATCTGACCCATCCGGTGGAGGAGATTCAGGTCGGCCCAGACCGGAACTATTGGAAAATACGCAAGGTACTAGAGCCCAACCAGGACCTAACGCTGGTCTGAATAACGCACTTTCTCAGGTCATGGGCATGCTTGGCGGATCCAGTGGATCTGGAGGGCAGTCCAATAGTGGCCCTTCTCAATGGCAGAACCAAAACCAGCAATATCAACAAGGAGGATATTATCCCCAACAGCAACAGTATCCACAGCAACAATATTACAATCCACAGGACCAGTACCAGCAAGGCCCGTACTCTCCACAATACAACCAACAGGGCGGAAATCAGTGGGGTAACCAAGGGCAACAGAATGGATTTGGCGGTAATCAGTGGGGAAATCAAGGGCAACAGCCAGGCAATAATGGAGGCCAGTGGGGTAACCAATGGAGTAACCAGGGCAACCAAGGATCAAATGGTAATCAGTGGGGCAACCAAGGATCAAACGGTAATCAATGGGGTAACCAGGGAAACCAGGGACCTAACGGAAATCAATGGGGAAACCAAGGGTCTAATGGTAACCAATGGGGTAATAATCAGGGAAACCAAGGGGGAAATCAGTGGGACAACCAAGGGAATCAGGGATCTAACGGAAACCAGTGGGGAAACCAAGGAAACCAGGGACCAACTGGCGGAAACCAGTGGGGTAATCAAGGAAACCAGGGTCCAAACGGAAATCAATGGGATAACCAAGGAAACCAAGGTCCAAGCGGAAATCAATGGGATAACCAAGGAAACCAAGGTCCAATTGGAAATCAATGGGATAACCAGGGACCGCCCTCTGGAAGCCAGATCAACAACGGACAACAAAACGGCTTCGGTGGTCTTCCATTTAACAATCAAGGCCAGTCAAACCAAAATGTGTTCCAGCCACCGAATGGTAACGACATGTCCGGTCCACCTCCGCCTGGTAATGGATTCGGAGGAAACACTGGCCCAGCTAGCCCAGCTGTCCAGCCAACAAACCCACAGGGCCCACTACCGCCACCGTCTGGTGGCGGAAGTGGATTCCCTCCAGGCGGGGCTTTAGACAATCTCCTCAATAGCGGTGGTTCCCCCGGAGGGGGCTTGGATCTGAATGGACTGTTAGGAGGGGGTGGACTCGGTGACCTTTTAGGAGGAGGCGGAGGAGGGGGAGGAGGCGGCGGCGGGTTACCCGACCTGTCAAGTGTGATGGGCTCAGACGGAAACATAGACATGGGGAGTGTAAAGAACCTTATGAGTGATCCTAATGTAATGAACCAAGTCAGCGGAATGCTGGGATCGCTAGGAGGTGCTGGCGGGGGAGCCGGGGGATTACAAGATATGTTAGGAGGGCTCATGGGAGAGGACGGGGGCGGTCTACAGGATATGTTAGGAGGACTTATGGGTGACGGTGGGGGCGGTATACAGGATATGTTGGGAGGTCTGATGGGAGGGGGAGGAGGAGGAGGGGGAGGAGGAATGGACATGAGTAGCATCATGGGAATGTTAGGATAAAAGTAAGCGATCCGATATTTCTTCTAAAAGTTTTCTGCTCATCGGATCCATGAAATCTGACAGTCAGTTACATCGCCACATAGTACGTAACAAAAGGAGGGCGAACAGGACAATCACCTTGTGAAGCTAGGCTGTGAAAACCATTTATATATCAATCAATATATTGATAATTCTCAAGATATTTGTTGGTAAAATGAAAAATATTCTGATATTCAATGACATTTTGTTTTATTTCTTAATTTAATAGCGACATGGACAAGACAATGGATTAAAATCGTGTAGGCCTATATAACAACAGAAGATGTATTAAAATGTGATAATTGTTCATAAACTACAGTAGTTAGTTTTTGTAGGGTAGGAAGGGGTCCCGAATGTGTCTCAGTGGTTTTCATGCTGTTTGGTCATTTTCTGACTTTGGAGTTACTTATCCATTCGCTGCAACAACATATTAACTTTGTTTTGTGGGTGTTGAACTTCAGCCCTCTAGATGATAAAACAGGGAGCTTGTTAACAGCACAATGTTTGTCGCATACCCTCCTCCCGACACGGAGCCGATAACGGGATTCAGCTATATTTGGGTCTAAACCAAAGAGTTCCGTGTTTTAGGAGTTGAAATCGACCTCCAGTAAAACTGTCAACCCTATATCTAGTCTTAAATCTACTAAAACCTTATCAAAACACAATATCATAAAGCATTATACATCACACCGGACACCTTAGTTCAGGTCAAAATATAGTTTTAGATATAATGTTCAGGTCCGTGTGCAGGTATAGGAGTAGAATTACAAGGACAATTTTTTTTTTGAATTGTAGGTTGCTTTTATCGATAATGTTGGGTTTTTTTTGGTGTTTTATTTCAACTTCAATTTGAAGAAAATGTTCGAATTTCCTATAAAAGCCAGCAACCTATGATAACCTGGGTAATCAGCATGAGATATCTTGCTAATGAAAACATATTCGGGCCTCTCTACCTAAATTATTTTTTACACTCAGTGAGTGTCCTGACCTAGTACTTGGTACTAGGACAAAATTGTCTTACTTAAATATTTAAAAACTTACAAAGTTATCATAAGAAGGTCGTATTATTTATTTATTTATTTAAACCGTTTTTGTTTTCTAGTTCAACTTTGTTATTTCTTTGTTTCAAGTTTTACTGTCTAACATAAATAGAAAAGTGTGTGTAATCTTATTATTTATTTTTACAAATAAAAAAAACGCAAAAGCTTAATGAATATAGCGTGTTGTTGATGTGTCGTTTATGGTATTCCTTTATCTAAATATCCCCACACCACCGAATGACTGATAGAATCATTTCCAGCTAACCATCGGGATTGAAGAATCGCCCCTGTGTAATATATATTTACTCTGTCTACATTGTACAGGGGGAATTGATTACTTTTCTCCCACACGTTTCCTATCGCAAAATAAGCTGTAATGGTATGACATTGATGATGGTGCAATGCAATATGTGACCAAATTGGCGACGTTACTCTGGATACACTACATAAAATGATGACGCGATAGGCCTAATGATCATGACGTTTTAGAGAGCAATGCAGGTTTATCTTTCCCTCAGCAAAAACAGGAATGTACATGTGAAGTTTGGGGAAAACTATTGTCTCCTCTCCTGACTCTCTTACAAATCCGTCGACAAGCTGATTGAACGTTTTTTCCGAAAGTCCGGTGTTGACCTGCATTTTCTTGTATGACGTGACGTCAGTGTATTGGTGATGTGACGTTATAATATCGGTACGAATTTGATGGCAAACTTCAAACGAGGCATCGTATAGGTGTGCTTATCATTATTATTTATTTCAGGTGACAAGAAAATTATGGAAACGCTTCGCGTTAAATTTACCTCGAGCTCCATTGGATTTATGATCTCATAAACTAAACAAAATCAAAGGTTAATTCTTATATTTACAGTATTTTTTCTGTAAATGGTTCATAACTATTCTGTTAAATATAGCTCCATGTGCCGACATATGTTTTATTTCAAAACTGACAAACGTGAAAACGGTTCGATAAATGTAACAGCATGAAGTTTGCATAAGCCGTGGTTAGGCCTAACCCCTGCCACCAATTGAAGTTAATTTTCTAAGCAACATATACCTTGATAGCAATGTTTCATTTTAACAATAATTTCTTAACTGTTTATGAGGCTGAGCGTGAAATGGGAATATGGTGGTGAAAAGCTTATGTCAGCGACAGTGACATTTGTTTTGAGTTTTTGACTTGGTATGCAAGTATTTTTTCAGATATTAGGGCTATTAATTAAAATATTTACCTCAGGCTTGAGTTCTCCAAAATAGATATTTTCTATCAAAGGTTAGATTTCCATCCTATTACTTTTATGTAATGCTTAAATAGCAACTTTCAAACAAATCCATCAATCCTTTCTGAAGTTATCGTCTTGAAACCAAAATTTTGATGAAAACTATATATTTTAAGCAACACTGACCTTTCTAGTTGAACTTTTGACCCCAAACTCAATTCCACTCAAAATTTACTCAAAAGCTAACATTGTATGAAGTTTAAACCAAATCCATCAATCCTTTCTGAAGTTATCACTTGGAAACCAAGATTAGACGAAAATATCTATTTTTAGCAACAGTGACCTTCATAGTTGACCGTTTGACCCCAAACTCAATTCTACTCTGTATTACCTAATAAGCTATCATTGTATGAAGTTTCAACCAAATCCATCAATCCTTTCTGAAGTTTTCTCTGAAAACCAATATCCAGACAGACAGGCGGAGACAAACACCGTAGTTCCCTCCAGGGGACTGATAACACACTTTTCCTACCCTAAACAGCTCCAGGGGACTGATAACACACTTTTCCTACCCTAAACAGCTCCAGGGGACTGATAACACACTTTTCCCACCCTAAACAGCTCCAGGGGACTGATAACACACTTTTCCCACCCTAAACAGCTCCAGGGGACTGATAACACACTTTTCCCACCCTAAACAGCTCCAGGGGACTGATAACACACTTGTCCCACCCTAAACAGCTCCAGGGGACTGATAACACACTTGTCCCACCCTAAACAGTTCCAGGGGACTGATAACACACTTGTCCCACCCTAAACAGCTCCAGGGGACTGATAACACACTTGTCCCACCCTAAACAGTTCCAGGGGACTGATAACACACTTTTCCCACCCTAAACAGCTCCAGGGGACTGATAACACACTTGTCCCACCCTAAACAGCTCCAGGGGACTGATAACACACTTGTCCCACCCTAAACAGCTCCAGGGGACTGATAACACACTTGTCCCACCCTAAACAGCTCCAGGGGACTGATAACACACTTGTCCCACCCTAAATAGCTCCAGGGGACTGATAACACACTTGTCCCACCCTAAACAGCTCCAGGGGACTGATAACACACTAATCCCCACCCTAAACAGCTCCAGGGGACTGATAACACACTTTTCCCACCCTAAACAGCTCCAGGGGACTGATAACACACTTGTCCCACCCTAAACAGCTCCAGGGGACTGATAACACACTTGTCCCACCCTAAACAGCTCCAGGGGACTGATAACACACTTGTCCCATCCTAAACAGTTCCAGGGGACTGATAACACACTTGTCCCATCCTAAACAGCTCCAGGGGACTGATAACACACTTGTCCCACCCTAAACAGCTCCAGGGGACTGATAACACACTTGTCCCACCCTAAACAGCTCCAGGGGACTGATAACACACTTGTCCCACCCTAAACAGCTCCAGGGGACTGATAACACACTTGTCCCACCCTAAATAGCTCCAGGGGACTGATAACACACTTGTCCCACCCTAAACAGCTCCAGGGGACTGATAACACACTAATCCCCACCCTAAACAGCTCCAGGGGACTGATAACACACTTTTCCCACCCTAAACAGCTCCAGGGGACTGATAACACACTTGTCCCACCCTAAACAGCTCCAGGGGACTGATAACACACTTGTCCCACCCTAAACAGCTCCAGGGGACTGATAACACACTTGTCCCACCCTAAACAGTTCCAGGGGACTGATAACACACTTGTCCCATCCTAAACAGCTCCAGGGGACTGATAACACACTTTTCCCACCCTAAACTGTTCCAGGGGACTGATAACACACTTTTCCCACCCTTAACAGCTCCAGGGGACTGATAACACACTTTTCCCACCCTAAACAGCTCCAGGAGACTGATAACACACTTTTCCCACCCTAAACAGCTCCAGGGGACTGATAACACACTTTTCCCACCCTAAACAGCTCCAGGGGACTGATAACACACTTTTCCTACCCTAAACAGCTCCAGGGGACTGATAACACACTTTTCCTACCCTAAACAGCTCAATCTAACACACAGAAATGTGAGAACAATAGAATCGTAACCCAAGGGTAAGATTTATTGATTTTAAGCCGAGTACTAAACTTCAAAAAGTTGTATCTCCAAGAGTTGAGATTTCTGTCTACATTACAAAAGGGTGAGTGACTTGTTTCTCCAACACCTTCCTATCAGGAGTGCACCACACCATCATCAATGGCAGATGTAGCCGAGTTTCCTCTAGGCCTTGACATGTTCACCAGAGTCTTTGGTTTTCAATGGTTCAAAATATCCCATCTGAGCAGACACCAGTTAAGACACTGCTTTTATATAGCAGTGTGCTTTGATCTGTCCCCTGCACCAAACATTTATTTATCAAAATATCTGAATATTGTGTCTGGGCCAGAGGAAACTCAGGCTACTGCAGACGAAATATGACCAATTCATTTTTTATCCTTTCTATTGGTTTATTTTCAAAGTATTGTTTTATTACAATCATGTACACATTTCATTTTACACAATCAATTCCTTTCTCACACATTCACTCCTTCAGTAAGTGGCATTTCATGATAATCACACTTGTCAATATATTTTCTTTAAACAAAGACTCATAAACAGCACAAAACATTTGCTCATAAAAACAGTTCTCCAACACGACTCTACACCACCAGTAAATCACCTTAGGACCATATAATAGTAACTTTAAACCTTCTACCGGTAGTCCCTTCAGGATATGGATCTAGTCACATGACCACAAAATTACAAGACACAATCATGACGCATTGTCTGGAAGTGCTGCAGCATGTCAGCCTCATGAGCGAAGCTCAGGACTTTCAGTCCAATAGTGATGTAGCACATCAGTCACATGACCAAATCTCATGAGATACTGTCCAATAGTGATGTAGCACATCAGTCACATGACCAAATCTCATGAGATACTATCCAATAGTGATGTAGCACATCAGTCACATGACCAAATCTCATGAGATACTATCCAATAATGATGTAGCACATCAGTCACATGACCAAAGCTCATGACATACTGTCCAAAAGTGATGTACCACATCAGTCACATGACCAAATCGTATGACGCTGTTTGATCGAGATGTAAATCACATGACACTCTGTCCGGGAGCGCGGTCCTCGTCCACATGGATGCTGACAATATGGTACCCGGGGATCATGGCCAGCCCCAGGATTCTAGGATCTTCTTTCTTACCACTGTCTGAAATTTAATTGGAAAATTGGTTTTAATTCTAAAATGACACTAGGTTATCTGTTCAAAGATATACATAGTTAGTTTGCACTTGATCGACCGTTGACCCGGAGCAAAAAGGCATTCCTTTTGTACCCTGCAGTCTTACCAAATACGCTGATCATTTTCTATAGCGAGACAGGCATATTTTAAGTGTCACGTAAGCAATATCTCTGATATTTAACGGTTTAAAAGTTACAGCACAGGAAACATCTCATTGTTAGCTACTGTCATTCTCATACTTCTGGCCCTGGTTTCATCAACGTTCCTTTACTTAAGGAAACTCCTTAACTTAAAAATCTCCATAGGAAAGCATTACAGAATTTAAGGGGAAAATCCTTAGTTAAGGGACTTTCCTTAAATTCTGTAATGCTTTCTTATGGAGATTTTTAAGTTAAGGAATTTTTTTAAGTTAAGGAACATTGATGAAACCGGGGCCTGGGGTTACCCTCACTCTCATCACGTCGGAATATGTCATATCTTATCTGAAGGTTCCGCATGTGGATCAGATTGGCACAAAAGTTGCCATTGGGTGTATGTATAACATATAAATTGTCTTGGTTGGGTGTTGAGTGTCACTCCTCGTTAATCCTCATAGGATATACCAGCCTCAGCGATTGGTCAGTTTTTATCAAATCAAAGTTAGTTGCACACTTTCAATTTTGCAATGACATATTCCATGATACAGAAAGAGAAATGAGCATAACCCCTGAACTGTCCAGGATGAACTACTGAAGCTTTCTGTGAAACAAACAGCTATATTTCAATTCTAAGGAGAGAAACACAGTTTTATAGAAAGAACAAGAGATCCCAAAGGGATCTTAGCATCCTGTGCTCACTCTAGCCATTAGCATTTTCGTTATTAACGAAATGAAATGCTTATTTGCTAAAAGAAAATATATGCCTTTAGCTACTTTTGCTAATGGAATCTGTGTTGAATAAACCATTTTCATAAACAATGACTCCCTATAAATGTATAAGAATTGATCCAATTCAATGAATGGTATGTTAAATAGATCAGAACTTTTATCAATATTGACGCTTGAATTTTGACTCTACTAATGAGTAAAAGTTGCTAAAGGAAATTCTTATTTGCTAAAGGAGAAAAGTGGTCTTTAGTGACTTTTGCTAAAACATTTAAAGATTAGAGTGAGCACAGGCATCTGCCATTGATGATGCTCATTTGTCCATTGGATCTTTTCTTAAATACATATAGTTCCAAGGATCAATTTTTGTCATTTTTAGGGCTAATAAAGCGTTGCTTTGATTTAAACATATTTATCTAGAAAATCAGGGAAGGAGAAAATAACTGTTGAAACTCTTGCAAAACATGCTTTTGTGATGAATCAGAGTCTTGATGCTTCCCAGTTATAAAGTATGCCATATTTTATTTCTAGTTAGTAGCACCACCCCCAAACCCACGTTTTCTTCAACAGCTGATTGAAGCAAGCATCCAAGGTGGCATCCCATTTAACAGATAACATGCACATTCGTCAATAAAAGACTTATATTGGGGTCCGCTAATATAGATTCTTCCCAAAAACTTTGAACGAGTACTAGTACAATAGTTCCTTCCTTCATTTGATGGGAGACATAATGTAATCATTTATGAGTTCATTTTACCTGGTGATCGCAAATACTCCTCACAGGAACCTAGGATCACATTTCTGTCTCGGTCAGTACACAGAAATACACCTAAAGAAGGACAGAAACAAAATCGATAAATGCATATAACCTAGTACATGTGAAAATAAGAGGACTGTATTGCTCACCTGGGTATGTTGTACATTTGTAGGTAATCATGGTAAATTATTTTCCAAAACAGATCCCAGGGACATGACAAGACCCCAAAACCAATCCTCGAAGCATATCTGCACACTGTTTTCCTAAGCGAATCCTACCAGGTCCAGTCTCTCTGTCCCAAGAGGAATAAAGCCCACTAAACTACGAGGGGTGTTCCATAAATAATGTCATCTGTGCTTTATATCGCGGAAATCGTGCAATTTATACACAAAACCACCTCGTGTCAATTGAGTGATCACTGGCTCGTGACACAGGTAAATATCCCATCCACACGTTCACTGGCTTAGGTACAGTGTACATCGTTTCATAGCCTATTCGTTAGACTAGACACAAAATCACAGGAAAACGAGCTGAAAATGTTGTTGAAATTAGGGCCTATATAAAAGGTAGGTCATTACTCGGCATAAAGGCTGTAGATATTCACCGCGAGGTGTGTGACATTTATGGGGAGGGCCAAATGTCTCACAGGACTGTTTGTAGGTGGGTAGGTAAATTTAGT
Source organism: Mimachlamys varia (assembly GCA_947623455.1). Lineage (NCBI taxonomy): Eukaryota > Metazoa > Mollusca > Bivalvia > Pectinida > Pectinidae > Mimachlamys > Mimachlamys varia. The sequence continues at coordinate 5,327,401 of OX392542.1, read as the reverse complement.
GCTTTGCAGCAGCAACTGAAAGATGCTGCTCGCCCAGGTCGTCCTGCAACAACTACGAACAAAGGTAACATAGAAAAAATCTGAAATATCCTCCAAACTGATGCTCCATTCACCGTAAGACAATTGGCTCGAATGACAAACTTGTCGTTAGCAAGAGTTCATGCAATTTTGAAGAAACACCTAAAAGTTAGAAAGATAAATGCAAGATGGATACCCCATTTGTTAACGGATGAGCAAAAGAAGACGTGTGTAACAATGGCAAAAAAACTTCTCAAAATGTACCCAAAATATAGTAAAAAGGCTTTTGATAATATAGTCACTGGTGATGAGACCTGGGTGTATTATTTTGAACCAAAGTGGAAGGTTGCCAACAGAATATGGGCCACTAAAAATGCCAGACGCCCAAGTATTGCCAAACGAATACGAACGGTAAAGAAGGTTTTGTATGCTATTTTTTTCACTAATAAGGGTCCAGCTATTCAAATCCCGGTGCCAAAAGGCAGAACGGTCACAGGCAAGTTCTATAAAACCTTTGTTCTGAGAAAGTTGAAGAACTACTACAAAAGTCGCCGCCCCAAAACAGGACTTAAGTATGTCCGACTTTTGCATGATAATGCACCCGCTCACAAGGTACCTATTGTGACTGACTTTTTGGAGTCAGAGAAGGTTACCGTCCTTCCGCATCCTCCGTATTCGCCAGACTTGGCCCCCTGCGACTATTTTCTCTTTCCAAAACTTAAATATCATTTATCTGGAAGGAGATACAATTCGAGAAATGCCCTTGGATCTGCTGTTTATCAGTGTCTGATGGGTGTACCCATTGAAGAGTATGAAAAATGCTTCCAAAAATGGATTGACTGGCTAAAAAGGTGTGTTCTGGCTGGCGGAGAGTATTTTGAAGGGCAGAGCAAATTAAAATGAACAAAAGCACTTCCGCTATATGAGCACTGATGCAAGTGACATTATTTTTGGAACACCCCTCGTACACTAAACTGGGTCCTTTTCACCCAAAAATGCCTCAAATCATATCTTATTGTTCCAGGATTTTTATGAATTTCTGCTCTAGATCAGGCCCAAGAAACCCACACCTACCATTTATACGAAATGTATTCCCCTTTCCTAAGGAAGCTTTTTACAAGTCAAAATCTGCTCAGTCCTTCATGACTAGAAGAGATTTTTAATATCAAGAGGCCTAGAGGGTCTGTTTCGCTCACCTGGATACCTTGGTATATACATATAGGTAATCATGGTGAAATATTTTCCAAAAAGATCACGTGGACAGGGACAGACCCAAAGACCAATCCTTAAAGCATCTGTATAAATTTAAGTTTGGTTAATGGGCGAGTATCTCAAACAGTTTTCAAGTTCAACTCAGAAACTAGGTCCCTACTTCCTCGATATCCACATCACATCAAAGGGTCTAAACAGTCTCGAGCTCATTGCCATATCAACAAGGTGGCGAACACAAAGCCTTTAGTTTTGCCATGATATATTCTAGGGATGGAGAGAGTGTAGGTGATCGTAACCCCTTGATACCAAGGTGAGGGCCCTAGGGCTGTGGCTACACCCTGATATTAGTGCTAATACAGTCTGTATTAGCACTAATATCAGGGTGTAGCCACAGCCCTAGGGCCCTCACCTTGGTATCCAGGGGTTACGAACAGTGTATCATGTTTTGGGGTGGGAAGACTGATCAAGCGTGGCAGAGCCTGGAATCAAATTTATATCATGATTGGGATTGTCTCTCTATGCCCAGCAATTGTGTATACATGTATAGTTTTGGGTGGGGATCTCAACCCTCTAAAAGTTATGACTCAGGAATCAAGTCTGCAAGTGCATGGTGGACCCTGGGGGCAAATCTAAACTCATGATTGTGATTATCTCTTAATGTTCAGCAATTGTATACTTTTGGGGTGGGGATCTCAATCATTTGAAAGTTATGATTCAGAAGTGGATTCTGCAAGGGTGGGGCTCACCCAGGACCAATCATAATATCATGATTGTGTTAGTCAATTCGTGCTAAGCAATGGTATATATATGTATTGTTTTAGAATGGGGATTACAACCAAATCCAAATTAACCATGCTAATTTGTAGAATCAATATTCCCTGCCTTTCTTAAGGGGGCAATCATATAGTATGGCATAAGCTTACCAACAGTCATTCAGCCAAGATGCACTAAAAAGTTGAATTTCTCATTGTAATCACTGAATAAACAGCTATTTGCAATCTGTCATTAAACTTAATCAGACTTTGATGGTATGTGTCTTCCTTATCAATAAACAGCATAGGAGACACTGAAACTAATAATACCGGTATTTGAATAAAAATAGAAAAACTTTTTTACAAAAAGTTTAAAACATAGTAACATCATAAGGAAATTAATCCACAAACTTGCAATTTTAATAACATTACATCAAGGGGAATACGAATCAGAAGAAATATGAGTTTGATAATTAGCTTATATATTACATAAGTGTGTCCACCTATGCAATAACACCAGTTACAGTGTTACTTGTCATATTTTGCATGATCTGTTTACTGGAAGATGTACCAATAAGTGTCCGGCCGTCAGTCATCTGTATTTTCATGCCCTTGTTAAGCCACCTCTCCAATTTCTTCTTCCCTTCTGACTTTTCTGAATCTGGTTCCTGTGGGGAGATCATTATTAGATTGGTTTCTATTAGTGTAAATGTTACATTTTTTCCTTTATATTATTTGTATGAATATGTCAATCCTATATTATATCCTAAAAGATCACGTAACACACATATATGCTGCACCTCTTAAATTTAGTAATAGATACAGTATGCTGAAAAAATGAATTAAACTGCATCATACATCTGTTTCGTCCTCCTAGGACTCTTCAGTGATGCTAGGGGCCAAAAGGTAGGAATCCAAAATTTCTAAACTAATGTAGAAGCAGAAGGGTCAGGTGCGTAAAACCCCTTTAATTTATTAATTTAGAAGTACAGTTTACCTAGTTCTGTATAATTTCAAATCGTGTACTACGAAAATGTGTATATTGAGTACCGTGCCACTACTCAAATGAGATTAACTGTGGCTAATCCGTAATAACCAACATGAGCAGCATACTAAGCTGGATGATTAGCATAATATTTTTTATGTTTCCCTTTCTTGACATTAACATTGATATCCCTGCTTCCTAACAAATCCACCAAGTTTGAAAATGGCCACTCAAAGTCTAATGTCATGTGATCAAACATAGAAAGTTCAGAAAGAAACTCTCGTGAGATCTCGCGACGTGTGGCCATTTTCAAACATATGTCTGGAATCTTGGGGGTGGGTTTTAAGAAAAAAGGTGGTGACAGCTAGTTAATGATATTTTGTGACCTGATCAAATGCATAGGTTATATAACTAGTTGAAAAATATCTGTTCTTTCCATTGATACCTTATTTGCATGTGTAAAAGAACGTTGCATATCATAAATCACTGGTTAATCAGCAACCCGTGGACATGTCGCTAATTTATAAAGACGGAGTGGCCCTATATTTAGCGGATAAGAGAGTCAGATTCCTTCGGACTAATACAGGCCTAGGCCTTGCAAGGCTTTTTCAAGGCTCGCCTGAAAGCAGCATCGGAGTACTAGTTTCCGGTCAATCGGTTCAACCGCTTAAATGTAAACGGCATTGTGATTTTCTCCGACCTGCAATGGCCTTGACCTTGACACCAATGCCATTTACGTTTAAGCGGATGAAAACCAATCAAACCAAAGTTGCTCATAACCAATTGGCCTATTATGCCGAGGATGGGGTATAACAAACAAATGCTAGTCATTTCGGTAACAAGTCATTTCGGGAGTCACAAAATCGTTCGGGAGACTCCTGAAACGACTTCGGTAAGTCCCGAAGTCGTTTCAGTTGTTGGGATAATTATAGGTACAACAAAACAATGTGTACTTTGTAAGAAAATCTGTAAAATTACCTTGACATGCAAGTCTTATTCAAGGGGAGTAACTCTAGTTACACGCCATACAGATATATATGTAAGCTCTCCTATGGCGTATTTTAGTGTGACCGACCTTGATACTCGGGCTAAACAGGCAGTGTTTACATTATGAAAACAACATGTGCGGGAGTGTGTAAGCTTAATAAAACACACAAAAATCATGAAAACAACACGTCCCGAAACGACTTTTGATAACTCTCGAAACGACCCGGAAAAAAGTCCCGAAACGACTTCCAACTTGTTACCGAAACGACCTGACACCTAACAAACGTAAAGATCGTCCACAATTCTGATGCTCCGTGGTCAAATTACAGATGGAAATATGTGAGGTGGTGTGCTTTCAACAATCAAACAACACTTAGAAACATCATAAACTAATACATAGGCCTATACATTGATTTCACGCAAAAATAATGTTTTATCTGTATACTTCTGAAACACTTCCTCACCTCGCCCGCCATCTTGGTTTCTAGAGAGAGAAAATACGAATCGCAAAATCAAAGATGAAACAAAACCAAATACTTCATTTTTTCATTGTTGAATATTTCACCAAAATAACAATATTATAGCTTGAAATATAAAAAATAAAAATACTATTACTATACATTGACAAGTCTCTTGATTGCAGAAAGTTTATACAATGCGTTTTGCTTGTTATATGTTTCGGATTTTTATTTACTTCCGGTGTTGATTAGTTGACATTGGCAACAGTCGATTTCCCGTTGTTCGACTGGTCCAGACACCAAAATGGGTCGACCAAAGTATTTCACACCCTCTGAAGTTGCTGTACACAACACAGTAGACGACCTTTGGGTATCCTTCCTTGGAAAAGTGTATGATCTTACACCACTGTGTGAAAAGTACAAAGGTAAGTTAGTTGTGAGATTTTGTAAAAACACTTCTTGAACAATCTTAATCTTGAACAAACACATGAATGCTACTGTAGACATGCTGAACTGGTGGATTTAACAGATAAACTAACCAATGATCATTTGCTAAGGATATTTAGCACCCAGACGTTAGGTACCCTTACCGTTCACACCATAACAATGCAACAGAATATATATAAATGATTTTATTTATTCAATAAATAGATAAAAATAAGTTGAATACCCCCACCCTGTCAGCATATATATATTGCATCTTATTCAGTAATTCAGCCCTACTGTGACTGCATGATTAGTTTGATGCATTTGGTCTCGAGATCAAAAAAAAGAGTAAACCTATGTATCTCAAAAACTGTTTCAGTTGAAGTACATTAAATTGTAGCTTGAGTTTCCTCTGGGCCCGAGTCACGACACCTTATCTGTCAGACATCTATCCTCAAAATGTATAAGTCTGATAGGGCCAGAGGAAGCTCGAGCTACGTTTGAAGATACCAAAAAAATGAACAAAATTGAGTAGAGTTGTGCTACATACCTGGATAGCCTTGAAAATTTGACAATGTATTTGTCCGTACTGTCGTTATTACTTCCACGATCATATATCTATTTCAAGAAATACGCATCCAACGAACTTTTGTTTGTTAGGATCCAGTACATATAGTGGATCATACCGTCGATATTACTTACTAGACCATATATATGTGTAGGCAATATATATCTATCAATTTGTTTTTCCTCTATCATTATAAAGTTATGATAATAAATCGAACTGAAAAAGAACTCATCATTCATTTATAAATACAATAAAGTATAAGTCTTAAGTTAAATAGTTGTGAAATTCTTTTAGACCATTACAATATTTCATCAGTCATCTTGCAGTAAATTACATCAAAACACATGCTATTAGTAGACTGATGTAGCAGTGATGTCGGTGAAAATACAGAACAAAATGACATCACAACATTGTCAGGTAAAGTATCGATCTCAGCTAAACACAGACACAATCAGAATCATCATATCAAACTTGGACATTTATAACAAGCTCATTCTTCATGTGTCCTCTGTGAATGCTCTCTAGTTTAGTGAATGGTTACCCAAATTTCCAGTTAACCCACCTACCTGGCCTGTAAAAAGGGACAATACCACTGTCCAGCAAAGTTTAATCCATTAGTCCAATAAGGAATTTTCAAAAGATGTCCAACTTGACACATTTCCGTGAGTTAAAACTTTTCTTTTTGTTTTTCTTCCAGGCGATGTCCTCTTGAAACCAATCATCCAGTCAGCAGGAAAGGATATTTCACACTGGTTTAATGCTAAACTGAAAGATGTAAGTTAAAAAAAGACCCCAATAAACTAGTAGGAATAATATTCTTTGAATGAAAATCATATTTTATTTCATCACCACATCTTTAGATCATAAAAGCAACGTACATCAGAAGAAAATACAACATCATGCAATATTGTACATTGTATTGAATTATATTTGTCTCATTTCCATTTATGTAGGATAATGCTGTCCAGGTAAGAAAGGTGTGATAGGATATTTCTGTCAGAAGTAGCACCCAATTTCACATGGCGAGTCAACACAATGGCAGCACATTGACTTGTCCGAAGAATTCTGACTAACTGATCCACTTAATATTGAAGTTGTAGGACAGAAAATGGTATGAGGTATATTGTTGCAGATGATGGTGTCAACTCAACTTAAAGTCCTTAAATCAGCCAACTGTTTAATAGTCTATATAAGGACAGGTATCAGCCTAGTGTTTAATGGATAGTCTATATAAGGACATGTATCAGCCTAGTGTTTAATGGACAGTCTATATTACATACTTGCCAACCCTCCCTATTTAGGAGGGAGACTCCCGATTTTGACCCTAAAATGTTGCATTTTCAACTTTGGAATCTATGATCTTATGATTTCATCTGAAAGAAGAGCTCAAAAGAAGCCATTTAAAAGTGTTATTTTTCCTCTGAATGTATATACATATTATTTATGTTTTCAATTCTGAGCATGCATAATCTCCCCCATGGAAATTTCAAAAAGTTGGGAAGTATGATATTAGTACAGGTATTAACATAGTGTTTAATGGACAGTCTATATAAGGACAGGTATCAGCCTAGTGTTTAATGGACAGTCTATATTAGGACAGGTATTAACCTAGTGTTTAATGGACAGTCTATATAAGGACAGGTATCAACCTAGTGTTTAATAGACAGTCTATATAAGGGCAGGTATCAGCCTAGTGTTTATTTGGACAGTCTATATAAGGACAGGTATTGTGATCAGCCTAGTGTTAAATAGACAGACTATATAAGGACAAGTATCAACCTAGTGTTTAATAGACAGTCTATATAAGGACAGGTATCAGCCTAGTGTTTAATAGACAGTCAATATAGGACAGGTATTGTGATCAGCCTAGTGTTTAGTGGACAGTCTATATAAGGACAAGTATCAGCCTAGTGTTTAATAGACAGTCTATATATACGGACAGGTATCTGCTTTTTTAATGGACAGTCTAAGGATAGGTATCTGCTTTGGTGACTTTTTGTTATTGTTCCGTTTCTTTGTTATTAAGTCACCCCAATGAAAATGGGGTGACTTATTGTTATTTTTCCTTTTCTTTGTTATTTTATATTTAAGTCACCCGACGAAAGTCGAGTGACTTAACTATTGTTATTGTTCTGTTTCTTTGATATTCTTCTTATTTTATCAAGATTTTAATAGAAGACACTCTTAAAAAAATTAACATCAAGCCCAATTGAATTTTCCATTTTTGCTTTAATTGTTTTTACTTCTGATTATCCATCTTTGATAATTACTTTTTTGTGGCTAATTATGGCCAATTTAACTTATGCAACAGCTAAAAGTTGAGAAGGAAACTGGGAATATAATATTCACCCCCAAACTCATAGCCGATACCAACCGATAAAAGATTTAACAACAAATTTAAGTTTAAGTTCATATAAGTGTAACAGCTAGCATTCTGTTGTCGAAGAGAATCTCAGCCACTTCATGGACTATATGGTAAAGCCTTAACGAATCCTTACTGATACCCTGCAAATATACAATTGAAAAACACAGCAGACAACCAATTTCCCAAACAAATTGGAAGGAAGGGAGGGGACTTTTTGTGCAGACTTGCATGGCAAAAACAATTGTGCCTGATAATGTGTAACTCTAATTGAAAACCGTAGACCTGTGATCTACTAAGGGAAGTAACTCCTTACAAGATAAGTTGAATCTTTTGATAACGACTGCAATTAACAAAAATAGGGTGTAGTCTTCATTGTGATCAATTAAATTATATTCTAGGAATACTTTTTATTATCAAATAGAAGACACTCTTAAAATAAATAACATCACACGTATCAGCCTAGTGTTTAACAGGCAGTTTATATAAGGACAGGTATCAACCTAGTGTTTAATGGACAGTCTATATAAGGACAGGTATCAACATAGTGTTTAATGGACAGTCTATATCAGGACAGGTAACAACCTAGTGTTAAATGGACAGTCTATATAAGGACAGGTATCAACCTAGTGTTTATATTTAATGGACAGTCTTTATAAGGACAGATATCAGCCTTGTGTTTAATGGATAGTCTATATAAGGACAGGTATTAGCCTAATGTTTAATAGACAGTCTATATTAGAACAGGTAACAGCCTAGTGTTTAATGGACTCTATATAAGGACAGGTAACAGTCTAGTGTTTAATAGACTGTCTTTATAAGGACAGGTATCATCCTAGTGGTTAATGGACAGTCTATATAAGGACAGGTATCAACCTAGTGTTTAATGGACAATCTATATAAGGACATGTATTAGCCTAGTGTTTAATGGAAAGTCTATATAAGGACAGGTATTAGCCTAGTGTTTAATGGACAGTCTATATAAGGGCAGGTATTAGCCTAGTGTTTAATGGAAAGTCTATATAAGGACAGGTATCAGCCTAGTGTTTAATGGACAGTCTATATAAGGACATGTATTAGCCTAGTGTTTAATGGACAGTCTATATAAGGACAGGTATCAGTCTAGTGTTTAATGGACAGTCTATATAAGGACATGTATCAACCTAGTGTTTAATGGACAGTCTATATAAGGACAGGTATCAGCCTTGTGTTTAATGGACAGTCTATATAAGGACATGTATCAACCTAGTGTTTAATGGACAGTCTATATAAGGACAGGTATCAGCCTAGTGTTTAATGGACAGTCTATATAAGGACAAGTATCAACCTAGTGTTAAATAGACAGTCTATGTAATGTCAGGTATCAGCCTAGTGTTTAATGGAAAATCTATATAAGGGCAGGTATTAGCTTAGTGTTTAATGGACTGTCTATATAAGGACAGGTATCAACCTAGTGTTTAATGGACAGTCTATATTAGGACAGGTATCAACCTAGTGTTTAATGGACAGTCTTTATAAGGACAGGTATCAGCCTTGTGTTTAATGGACAGTTTTTATAAGGACAGGTATCAACCTAGTGTTTAATGAACAGTCTATATAATGTCAGGTATCAGCCTTGTGTTTAATGGAAAATCTATATAAGGGCAGGTATCAACCTAGTGTTTAATGAACAGTCTATATAAGGACAGGTATCAGCCTAGTGTTAAATGGAAAATCTATATAAGGGCAGGTATTAGCTTAGTGTTTAATGGAAAGTCTATATAAGGGCAGGTATTAGCCTAGTGTTTAATGGAAAGTCTATATAAGGGCAGATATTAGCCTAGTGTTTAATGGAAAGTCTATATAAGGGCGGGTATTAGCCTTGTGTTTAATGGACAGTCTATATAAGGACAGGTATCAACCTAGTGTTTAAGAGTCTATATAAGGACAATATCAGCCTAGTGTTTAATAGACAGTCTATTTCCCCCTGGAGAATTAATATTAATTGAGGATGATTATATAATAGATATTGTTTTACATGTATATTAATTTCCTTTCTTTCCACCTGCTCTTCCAGATCCGCACCCATGTAGATCCCCTGACTGGTTGTGTAATTCCGTATTGTCCTAATGGCCGATTTGTCCACATCCCCCCACCATACCCAGACAGCTTCTGGGCCAACGATTTCGGTCGTCCATGGTGGAAAGATGAAGGGTATCTCGTAGGAATATTGTCAAAGAAAACAAGATCCATCAAAATCATCAATACTTTAACATCACAGGAACAGGTCATAGAGGTGAGAAGAATGGTCAATTAAATTGATGTCAATCTAATTATTTCTTGAAAAAAAAAAATTGTTCTTAATTCATATCGCCTGTTTTAGTATCCTGAAAATATGTTCTTTATTCTTACTTAAAATAATGATTAAGCTTAAGTTTAGTGTCTTAACATTATTGCCTCCTTTGATTCAAATGCTTGCAAACTGGCAAGTTATTGTATGTGACATCATCAATTTTATTTTTGTCAACACTAATTTAATTGCTCTTCAAAAACCGTTTTAAATAAGTAAATAGAACATAACTACATAATAATATATACTCTCTCAAAATGTAAATACAAGTAAAAGTATCAATGCAGAATATCAACTCTGTGAGTTATTAAATTTCTTATACTTGTTTTGGGGGTCCCTGAAGCCGTGATCGCTAGCGTTTACATTTTACAATCATTGCTAATACATCTGTACTACTGTGTACCATCAGGAGTACATGAGATTTAGACCACTGGCTGTTGTAAGAATTCAGTTTGATGCCCAGCAGTGGCAGAATGTTTGATAGGGTTAGTTATTATCCCTCCAATGGCACGTGGTGGCGGTTTTGTCCTCCAACATTTGTTCCTTTAGCTGATGTTTGTTGTTGACAATTGTACATGACAGTGTAAAGATGATTTATTTATTTATATACAGCCTATGTTCAAAAGTAATTAAATACAGTGGACCCGCGATAATCCGGAGGCAAATAGTCCGGAAAACCAATAATCTGGACAGAAATGCACGGGAACGAATTTCAGTCATGTTATTTGTACTCATCAGTCCAGAAATTCGTATTCCGTTTTCGGAACTCCATTTTGGGAATGGGATGTACTTTCACTGCACAGTGCTAGTCAGAAACATCGCTTAAAGCATACAATCTACATTGTCTTCCCTATAAGGAAGCCAATCCCGTATCCTTAAATAGAATTGAAAATATAACAAAATTCGGCAGTCCGGAAAAATTCATAATCCGGACAGTTCGGACTGGGAATGAAGGTGTCCGGATTATCGCAGGTCCACTTTATAATATTCTGTAACATAACAATCTTTTGTTCTATTGGAACTATTGACTATTACGTAGAAACTGCCTTTAAACGTAAGAAGAAATAAATGTATTATATATTTATCAAAATGTCCACAGGTGTGTTCAGAAGAAATAATGACAGAGATTTTAGACCGATACATCAAGTATAATGCACATGCGGCGAGCTACACATGGAAATACGATGGCAGGAACCTGGAAATGACCAAGACTTTGGAAGATAACGAGATTCCTGATGAGGATCAGGAGTTCTACAAACTAAGCATGAATGACGACACATTCCTTCAGGCCATCCACTTATACTTCAACGACGACCTCACAGAGGCGTAGTGCCAGTGACAACCTCTGAGGCGCGGTGTCCACATTTACAACAACAACATCTGTAAAGAACTATATCAGCAAGTCTGTCCGTAGGAAGGAACATCACACAGCTTGGAAAAGTATGAACAAACAAAATTGATCATCAAATCCAGTCAAAATGGAAGCAAAACAGATATCTCCGATAAAAAGTATGTGAAAATATTAATGTTTTTGAAGCTAAGAACTGCATGTACAGTTTGTAAATGCCTTATTTATTCTGCTTAAAGGTTTTTATCAGCTTGATGTCTGGTAATAATGTTCTGGTTTTCCCTGTTGCTGGAGAAGTATAGATGTTGATTAGTTACAGTAATATATACATGACTTGGTGGCCAGAATCTATAATTGTATCATTACCATCAGTGCTTAGTGATACTATCCAGGTACGTACTACTGTGGAAAAAAGTACTTATAACAGTTGTTTTTAAAGTAAAAAGAATGCATTGTAAATATTTAACGTGTGACACCAAAAAGGTATCATCAATTTCTGTTTAACTACAATTTATTCTCTTTACAAAAATGTTATGCAGGTAAATGTACTTTCAGATCTGACTAGGCAAAATTTTCAAGTATAGCAGTATGTATTAGTATATCTGCATGGTTACACTGAGAACAGGGAAAGTGTACATATAAAGACAATTTTTCATTCTATCATGCAACTATCAAAAAATGATACCCCCAACATTGATTTTAGTTATCAAATGATAAGAAAATTCTGTGAAATGTATTTCAGGTATATGTTGTAAGATTTTGCATTAAATATAGCAGAAGGAACATGATGTTCTAAGCATTGTAATTAAATCTCTGTTGCCTTAACTATCTTTAATGAGAGATTTATACCTGTTTTGTATATATTTTATCAGTTTTGTAATATACATGTATTTGTAAATATGAAATAAATGATTCTTGTCATTATATGTTTGTTTTGAGATTTTCTATAAAGATTTAAGAAAGGTATGGCTATATTAAATTAAAAGTTTTTAACCAACCTTACACCGTTTAAATTGATCACTGCATTGAAATTTCATGGGCTGCAACAATTACAAATTTATCACATTACAGCAAAGTCATGAACATATAGCCTATCTCAAAAATGTTGTTATCTCCGTTGTTTGCAATATCATGGCTACATCAGGAAGTGTTTTTGAAACAAATTTGCGCCATGTTATTATGATGTCATAATGGGAATGATGTCACCTGATTGTCACATGGGGCCAAATCATTACTAAATCACTTCCCGGAGGTCAATCTTGCATCCACCATTTTGGCCTATCAAGGGGAATAATACATTTTGGAAAAGGCCTTTACTATACACAGTAATGTAATGTGAACGGGGAGATTGAAACTGGATAAAGAATGAAAATTTGTAGATTGGTGAAAATATCTCTCTTAATGCTGTATACTATATATACTGGACTTCAAACAAGAGGCCTAGAGGGCCTAAAGAAAATTTAATGGCACTCTATCCTAGCTATATACATACTAGTCCAATATCACTATCCTGGGCCTTCCAATTAAGGCCAAGAGAGATGAATTTAAAGCTGAACAGGTCAAGCTGAAACTACTAACAGGATAGATGTACGGGGGGGGGGGGGGGGGGGAACAATAAACTTAAACCACAGCCAAATTAGACATATAAACTACCAAAAAACAAAAAACCAAAAAATTAAATATTGTATGAAAATTTTATTACATCTACAGCTGAAAATATCAATCAATATTTATTGTTTTTAGATAGTAACTGCATGCAGATGTTAATGTAGTTCAATTTGAATGGTTCAGTCTCCATACCAAAATTTGGTCTTTGGTCAACTCAAATAATTAAAGTACTATTCACTATTTTCCCACTGCAATGAACTATTAACATTTTCCCTAAATGCACAAATGCTGTCACTCTTAATTCAACTTTATGTGTGGAAGGCATATGAAAGTGTAGCGAAACTCAACTCAGTTGGACTGGATCGATCATCACGACCAGATAGCTCCGTGGTAGTATACTCGTATAGAGTTTGGAAGGTCCTGGGTTCGTACCCCGGTCTGGCTGCTACATTTTCTCTTTCTCCTGTTTAAAAGTATAGTCATAGTGACCTTGCATAAAACTAGTGAATGTACAGTGTAAAGGACTGTACAGTGACAACCATACTAAAACCTGGAGAATGTGAGGGGGTATGTATGCACAAAGGCTTTATTAGGGTGCAATGCATTATAGCCAAAAAATGTGTAAGGGAAAAATAATTTGTGCCCAATATCATGATAGGAGTTAATTCTTCTGTAATGCATGCAGAGAGTGAGCATGTTCAAAATCATAAATCAAAACTGTACATCACTCGCAGCTAGTGTAGTGAAAAAATTCCGTAAAGAGTAAATTTAAGAATAAAATTAATACACATATCTTCATTTTAGCACCTCATCTGTAAGATAATATTACAAAAACACAAAATTTCATCTTTTTATCAGCTAAACAATATACTGCTAGTATATTTGGTCAAGGAGAAAAATGTGCCTTGCATGTCACAACATTATATAATGGTAGGTATCTTCTACAATAGTAAACTGATATATAAGATATCTTAACAAAACATAAAATTTCTCAAGTACTATTTAAGATATCTTCTTAACTTTATGATCAAGATATCTTTTTTTCATTTTAAGATATGCTATAATATTGTATGAAATATCTTATCCATATCTATATACATGTACTATAGAAGACGTTGCATAATATAGAACTTGTTTTTAAGCTATATAAAGAATGAAAGCTGTATTGAAAATTCAGACACACGAACACATGAACAGGACTAAAAGCATTCCATACTTTAAAAAGCCTACAAAAAGCACCTTTCACATAAAATAAACTTTGAAAACTGACAAAAACACAAGAGGCCCAATGGGCCTGCATCGCTCACCTAGTATCAATATCTTACTTGTTATCCTATAAAGTCGCCTAAAATCTATTTCTGTAAGACTTTCAGAAGAACATGTTAAGAAAGTAAGACAACGGTCATATTCAATTGCTTAGTTCGGCTTCTTCAAAGGAAGCCACCAGCCAAATATCATGTCTCTAGGCCTTTTGGTATTTCAGAAGTCGTTTTAACAGATTTGACCCCTGTGACCTTGAATATGGGTCAAGGTCATTTCTTTTCACAAACTTTGTTGGGCTTCATAAAAGGAACCTTTCAGCCAAATATGCTTCTAGGCCTTTTGGTTAATAAGAAGTTGCTTAAAGGTTTTAACAGATTTTATCCCTTTGATCTAGAATATGGGTCAAGGTCATTTCTTTTCGCAAACTTTCGGGCTTCTTATGAAACCTTTCAGCCATATATCATGCTTCTAGGCATTTTGGTAATAAGAAAAAGTCTTTTCAAGGTTTTAATAAATATAAGGTCTCTTTGTCTGACAGTATTTCAGAAGAAGGCGTTCGAAGGTTTCGACATATTTGACCCCTGTGACCTTGAAAGTAGGTCAAAGTGTTTTTATTCCCCCCCCCCTCCTCCCCCAAACTTTGTTCAGCTCCTTCCAAGAAAGATACCAGCCAAATTCAAATTTTATGTCACTAAGCCATTTGGTATTTCAGAAGAAGTAGTTTAAAGGAAAAGTTAATGGACGCAGGACGGATGGACGACGGACACCGCACCATTGCATAAGCTCACTTGTCCCTTTGGGCCAGCTGAGCTAAAAACCCTCTATTTACACTTGTAACTGTGGTTGGTGAACTTCAACGTCCACTGGAGCCCCACTGACAGTTAGAAAGTTACATGTGACTTTGTGTAGTCATGTTGTGTATGCGACGGTAAAGTGAGAAATGCATCCTTTCTTACTCGCTACATTTCAAAACAAGAGTTGCCCTCTTGGTAGGTATATGCATCATTATATTGCTAGGAAATGAGGTAAATATATAGAAACTATAGGATGAAAATGCCATTTCTTTATCAAACTAAATTATGTAGCGCCTAAAATTGGTTAAAAGGGGGGGGGTTAAGGATAACAACAGTTAAGATTTGGACGAACAAGGTTGTTTAATAAAGTGAAAAAGTCTGTTGTATTGTCTAGAATGGATAGTACCCATTAGGTGTGACTTTGCTATCATTAATTTCGGACAAATTATGAAGCCACATCATGAGCATAATTATGCATCCTCCAGTCAAACATCCATAGTCTCCAATCAGTATGCAGAGCAAGGAATGTTATAGTAAAGTATCATCACTGACAGGTACATGTACGTGAGTATTGTCATCACATACATGTAACCTGTGTTAGATTTTACATGTAATCGTGTCAAATTTTACATGTAACGGTGTCAAAATTTACATGTGTTAAGTTTTGAATGTAACCGTGTTAAATTTTACATGCAACTGTGTTAAGTTTTACATGCAACTGTGTTAAATTTTACATGTAACTGTGTTAAAATTTCCTTTAAACCATGTTAAATTTTACATGTAACTGTTTTAAATTTTACACGTAACCGTGTTAAATTTTACATGTAACTGTGCTAAATTTTACATGTAACCGTGTCAAATTTTACTTGTAACCGTGTTAAATTTATTGTAACCGTGTCAAATTTCACATATGACTGTGTCAAATTTTACATGTAACTGTGTTAAATTTTATATGTAACTGTGTTAAAATTTACATGTAACCGTGTTAAATTTTACATGTAAGAATAAGTTTTATTCATGAACAAAATCAACGTAAATTGTATAGCTCTTCTTGTTCCACATATTCATTTTAATAGACTTCTATGCACAGGATTAAGAATATAACACCTTGTAAATTTTTTCTGAGACATATCAACCTCCTAATCTAGAGACATCACTGGTTAGCTGACTTGACCTTTGGTATCAATGACTTCGGCGACAAGAGGATGTCCATGGCAGTATCTGTCCCACATCCTAATCTAGAGATATCACTAGTTAGCTGTTAACATGACTTGACCTTTGGTATCGATGACTTTGGTGCCAGGAAATTGTCCATGGCTGTATCTGTCCCAAGGAACTTGTAAATCGGCAGTAAGACACTATCAGGAAAAATTCTGAAGAAAAAAAAAAAAGATGAATATTTTCTTTTATAAAAAGATTGTTTCTTTGGGTATGTAGCCTCTGTAAAATCGTTTAAAATATAATTAAAAAATCATAGCACCATTTAAAATAGAGATGTCACTCCCTGAAAAAGGATTTAAATCTGAAAATAAGCACAGGTGCACAACTTCAGTGTGCGGTGATTTGGGGGGGAAAACTGTAGGAGGAGTTGTAATAACAATATCTTGAACACAGACAGACATCCTGATTTAAGTATACGCCCATAACTCAGGGGTAGAAACTAACTTTACAGTACATTAGTCCAAAGGACTAGTAAAACTTCTAAGGTACTTAGTCCTGTGGTATTGTGAATAGTTCTGAGGGCTTCGGCCTCAGCTGAGTCACTAAGTGTTGAACAACAAATCACGAAGTCATGAGCTGGGGGGGGGGGGGTTGCTGGTGTGGAAGGGGGCTGGGATGGGGTACAGGGGTATCATTAGTTTCGAACCCTGGCCCATAACTGACCAGACCAGTAGTTACTTAGCTGTTCCTGAGTTACACAACTGACTGATTTGATTCACATTACTGATGTTCCAGCTTCACATTAGATAAACCCAGCCCTCATTCAATGAGTTGACTTACTGACCTCTGAGCTATAATGATGATGTACATGATCCATGGCATGATGATGTACGAGGTGTTGGACAGTATGGCCCGGACAGTCCGTTCCGCCACATACTTCTCTGATAAGGCAGGAATCAGTCGGGGAAATCTGTTACAATAGAAGAAAAATTAAAAAAATGTATCTCTATACCAAGTTGTGGAGAACATGTCATTGATGACCAGGTAAAGTCATATATAGGTGACGGGATACTTACGTGAGTTTTAGGGAGGAGAACATATCGTTGGTGACCAGGTAAAGGCATATATAGGTGATGGGGTAGTTACCTGAGTTTTAGGGAGGAGAACATGTTGTTGGTGACCAGGTAAAGGTATATATAGGTGACGGGGTACTTACCTGAGCTTTAGGGAGGAGAACATGACGTTGGTGACCAGGTAAAGGTATATATAGGTGACGGGGTACTTACCTGAGCTTTAGGGAGGAGAACATGACGTTGGTGACCAGGTAAAGGTATATAAAGGTGACGGGGTACTTACCTGACCTTTAGGGAGGAGAACATGTCGTTGGTGACCAGGTAAAGGTATATAAAGGTGACGGGGTACTTACCTGAGTTTTAGGGAGGAGAACATGTCGTTGGTGACCAGGTAAGGATGAACAGATGTAAGGACGATGTCAGGGTACTCCTCCACTTCCCAGTGCAGCGACTCACCAAGCCCTGTTGTAGAGAACTTAGAGCTACAGTAGTCGGAGAGACCGGCCATTGTGATCATACTCAGGACAGAGCTCATTGTGACGATGTGGCCCTTCTGTCTGTCCATCATGTCGGGTAGAAATGCCTTCAGTGTCTGAAATATATAATACATATGTCAGTGATATGTCTCATATTGTCCCTCAAACATTTTGTTTATATCACATGTGGAATAAACTATAAACACATTTTGATTGGCTGACATGATGAACTTTGACTGGAACAACGTCACTTGCTGATTGTTTAGGACGCCATTGATTGTAGACATCATGACCATTTGGCGGAAATATATACGAGATGATACGTTTGTGCATATTATAGTCCGCAGTTCTCTATAGCTGTCTCCGATTGAGATTGTGGTAAGAACAGGTCACACGACTCTTGGATATTTGATATGGAATTTATTTCACTCTCGTTAATTATTTTTTAAAAGTTACAAAAGACACTCGCTAAGTTCGTGTCTTTTGTAACTTTTAAAAAATAATTAACTCAAGTGAAATAAATTCCATATCCAACAACCACTCGTTGTGTAACCTCTATTTATCTAATATATCACATGTAGTATTACCTCCATGTGTTCTGGCAGACCTTACTTTGTTATAATGACACATGTCTGTAATTTTTACTCACCCATATATGAGCGAGGGTGTAATAATATCTCTCTGTAACCATGGTAATTAACACTCACCCATATATTAGCGAGGGTGTAATAATATCTCTGTAACCATGGCAATTAACACTCACCCATATATGAGCGAAGGTTTAATAATACCTCTCTGTAACCATGGTAATTAACACTTATCCATATATGAGCGAGGGTTTAATAATATCTCTCTGTAACCATGGTAATTAAAACTCACCCATATATGAGCGAGGGTGTAATAATATCTCTGTAACCATGGTAATTAACACTCACCCATATATGAGCGAGTGTAATAATATCTCTCTGTAACCATGGTAATTAACACTCACCCATATATGAGCGAGTGTAATAATATCACTCTGTAACCATGGTAATTAACACTCACCCATATATGAGCGAGTGTAATAATATCTCTCTGTAACCATGGTAATTAACACTCACCCATATATGAGCGAGGGTGTAATAATATCTCTATAACCATGGTAATTAACACTCACCCATATATGAGCGAGGGTGTTGACTGCAAATGTAGCCTCCACCTCCTCCTCTACACTGTCCACAATCTTACGTCCTGTCACTACGCCTGCATTGTTCACCAAAATAGACACAGTGCCGATGGTATCCTTGATCTCCTGTGCCTGAAGTACATCAATTATATCAGCTGTGAAATTGTAATTGTATTTTCCATTTATTTAAGGATTAACTTTCTATTTTGATTAGGTTATCAGGGGATAACTACAATGGAAAACGGGTAAATTCAATAACCGGCAAAGCCGGTTATGTATAATTTACCTGTTTTCCATTGTAGTTATCCCCCGATAACCTAAACAAAATAGAAAGTTTATCCTTATATTTACAGTATCTTTCTGTGAAATGTTCGTACCTATTTTGTTCATTATAATCAAATCTTCGGACACAGATTTCATTTCAAAACTAATAAACGTGGGAATGTTTCAATAAATGTAACAGCATGAAATTTGCAAGCTCCGCCTACGTTAATTGTTGTGACGTCACACAATTGTGTTTCAAACTGTAGGATTTGCATAGCTCCGCCCACATGAATTGTTGTCGACGTCATAGAAATTTGTCACGTGTTTGACTACAGTTATGCAGTGATAATGATAGTCTGTTGAGTAATGGTTATCGAGTGAATGTCAGTGTAGACTGTAAATATATATATATACATTTTGTACACAGGCATATATATATTAAACAGCATATAGAGGCAAAGTTTGCTGACAAAGACCACAAGTAAATGGAACCAGGCATGGCGTATAACTACCATTAAAAAATATAGTTGCATGCAATTTACAAAGTCAGCATTATCTTGAACACTTTTTACAATTTGTTTTTCTTTCCTTTGGATTTGGTAAGTTAAATATTTTGTAAATATCCAAAATCAAAAACTGTTTGTGAACTCTATTATCTGATACTTCCTCAAAATATTTATGGTGAAAACCTATATATTAGATACTCTTGTTAAATCTAAATGAACCAAACCTTTGCATAGATTTGTTCTTTGACTCCTAAGTCACATGACATGTAGGAACACTTGATGCCGAGGCTCCGGACTTCAGCAGCTGTTGTCTCAAGGTGGGCTATTCCTCTACCCCACAGCACAATCTGACCAACACAAAACAGTTAAATTACTACTTATTACAACAAGACGCCAATGGGCCTTAACAGTCATCTGACTATATATAATATTTGCTGAAGATGTTTTAACAAATTTGACCCCTGTGACCTTGTAGCTCTTCATTTATAAGCATACTTCAGGCCAAATATCAGAACTGTAGGCCTTTTACTTCAACTGCAAATATAATGAGCAAGAGGTCAAGTGGGCTTGTATATCTCACCTCTGTGAGTGGCATCCCAGACAAGAGATGGATTTAGAAACACATAATAATTAATTAAGGCTTCTGGAAAAATATCACTCATGTGAAACTGAAGATAAGTTAAGATTAAAGTGACCAGATTAGTATCTGCTTAAATTAGGTATTTTCATTGTTAAGAACATCATGTTTCAGCCATCTAATTTAGTTCAAACAAAACATTGTAACCCTACTGTATATGCCCTTTGATAAAAGTCCAGGATTTTGACCTTTTAAAATAGAATCACATCATTTAGATGACTGCTATAACTTACATAAGTTATAAGCCATTTAAATGTTTCTAATGTGTCTGTAACCTCAACCATGGAGTGACCTTTTGTCAGCTTTTGACCTAGAAATATTTCAGATGTGAGAAAATAAAAAAGATATATTATCTTAATCTCTCAAGTAATAGTTGATGGGGTACCTCAAGAGAGGTTTTCATTTCACATCAATTTACCTCATATACATATAGGGACCTGATACATTATATATGAAACTGGGTTCAAATCCATATTAATTATATGACATGTAAGCCAAGGATCTGAGACATTTACATCATCTCCAGATAAAGTAGCGGAACTGGACTGTGTTGATCATCAGCGACCAAGTAGTTTAACTGATACAGTGTCTATCTTGAGTAAGGAAGATTCCAAGTCCCAACCCCGGCTATTTTCTCCTTCTGTTACAATAAATCAGACCAGTATGTACAAAACCAGTGAATTATGGTTAATATGTATCTTGTAAGGTAACACCAGTGTGTACAGACACTCTATTTCACTGCTGCCCACCACTAGGGTCACTTAAGCACCGAGACTCCCAGGATACTGCAGCCTTCTATTAATACTGCCTTGCTACAGTTACACAATGCATGCATCTTTCTTAGAGTTGGATCACTGCACATGAATGTATATGTACCCACTGTCATTAATATGCAGTGCTGGCTGTACACCAAAATGCCATACACATGCTACACTCATGTGTAAACCTATACATGTACAGTGTATCATGGCATAGTCTATGACAGCACAGATAGTAAGTCATTCATTATTCATCAAATAAAAATGTTAAAGGCCCAATATACCGTAACTTTCGGCAAAACTTGAAGTGAAAATCAAGCCTAATAACTTATTATATTTATAGATTTATTTAAGATTAACTGATATCAGCAATATCCTAGATGAATTCTTTCGAGGTAACCGTTACAGCAGCAGTTGAAACTCTGTATTTGCAAAAACGTGTCCATTTTGAACTGTCTCCTAACTTCGGCTTGTTGTTGAAGTGCGCCACACCTGAATTATTTTCAAATCTTTGGATTTTTCTGTCAAGAGTTTCTTGTTAGTTACCGCTCATGTTTACTTCATTTTAGGCTTAGTTTTGCATGGTTATCAACTAGATTTTTTTTTCAGAATTTTTCAGAATCACAAAAAACTTCCTTAATATATATCAATTATGGACCTTACCTGAGGTCAGTATTGTGGTATACCAACCTGGTAGAATCAAATATATTTTAAGATTCTACAAGGTTGGTATAACACCATATTGACTGAATCAAAGGTCCTTAATTTTTATATTAGATATGAAACTTGTTTGCAAAAGAAGAATTAAATTGCATCGTACATGTATCTGTCTGGATAAAGCATGAAATTTACATGATTATGACGTCACAATGCAATATTGACTTGGTGTTTCTAAAAGTAGAAACATCAGGTCAATATAACAAAATACTGACCTCCATGTGACCATATTTTAGCCAATGAGAATTGAAGAATGTCGGACCATATCTAATATCCAATAATAAACTTTAAAATTACGATATGGACCTACAATGTATGGAGGTTAATATTATAGCACTACACAGAAAGAAAATGAGAGTAACATGTCGAGGATGCTTTATCAAATGACACTGAATAGACGCATTATCTTACATAAAACCACTAACCACATCTACACCGTCATCCTTGCACCCGTCAGTATCAACAACTCTCACCCTCCACAGTCACCACTTCAAACTTCAAATACAGCTTCTCCCCAAAACACTATACTGATCTGGAATTCTCTACCACCAGACATACTGTTTCTGCAGTCCTTAGCCAGTTTTAAACATTGTACCACACCATTGTCCTTTAACTTGCTTTTTTAACATTTCTTATTATATTTATACTCATTAAACAGGGTATTGTTGTGTTTTTTTTCTTTTCTTTCATGATACAGATTTCATCAGCCTGTCCATGCCGTATAATAATCATTAATTAAGTGATGGACTCAAGGTCCCAACAGACCTTGTCTCATCTGAAACTTTCAAAAGGGTTAAGCAATCTCTCCTCTCTACCTTATTAGCTGTTTCTGACTCTCTTTCCCTATACATAATCACAACCCAAATATTGACATAATCTTCAATACAATGAAGTAGGTCAACTACTAGATATAGAAGAATGTTAACGTACGTAGATGTAGAAATGTTTGAGTCCCTGTGCAGTAGACAGTGTAAATACATAACAACATTGTTTTTTCTGGGCTTTTGACAAATATATGAAGCCTTGGTAAATACTTGCTTCAATATACCGCTTGGTTAGAGAGATCTTTTCTTAAGCTTGATCGTTGAGTGTAAGACTACTAGCCAGAGGTTCTAGGTTTGATTCCTGGCGGAGGCATTGGGGATAAAATGACCTCTGTTACATATATATGTGTGTATGGTGAAACTTTAACAATCAGACAACGAGCCGACGCACTAAGGCAATAAGTAGTTTGTTATGTACATGTATGGGGCGCCGTTTTACTATTTATTGCCAAAAACTGGATATCCAAAATTTGAATTATGGATATACATAAGTCAATTATTGATATCCAAAAATTGACTTATGGATGTCCAAAATTCGAATTATGGATATCCATAAGTCATTTTTGGATAGCCATAATTCGAATTTGTGATATCTTTAAATGCCTGGATACCCAAAAATCGAATTATGGATATCCCAAAATAATTTAGGATTTAAGATATCAAAAATTATTTAATGATATCATAATTCGAATTATGGATATCCAAAAACTAATAATGGATATCCATAATTCGAATTTTGGATTTCCAGTTTTGTTAATATATATAAAACGGCGCCCCATATACATGTAGTTATGACATGCTGTCACTCACGTGTTTTGGTTTGTGTTTGCCAATCTCCAGTGCTATCTGCCGCCCAATACCTCGAGATCCGCCTGTTATCAACACAATGTCATCTGAAATATCCTTCAGTTTTGCAGGACATAAACTTAAGACAAGAGATTTACAGCATAAAAATGGAACTCTTACGACGAGGAAAGCTAGTCGCACAAAGTAACTGCATGTATCCGACAGTTTGTTTACGTTCTCTTCCGCCATACTAACCTTTGAACTTTCGCGCACCAACTTGACATTTATGACACGACTACAAATTTCGAATATTTATGCAACCTGTGTATAAAAGCCATGTTGCATATTGTAGTTAATTCTGTACAACATAATCCTTATGCTCCAATACAGAACCTGTAGGAATTGGCACGTTTTTAGTCTCTGAAGAGGAGCAGACACTCTCCTCTAGTTTCGCGATGAGAGCTCTTTTTGACTGGAGATAATAAAGTTGATAGTATTCGGAACAACTTTAGACTTTCCTGTGAAGTTAAGGTAAAATACCGTCTTGTCATTCGTATGTCAGCCACTGCAGCGAATTAAGGAGCACAAACCATTCACATGGAGCAGGAAAAGTATTAATATCTAAATAATTATTCTGTTTCACATATTGCAATAATTAGAATAACAAAATTTCAAATGTTTTATTACCTTATCAACCCAAAAATGTCCAATGAGTATAATGAAAAATGATCAGACACATGCCAGACTAGGCCTTCTTACACTGTTAGAAGCAGATGTTCATGATAACTGACGGTAAACACAAATCATATGTAAAGATTATTATGTCTATATATTGGATGGACAGGTCATGATCATTATTAGTTCCTAGAGGTAATTTTACTATGAGGTATTGAAATAGAATTGGAAACAGTCCTTCTCTACCTAATTACATGTAGCTCTGTTAACGTTTCCAACTCTCTTTTCTTGTACATAATCTTCAATATGATGAAGTAGGTCAATTAGCCTACTAGATAAAAGTAGAAATGTACTAGAACAGGGAAAACACATTCCTGATGAGTACCCAGACCATGAATCATGATGCCAGAAATTGGTTTCACATAACAATACAGATACAGAAACCCATCACTTCCATATAATTATACAGAATGATTCAATAAAGAACTGAATTCTATGCAAAAAGTGTAAAAAAAATGTACAGGAACTTCATATTTTTGCAATCAATTAGGTGTTGAATGTTGTTATTACTTATAAAAGAAAAAGTTAAAGTTGATGACATGCAATTATTCTTATCAACTCATTCGAGTCCATCATAGTACATAACTTAACCCTATATGTACATGTACATATACACACTATATAAGTACAATTGTACGTTTTGTTTAGAATTTACCTAGATTACAATGCCACTACTCCCCTGGAACCTGATGTCCTGGGAGCCATTTCAACAGCACTGTCTGAGGCCTGGGGCAACCCCAGTAGTTCGCATGATGCAGGTAAAGTTTTCATATGGCCGCAATTTTGAAAATCAAAAAATGAAGTTTTAAAAAAAAAAAAAAATCAAATTGAATTAAAAACAGACCTAAACTCTGTTTTGTCAATCTCTATAGCTACTTACATGTGTATTATCAAGCTGTATAATTTTCAAATAATTGTAGAAATAATAATTGTATATACATGTACCTGTTTTCAGTGATGAAGATATTGCACTATAGATACCTGTATGCTTCATTGATACTGATATTGTAGAAATAATTTCAATATTTCTGGTTCAGTCATAGCATCTTGATTAACTTGGTTCTCTATACTTTCTATGTAAAACTTTATTTACTGACTTCCTGTCTCAGTCCTTGTCTCTCTGAGGACAAGTCAGACAATTATACTGACTTCCTGTCTCAGTCCATGTTTCTCAGAGGACAAGTCAGACAATTATACTGACTTCCTGTGTCAGTCCCTGTTTCTCAGAGGACAAGTCTGACAATTATACTGACTTCCTGTGTCAGTCCCTGTTTCTCAGAGGACAAGTCAGACCATTATACTGACTTCCTGTCTCAGTCCCTGTTTCTCAGAGGACAAGTCAGACCATTATACTGACTTCCTGTCTCAGTCCATGTTTCTCAGAGGACAAGTCAGACCATTATACTGACTTCCTGTCTCAGTCCTTGTCTCTCAGAGGACAAGTCAGACCATTATACTGACTTCCTGTCTCAGTCCTTGTCTCTCAGAGGACAAGTCAGACAATTATACTGACTTCCTGTCTCAGTCCTTGTCTCTCAGAGGACAAGTCAGACAATTATACTGACTTGGCATTATCTACCTGGTACTTAAAGTGTGTGTACAAACAGTGAGCCCAACACGAAGGTTCCTTCTTTTTATCTTAACAAAAAGGAGAAGAGATGTTTATCTGTACTTTTTGAGTATTAATACAAAGCATAAGCAGTATCAATATAATTGTTTTAGAGCCCTGGTTTTTGTTATGTTTATTATAGGTGTGAAGGCCAAGACAGTGATAGACCGTGCTAGGACCAATGTTGCCGCTATGGTGGGAGCCAAGTCCTCAGGTAATTATAGAACAACTACACACAGGTATAACATGAAACAGGTAAGTACAGTAAAGTACACACAAGTGTGACATTATACAGGTAAACTACACACAGGTGTGACATGATACAGGTAAACTACACACAGGTGTGACATTATACAGGTAAACTACACACAGGTGTGACATTATACAGGTAAACTACACACAGGTGTGACATGCTACACGTAAACTACACACAGGTGTGACATGCTACACGTAAACTACACATAGGTGTGACATGATACAGGTAAACTACACACAGGTGTGACATGGTACATGTAAACTACACACAGGTGTGACATTATACAGGTAAACTACAAACAGGTGTGACATGCTACACGTAAACTACAAACAGGTGTGACATGATACAGCTAAACTACATACAGGTGTGACATGATACAGGTAAACTTCATACAGGTGTGACATGATACAGGTAAACTACACACAGGTGAGACATGGTACAAGTAAACTACACACAGGTGTGACATGATACAGGTAAACTACACACAGGTGTGACATGATACAGGTAAACTACACACAGGTGTGACATGGTACAAGTAAACTACACACAGGTGTGACATGGTACAAGTAAACTACACACAGGTGTGACATGGTACAGGTAAACTACACACAGGTGTGACATGGTACAGCTAAACTACACACAGGTGTGACATGATACAGGTAAACTACACACAGGTGTGACATGATACAGGTAAACTACACACAGGTGTGATATTATACATGTAAACTACAAACAGGTGTGACATGATACAGGTAAACTACACACAGGTGTGACATGGTACAGATAAACTACACACAGCTGTGACATGGTACAGCTAAACTACATACAGGTGTGACATGATACAGGTAGACTACACACAGGTGTGATATGGTACAGTTAAACTACACACAGGTGTGACATGGTACAGGTAAACTACACACAGGTGTAACATTATACAAGTAAACTACACACAGGTGTGACATGATACAAGTAAACTACACACAGTGACAAATCACAAACAGGTGTGCAATCATTCATGCAAGTGCTACAGTTTATAATCAAGTTAGGTACAAACATTTGTGACATGATATAGGTAAACCAGGTACACAGGTACTTTACAGTGAAATGATTTGTGAAATGTTTGTGAGTGATGACAAACATTTTTTATATAGTTGAAAGATTTCTTATGTTTTTGTTTCAGATATTCTTTTCACGTCAGGAGGAACAGAGGTAGGTGATGTTAAAAGGTTCAAGTTTTTGTATTGAAATAAAATTTGAAAAAATGCCGTATAATACCGTAACATCAAAAAAATAAAAGAGTCAGCAAAAATATCAGATTTGAATATCTACCTGGTAATGAGCATTGCCTTTTCTAGATTCATCTCTGTGTATATATATATTCAGTCAAACTTTTCTAAAATAACATGCATCATAAACGTTATGTTGTTTCAGACTGGAGCTGACACATTTAACTTCTACTGAAAAAAGAAATTTGAAGTTTTATGTATACTTCAAATACCTGCAGTCTCTTAAAAATATAGGTTAAAAGATATAGGTGATAATCTTAATGTGATTTGCACCTGGTATCCCAACAAATGTTTGTATATGAAGGTGATACCTCTTTGTAGTAATATTTGATAAATATGTATCTCTTTGTTGTGACAGGCCAACAACATGATCTTACAGACAGCTCTCAAACACTTTCATCTCTGTCATGAAATCACCAACGGGATTGATCCCAGTAGGGGAGATAACTCAGACCAACTGCCCCACTTCATCACCTCCAACATGGAACACGATTCGGTGAAACTTGTCCTGGAGAACCTGGCAGAGGAGGGAATCGCTAGTACGTATATATAATATAGATATGGCAGAGGAGGGAATCGCTTGTACGTATATATAAAATATAGATATGGCAGAGGAGGGAATCGCTAGTATGTATATATAATATAAATATGGTAGAGAAGGGAATCGTTAGTACGTATATATAATATAGATATGGCTGAGGAGGGAATCGCTAGTACTTATATATAATATAAATATGGTAGAGGAGGGAATCGCTAGTACGTATATATAATATAGATATGGCAGAGGAGGGAATCGCTAGTACGTTTATATAATATAAATATGGTAGAGAAGGGAATCGCTAGTACGTATATATAATATAAATATGGTAGAGGAGGGAATCGCTAGTATGTATATATAATATAAATATGGCAGAGGAGGGAATCGCTAGTACATATATATAATATAGATATGGTAGAGGAGGGAATCACTAGTATGTATATATATATAGATATGGCTGAGGAGGGAATCGCTAGTACGTATATATAATATAAATATGGTAGAGAAGGGAATCGCTAGTACGTATATATAATATAAATATGGTAGAGGAGGGAATCACTAGTACGTATATATAATATAGATATGGTAGAGGAGGGAATCGCTAGTATGTATATATATATAGATATGGCTGAGGAGGGAATCGCTAGTACGTATATATAATATAAATATGGTAGAGAAGGGAATCGCTAGTACGTATATATAATATAGATATGGTAGAGGAGGGAATCGCTAGTACGTATATATAATATAGATATGGTAGAGGAGGGAATCGCTAGTACGTATATATAATATGGATATGGCAGAGGAGGGAATCGCTAGTATGTATATATATATAGATATGGCTGAGGAGGGAATCGCTTGTACGTATATATAATATAGGTATGGTAGAGGAGGGAATCGCTTGTACGTATATTAATATAGATATGGCTGAGGAGGGAATCGTTAGTACGTATATATAATATAGATATGGCTGAGGAGGGAATCACTAGTACGTATATATAATATAGATATGGTAGAGGAGGGAATCGCTAGTATGTATATAATATAGATATGGCTGAGGAGGGAATCGCTAGTACGTATATATAATATAAATATGGTAGAGAAGGGAATCGTTAGTACGTATATATAATATAGATATGGCAGAGGAGGGAATCGCTAGTACCTATATATAATATAGATATGGTAGAGAAGGGAATCGCTAGTACGTATATATAATATAAATATGGTAGAGAAGGGAATCGCTAGTACGTATATATAATATAAATATGGTAGAGGAGGGAATCACTAGTACGTATATATAATATAGATATGGTAGAGGAGGGAATCGCTAGTATGTATATAATATAGATATGGCTGAGGAGGGAATCGCTAGTACGTATATATAATATAAATATGGTAGAGAAGGGAATCGCTAGTACGTATATATAATATAGATATGGTAGAGGAGGGAATCGCTAGTATGTATATATAATATAGATATGGTAGAGGAGGGAATCGCTAGTACGTATATATAATATAGATATGGCAGAGGAGGGAATCGCTAGTATGTATATATATATAGATATGGCTGAGGAGGGAATCGCTTGTACGTATTATAATATAGGTATGGTAGAGGTGGGAATCGCTTGTACGTGTATATATAGATATGGCAGAGGAGGGAATCGCTAATATGTATATATATATAGATATGGCTGAGGAGGGAATTGTTAGTACGTATATATAATATAAATATGGCTGAGGAGGGAATCGTTAGTACGTATATATAATATAGATATGGCTGAGGAGGGAATCGCTAGTACGTATATATAATATAAATATGGCAGAGGAGGCAATCGCTAGTACGTATATATAATATAGATATGGCTGAGGAGGGAATCGCTAGTACGTATATATAATATAAATATGGTAGAGGAGGGAATCGCTAGGACGTATATATGATATAGATATGGTAGAGGAGGGAATCGCTAGTACGTATATATAATATAGATATGGTAGAGGAGGGAATCGCTAGTACGTATATATAATATAAATATGGTAGAGGAGTGAATCGCTAGTACGTATATATAATATAAATATGGCTGAGGAGGGAATTGTTAGTACGTATATATAATATAGATATGGCTGAGGAGGGAATCGCTAGTACGTATATATAATATAGATATGGTAGAGGCGTGAATCGCTAGTACGTATATATAATATAAATATGGTAGAGGAGGGAATCGCTAGTACGTATATATAATATGGATATGGCTGAGGAGGGAATCGCTAGTACGTATATATAATATAGATATGGCTGAGGAGGGAATCGCTAGTACGTATATATAATATAGATATGGCTGAGGAGGGAATCGCTAGTACGTATATATAATATAAATATGGTAGAGGAGGGAATCGCTAGTACGTATATATAATATAAATATGGTAGAGGAGGCAATCGCTAGTACGTATATATAATATAGATATGGTAGAGGAGGCAATCGCTAGTACGTATATATAATATTGATGTGGCTGAGGAGGGAATCGCTAGTACGTATATATAATATAAATATGGTAGAGGAGGGAATCGCTAGTACGTATATATAATATAGATGTGGCTGAAGAGGGAATCGCTAGTACGTATATATAATATAAATATGGTAGAGGAGGGAATCGCTAGTACGTATATATAATATAGATGTGGTAGAGGAGGGAATCGCTAGTACGTATATATAATATAGATATGGCAGAGGAGGCAATCGCTAGTACGTATATATAATATAGATATGGTAGAGGAGGCAATCGCTAGTACGTATATATAATATAGATGTGGCTGAGGAGGGAATCGCTAGTACGTATATATAATATAAATATGGCTGAGGAGGGAATCGCTAGTACGTATATATAATATAGATGTGGCTGAGGAGGGAATCGCTAGTACGTATATATGATATAGATATGGCTGAGGAGGGAATCATTAGTACGTATATATAATATAAATATGGTAGAGGAGGGAATCGCTAGTACGTATATATAATATAGATATGGTAGAGGAGGGAATCGCTAGTACGTATATATAATATAAATATGGTAGAGGAGGGAATAGCTAGTACGTATATATACTGAAACGAAAAAGAAACGCAACATGGAAAATTGTGATTAATTTTGTATTAAATATACATATCTGTATAAAAATCGCCGATATAAACATGCAACCTGCCTAACACCCATACCAATCTTCAAAATCACCCAAGTGTGACTAGAGACCTATGCACTTCCGGCGCGGTAAAAACATCAAAAACCGTGCCTGTACAAACATATGCGTTCTTTTTTCATTCAAACCAGTATCAATTCATCACTAACATTGAGCCACATCATCGCCAATACTTTTGCAAACAATAATTCCTTTTACAATTATGCCACGGTTATCAAAGGTTGATAGAGGACGTGCCAGAGCGATGCTTCTGGCAGGGAACACGCAACTTCACGTCGCTCGACAATTCAGAGTTCACAAATCGACTATTAGTCGATTAGTTTCACGTCTTAACGCAACAGGAAGAGTCGATGACCAGCCGAGATCAGGACGTCCACGCGTAACGTCGCGACGTCAAGACCGGGTTCTTAGGTTGGCACACCTGCGTAACAGGAGATTAACGGCCGCTGAAACGGCAAGGAATACGATTGGTAATCATAACCGTCGAATTCATCCCCAAACAGTGATCAACAGACTGCGTGAGGCTAATTTGCGTGCAAGGCGACAGTACGTTGGTTTACCACTAACACTGCAACGTCGAGCACGTCGTATGCAATGGGCAACGGCACATATGCCCAGACGTTTTCCTATGAGACGTTGGAGGTCTATGCTCTTCACCGATGAATCTCGATTCACGTTATTTCGAGCAGATGGCCGTCAACGTGTGTACCGGCGTCGAGGCGAACGTTTTGCTGACGCCTGTGTTTTGGAACACGACCGATTTGGGGGTGGATCAGTTATGGTTTGGGCGGGAATCTCCCATGGTTTGAAGACGCCTTTGGTGATAGTCAATGGGAATTTAACGGCCGTACGCTATCGGGATGAGATCCTTAGGCCCCATGTTGTGCCGTTTGTTAGGCAGCATCATCTAACCTTTCAGCAAGATAACGCGAGACCACACGTTGCAAGAGTCTGTAGAGACTTTCTTGCGACGCAGAACATTGCTCCTATAGATTGGCCTCCATATAGCCCCGACCTGTCCCCAATCGAGCATTTGTGGGATGAATTAGACAGAAGAATTCGAAATCGCCGTAACCCCCCAAATACCCTCCCTCAGTTAGCAAATGCACTCGTCCAAGAATGGAATAACATTCCAATACGGAAAGTCAATGCCCTGATGAACTCAATGCAACAAAGAATTAGAGATGTGATAACTGTTCGAGGAGGACACACACGATATTAGGGCACGGTTTCAAAACTGCTGCCATTTCAACTTGGATTCACGTAGGGTACTACCAATCATGACCTTCTAGCAAATTGACCTGTTCTTAAAAATCTCTAAATATTGAATAAGGATGTTACATCAATATTCAATATTAACTATTACATATGAAATTTAAACATAATGCTCACAATTATTATTTTATTAAACCTACAATTTGAAGTTGCGTTTCTTTTTCGTTTCAGTATATAATATAAATATGGTAGAGGAGGGAATCGCTAGTATGTATATATAATATAGATATGGTAGAGGAGGGAATCGCTAGTACCTATATATAATATAAATATGGTAGAGGAGGGAATCGCTAGTACCTATATATAATATAAATATGGTAGAGGAGGGAATCGCTAGTACCTATATATAATATAAATATGGTAGAGGAGGGAATCGCTAGTACGTATATATAATATATATATGGTAGAGGAGGGAATCGCTAGTACGTATATATAATATAAATATGGTAGAGGAGGGAATCGCTAGTACGTATATATAATATAAATATGGCAGAGGAGGGAATCGCTAGTACGTATATATAATATAGATATGGTAGAGGCGTGAATCGCTAGTACGTATATATAATATAGATATGGCTGAGGAGGGAATCGCTAGTACGTATATATAATATAGATATGGTAGAGGAGGGAATCGCTAGTATGTATATATAATATAAATATGGTAGAGGAGGGAATCGCTAGTACATATATATAATATAAATATGGTAGAGGAGGGAATCGCTAGTATGTATATATAATATAAATATGGTAGAGGAGGGAATCGCTAGTACGTATATATAATATAAATATGGCTGAGGAGGGAATCGCTAGTACGTATATATAATATAGTCATGGCTGAGGAGGGAATCGCTTGTATGTATATATCATATAGATATGGCTGAGGAGGGAATCGCTAGTATGTATATATAATATAGATATGGCTGAGGAGGGAATCGCTAGTACATATATATAATATAGATATGGCTAAGGAGGGAATCGCTAGTATGTATATATAATATAGATATGGCTGAGGAGGGAATCGCTAGTACATATATTTAATATAGATATGGCTGAGGAGGGAATAGCTAGTACGTATATATAATATAGATATGGCTGAGGAGGGAATCGCTAGTACATATATATAATATAGATATGGCTGAGGAGGGAATCGCTAGTACGTATATATAATATAAATATGGCTGAGGAGGGAATCGCTAGTACGTATATATAATATAAATATGGTAGAGGAGGGAATCGCTAGTACGTGTAAATATAGATATGGCTGAGGAGGGAATCGCTAGTACGTATATATAATATAGATATGGCTGAGGAGGGAATCGCTAGTACGTATATATAATATAAATATGGCTGAGGAGGGAATCGCTAGTACGTATATATAATATAGATATGGCTGAGGAGGGAATCGCTTGTACGTGTATATATAGATATGGCTGAGGAGGGAATCGCTAGTACATATATATAATATAGATATGGTAGAGGAGGGAATCGCTAGTACGTATATATAATATAGATATGGCTGAGGAGGGAATCGCTAGTACGTATATATAATATAGATATGGTAGAGGAGGGAATTGCTTGTACGTGTATATATAGATATGGCTGAGGAGGGAATCGCTTGTATTTCGTTATCTCAAACTCCTATAACTCGAAGACTCCGTTCATTTTGAAGTTTTTCGTCAGTCCCGACCAAGCTTTACACTTTATACTCACTTTACTCGATTAATTAGACGACTAGAAAATTTCTCCGGGTCCCGCTGAATTCAAGATAAAGGGGTTAATAATGCTGTTTATATTGTATGATCATGTAAAATACACAATATACATACAAAAAACTACAACAAATGTAAGATGACTGAAATCAGATGTACCAGTAAGCCAAAAACATAAGAAAAAAACAGAATAACATACCGAATATACAAGATACCAGAGAGTATATTATGCTGATTATAAATCTGTGTCATTTGCTCATGATTTATTTTTTACCTGTCTCAGACCTTCTGACAGATAATGTCAGTGACATTCTAATCCTTGTACGACAGGTGTGACTTTTGTACCTGCCTCTCAGAAGTCTGGCTGTGTAATGAAGGAGGATGTGATAGCTGCTGTCCGTCCCTCTACCTGTATGATCAGCATCATGTTGGCTAACAATGAGACAGGTGTGATACAGGTTGGTTACAGTGATGACTCAGGTGTGATACATGTAATTTATAAAGATGAGACAGGTGTGATACAGGTAATTTATAAAGATGAGACAGGTGTGATACAGGTAATTTATAAAGATGAGACAGGTGTGATACAGGTAATTTATAAAGATGAGACAGGTGTGATACAGGTAATTTATAAAGATGAGACAGGTGTGATACAGGTAATTTATAGTGATGAGACAGGTGTGATACAGGTAATTTATAGTGATGAGACAGGTGTGATACAGGTAGGTTACAGTGATGACTCAGGTGTGATACAGGTAATTTATAGTGATGAGACAGGTGTGATACAGGTATTTATAAAGATGAGACAGGTGTGATACAGGTAATTTATAAAGATAAGACAGGTGTGATACAGGTAATTTATAAAGATGAGACAGGTGTGATACAGGTAAGTAATAATGATGAGACATGTGTGATACAGGTAGGTTACAGTGATGAGACAGGTGAGATACAGGTAAGATATAATGATAAGACAGGTGAGATACAGGTAAGTTAATTGTTATAATGATTAGACAGGTGAGGTACAGATAAGTTAATTGTTATAATTATTAGACAGGTGTGATACAAGTAAGATATAATGATAAGACAGGTGTGATACAGGTAGATTACAGTAATAAGACAGATGTGATACAGGTAAGTTAATTGTTATAATGATTAGACAGGTGAGGTAAAAGTAAGTTAATTGTTTAATGATTAGACAGGTGTGATAAGGTAAGATATAATGATAAGACAGGTGTGATACAGGTAAGTTATAATAATAAGACAGATGTGATACAGGTAGGTAACAGATGTGACAGGTGTGATACAGGTAAGTTAAGTGCTATAATGATTAGACAGGTGAGGTACAGGAAAGATATAATGATAAGACAGGTGTGATACAGGTAAGGTATTATAATGAGATAGGTATGTTGGGAGTTGACATGCACTGTCTAATTCAATTGCTGTTTGTTAAGTTGTGTGACATCACCACAACTTCTTCAGAACCACAAGTCCAAGAGTCATGGTTATTTCTCCAGTAACTTACCTTGATGCATTGACCTACAGTTAAGATCATTTGAGTCAAAAGTAATAAAAAATTGAAAAGCCTTGAATTTCACTGCTGGCCTTGAAAAGCCTTGAATTTCACTTTGGGCCTTGAAAAGGCTTGAAAATTGGCCTCTGGCCTTGAAAAGTCCTTGAATTTTGGCGTTCTGCGTTCAGTATATAAATATCCGAAGTCTTGCTTTTCTTTCAGGTTTATTTTTCACATTTATTTTTTTAAAAAAAACAGATTTACGAAATAGAAGTGATGTCATCTCCCAGCGGCCTTAGCATAGGTTTTAGTGTCGGAGGGGAGATAACTCCCACTGACTATTTGCTTAAGTTTGATGGTGGTCTGCTACTGCTACGCAGGCCAAAGTGGGAAAATGCTGTTTTAACTCCAAATGGACTGATGACCCATTGTTTGAAACTTGGGTCAAAGTTTTTAAAGGTGATAATACCAAAGCATCATGTAGTCTCTGTCAGAAAATCATTGATTTAAAGAAAATGGGCGAGTCAGCTCTTAAATCACATATGAAAAGTGTGTTCTCTTGTTCCCTCTCAGGCTGACTTATCAGGTACGAATGACCTTGAAAATTTAGTTTAGGCCTTGAAAAAACCTTGAAAAGGCCTTGAATTTGGTTAGACATAATCCGTATGAACCCCGTATTTAAAATAACAGATTGCAGGTTTATGATACCTGCTTATGATTCTGAGGATGGAGTGTTGGTTTGGATAAATGAATGACCAGACTTCTCAAGGTCAAAAACATGAGGGCCATCAAGTCCATTCAGTATTTTGTCAGTAAAAGAATGAACAAATCAGGTCTCTTAAACCCTCACCAAACCTATCAATATATAGTGTAAAGTAAGTGAAATCTAAAGACTTGAGTAGGAGAGATGTATTGATAGTTAATGAGTTTGTATAAAGGAATGGTGTTGTATATTTTCAGCCAATAAAGGAGATCTTTGAGAGTATCCGACACATCAATCTGACTCGTAAAAACCTGCCACGAATACTGCTACACACAGACGCCGCCCAGGCTATCGGGAAAGTAGAGGTGGACGTTGTCGATCTGGATGTGGATTATCTTAGCATTGTGGGCCACAAGGTATTATTTTATAGAAAGATCATTGTAGTTTGCTTCCACATTTTGTTTAACTAACAAAAACCTTTAATTAACATTTGGTGATGCTGTACAAATACCCCTTAATTTACATGTGTTTTATATAGGTTCTTGTTGTTTCAGTTTTACGGCCCGCGGATCGGAGCCGTGTTTGTGAGAAACCTCGGCAGTAAAGAGGTGCCGCTGTACCCGATGTTGTATGGCGGGGGACAGGAGCGTAACTTCAGACCAGGGTGTGTATAGAGGGGTCAACAGAAAATTCTATCATTACTTATGGAACTATGAAGAGTACTCTACTAACATAACTGTAATGAGTACTGTACTCACATAACTGTAATGAGTACTGTACTCACATAACTGTAATGAGTACTGTACTCACATAACTGTAATGAGTACTGTACTCACATAACTGTAATGAGTACTGTACTCACATAACTGTAAGGAGTACTGTACTCACATAACTGTAATGAGTACTGTACTAACATAACTGTAATGAGTACTGTACTCACATAACTGTAATGAGTACTGTACTCACATAACTGTAATGAGTACTGTACTCACATAACTGTAATGAGTACTGTACTCACATAACTGTAATGAGTACTGTACTCACATAACTGTAAGGAGTACTGTACTCACATAACTGTAATGAGTACTGTTCTCACATAACTGTAATGAGTACTGTTCTCACATAACTGTAATGAGTGCTGTACTTTAAGCAACAGACTGTTTCTCTAATGATAGGTGAAATAGGTTCAAAACATACTATTTTGTTCACACATAAAAAAGCACTTGTTGTTCACTGTATCAAATATCAGTGTAATCTTTCAGAAGAAAAATATTTCTTACCGGTACATGCCATTGTTCAAATCTTTTATTTTGTTAAATTGATATGTATAATTTACAGGACGGAAAACACTGGCATGATATCTGGTCTGGGAAAGGTATGTTGTTTACTTATCAGACTGACATGTTGGTTAGTAAATTATCATAAAAGATTTACTAAAAACAAATATTTTCAGCTTTAAACAACTCTTCTCAATACGTAATCAAAAGGCCTATGTTTTAATATTGAGCTTGTAGCATACTGGGGTGAAGTAAAATCAAGTTTGGTCAAATGAATTACCTTGACCCACTTTCAAGGGTCAAGTGTGTTAAGAATTTTAAGCTTCTCCTATCCAATAATCACTAGGCCCTAGGTTATACCATTTGTGTGGAAGCATGTGCTAGAATGAGGCATTTGAGTTTGCAGAAGTTGACTGAAGTGGTAGTGCAGGTAAATCATTCAGGCCCATTGTGCCTCTTATTAATGTTTTATACTTGTTTGTACAGGCTGCTGAACTTGTGGTGCAGTACCTCGACAACTACAGCAAACATATGGCCTCAGTGAGGGACTACCTAGAGACCCGACTCCAGGTACAGTAAAACTGAACAAATCAAAAGCCACGACATAAACAAATTGGGAGATTGTCACGCTATATCCTCTAGCATTATAATAGAAAATCAACTATATGATAGTACTGTTTGGCACAAACTATATATGTATTAGTGCTGAAGACACCTCAGGATTAGGGTTGGTTAATTACCTGTATTCAGTTTAAGCTTGTTGATCACAAACAAGATCGACAGTACGTGCACTTAACAGCAGACAGAAGATGTTGTACCACACTGTTCAGTATAGTTTATTTCCCACATTATATGGTGTCATGTACTTTTACGCCAAAATTTGAAAAATTTTCATCTGTTTAGAATACTAGTGCAATTTCTTTTCTAATCTCTCAATAATGAAGTTACTTGAAGCAATCTGTGTCAGTTGGAATGGATATTGATTCAGTATGGTGCTGGTATCTGGTTAGGTGTCCTAAGTGTAAGATATTACAATGAAATCATACTGATCATCAAAATAAGTTGATTGTGCCTTACTAAGATCATCATTCTGCCGTGTAAGTTTATTACGTATGATTCTGCTTCAGGATGTGTTTGGGGACCGAATTCATATCAACGGGAAATTCTCCACCAGCGAGCGTCTCCCTAACACATGTAATGTGTCTATCCTGGGACACGGATTGTTTGGTACGCAAACTTGTTGGTCTTTAGGATATTGAAACGCTGTTTGATATGTAAATGATGGTCAGAACGATGTATTTATGAGTTGACCTCTCATTAACTCAGTGTTAATCTGGATTGTATTCCCAGCAGTACAGATGCTGTCTAGACTATCATCAATTACGTGACATTATTTTGGCGCCATCTTCACCTACATTACATAACACATTGCATGTCACCTCAGAAAATACATATTAATACTTTGCATTAATCAGTTAGCTAAGTAAAATTTTCAAACAGCTTTTCCTGTAAGTTGACATATAAAGAGAAAAACCTTTATAAATCAAAATGACATGAAAATGAATAAGATAATAATGTTAATATAACCATTCAACGTCTGTCAGATTGTATTTTTTGTCAATATTAATGCAGTCTGGATGTCAGATACATAATCATGACATCATAAATGGATTGTTTGGTACATCATTTTATCAGTCTAGGAACTCGGACTGTTTGGTATGTAATTGCATTGGTCGTAGACTCCAGGATAGAGGGACATCCGTAAATTAACTTGCTTCTCCTTTCATACATTTTTTAAAGCCGTGTAACTGGTAAATTTTCAAGTAGTAAACATCAAGTTTGTAGGTTGACCAGTGGGACACTTCATTTTGATTACAGATACCAAAGGTATGCATGGTGATAAATGAGTACCTGGGTATATTATATACAGTTGAAACTTGTTATCTCAAAGTAGTTGGGATCAAGCAAAAACTTCAAGCTAGCCGAGGTTAAATGAGCTTAAATGTTAGTGTGAAATTTGGCTGGGAACCGGCGAAATATTTTGAAATAATTGTGGTCTTTGAGTTATACATGTGCGAGATAACGTGGTTCAACTGTATATATAAAATTGAATATATAATCACACCATGTTCAAACACATTAAACCCACTTATTAATGACGCTTGATTATGTTGTGGTTATATGTCCATTTTCCTGATAGTTATTTTGATGTACAATGTATTCCCATACTGTTTGATGTACAATGTATTCTTGTACTGTTTGATGTACAATGTATTCCCTTACTGTTTGATGTACAATGTATTCCCGTACTGTTTGATGTACAATGTATTCTTGTACTGTTTGATGTACAATGTATTCCCATACTGTTTGATGTACAATGTATTCCCGTACTGTTTGATGTACAATGTATTCTTGTACTGTTTGATGTACAATGTATTCTTGTACTGTTTGATGTACAATGTATTCCCGTACTGTTTGATGTACAATGTATTCTTGTACTGTTTGATGTACAATGTATTCCCGTACTGTTACAGGTCACATGGTACTGTCCCACTGTGACAGACTACAGGCCAGTGTTGGAGCAGCATGCCACGCCCAGAACAGGTCAGGTCACAGCTTTGGGTTGTTTTGTAGTAGATTAAGTAGTATAAGACAAAATATTGTTGTTGAACCTGTGTATAGCTGGTTTTCTTGGTCTATATAAGATTGTAGCAGTATGAGGAGTGATAATGACAAACCCTTCAACCCTTTGCTCTCCAGTCTGATGCTCTATCGCTAACTAACAGCTGACACTTGTAAGGCAACCTAATCAATACACATCTTTTACACAAATATAGAATACAAACTTGTCAATTTACAATTTATTACCGTAGTATTCAAGCTAGATGAGTTTAAATACTTCGGCTTGGGCTGACGAAGTACCTCCAATTAAACAGGGTCTTCGAGGTACACAAATTCGAGATAACGAAGTTCAACTGTAACTGAATTTGTTTTTGTTTCAGACCATCACACATACTTCTGGCCATCGGGATCCCAGAATCGGTGGCAAGGAATGCACTCCGATTATCAGTAGGAAGGGAGACAACTCTAGCAGATATTGACATCATCATTGAGGACCTGAAGCGAGCAGTAGAATTCATAGAAAACGATTCTCACATCACAGAAGCCATCACCTGCTGAGCTGCACCACCCTACATACCATACTTACTGTCACATGCAACAAATCAAAAGCAATGTTTACTTCATTTAATATCATTGACTTTAATACTGATTTTTACTGATTTTTGGTCTGTGGTGCTTCAGGTTAAAACCATTTAGTTTCAAGAAGATTACTAAATAAAGGCCGATTTTGGCAATAGGATAATAGTCTAAGCATTAAGCCTATTTTCAGTCAATGATAAAATTGAATTTACCATCAAAAGAAAATGTCTACCATTTCATGTAGCGTATAAGAAGCACTACTCAAAGGAGAAAAGGTCCCATCTTATCCGGTACTCATAGTTTCATCAATGCTTTCAACATTTTACATCTGTTTGTTGAAATCTGGATTTAGCCCATTACACCATACAAAATATTAACTTGGTAACCTGATAATTTTGATATTTCTGAAAACTGTTTTAAAACCAACTGTAATGAAATTAACATTATTTTGATAAGATTTACAACTTCATGACATATTTCTTAATGTACCTAATTATGTCTGTAGTGTGTACACATTCCATTACTTTAACCCGTCTTGTCTGCAAAATTAACTTGAACCTCGTTATCCTGAACTCATATATCTCAAAGACCCCATTTACTTCAAATTATTTCCTCGGTCACAGCAAAATTTTACTCTTAGTATTCCGACTCTCTGTAAATCTCCATTATTGGGATAACTCAGAGTTTTCCTATGGTCCCAGCGACTGATAATGAGGTTTGATCAGGGAACTTTTGCCCTTGCTATGACAATTTTGCCCTTTGCCGATGAAATCTAATGAGCTCTGTGTTAATTTTGCCCCCACATTTAATTGTTGTTTTTGCTATATTGTGTACTAATATTGGTATACAGTGTTACCTAACTTGTCCTATATTTTAAAAGTTAATATTTTTGCATGTGTAATTTTTCACTTAGTCAACCTTTCAAACTTTGCAATTTTGGAATTTTTGCTCTCTTTTAGTCGTGCTGTTTTGTACTGTGGGCTTAAAATACTATAGGACACTGTAGATTTTGAGTAGTGCTTAATATATTCTTGTGTAGATATCTTCTCACAGATTTAATGCAAGCAAATTAAGCAAAAAATTCCATGCTGCAAACTATACTTTTGCAGTATATCTGGAGATTCTGTTAGGCTATTAAAATTGAATACATATTTGTTCTTTTTCAATGTGTTGCTACAACAAAAAATAACCCCTGCATAATTCTTGCTGTATAAATTATAAGTAATTTACTAACCTATTTTTTTTTTTTTTAACGAAGGGCACGGCTTAATACTTAATATGTACTTTGTTAAGCAAAATGTAAGGCTTAATGATAAACTTTTTATATGTTTGAAAAAGGGACTGCTTTAAGGAAGGTATATTTAGTGTAATGTGGTAAATAAAGAGCTGGGCATACTTATGAAGATGTTCTGTGTTCGACAGAGGGGTGGGCTTATTGGCGAACATATTTCGTGTTTAACAAATGAATTGGCTTAATGTTAATTTTACTCACTGTTTAATGAGGAGATGTGCTAATGATTCACCTGTTCTCCTGGCTAAATAACCAATATATGTTTTTAGTGTTCTAGCAAATGAAGTGGCTAAAGGGTGAACATAATTGTCATATTGTGAGTTAAATGGTAATCATGTTAAAAATGGCTCAACTTAATATCAAACATGAGTTCAGTTTAAAACTAGTGATTAACTTAATAGAGAGCATGTTCTGTGTTTTACGATAATACATCGTCGGAAACTCACGTGAGGCTGCTCTTACGTTTGTGCGGGACACAAGCGTTAGAGTAAAGTGGGTTTCCGATAATGGCGATAATAATGATAATTATTATTTATACTTGATGACAAAGTAGAGTCAATGTGTCATTTTACATTTGGTCAAGTAGTTAAAAAATTTACAATCATTTAAAAAATATGTTGTTGCGCTAGTTATTTATATTAATATTGAGATAGACTCGATGTGAAACTTTGTCAGCGTAAATAGAGAATTAAGTCCAAGGTCAGTAATTAATAAGGAGTGGGCTTAATGGCAGACATTGCTTTGTGTAACAGAAGACATGAATTTATTGGAAACATTTGTTTGGGCGAGGTTATTGTCACTTATGTGACTATTTCCTGTCTCTAGTAGAGAGATTGTAGTAATGGTGGTCCTTTACTCAGTGCTGTGGCCAGTTTTTGCTACATTACATTTCCCCGATATATTTTTTGTGCCTGTTATGTTTGTTATTTGTTGATGTTGTACTTCCATTTGTCATTCCGTAGCCCATTATGGTTTTTTTTTAATCTGATCTTTGAGTAGTTTTTACCAAAAAAAAATCATTATGTCAAGGTGTCATTCAATGACAACAATCCAATGTTATTTACAATTTCTTAGAAATTAGCTCATCATTTTGTACATTTTAATCTTATTCAGCCATTTGTGGTATCTTTCAGTGATCACAAGTTTCAAGGTTATTTAACCAATGTCAGATTACCTGTTGTTATCTGTCAGTTTAATTTAGGTTACTTTCCTGTGTCCTGGCTGAAATGGTTCAGGCGATTCAGAAATAATCCACATTAAATGACTGAACTTGTAGCAAACTATAGGCAAAGCTAAAAACAGAGTTCCTGGAAATGAATAAAAATATAGCAAGAACTGCATGTCCTTCTTACACCTATCCAATTAATTTAATAACATATCTTTAATCTGTAACTGGATTGACGTGAAAATTTAATGCAAACTAGCAATAGTCAAAACTTTAGTTTTGGTCAGGCACTTTTAAATCTGTCAACCTACCCATGCTGAATATTCCTTGAGTCAGTCTTGGCTCAGATCTGCGCCTGTCATTATCTTTCAGGGTCTACTGTTTCATCTGGTTGGACAATATACAACAGGCCCCTAGAGTAAAGTTTTCACAGCTTTATACACTGGTGTATAATAACATGTATTACGGTATAGCATTGCCTAGGTGTCATCAATTTTTTGTTCAAAATATTTCCTCTGTAGCATTTCACCTAAATTCACTACACTTGTTATATTCATTATCTACATATGTAAGTTTTAACGTGCTGCTGTATGCTCCTAACTTTCAGTACTTTGATTATGCTGCTATATGCTGCTAACTTCCAGGACTTTCAGTACTTTGATTATGCTGCTATCTATATATACATGTACATACAGATCTTTATCTTTTTATGCATTTGTTTATTTCAGGGTTTGTCTTGGGCATTTTTATTGTTATTTCACTTAAGTTCCATTAAGTTTGTTATACTTAGGCAATTTGAAAGGCATACTAAAGTTGGATCTCATTCCCTGCTCTATACAGAGTTATGGCCCTTTGTTCATATTAGATACAATTGTTTGACCAGAGATTATCGTCCTTGCTATTTTAACTACATTTAACTTGTTATAAATGCAGATTTTAAGAAGAAACAAACTTGATTATTTGTTTCATTATTTTGTTTTTTTGACATATTCCATATCTATTTCTTAATTATTGGTATATTTCATTATGTGAATTTTCTTGAAAACAAAAACTGGTACCTTGTACATGAATGAAGCACTATATTTTATTCATCGTCATATTATAACTAGATTGTCAGGTTTTAGTGCTGATGATCTGTTTTATTAAGAACCTACAATCTTGTCCCCATCATTCAACATATAGATAAGTGTTACCTCTGTGTTCCACATGACTGCGCCGAGTCACATGTCTGTATTGTTTCTTGACAAGATGAATTGTAAAATATGAAAAAGTAGATAACTATATATTGATATCCTGTTGTAATCCTGGCCTCGAAGATTCAGCATTAATTTTCTAGTCCGTACATATCACATAACGAGAGTGTCAAGTATACCTACAAAAACTTTGAGTAAAATGTGTTCACTAGGACATAGTTTTATATGTATTATTCATAATCAGTGTTGTCAATATTGTTGAATGCATTTTGATAAATGTATTGCTTTTTACACCCCATGTGATGGGGATATAACTATAGCTCTGTCTGTGTACATGTGTGTGTATTTGTAGGAGTTTGGACTTGAATGAGCAGGTTTCCAGGGAGATTAGTAAATTTTGTTCAAACTTATGAAGTCATTCTCGATCCA
Source organism: Mimachlamys varia (assembly GCA_947623455.1). Classification (NCBI taxonomy): domain Eukaryota; kingdom Metazoa; phylum Mollusca; class Bivalvia; order Pectinida; family Pectinidae; genus Mimachlamys; species Mimachlamys varia. The sequence goes on along the minus strand of OX392542.1, from coordinate 5,282,554 downwards.
TACAAGGCAAGTTTGACAGCAATAACATCTGTAGATACAGCTTGTAACTAAGACATCTCATGATCCCTGCAACAGCTTAGGTTCACATTAAACCATGTTAGAAAAAACATCTGAAGTTCTACACTTGATTAGAATTTGATGGTCATCAGTTATGTTTGAAAGGTCAGAGATCATCACGTAACAGAGGTCATCAGTTATCTTTCAAAGGTCATCAGTCATGTTATAATGGTGACCTCTAAGACCACTTTTTGGCGGGCATTACTATGTGAGGCTATGTTCGTATTGTTTTGATATTAAATTGTAACATTTGCTCAAAATTTCATACATTCATTTAATTATCTACTTACTTCTCCACCTAGATTATTTAAATGTTCATCAGTTTTACATAAATCCCTGTAGAGTTGTGTAATGTTTCTATAACATTGACATTATGATGGCTGTTCTGGCCATGTCATGTGTTTACTGTTAGTGTGATACTTTATGTTTACATTGAATCATTTGATGTTAAAGTTTAACAAGCTTAAAAACCCTGTAATGTCCAGAGAGGGATATGAGGGAAAGTTACAGCCTGGATGGTGAGCGAGTTTTTTCAGTCATGCAGTATTATCCGGGGACCCGCTCAAGTTAGTTACCATAAGCAACAGTGAGCATTTAGTAGTTGTATGGAAGACCGCTTGCACGTTACAGTTATCACATTTTTACGTATCAAATGCTTCATAACTTTTTAAGTCTGACTTGTCTATTTATACAGCTGTGACTGAAAGGTTTTGAAACTTTGTTTGTTTACAAAGTAAAATATTGATAAAACATAAGAATTAATTGGATCATATATGAATTAATTACTACTCCTTAACTATAAGTAGAACAAAAACCCTGTTTACCAAACCAAATATTATACAGGCCCATAATGTGTTGGGTTTTAGTTAGCTCATCCACCCCTGAGTACACATTTGAACTCTTCCATTTCAAAGCTTCAAATAGTTCATTATGAAACTGTAGGTTGAATGAGTAAATACGTGAAATGTTATGGTTTTATATTGGTAACAGAATCAATTTGAAGCTCAACATTAAAACTTTTTGTGTGACATTTACAATATTTATAACAAAGTTTAATGAAGGAGTTTGTTTGTAGCATATACAGCTTAACATCTTAAGAGTGGGTTTATTGAACTCATACGTTAAGTATATAACAAAGGAGCTTATTTGAAACATATCATTTTGCAGTATAACAATTTTTTTTATATTGAAATATTATTTTTGCCTACTCCCCTAATGCTAGACTTTTTCAGGTTTTATCATATAGCCTTAAAATCAGACAACGCAAAAAGTGATGATGTCATATACTGCCATGTGCAGAAATTGGTGTTCAAGCTTCTGATTGGCTGAAGTTGTTCGGAGACTTAATAACTGCACAATGTTGTGTGATGTGCAAAACGCTTTCATTTTTGTCATTATCAAGTACAAATTAATTGATTATGATGTGAAAATGTGTTGTCTAGTTTTAGAAATAAAGTTGTAAGGAATGACCAAATTATGTTGTGAATTAATTTACAGTATACGAAAACAAAAATATGTTCATATTTCTTTCAGTGTATATTGTATAATCCACAAAAGGTATGGTCATCCTTGATTTAAAGGCTGAGAATTATTTATGATGAAAATTCACCTGAAGTGTGATACTTACTGTTTAAATGAAGGTATTTGAAATAAATTGGAGTGTATTAAGGGATGATGATTACATCTTACTACCATCGTCTGATACTGCTGAAGTACTGCTATATATTCTGTAGGAGTGTAAGATATATATCTGTGTTGTATTTGAAGTTGCTTGTCATTATATGATAGCTTGTGATGATCTTGTAGATGCAATATTTGATTTTCTTACTTGTGTACCCAGTCATGTGTGAGAGTGGAATATATTTATGCAATGGGTTGGTGGGTTTTAAAGTTATAAAAACAGAAATATTTCTTCATTTAAATTGAAGTGAAACATTCATTTATGAATTTTAGTTACTATTTAAACTCAACTCTGATTTGTATAGCTAGAAGGCGACCTAAATCCTATGTACAATTCAAATCATTTTTAAATACTTTGCCCCCGAACATCAGAACCCAGGTTCTAACTCCACTGCCACCACAGGGAGGGTCATGGACACCACTTGTAACAGGAAAGAGAATAGTGTGCTTCCACAAGGAGGGCCACGGACACCATTTGTAACAGGAAAGAGAATAGTGTGCTTCCACAGGGAGGGCCACGGACACCATTTGTAACAGGAAAGAGAATAGTGTGCTTCCACAGGGAGGGCCACGGACACCATTTGTAACAGGATAGAGAATAGTGTGCTTCCACAGGGAGGGCCACGGACACCATTTGTAACAGGATAGAGAATAGTGTGCTTCCACAGGGAGGGCCACGGACACCATTTGTAACAGGAAAGAGAATAGTGTGCTTCCACAGGGAGGGCCACGGACACCATTTGTAACAGGAAAGAGAATAGTGTGCTTCCACAGGGAGGGCCACGGACACCATTTGTAACAGGAAAGGGAATAGTGTGCTTCCACAGGGAGGGCCACGGACACCATTTGTAACAGGATAGAGAATAGTGTGCTTCTACAGGGAGGGCCACGGACACCATTTGTAACAGGAAAGGGAATAGTGTGCTTCCACAGGCGATCGATCCATCGATCTCCAGGTTCTTAGTTGGAAGCTCTACCACTGAGCGAGGGAATTTCTTTCTAGCTTGAAGCTGAAGATACCGACCTTATATCCTATGATCCACAGGGACCTGAGAATTTGTTACAGCTAGTTTTGGACATAAAATAGGGTGTTTAGAGGATCAATTTTCAATAAAAATGCCCTCTCAATGGTTATTAAAGCTTTTATGACCATTGAGGGGGCATTTTTATCGAAAATTGATCTTAACCCCCCATTCAAATCATTTTTAAATACTTTGCCCCCGAACATCAGAACCCAGGTTCTAACTCCACTGCCACCACAGGGAGGGTCATGGACACCACTTGTAACAGGAAAGAGAATAGTGTGCTTCCACAAGGAGGGCCACGGACACCATTTGTAACAGGAAAGAGAATAGTGTGCTTCCACAGGGAGGGCCACGGACACCATTTGTAACAGGATAGAGAATAGTGTGCTTCCACAGGGAGGGCCACGGACACCATTTGTAACAGGATAGAGAATAGTGTGCTTCCACAGGGAGGGCCACGGACACCATTTGTAACAGGAAAGAGAATAGTGTGCTTCCACAGGGAGGGCCACGGACACCATTTGTAACAGGAAAGAGAATAGTGTGCTTCCACAGGGAGGGCCACGGACACCATTTGTAACAGGAAAGGGAATAGTGTGCTTCCACAGGGAGGGCCACGGACACCATTTGTAATAGGATAGAGAATAGTGTGCTTCTACAGGGAGGGCCACGGACACCATTTGTAACAGGAAAGGGAATAGTGTGCTTCCACAGGCGATCGATCCATCGATCTCCAGGTTCTTAGTTGGAAGCTCTACCACTGAGCGAGGGAATTTCTTTCTAGCTTGAAGCTGAAGATACCGACCTTATATCCTATGATCCACAGGGACCTGAGAATTTGTTACAGCTAGTTTTGGACATAAAATAGGGTGTTTAGAGGATCAATTTTCAATAAAAATGCCCTCTCAATGGTTATTAAAGCTTTTATGACCATTGAGGGGGCATTTTTATCGAAAATTGATCTTAACCCCCCAAATGTGTAAAATTACTCTAAACACCCTATTTTAGGTCCAAAACCAGCTGTAACAAAAATCCTCAGGTCCCTGTGCTATGTACAATTGAAATCTAATCCACATACGTATTATGTATGTAAACATTTATTGAGCTAAATGTTGCCTGCAGAAAAATAATTATAATAGACAAATAAAACTAATTGAAAGATTTTAGACAAACTTTTTTTTATATATGACCCACTGTCACACATGTCTGGTCTATTGTTGTGTTGTACATGTTTTATGAGGTAATATATTCTGGTGTTGTCAATAAACATGGAAATCTAATGTCTCGTCTTGTTTCTTTGGTTCCAACTGATACAAAGTGATGATGAGTGTGTGTGAGTACAACTTTTGTCATAAATTCCTCCTTCTGAGAGCAGGTCTAGCTTATTGCTACATGTACCTGTACAAATGTAGCATACTGATGCAATTAACTTCCAGATTTAATTAATTACCTTGGCCTTCATTCAATGTCCGAATTCAGATCTGTCTTAAGTCTACAAATGAGTTTGTTTCTAATAAACTTGAGAAATAGAATTATGCGATATGACATGCAGCTTTTTGGTTAGAAAGTTTTACTGAAGTAAAACATATGTCGGGGTTGGGATCAAAATGTTCTCAAAAACGTCATGATGTTACAACATGGCCGGAGTTCTGAGATTTGTACAAGTCCGATCTACCAAAGTCGTCAACGAAGATATCTTTGTCCACACCATGAGGAATCTTGTACGTCAACAATTCAAAAAGATGTATCCTCTCCTGAACTGCAGGGCCAAGAAATATTAGCTTGTTCCATTGAGAGCTTACCAAGATCATCAGGATATACTTTAACTATTTACTTGGCATTGGTTCTTCAGCAACTCAATATCGGTCACACTCTCAACGTCCCTTTCCTTCTTTTGGCATCAACTGTTTGATTAAAACCTCTTCTTCATAACCATGAAGCATGGAGTCGAGTCATTTGAACTGTAGATTGTTTTGATGAAAGGCTAGTCCATCTAAAAGCTTTCATAACACCATGTTCATTTGTCTGAGTTTTTTTCTAGCGCCGAGTAGTTAATTGATAGGACGTAAAACAAAATAAACCAAGCTCTTTAAGGTTAATCCTGAGAAAGTGTTTTAATACGTGAATCTCGCTGCATCTCTAAGTGACTAATATGGTTTGATCTTACC